>CM035840.1:42233829-42833829 GCA_020510985.1 Pholidichthys leucotaenia | reverse complement strand
GCTGCTTGAAGCACTTCATTATGATGGGGGTCAGTGTTACGGGCCGGTAATCATTGTAGCCAGATGGGATGGGCTTCTTTGGGACCGGTATTATGGTAGCAGTTTTGAGGCATGTGGGAACAACAGCTTGACTCAGGGAGATGCTGAAGATGTCGGCCAGGACATTCTTGAGCTCCTCTGCACAGTCCTTCAGAATGCAACCCGGTATGTTGTCTAGTCCAGCTGCCTTGCGTGGGTTGATCCTGGAGAGGGTCCTCTGCACACTAGCCGGATCCAGACTTATGGCCTGCTCATCTGGAGGAGAAGTGGTTCTCTGTGCTGATGTGCTGTTTTGTGCTTTAAAGCAGCCAAAGAAGTCATATAGGCTGTTAAGCAGCGTGATGTCACTCGCGGCAGTGGATGGTGGGTTTTTGTGGGATCAGATAGAGGGCGTGGGGGTCTACAGTGGAGGGCCTGTTGAGCAGGTAGCTGAAGTGCTCTCTCCATCGCACATTGATGCTGCTCTTCTCCTTCAGCAGAGTTGAACCGTCTGCTGATAGGAGTGGGGTAGTACATGGCTTAACTCGCACAGGTCTGAGGTGGAGGTTTGTAGCTGGTGAGGGTCTGTATGCCACGCCATTGGGAATGTGCATCTCTGGTGTTGCTGAAATGGCTGGATATTTTCTTGCTGTAATGTCGTTTTGCCTCTTTGATGCCATGAGACAGGTTGGCCCTAGCTGTTGTTAGTTCTGCAGTGTTGCCAGCCCTGAAGGCTCCATCCCGAGCCCTCAGGAGCCTGTGGACCTCTGCTGTCATCCATGGCTTTTGGTTGGCATGAACAGTGATGGCTTTGCAGTGACATCATCAATGCATTTAGCTACTGTATGTATGCTACAACAACCTCAATGTACTCCTCTAGGTTTGTGTGTTCATTGTGAGTGGCTGTGTGCATGAAAGTGTCACAGTCTGTACTGCTGAAGCAGTCTTTCAGAACGTCAGAGGCCCCCTCTGGCCACACACGTACCTGCTTTTTTGTTGGTCTGATTGTTTTCACTCTGGGTTTGTATGCCGGCCTTAACAAGATGGTGATGTGATCAGAGAGACCCAGGTGGTGGTTGGGGGGGGGGGTGGCTCAATATGCGTTCTTGTGAGTTATGTACACCAGGTCCAGCAAATTGTCTTCTCTTGTTGGAAAGTCTACATGTTGGTGTAGTTTTGGTAGGGGGGCCTTTAAATCTGCATGGCTGAAGTCTCCTTCTGTGACAAGGAAACCATCTGGATGTGGTGTTTGTGTCTCACTGATAGTCTGATAGAGTTCTTTTAGTGCTTTACTCCTTTCGCTGATGCCAGTGGGCGGGGCATACATGGCGACTAGTAGGACAGAAGAACATTTTCTCGGAATGTAAAAGGGTCTGCATTTGATGATCATAAACTCCATCAATGGAGAACAGTGTTTCTGCACAATAGTTGCATCAAGGCACCAAGCGTCACTGATGTAGATACAGACTCCACCGCCTCGCGTTCTCCCTTCTTCCAAGAAGACTATTATCACCACAGTAGGATGCTAGCCCTACTAACTGAATGGCAGAGTCCAGTATATTGTCATTTAACCATTTTTCCATAAAGATAAAAACAGCAGTTCCGCGCATCATGTTGCGTATTTCTCAGGAGCTGTATGTGGTCTATTTTGTTGTCAAGTTAACGTTGGCCAGAATGAGGGAAGGGATTGGGAGTCTGTGTGCACTAGTGGTTAACTTCGTTCAGATACCTCCGCGTTTACCTCTCTTTTGTCGCCGCTCACACCATCTACACCGTCTCCATTTGGTATGAGACACAGCAGTCGAGTCCAGGGGTGTGGAAGTCTGGTGGAGAAGACCTAGGCCACAGAGTTCCTCTGTAACACTCTGGTCCAGGACATAATGTTTGGACATATTCCTTATCTCCAAAAGGCTGTGGCGACTGTACCTTTTGTGCATCATCATATATGTACATTAAACACATGAATATACATTTAGGCATAATTTAAACAACACTAAATGGCACAAAACATGAAGAGAGAAGGGAGGCCGCTGCGTGTTCATGCGCCACCTAGTGTGTGTACAGTAGTTTTGGAGTATTCTTGCTAACAAGCCTAGGGGGCGGCGGTGGGCAGATGTAGTGTGACCGACTACTGATCGGAGGGTCATGGGTTCAATTCCCGCTCTGTCTGCTGTCCACTTGTCAAAGTGTCCTTGAGCAAGACACTGAACCCCCAGTTGCTCCTGGTGGCCTGGTTAGCACCTGTGTGTATGGCAGCTCTACTGCCATCAGTGTGTGAATGTGTGTGTGAATGGGTGGATTGCAGGATCTGTAAAGCGCTTTGGTCATCCTAGATGAGAAGAAAAGTGCTATATAAGTGAACGCCATTTAACAGACTGTGAGAAGATAAGAGCCTTGGTGGAGGTATGCACTCTCGGATCATCACCAAAATTTAACGAGTCCATCCTTGGTCCAAGGGCTACGTCTGGTGAAAATTTAATCAAAATCCATCCAATAGTTTTTGTGTAATCCTGCTAACAGTCAAACAAACAAACAAACGGACGGATGGATGGACGGACAGACAAACCACCCCGATTACATAACCTCCTTGGCAGCAGTAATAAGCATGACTAATGCTTAATTCAGGGGTTTGCACATGTTCAGGTTCAGGTTACTTTATTTGTACCTGTAGGTAGATTTGTTTTGCAGTCAGGTGACATCCATGTTTACAAACCACAGTTACATTCAACATGAACACAAACACAGGCACACATGAAGCTGACTATAAACATGATAAAAGCACTCAAAGCTCCACAATCAGGACACAGCACAAAGAGATAAGAGGAGGAAAAAAAAACCCAAAAAACCAAGGAGATAAGAGAGAAGGGTCATATTAAAAAGTTAAAGACCAGTCAAAGAGGTTAAAAACTCAAGAGTCTAAAACCCAATAAAAGATTTAGAACCCAAATAAAAAACCTACAAAAATAAGTAAATATAAAATAAAATTAATAAATAGGTAAACTAAATTATGTGCAATTTATTGTTACAGCTTGTTCAACTCTTTAACAGCAGCAGGAACAAAGCTGTTTTTGTAGCGCTGGGTTTTACTTTTTGGGACAGCAAACCTCTGTCTGGAGTGAAGAAGCTGAAAGTGGCAGTGCAAAGGGTGGGAGTCATCATTTAAAATGGAGGTAGCCATCCTCTGTACCTGTCTGGTGTACAGGGATGTCAGGCTCAGCTGTGACTCACCAAGCAAACGACTGGACCATCTAACTACCTGATCCAAGCATTTCTTCTGTTTCAGTTTTATCTGACCAAACCATGGCACTAAAGAAAAGGATAAAACAGATTCAATAAAAGCCCGATAAAACATTGTCATTATGGTTTGGTCAATTTGGAGGAGTGCAAGTTTCCTGAAACAATACAAATGTTGCTGACCCTTTTTACACACCCTTTCACAGTTCTCTTCAAAGTTTAAATTACTATCAATAATCGTCCCAAGATATTTGTAGGATTGTACACATTCAGTGGTCTGGCCTTTTAGTACGGTGACTTTGTGCCTGGGAGTTTTCCTCCTAAAGTCAATAATCATATCTTTAGTTTGTGTGACCAATGTGACCAAATGCACCCTTCGAAGCTGCCAATCCTTGGTGATTCTAAACTTTTTATTTCATTATATTCAAATGTATATTTTTTTCTACTAACATCCAAGGATACAGCCTAACCTTTTAAAATATCAAAGTCCCATATGATAGCAGCTACTGTCAGTAAAGAAGTAAGAATATTGTAAATAAAGCGCACACTTCAACCCATATAGTGTATGTAAAACAGCTAGACAGAAAATTTACAGTTATCGCAGTCTCTGAAACCTGGCTTAATGAAGAGCAGGCTCCCCTGATGGCAATAGAGGGATATCAGATGTTTCATATTAACAGATCTCAAAAAAAGGGTGGTGGTGTTGCACTGTATATTGATGACCTGTATAGGTGTAAGCTTGTAAATGGAATGTCCTTTGCACTGCCAGGGATTTTGGAATGTGTTACTGTTGAGATTGACCAAGATAAAACAAAAAATCTAATTATAAGTTGTATATATAGAACGCCGGTAACTTGCATTGAGACATTCAGAGATAAAGTCAAGTTGTACAGTAATATTACTAGTAAGAAAATGGTAGTAATTTGTGGAGATTTCAATATTGATTTACTAAATCCATATCAACAAAATGTAATTACAGAGTTCATGAATTCTATGTACAGTATGAATCTATATCCCACAATAACACATCCCAGTAGAATCACAGTCCACACTGCTACACTTATTGACAACCTGTTTGTTAATATTATTGATAAGAAAATAGAAAGTGGATTACTGATAAATGACATAAGTGACCATTTGCCAACCTTTGCACTTATCCATGGCCACACGGGGGCCAATACAGAAAAATTTTTAAAATCGTTCAGATACAAATCACAAAATGCAATCAGTTCTTTTAAAGAAGACTTGCTGAAACAAGACTGGACAGAAGTCTATGTATCAGATGTAAATGAAGCCTATGACACATTTATAAACATTGTAACCACTCTTTATGAAAAAAAATTGTCCATTAGTAAAGAAAAAGCTTAAACATAAATTTGCCGATAAGCCATGGTTAACTAAAGGATTACAAAAGGCGTGTAAAAAGAAAAATTCATTATATAAAGCTTTCCTAAAGAAAAGGACAAAAGAAGCAGAGCAGCAGTATAAAACATACAAAAATAAGTTAACATATATAACAAGATGTAGTAAAACAGACTATTACAGTAAAGAACTGGAGAAAAACAGAGACAATATTAAAAATACATGGACAATACTTAACAATATTCTTGGAAATAAAAACAGAAATACAAGCTACCCAACCAATTTTTCAAAAAATAATAAAACGACTAAGAGTGTGAATGCAGCTTCACCTGCAGCTGAATTTAATAACTTTTTTGTTAACATTGGTCCTAATTTGGCTCAAGAAATACCCATTACGGTGCCTACAGGTGATACAATACGCAAAAACATTGCTATAAAAGACTCCATTTTCATAAAGAACACAGACGAGAGAGAGGTCATTGAAATTGTTAAATCGTTTAAAAGTAAAACATCTACAGACTGTGATGGTACTGTGATGCTCTTAGTCAAAACTATTATTGAATGCTTAGTGAAACCACTGACGTATATCTCTAACCTGTCTCTCCAAACAGGTATATTTCCCAATGCAATGAAAATAGCTAAAGTAATTCCGATATACAAGACAGGTGACAGAGGGGAATTCTCAAACTATAGACCAATTTCACTATTGCTGCAATTTTTCCAAGATACTTGAAAAAATATTCTATGAGAGAATTGATAACTTCATACTGAAGAATAATTTATTGTGTGAGCAGCAATATGGGTTCAGACACAAGAGGACAACTGCATTTGCTCTAATGGAATTTATAGAAAAAATATCAACTGCCGTTGAAAATAAAGTGTATTCAGTTGGGGTATTCCCGGATCTTAAAAAAAACATTTGATACAGTGGATCATAATTTATTATTAAAGAAACTACAAAATTGTGGTATTTGGGGGGTAGCACTGTCCTGGTTATGTAGTTACTTAAAGAATAGATAGTATGTATGTGTTGGTAACAAAAACTCACAGTTACTGAAGGTTACTTGTGGAGTCCCACAGGGTTCAGTTTTGGAGCCATTGTTATTCAATATGTATATAAATGATATATGTAAAGTTTCGGAAAAAATGGATTTAATATTGTTTGCCGATGACACTAATTTATTATGCAGTGGGAGCAATTTGGAACAACTTTTGGATACACTCGGAAAGGAATTAGGAAAGCTTAAACTGTGGTTTGACTCAAACAAATTAACGCTCAATTTAAGTAAAACAAAATTTATAGTTTGTAACAACCATCACAACAACTTAGTATCTAAACTCAGTGTAAATGGTGTAGAGATTGAAATGGCATCCAAAACTAAATTTCTTGGAGTAATAATTGATAATAAACTGTGTTGGAAGTCACATATTAATTATATTAAAGGTAAAATATCCAAATCAATTGCAATACTACACAGAGTGAAATATTTGCTGAATCAACCCACACTATATACCTTGTATCATTCATTAATACTTCCATACATGACATATTGTACTGAAGTATGGGGAAATTTTGGTTCCAAGGTTGTCATAGCCAGGAGCGGCACTGGGGTTAAGCTCCCAGTGCTCATAAAATGCTCCTTATGGCGTGCGTCTCGAAAAGCCTCTGACAACTAAGTCCAACTCCTAGCCTGCCCGTGTGGTTTAGTCTCTAAGCCCGGCGGAACTGCTTTTACTAATAGGAGAAGGGGCGAGGGCGGATCTCTGGCGCCTTAAAACCAGATGCTTCGGGTAGATGGTGGCTCGTCAACCTTGGAAGGTAGCCCATCTAGGGGAAGGTAAACCCTGATTTCAAACCTCCACTGCCTTGCGGCATACCCAGTCATGGGAAAGGCTTCGGGAGTCAACCCTGAGGAAAAATCCGGAGTCGGAGCCCCTAAAGCAGTTCTATGTTGTGCTCAACATCGTTCTGGCAGCTCCTGCAACGGCGCTGGTGCCAAACTGTAGCAGCCCTGCTGTTCCTTTGGATTCATCAGTGACGTGGAGAGGGGGGACATGCTGCATGGGCAACATCTTATCCTCCATATCTTCCTGCCCAGGCTTGAATCCTACCAACGCCCAACGCTGGAAGGTAGAACACCGGATCACTGGAGAGGACACTCCAGCTTCGCCTTTGGCGTAGACAAAACACAGGGAATGACAGTTACCGGTTATAAGCCACCGCTCAATTGGCGTAGAGCTCGGCGCCAGGGGTTATTCCCGACAGTGGGAGGGATCATCGGATCTCACTGGACAGCTACCGCCCGCCTCAAGCTGGGCAGCCCCCAGCCAATAAGGTGATGTCCCGCCACAGCTTGCTTTCCTCATTGGGTGCATGGGGATGAGGAGAAGTCCGAACAGCAGGCTGAGAACCTTTGCACCAGGCAAGACAATAAAACAAAAGAGACCAACTCTAAAACTGGGAACTTGGAACGTCCGCACTATGATGACAGGACTCGCTGCTAACCTCAAAGACATCAACGACACCAGGAAGACTGCCATCCTGTCTTGGACCTTTTGGCGTGGGCAGAATGAATGACAACGGACAGTGGCTGCTCGAGTTCTGCACATATCACGATCTGTGCATCACAAACTCGTTCTTCAAGACCAAGCCCCAACACAAGGTTTCCTGGCAACATCCGCGCTCAAAGCACTGGCACCAGCTGGACTTGATCCTGACCAGGCGCACCTCACTGAAGAACGTACTAATCACCCGTTCGTTCCAGAGTGCAGATTGCGACACAGACCATTCATTGGTGTGTTGCAAGGTCAAGCTGCAGCTGAAGAAATTCCATCCTGCAAGACAACCTGGAAAGGCACGGATTGACACCAGCAAGATGGCTCAACCAGAACTTGTTGAGCAGTTTGCCTCCACCTTTGAGAAGGAACTTGGTGTACAATGGCATCAAGAAAGCACTTGGTCCGGCTCAGAGCAAGACGGCCCCCCTCAAATCCTCCACTGGGGAGATGATCACAGAAAAGAACAAGCAGATGGAGAGATGGGTGGAACACTACTCCGACCTCTACTCCAGACAGAACACCGTGACACCGTCAGCCCTTGATGCCATCGACTGCCTGCCATCCATGGACGAACTTGACGCCGAGCCAACCATCGATGAACTCAGCAAGGCCATTGATAGCTTGGCCGCTGGCAAGGCACCCGGCAACGACGGCATACCCCCTGACCTGATCAAGCACTGCAAGACCGCCCTACTGCTGCCATTGCATGACGTCCTTTGCCAGTGTTAGAAGGAAGGTGCCGTACCACAGGACATGAGGGACGCCAAGATCATCACCCTCTACAAAAACAAAGGGGAGAGAAGCGACTGCAACAACTACAGGGGCATCTCCCTCCTCAGCGTTGTTGGCAAAGTCTACGCACGAGTTGTTCTCGTCCGTCTACAGAAGCTTGCCGAACATGTCTACCCCGAGTCTCAGTGTGGCTTCCGCGCTGAGCGATTGACGGTAGACATGATATTCTCCATCTGCCAACTCCAGGAGAAATGCAGAGAACAGAACATGCCCCTGTAAGTCGCCTTCATCGACCTCACCAAAGCGTTCTATCTGGTCAGCAGAGAGGGCCTTTTCAAGATCCTGCCAAAGATAGGATGCCCACCAAAGTTGCAAAGCCTCATTGAATCGTTTCACACCAACATGCTGGGGATAATGCAGCACGATGGCAACGTCTCAGAGCCATTCAACATACGCAGCGGAGTGAAACAGGGCTGTGTACTTGCGCCAACCCTCTTTGGGATTTTCTTTGCTATGCTCCTGAGGCATGCCTTCAGCACAGCAACAGAGGGAATCTACCTGCACACAAAATCTGATGGCAGGCTTTTCAACCTTGCCCGCCTGAAAGCCAGAACCAAAGTACGCGAGGCTCTAATCAGAGACATGCTGTTTGCAGACGACGCTGCAGTCGCAACCCACACACAGCAGGAGCTTCGGACCCTGATGGACCGCTTCTCCCAGGCATGCAAGGACTTCGGGCTTACCATCAGCCTGAAGAAGACTAACGTCTTGGCGCAAGGCACGGAAGCACCACCAACCATCACCATTGACGACTACGAGCTGGAGGTCATGAATCAGTTCACATACCTGGGGTCCACGATCAGCAACAACCTCTCCCTTGATACAGAGATCAACAAGAGGATTGGAAAATCAGCCTTCACACTCGCTCGCCTCACCACACGAGTGTGGGAGAATCCCAAACTCTCTGTCAAGACGAAGATGGCAGTGTACAACGCCTGCGTCATCAGCACACTGCTCTATGGGAGTGAGACATGGACAACATACGCCCGGAAGGAAAAGAGACTGAACTCCTTCCACTTGCGCTGCATTCGCCACATCCTGGACATATCCTGGCAGGACAAAGTGCCCAACACAGAAGTTCTGTCCCGCGCCGGCCTTCCCTCCATGTTCACTCTACTCAGGCAGCGCAGGCTCCGCTGGCTAGGCCACGTTCACCGTATGGAGGATGGCAGAATCCCCAAAGACGTCCTCTGTGGAGAACTGGCAACTGGCAGGAGAGACGTTGGCTGCCCACAGCTGCGCTTTAGAGACGTCTGCAAGAGAGACATGAAGGCCCTGGATATCAACACAGAGCGCTGGGAGGACCTTGCGACGGACCACTCCAAATGGAGAGGCACCCTGACCAGACAGCTCAAGGCGGGTGAAGAGAGACTGACTGCTGCTTCAGATGAAAAAAGGACCCGCAGGAAGAACCGCCACAGACCCAGCAGCACGGAGACCACCCACAAGTGCGACCTGTGTGACAGGGACTGCCATTCACGCATCGGCCTGTTCAGCCACAGGTGGTGCTGTTCCAGCAGAGTAGACGTTTAGGATTCTCTTCCATAGTCATCATAGACCGACGGAGGCCGACGAATGGGGAAATACATATAAAACAAACATATATCCAGTCTTTATGCTTCAGAAGAGAGCTATTAGAATAATAAAGCTGCTTACAGGGAACCAACAAACCCACTTTTTCTTAAATTAAAAGCTCTCAAGTTGAAAGATCTGGTTGACTTTAAAACTGCAGTAATAATGTCTAAAGTGAAGAATCTATCACTGCCCGCAAATATCCAAAAGTTGTTCCAAATAAGGGAGAAACAATATCATTTCAGAAGAACATGTATATTTCAAAAACCTTCAGTGAGAACTGCCACCAAGCAACACTGTGTTTCAGTGCAAGGAGTCAGATTATGGAATGATTTTGGACCTGAATTAAAATCATGTACAACACTTGGACAATTTAAACAAAACTAAAGGAAGAAATACTCCAAACATATATACAAGATGACATGTAAAATCACATAAGGATTGTCATATCCGGTCTGCGTTGTGTTGTAGCTTAGTTTTCTGTCACATTTTGTCTTAGCTATGTTCTGAATTGTAATCGCTCTTGTTTTGTTTTTCTTTTGAATTCTTGGATGGAATATGGGTGGCCAATATAAGCTGCGGCTTTAGCCATCACCCATTTCGGATAACTTATGTTGAACTGTATAATCAGAGGAGTTATTGTTTAATCTGACCTTGTTGGATTTTCTTTCCCCCTTTGTTATATTATTCTGTTTCTTTTTAATCTGTACCTTTAATCTATCCGAAATAAAGATTCATTCATTCATTCATTCATTCATTCAAAAGATGCTAAAATCTTGATATTTTTCCTACTGACTGTCTACATTAAAGCATTATCTCTATGTCTGCATATCTACTGAATCAGTAGATGAAGCAGTAAATTCTGGGGCTGAGGTAGAGCAGAGATTGTGCCACCCTCGCCTTTCCTCTCAAGCATTCAGGTTCAAAAAGGCTGAAGAGTCCTGCTTAAAATTAATGTACTAAATCAATTTTGCACTATGAAGGGCCTGGTCACTCTGACCAATACTGTATGTAGACATTAACTTGATTGCCAGCCATCTGCTTGGGTTCACCTCAGCTAACATGAGTCATTCAACTGCCTCTCAAATGAGTCTGTTGTGTTGATGCTTTATGGATCATTTTCATTGCAAGTGTTGAGCAAACACGAATGACTGTTATGCAAACACCACATCCAAAAGCTCTGAGACTTTGGTTAGTCAAACTTTATTTAAGTTCTTGTAATCTATTATTTAGCATTGCATCTTTAGGGCAGTGCGGTGGCGTAGTGGTTAGCACTGCAGCAGCACAGCAATTCACCCTTGGCCATGGGATCCCTGGTACGATCCCAGCCCCTGACCAACAGTGATCTGTGTGGAGTTTGCATGTTCTCCCCGTGTCTGCGTGGGTTTACTCCGGGATTTCTCCGGTTTCCTCCCACAGGCCAAAAACATGCAGGTTAGGTTAATTGGAGACTCTAAAGTGGCCCTAGGGGTGAATGTGTGTGTGAATGGTAAAGGGATAGCGCCGTACCGTGGCTGCTTCATCCATCCAGGTGAATGCCCTCAATTTCCCCTCTGGGGATCAATAAAGTATACAAAATCCAAAAAAAAATCTTTACCTCCACCAAGGAGGTAAGGTAAGTGGATTGGTTTGTGTGTCTGTTAGCAGGATTACGCAAAAAATACTCATCAGATTCTGATGAAATTTTCATCAGAGGTGGCCCTTGGCCTAATGATGAACCCATTAGATTTTGGAGGTGACCTGACAGTGCATATCTCCGCCAAGGTCCTATCTTCTCACAATGTGTTATCAGGCTTACACAAAAACTACTGGACACATTTGGATGAAGTTTTCACCAGAGGTGGCCCTTGGGCTAAGGATGAACCCATTCAATTTTAGAGGTGATCCATGAGTGTATACCTCCACCAAGACCCTATCTCACAATGTATGGATGGACAGAAAGACAAAGGGAGGGAAGGAGGGAGGACGTCGGAGGTACGGACAGACAGAGGGAGGGAAGGAAGGAGGGAGGCACAGTTGGAGGTTGGATGGAGTGAGGTCTTTGACGAGGCTCTGTCAAACAATGGCAAAGTGCTCAGTGGAGACAGGCGAGCACGAGAAACCACTCCATGTACTCCACCCAGAGGAGAGAAAGACAACAGTCATGACTGTTGCTGGCAACTGGAGGACCACAAACTGGAAAGGGTGCCCGCATTCCGCCTTTGATAATCAGGGTCCCTGCCCAGTCCATATCACAGCACGCCCGACCACCACACTCCACAGAGCAGTGATCCAAACATGATGCAAAAGCGAAAGCCAGGGAGCCACCATCAGACAGCAGTAGGGTTGTTTCCAATTTCCATTAGAAGTCTGATATTAATATGTTAGAAATTCTGTGTATTTTTGACTGAAGGACTGCGTTACTTGTTTATTTTATTTCACCTTTATTTAATTTGAGCTTCTCTGTGCTTATCAACTTTGCTGTCATGCCTGTGTGTCACTGAATCAGTGATGTGTACGTGCATTAAGTGACACCTGTGCTTGCAATCACTCCGTTCCAAACACAGCCGCCTGAAACACTGCCACCAACCTGGCCTTGCTGCCACCATAGCTCGAAAAGTGCGCTTGCTGTCCGTGTGTACGTGCCCCATCACTGGTGCAATTTACTCATGCACTAATGACTGCTGCTGAAAGTCGATGCATTCACCCAGCTACTCCCACAGCAGGACAGCTTGGTGACATAGGGGTAAATCAAGGGGATCCAGTGGGGACAATTTTTTTTCTTTAAAATTTGCAGCTTTTCTCATAAATTTTTTTAACTTCGAATTAATTTACTACATTTATTTATAAATGTAAAACTTTTTTCTTGTAAATTAATTTATTGCATCTTAAACTGGCAACTTTTTTCTTATAAATTTGCCACTTTTTCATCATCAATCTGCTGTTTTTGCATCTTAAATCTGCAATTTTTTCTTGTAAATTTGTAACCTTTTTCTAATAAATTTGAGTTTTTTATATATTTTTCTCATGAATTTGCAACTTTTTTCTAGTAAACTTGACTTTTCTAAAATGTGCAACTGTTTCTTGTGAATTTGTAATTTTCTTTCTCATAAATTTATTACTTTTTTCTTGTAAATTTGCAGCATTTTCCCATAAGCATACATTTGTACAGTCTTTCTCATAAATTATAGTGTCCCCTCAATATTTACTCTGAAGAAAATGTTCTGTTTATTGTCCCTCCAAACATGGGAATAAACTGTCCGCTCATGCACCATGTTAGGACTGCTCTGGACCTCTGTCCCGCTGGAAAAAGCAAATGCAGATCCCTGACAAAAACATTTGAGGATCCCTGGTGTAGTGTCTTTCTTGTATATACAGTGAATAAAAGAATGAGAGCTTAAGTTAATTAGCACGCATCGTAACCACCATGGTAAAAAAAAAATTGCTGGAACCATCTTTGCATTTTTTCTTAATGATCAACGTCTGATTGTTAGAATTCATAGCATTTTAATTCCCTTCCCTGCTGTTCATGAAAGTATGCATGATATCTATCTATAAATACACGGAATCTGTGTGTGTGTGTGTGTGTGTGTGTGTGTGTGTGTGTGTGTGTGTGTGTGTGTGTGTGTGTGAGAGTGAGTGAGTGAGTGTGTGTGTGTGTGTCTGTCTGTCTGTCTGTCTGTCTATCCCACGCATATCTCTTGAACCGTTCATCAGACTGACCTAAGATTTTATACATGTTTTGCTGAGGTTACGAGGGTGTGCATCCTTGAGTATGGAGTTGTTCAGTCAAAATATGTAATTTTTATCAATAAAAGTTTAGTCATTGCTCTCTCCTCATGCTCTGGCTTCTTGAGGTGTGGGCGAGGTTTTGCATTGACTCCGTAGTGACTGGATAATACGCAACATTACAGCATCAGTAATCACAGCACACTGTGAGCAAAACAAGGAAGCGAAAAGTGACAAATTTCACTAGAAAAAGATAATACTGAAGATTTATTGCTTAAAAAATTATAACCATAAAGCTGCTATAATTGCATAGGTTTAAAGGATAATTCGGCATATGTCGAGAACATGAGGCGCATGAGCAGACTGGGCAGAGCGTCAGTGGGAACCCAGATCTGACAAAGAACACTGGTGTATCCAACACAGAACATGCTGGGAGAAGCAGCAGCCCGACCAGGCAGACCACGGTCCTTCGCGGGAAGGCACGCCCAGCCTGCCCAGTCAGTGGTAGACTGGAGTCCCTGCTTCTGCTTCACCCGTGTGGTACCATTGTACTTTGCAGGACTGTGAGTCGCCCCTCCCACGCGAGTACCTAAAAATGAAAAACTTAATAATAATACCGTCATGAGTGTGGAGTGGAATGGCCAGAATGACTTAATGACCAAACGCAGGGCACAAAAATGCCCAAATAACGAAATAAATAATTTTTAGTTAAATATTTACTGACAAATGGGCAACACTGATGCAATGATTGCAGTCAAATGGGTTCTTCTGCTGTGTATAATAATGTTGGGTGTTTTGTAGTTAATTCGGTTGATTACAGCTTTAAACAGAAACTTTTAATAACAAAATATTGCTAAAATATAAAATGATGCACTGCAATGGGTCTCAAATATTTGTAAACATGTCCTGTTATAGTACTGCATGAGTTTATTGACGATACACAGAAGAAATTCAATATTACACTGAACTCCATCACTGAACAGTGATATAAGCTAAAATAATTAAAATGGTGACTGAACAACTCCCATTCCCCAAAGTGCAAGATACACTATTATCTTGAATATAAATCCTCTTCCACTCTGTTCAATTTCCCTAAAAATGCCTAAAAATAACATGCCCAAAGTAAATCAAAAGCTGTTCTTCAACCCTTTGCAGCATCTTCATGGGGTTGGTCTCATTAAAAGAAAACACTCTGAATTTTTTGGCAAAATAGTCATAATCTCTCTAAGTGCTCCTGCCACTGAGTAACAATCATCTAAACATACTGAATTTGAAGAAAATAAAGTCCACCTGGATGGGGTTTTTTTTAGATACAAATGCTTGAAAATAACATACAGCTGTCAGATACTGGCTGGAAAACACAACAGAAATGTAGAACCAAGTGTTTTCAAGCTCAGGTCAAAATTCTGTAACAATACCACAAAAAACGAATATATTACACAGCTTTTTTTCTCAGGTTGTAACAAGGCGTTCTTGAACTGTGCCAAACAGTTTGGAAAACTGTGTTCCAGAGTTCACTATCTCAGCAGTTTGCACAGTAAAACCAAGGGGTAATAACCCAGACATACACAGCACAGTTCCTGGTTGTTGTTTTTTTTACAGGCAAAAATAGCCTACAGTGTAAGAAAAATTATGCGAAAAATTAATACATTTCACTAAAGTGTACACAAAAACACCCCCCCCCTCCAATTTTTCCAGAGTTCACTATCTCACCAGCTTACACAGATACAGGTCAACTGGACCCCTGACCAAGTGTGCACCCCAAGTGGACCACGGAAGCCACTCTGTACATGTACAGGTGCATTCTCCATCCAGTGATTTATAAATGCTGCCCCAGATGAAAACCAGTCTGTGGGACTATAATGTTCTGAATGAGGCTTTAGAAAATTATGAATCACTTTGTAAATCATTGGATTGAAAATGTACAGATTGAATACCGAGGTCCACCTGGGGTGCTCACATTAGTGTGCTCACTTGGTCAGGGCTCCATTTCACCAGATCACGTTTACACAGTAAAACAAAGGCATAATAACCCAGACATACACAGCACGGTTCCTTTTTTTAACAGGAAAAAATAGCCTACAGTGAAATAAAAATACTAAAAAATTATTAAATTTTTCTGCAATATACACAGTAACAAATACCCCCCCCCCCCACACACACACACACACACGGCACACACAAAATCTTGTCGCCATGCGGGACCCTTGTAATTACCAATTGGTCAAAAGTTATTTTTATTACTATTTTTATCGATAAAGAATAATTTAGATTATAAGACTTACCTGTTCACAACCGCACTGTCGCTGGTACTGTCCACTGGCATCTGACAGTTGTCAGCTATTCGTTGTTGCAACCTCTAATTGTTTTTACTGATTCGTCATCCCGGTCACCCGACCCCGTCAAGCCATCCACGCTTTCATGCATGTCCTTTCGGTTTAATTTGTGAACCATTTTTCAAAATAAGTAAAATAATGGCTAATGCTACCCTGACCCTTATGCAAAGCATCAGAAAGGAAGGCGCGTCACACAGTGGTTGAGTCAAAAGAGATTTTACACACCGGAATGCCTGGCATTTTACCGGAAATATAAGCACGGAACAAGTGCATGTAGGGTGTCATTGAAGTCAGAAATTAATTGGCTAAACGACACGTCCATTGTCAGATTACTCAGCTTCAATTGGCTCGTTGTATTTGCGGTTGTTGATGGGCAGGTCCTTCTTGCTAGGTTTTCGATCATTGGTTATTCAAGGTTTAAAAACCCAAATCAAGGCTCTTATTGGTCGAATGAGATGTCAATCTCATTCTAAACCAATCAAGCACTCCTTTGGCTTTCTGTTTACGGCTGTGTCTGTACTGGAAGACCAGAAATACAGCTTTTTTTTCATTGCGCACTGAGACGCAGAGACGTGCCCGTCCGCGGAATCACAGAGCGGGAGTGGATAAGTGATAAAAGATCACACAAATAAGTGATCTGACAAACAAATAAACAAGGGATCTGAAACAGCTGCTAATATTGGATGTCCCATTCATTTTCAATATTTAGGTATTCTGCAATTAATATTCACACAATCAAATAAACCTTAGTGCCATTTACTCCCTTTTATATTTGTCAAAGGCTAAAATGTGACTGCCGCTACACCTCTTTGTATTCCACTTTCAAACACAGCCTACATTTGGGCCTGTAAAGCCTGATTGGAATATCTGTTTCAGACACGAATACTTGCGTTCTACGGGCAATGCACTAGTAATCTAAATAATCAAGAAATTAGACTCACATTCCAAAGAGCCGAGCCACTGTAGTTCCACACGTATCATACAGGTAACCAGTGGGAAGTGTCAGGAAATTATTCATAAAAGAAGCAATGGTGAAAATAACTGAAAACTGACTATCCTGCTCCCGGCAGCCTGCAGACACAGAAAATACAGAAAGACAGGACAGTAGTGGGATACAGGTACATCTCAAAAATTAGAATATCATGAAAAAGTTCAATATTTTGTGTCACTAATTTCAGAAAGTGAAACCCATTTATTATATAGAGTCATTACACAGAGAGTGATATACAGTATTTCAGGTGTCTATTTATTTTAATTTTGATGATTACGGCTTATTGTCCCACAATTTCCCCATTGTGGGACTAATAAAGGCTTATCTTATCTTATCTTATCTTACAGCCCATGAAAACCCCAAATTCAGTTTCTCAAAAAATTAGAATATTACATAAAATTAATTTTAAAAAATAGTTTTTGAATAGAAATGTTGGCCGACTGAGAAGTATGTCCATGTACACACTCAATACTTGGTCGGGGCTCCTTTTGGATTAATTACTGTATCAATGTGGCGTGGCATGGAGGTGATCAGCCTGTGGCACTGCTGAGGTGTTATGAAGGCCCAGGTTGCTTTGATAGTGACCTTCAGCTCGTCTGCATTGTTGGGTCTGGTGTCTCTCGTCTTCCTCTTGACAATACTCCATAGATTCTCTGTGGGGTTTAGGTCAGGAGAGTTTGCTGACCAATCAAACACAATTGTGCCATGGTCATTAAACCACGTTTTGATACTTTTGGCAGTGTGTGTGTGTGTGTGTGTGTGTGGGGGGGGTCCTGCTGGTAAATGAAATCAGCTTCTCCATAAAGCTTGTCAGCAGACAAAAGCATGAAGTGCTCTAAAATTTCCTGGTAGACGACTGCACTGACTTTGGACTTGAAAACACAGTGGACCAACACCAGCAGATGACATGGTTCCTCAAATCATCACTGACTGTGGAAACTTCACACTAAACCTCAAGCAACTTAGATTCTGTGCCTCTCCACTCTTTCTTCAGACTCTGGGTCTTTGATTTCCAAATGAAATGCAAAATATACTTTTATCTGAATAGAGGCCATCTGCTGGTGTTGGTCCACTGTGTTTTATCAAGACCAAAGTCAGTGCAGTTGTCTACCAGGAAATTTTAGAGCACTTCCTGCTTCCCTCTGCTGACAAGCTTTATGGAGAAGCTGATTTCATTTTCCAGCAGGACTTGCCCCCCCCCCCGCCCCACACACACACACACACACACTCTGCCAAAAGTATCAAAACCTAGTTTAATGACCATGGCATCACTGTGTTTGATTGACCAGCAAACTCTCCTGACCTAAACCCCATAGAGAATCTATGGAGTATTGTCAAGAAGAAGATGAGAGACACCAGACCCAACAATGCAGATGAGCTGAAGGTCACTATCAAAGCAACCTGGACCTTCATAACACCTCAGCAGTGCCACAGGCTGATCACCTCCATGCCACGCCACATTGATACAGTAATTAATCCAAAAGGAGCCCCGACCAAGTATTGAGTGTGTACATGGACCTACTTTTCAGTCAGTCCACATTTCTATTCAAAAACTATTTTCTAAAATTAATTTTATGTAATATTCTAATTTTTTGAGAAACTGAATTTGGGGTTTTCATGGGCTGTAAGCCATAATCATCAAAATTAAAATAAATAGATACTTGAAATATATCACTCTCTGTGTAATGATTCTATATAATATATGGGTTTCACTTTCTGAAATGACTGACACAAAATATTGAACTTTTTCATGATATTCTAATTTTTTGAGATGTACCTGTATGTGCAGTGACCATGAGCAATATCTTCATTTATCATTAGAATTTGAAGTGCTAAATAAAAAAAGAGCATCACAATTCACAGCATTGTCTTTCAGCATCAATCTGACCTGTTTGAGTTCCATTGGTAGCTGTAGAGTTGTCACACAGAGAAATGAAGTACCCATCCTCTTTAAGGACAAAAACAAGAGAAGCCCATCCAAATATGGCCCCAGCGAAGCACAGACACTCCACCAGACCGGTGGCAAAGGTAAGCCAGCGCCGCATCCCGAACTTATGCTCTGACCCAGGCATGGTCTCACACGCTCACTCACACAAACCGCTTACAGATGATGCATTCAGACCTGCACACAGCTTCACACAGGTCCTGGTAAGAAAAAACAGAGATTTTAATCACCTTTCTACACTGAAAAAAAAGTCTTGATCAATGTTTGAGAAAGTGTTTACATGCCCAATGATCATAAAAAAGAAACAGCCAATTCACATCATGACACATCTAAGTTTCATCATAACTGCAAACATCTGGAAATGAAACACTCATTACA
The DNA here is from genome assembly GCA_020510985.1 of Pholidichthys leucotaenia. Taxonomy (NCBI): domain Eukaryota; kingdom Metazoa; phylum Chordata; class Actinopteri; order Cichliformes; family Pholidichthyidae; genus Pholidichthys; species Pholidichthys leucotaenia. Next base: position 42,814,934 of record CM035840.1, on the reverse strand, counting down.
GTAAAGACACTCTATTAAGACAGAGGGGGAAAAGTGGGTAGATTTAAAAGATAAAAACTTGAAGAAAGATCCTGATCAGCAATCTGTCACTCAAACACAGGAAATATGAACAAATAAGGCAACATACTTGTACTGCCACCAAGTCAAAGGGTCTGTAAAAGCTAAATGCACCGTTTTCCATTTGCAGTGCTTTGCAGCTAATACTCACAGTTTCAGCCTCTGTAGGTCATCACAAAACACCTCAAACCACAGTCCTATGCTTGTGTCTCTTGCTTTATAACGAGTCTTCCTTCCTCTTCCTCAAGAGTTCCCTCCCTGCCCAGTGTTGTTCTTTTCACTGCCTGTGCAGCCAGAGCAGACTGGTAGGGGCTGAAAACAGACCCTCCTACATTCGAAGGAAGTCAGATGGAGCAACAGAGACTGTGAGACACTCTCCAGATGTGGATGCTGGTAATGTTGGCTCGGCTACTTTAACCAAAGGTTGCATAAGAAAACAGCTTGGTGAGTGCCGTGTAAAGACCAATCTTAGACATTCCTGATTGATTCTTCATTAACCCAGCGTATTATGAGGGTTTATCTTTCCTTAGCAGTCAGCAAACATTAAGTTGCACAAAATCAATAATTAAAGCTGCTGCTCCTGAAGTGGAAAAACTCTTAATTTTCATCTTCTCAGAGGAAACAGATCATAGTGTGTTGTTTAAAAAAGCCCACTGTAATTTTAAGAGTTACAAATAACAGACCTCTTGTTTCTAAGTTCATGTACAATTTACTGAACTGTATCGGTTTGTAAGTAAAATTTTTCATTAATCAAAGAGAGTGAACGCCTCACAGTAGAATAGTAACTACACTCAGAGGGATCATTTTGAGACTAATGTTAGCAATGGGGATGAATCTAGGCCATAATGGTACAAATTCGTACTATGCTTCTAACGGTGTGATACTCAGTCAAAATCTTTCCTTTCTGTGAAGTGAAACATCTCAGAAACTCAATGTTGAGTTTCATAGGAAGAAAAACGTGAACAGCGGTACTTTCAAATGACTTTCTCCAAACATGTAACACTGACAAAAAATTCTAAAAAAAATTCTAAAAAAAAATTATTTTTTCAGAAAGTACTACTGGAATTGAGAAGTTTATTTCTGCTTTTGTAGTCACTTTTGTACCTGTGGAAAAAGTCAGAAAATCTGACTGCTGACTCTGTGATGAGCTACAGTACAAATCTGTTTAGTTTTTTGTTCTAAATACAACTTGTGGTTTCTAATTCTAAGTTTATTTTACTGAACTTGCTCTTTAAAAAAAAAAAAAAAAAGGCTTTCCTTCTGTAAACTACATGGCTGCTCAAATTGATACAAGTTAGAAGACAACTTTATTGTCATTCAATCCATACAGTAGAATGAAATTACATTTCTCCTATCTACAGTGTTAATCACAGCTAGAATCAGAGGGACTGCTGCCATGCAAGGCGCCGCCACAAACAACTTTTCCTTCCCCTGTTCTATTACACTGAGCACTAAGCTAGAAAGTACCAGTTTTATATTGTCTTTGGCATGACCCAGCTGGGGCTTGAACCCACAACCTCCCGGCTGTGGGGTGGATGCTCTATCAATTAGGCCACCATGCCAGTTTACTCCATATAAGCAAAACATGACATAAAGTGATAAACATCTAAATATAAGCAGCTATAAGTTTAGTTGTTTAGTGTGAAAAATGTTGGGAATATAGATGTTATTGAAGATATTATCATTAATATCTGATGATAGACTGCAGTAACTGAGTGAAGATTAATTAGCAGTAACTTAATTTTAGCAACAACACTGACCCTCTCTATGTGACCTCATGAGTCCTGATGATAAAATTTAGAAGAGACTGTCCTACATCTTTATACCACATTTCTCCATTGTTATCAATAAGCCCCTTGCTGTAGCTGAACTCTGACATTTGGAATAGTTGGTCAGGATGTGCTGCCAAAAAAGCTCACTCTTTCCTAATAATTCCTCTGCCTCTCACTGGTTGCTAAGCTACTGTGTGCATGGCAACAGGCTTGCTGGATTAAGAGTGATAAACCTTACTGTTTCTGTTTTATAGAAATATCTACAAGCCTCAAAAACTCAAGTCACTTAAAGTTTGCAAGTCAGAGATGGAAAAGAAGAAGAAGCCAACTTTGTCATTCAATCCATACAGCCAATCATGTACAGTAGAATGAAATTACGTCTCTCCTGTGTTAATCACATTTAGAATTGGAGGGGCTGTTGCAAACAACTTTCCCTTCCCCCATTCTATTATGCTGAGCACCAAGCTAGAAGGTACCATTTTTATATGGTCTTTGTATGACCAGCTGGGGCTTGAACCCACAACCTCCTGGTTGTGGGCAGATGCTCTATTACAGCCGTGGACAAAATTGTTGGTACCCCTCTGTTAATGAAAGAAAAACCCACAATGGTCACAGAAATAACTTGAATCTGACAAAAGTGGTAATAAATAAAAATTCTATGAAAATTAACCAATGAAAATCAGACAATGCTTTTGAATTGTGGTTAAACAGAATTATTCTAAAAAACAAACTCATGAAACAGGCCTGGACAAAAATGATGGTACCCTTAACTTAATATTTTGTTGCACAACCTTTTGAGGCAATCACTGCAATCAAACAATTTCTGTAACTGTCAATGAGACTTCTGCACCTCAGCAGGTATTTTGGCCCACTCCTCATGAGCAAACTGCTCCAGTTGTCTCAGGTTTGAAGGGTGCCTTCTCCAGACGGCATGTTTCAGCTCCTTCCACAGATTTTCAATAGGATTTAGATCAGGGCTCATAGAAGGCCACTTTAGAATAGTCCAATGTTTCGCTCTTAGCCATTCTTGGGTGTTTTTAGCTGTGTGTTTTGGATCATTATCCTGTTGCAAGACCCATGACCTGTGACTGAGACCAAACTGTCTGACACTGGGCAGCACATTTCTCTCTAGAATACCTTGATAGTCTTGAGATTTCATTGTACCCTGCACAAATTCAAGACACCCTGTGCCAGATGCAGCAAAGCAGCCCCAGAACATAACAGAACCTCCTCCATGTTTCACAGTAGGGACAGTGTTCTTTTCTTGGTATGCTTCATTTTTGCATCTGTGAACATAGTGCTGACGTGCCTTGCCAAAAAGTTCCAGTTTTGTCTCGTCTGTCCATATGACATTCTCCCAGAAGCTTTGTGGCTTGTCAACATGCAATTTGGCAAATTCCAGTCTGGCTTTTTTGATTTGTTTTCAACAGTGGTGTCTTCCTTGGTCGTCTCCCATGAAGTCCACTTTGGCTCAAACAACGGCGGATGGTGCGATCTGACACTGATGTACCTTGACCTTGGAGTTCACCATGAATGTGTTTAGAGGTTGTTCTGGGCTCTTTTGTTACCATTCGTATTATCCGTCTCTTCCATTTTTAATCAAGTTTCCTCCTGCGGCCACGTCCAGGGAGGTTGGCTACAGTCCCGTGGATCTTAAATTTCTGAATAATATGTGCAACTGTAGTCACAGGAACATCAGGCTGCTTGGAGATGGTCTTATATCCTTTACCTTTAACATGCTTGTCTATAATTTTCTTTCCAATCTCCTGAGACAACTCTCTCCTTTGCTTCCTCTTGTCTATGTTTAGTGTGGTACACACCATGTCACCAAGCAGCACAGTGACTACTTGTCACCCTTTAAATAGGCCGACTGACTGATTACAAGTTTGTAGACACCTGTGATGTTAATTAGAGGACACATCTGGATTGAACATGTCCCACTGGTCACATTATTTTCAGTCTTTTCTAGGGGTACCATCATTTTTGTCCAGGCCTGTTTCATGAGTTTGTTTTTTAAAATAATTCTGTTGAACCACAATTCAAAAGCATTGTCTGATTTTCATTGGTTAATTTTAATAGAATTTTTATTTATTACCACTTTTGTCAGATTCAAGTTATTTCTGTGACCATTGTGGGTTTTTCTTTCATTAACAGAGGGGTACCAACAATTTTGTCCACGTGTGTAACTAGGCCACCACTCCGGTAAGGAGGAGGTGCAAGTCAAGTCAAACTGGAGATCCCATCTCTGCCATATACAGTAATCACGCAACAATTCTTATTAGTAAAACATTTCACTTGTGGAGTTCCAGGAGTCGTGGGCTGGATTCTCCAAGTTTCAAATGAAAAACATCCCGAAATTGTGTTTCAGACATTTAAAGTAAGACAGTTCACATCATAACCAAGTGAGTGAATTAAGTAAGATTCAAGATGGCTGCATCCATGAACCTTGCATCAACAAGCTGTGTAAATGTAATATATATTAGCATATGCTAACTAACTAACCTGCACTTATATAGCGCTTTTCTAGTCACAAAGACCACTCAAAGCGCTTTCATTAATACTAACCCTCTATTCTAAGGGCCTATAGGAAACAAATATCTAGGGACAATTTAGAACAGCCAATTAACCTAACATGCATGTTTTTGGCATGTGGGAGGAAACCGGAGAAATCCCGGAGTAAACCCACGCAACACGGGGAGAACATGCAAACTCCACACAGATCACTGTTGGTCGGGGGCTGGGATCGAACCCACGATCCCACGATCCCCACAATCCCCCGGCCAAGGGTAAACTGTGCTGCCGCAGTGCTAACCACTGCGCCACCGTGCAGCCAATGCCTCTTATATTCGATCATACACACAGTACTGTCCAACTTCTACCTCTGAACTTATGACAATGGTGGTTTTTATGCACAAAACGCCACATACTGTTATTTTGGGTCAGCATTGGTAACAAGTTGCTAACAAGAGAGTCAAGGTTTTCTAACTTGTTTTGTTGTGGTGTGGTAAACATGGAAGTAACGTCATTTTGACCTCCTTGTTTTGACTGTCCAATGTTCTAGTATGCAGCATCATTTCTGACCAACATTAATGCTCATGGTTTCTAGGCTGACATCACTACAGACAATACCAGCTGCAAACACATCATCTGCTTAAATTAGTTTACAAAAATCTATTTTAATTTCTCTGGCAAAGAATACTTATAAATGAAAAAGTGGGCACTTGGCAGAACAAGGCCAAAAAATGACAGAAGATACAGAAACAGTGACATATGCCAGTACTACAACCATTGGTGGTCCTGGAACAATTGAAGCCTTAAATTATTTCAATCTTTTGCTTTAGCTTGGTTTTTGTATTTTTGGCAAATTTGGTTTTATTTCTATTTTTAATTGTGTCTCTGTCTAGTTGTTTTTATTCTATTTTGCTATACAGCACTTTGTGACTATGTTTATGAAAGGTGCAGTGTTTTTCCTTTCACAAATTAAAAAAATAAAGACTGAAATCTAAAAAAGGCATGACAGAAAAAAAAAATTGAAGATGCAACACAGAGGTGCATCAAGCTGCATCCTGAATCATTTTGCATTCAAATTGTTAATATCTGAATCGTAATCGAATTGAATTCATGAGACCACTGGAGATTCACACCGACAGTTAACCAATTACATCTTCTCAAAAAATTCCTCTCAAGTATTCTTCATTGTGTTTCACTGGTATTGTTTGAACTTCTGGCTCACCCTGCACAGCTACAATAATTTCCCATGGTACTGCAGTGTTTGGCCTGCATCTGTATGCTTTCAGAACACCTGCAGAAAAAGTACAAACTGCTGTCCATCTTCATATGAGTAGCTAACAGAACATAAAACAGCCTTTGGGCAAAAATACATCTGGCACCCTCCCACACTGCTGATTATCTGCTTTCTTTCCCTTGCATCCCTAATAGTGGTGCATACACTCCCCTGTCACTTTGAGAAGAGTGGGATCAATCAAACCCCTCCCTTATGATATTAAAGTTATTTTTAATTGGATGACAGTTATGAAATAAGAAAAAACATGCATTAAATAAGTGCATTTTTTTTTCCCACAATCATAGATGAAACTGTAGAAACAAATATTAATCCATCTTCTGCTGCTTATTTGAGAGTCCAGGTTGTGGGGACAGCAGTATAAACAGAGTACCCCAGACTGCTGCCCAGTTCACAGAGCACTAGGATCCCCATGACTGCTGCAGGTGGTGAGCCCAGTGGAGGGTGGACCCATGTGGCTCATTTGCAAACACTGGGTCCTTGATACAACTTTTTCCATCAGGATCTACTGGGCCGCTCTTCGTCTGGCCATTCACTCATGACCAGTTTGTCTTGGGAGACCCCACAAGGTGCAAGTTGTTCCTGACAACATAGCTCCTGGAATCATTAAGGCATGCAAACCTCTCCACCATGATAAGGTGGTGGCCCATGGACGGAAGAAACAAATATCAATTTAGCGAAAGAGGCTGTTTGAACTAAAGTAGCAGAAGCCTTGTTTTCATTTTAACAACACTGCAAGATGCTACAACTTATGCTTAGACTAATAGCTACGAACACATTATCTGAGTGTTAATTAAGGGCTGACATTATCAAATTTACTCTTTGTCCTGCCTTACACTTGATCTAGCCATTAGAGTACAAGCAGGCCACGACTGCCTGATCTGATCCAGCCTGAGCAGCTATTCATGACCAAGACCAGTTGTGTCAATAGCATGAGTGTATGCTGGCCATGAATACCTGCACACACTGTGTGCTCAGTCAATTTTTCATGCCAGCAACAAAAACACACCATAGGCAACTTTCATGGAAGTAAAACATACCTTCACAATTATAAACGCATGGCTAATGAAAATTCTGAGCAGCTAGTAACTTTGGAAAGTAGCCACAATAGAAGGTGCACAAAAGGCAAGCTATTGTATGTGTGGCAGTAATCCTTTACCTGACTGACAAGTGGGCTACAGTACAGAGGTTTAGACAGCCCACAGTGTGCCACACATTCAAGGATTTTTCGATTAGACTGAAACAAGTTTTTGACCACTGCACCCCCAATATATCAAGGCCAAAGCCAAGCTGCTGATTCATCGTCGGCCTCCGTCGGTCTATGATGACCATGGAAGAGAATCCTAAACGTCTACTCTGCTGGAACAGCACCGCCTGTGGCTGAACAGGCCGATGCGCGAATGACAGTCCCTGTCACACAGGTCACACTTGTGGGTGGTCTCCGTGCTGCTGGGTCTGTGGCGGTTCTTCCTGCGGGTCCTTTTTTCATCTGCTGCAGCAGTCAGTCTCTCTTCAACTGCCTTGAGCTGTCTGGTCAGGGTGCCTCTCCATTTGGAGCGGTCCGTTGCAAGGTCCTCCCAGCGCTCTGTGTTGATATCCAGGGCCTTCATGTCTCTCTTGCAGACGTCTCTAAAGCGCAGCTGTGGGCGGCCAACGTCTCTCCTGCCAGTTGCCAGTTCTCCATAGAGGACGTCTTTGGGGATTCTGCCATCCTCCATACGGTGAACGTGGCCTAGCCAGCGGAGCCTGCGCTGCCTGAGTAGAGTGAACATGGAGGGAAGGCCGGCGCGGGACAGAACTTCTGTGTTGGGCACTTTGTCCTGCCAGGATATGTCCAGGATGCGGCGAATGCAGCGCAAGTGGAAGGAGTTCAGTCTCTTTTCCTGCCGGGCGTATGTTGTCCACGTCTCACTCCCATAGAGCAGTGTGCTGATGACGCAGGCGTTGTACACTGCCATCTTCGTCTTGACAGAGAGTTTGGGATTCTCCCACACTCGTGTTGTGAGGCGAGCGAGTGTGAAGGCTGATTTTCCAATCCTCTTGTTGATCTCTGTATCAAGGGAGAGGTTGTTGCTGATCGTGGACCCCAGGTACGTGAACTGATTCACGACCTCCAGCTTGTAGTCATCAATGGTGATGGTTGGTGGTGCTTCCGTGCCTTGCGCCAAGACGTTAGTCTTCTTCAGGCTGATGGTAAGCCCGAAGTCCTTGCATGCCTGGGAGAAGCGGTCCATCAGGGTCTGAAGCTCCTGCTGTGTGTGGGTTGTGACTGCAGCGTCGTCTGCGAACAGCATGTCTCTGATTAGAGCCTCGCGTACTTTGGTTCTGGCTTTCAGGCGGGCAAGGTTGAAAAGCCTGCCGTCAGATCTTGTGTGCAGGTAGATTCCCTCTGTTGCTGTGCTGAAGGCATGCCTCAGGAGCATAGCAAAGAAAATCCCAAAGAGGGTTGGCGCAAGTACACAGCCCTGTTTCACTCCGCTGCGTATGTTGAATGGCTCTGAGACGTTGCCATCATGCTGCACTATCCCCTGCATGTTGGTGTGAAACGATTCAATGAGGCTTTGCAACTTTGGTGGGCATCCTATCTTTGGCAGGATCTTGAAAAGGCCCTCTCTGCTGACCAGATCGAACGCTTTGGTGAGGTCGATGAAGGCGACGTACAGAGGCATGTTCTGTTCTCTGCATTTCTCCTGGAGTTGGCGGATGGAGAATATCATGTCTACCGTCGATCGCTCAGCGCGGAAGCCACACTGAGACTCGGGGTAGACACGTTCGGCAAGCTTCTGTAGACGAACGAGAACAACTCGTGCGTAGACTTTGCCAACAACGCTGAGGAGGGAAATGCCCCTGTAGTTGTTGCAGTCGCTTCTCTCCCCTTTGTTTTTGTAGAGGGTGATGATCTTGGCGTCCCTCATGTCCTGTGGTACGGCACCTTCCTTCCAGCACTGGCAGAGGACGTCATGCAATGGCAGCAGTAGGGCGGTCTTGCAGTGCTTGATCAGGTCAGGGGGTATGCCGTCGTTGCCGGGTGCCTTACCAGCGGCCAAGCTATCAATGGTCTTACTGAGTTCGTCGATGGTTGGCTCGGCGTCAAGTTCGTCCATGGATGGCAGGCAGTCAATGGCATCAAGGGCTGACGGTGTCACGGTGTTCTGTCTAGAGTAGAGGTCGGAGTAGTGTTCCACCCATCTCTCCATCTGCTTGTTCTTCTCTGTGATCATCTCCCCAGTGGAAGATTTGAGGGGGGCCGTCTTGCTCTGAGCCGGACCAAGTGCTTTCTTGATGCCATCGTACATACCACGGATGTTCCCTGTTATGGCAGCGGTTTGAATGTCTTGGCTGAGCTGAGTCCAGTACTCGTTGGCACAGCGCCGAGCAGTCTGCTGAACTTTGCTTCTCGCAGCCCTGAGAATCTGGAGATTCTTCTCGTTTGGGTACTTCTTGTACTCAGCAAGTGCTGAGCGCTTGGCTTCAATGACGGGGGTCATCTCGGTCAACTTGGCATCAAACCAGTCCTGTGACTTCGAGGTCTTCCTCCCAAAGGTAGCCAAGGCTGTGCGGTAGATGGTGTTTCGCAGCTCTTCCCACTTCTGCTTTGCAGATTCTCCTCCTTGTGGTACACCAAGTTCCTTCTCAAAGGTGGAGGCAAACTGCTCAACAAGTTCTGGTTGGGCCATCTTGCTGGTGTCAATCCGTGCCTTTCCAGGTTGTCTAGCACGATGGAATTTCTTCAGCTGCAGCTTGACCTTGCAACACACCAATGAATGGTCTGTGTCGCAATCTGCACTCTGGAACGAACGGGTGATTAGCACGTTCTTCAGTGAGGTGCACCTGGTCAGGATCAAGTCTAGCTGGTGCCAGTGCTTTGAGCGCGGATGTTGCCAGGAAACCTTGTGTTGGGGCTTGGTCTTGAAGAACGAGTTTGTGATGCACAGATCGTGATATGTGCAGAACTCGAGCAGCCGCTGTCCGTTGTCGTTCATTCTGCCCACGCCAAAAGGTCCCAAGACAGGAGGGCCAGGAGTCGTGGTCAGCACCCACTCTGGCATTGAAGTCTCCAAGGAGAATGAGTTGTTCAGAGTTGGGGATGATCCTGACAGTTGTTGTGAGATTCTCGTAGAACTCGTCTTTTGCCTCTGGTGTGGCTGTCTGTGTTGGGGCATACACACTGACGAGGGTGACTGGGCCTTGAGTGGTGTTCAGGCGGAGGGTGAGGAGTCGTGCAGAGCCAGTGCTGCCCGGTTCCACCATCTTCAGCAAAGTGTTCTTCACTGCGAAGCCCACTCCGTGTTCCCTGTGTTCGTCACTGCCCTTTCCCTGCCAGTAGAACGTGTAGTCCTTCTCTCTCAGTGTGCCTGCATCAGCTAACCGTGTTTCCTGGAGAGTGGCGATATCCACTCCCAGTCTCTTCAGCTCATTATTGATGATGGCAGTCTTCCTGGTGTTGTTGATGTCCTTGAGGTTAGCAGCGAGTCCTGTCATCATAGTGCGGACGTTCCAAGTTCCCAGTTTTAGAGTTGGTCTCTTTTGTTTTATTGTCTTGCCTGGTGCGAAGGTTCTCAGCCTGCTGTTTGGATTTCTCCTTACCCCCATGCACCCAATGAGGAAAGCAAGCTGTGGCGGGACAACACCTTATTGGCTGGGGGCTGCCCAGCTTGAGGCGGGCGGTAGCTGTCCAGTGAGATCTGATGATCCCTCCCACCGTCGGGAACAACCCCTGGTGCCACGCTCTATGCCAATTGAGCAGTGGCTTATAACCGGTAACTGTCATTCCCCGTGTTTTGTCTACGCCAAAGGCGAAGCTGGAGTGTCCTCTCCAGTGATCCGGTGTTCTACCTTCCAGCGTTGGGCGTTGGTAGGATTCAAGCCTGGGCAGGAAGATATGGAGGACAAGATGTTGCCCATGCAGCATGTCCCCCCTCTCCACGTCACTGATGAATCCAAAGGAACAGCAGGGCTGCTACAGTTTGGCACCAGCGCCGTTGCAGGAGCTGCCAGAACGATGTTGAGCACAACATAGAACTGCCTTAGGGGCTCCGACTCCGGATTTTTCCCCAGGGTTGACTCCTGAAGCCTTTCCCGTGACCGGGTATGCCGCAAGGCAGCAGAGGTTTGAAATCAGGGTTTACCTTCCCCTAGATGGTAAACCAAGCTGCTGATTAGACCATCAAATTCCACACTCTGTTGGCAGTGGCCAGAATAGTCACTCCTGTTCAAGATGCTCTCATTTAAGATGGCTACAAGCAGGGCTTATAGAGGAGGGTGACAAGAATGAGCTAGCTCCGCTAGATATCAAAAGGGACTTTTTACTCCCTGGTGTCATTTGTAATAGAGACGGATAACTGGCTGTTGGACAGACAGTGAGAGCCCTCCTCACCTCTAGTCCAGCTTTCTTTTTTATGGAGATCTTTAGCCTTAAATTATTAATGGGGACTCAACAACAGTTCTAAGATACTTGCACATTTTTTTTCCAAATTGAACCTCAGAGTTGCATTCACTGTGTATCAGGGAGCACAATGAAGACAAGAAAGCATACAGAAATGTTGTTGAAATCAAAACATCCTAGTTTATCGCTTTGCTGAATGACAAGAGAAAAGCTGATGAGCTGAAATCAGTCTGATTTAATTTGATCACTTGTCGACTGCAACTAGCAATCCTGCTATATAAGGAGGTTTGGCCTGCTGACTGTTTCCACTTATAATGTTACAATTTGCATGTAGTGGGCTATTGTTATGCTAAACGAGTAATCAGGGAACATATTGTTGCATATTTTTTATTAATAGACACAAATATACTCATTTAGCTTGATGCTCTGCCCATAATTTCAGTAGTGGTCAAGACTGGAGAAAGTATTTGGAGTAACTGAGGGCAGACGTGTTAATGACCGCCAGTAGTCTTACTATAAAAATCACTCATATGACCTCAGGATGCACTTATTATCATCTCATCACAAGACACAGCTTTCTTTACACAGGCATAGTGTGGCACGCAAGCCAGCTTGGACGCACTTCCCTAAACCAGTGATCATGTGCTGAACCTGACATAAACGGACATGTCTCAGTGTGAGTATATTGTGACAGCTTCCATCCAATAAGCACAAAGGGCCTAAATAAACAGGAATTCAGTTTAGTTAAAGTTCAGAGGCATTCAAGGAAAATCTATACTCAGCTGGCGGATAAGCTCTGTGGAAACACGGGAAACCAAAAATGTACTCAAGTAAAAGTATTACTGCTTTATGATAACAATGATTCAAGTATAGGTAGTTTCTATGACAGTTAGTTGATTACTGTATACCCTGATGACTGCAGTCAGATGCTTCACTAGATGTATATCACTCTGCTTTAATGGTGTTCTTAAGATATGTATTAATTACATTAACTGTTTGTGGCTTCTTATGATATGTGAGGAGTATAATGCTCTGTTGTCCACCTTATTTTCCACAGTGAGGCACAGTTTAAAAAGAAACAGCCTTTGCAATCCAGAAATTGGATTCATGTTAATAGCTTCGTTAGCGCTGCAGTCAGACAACACTTGTTTGGCATAGCAATACTAGTCTTGGCAAAATATTAAAGGGGTAATTGACTGAAAATGGTGTTAATGTAGGTTTTGACCTTCTGAAATGTGTGGAGGAGAGCAAGCTGACTTCCTGCATCACTATGTGGTTTTGTAGCTGCACAGTGGCAGAGAAGGAGATGCTGCAGAAAGGTCTGCACAAAAGACCATTGGATGCAACCTACCAGCCTGCTCAGATATCTACAACAGTCGTTGAAGGGACAGAGCGACCTGCATCATAAGAGACCCTACCCACCCTGTGCATGGATTGTTCTCCCATGCAGGTCTACTCAGGCAGGAGGCTGAGGAAAAGGAAGTGGGGAGATCACCAGACTGAAAAACAGCTTCTTCCCTGATGCTGTCAGACTGATAAATGTACTGTCACATTGTGGAAAAAAATGAAAACCTACAAAGTAAACAAAACCTACATGTTGTGTCCATAATGTAGGAATGACGAGTGAGTCTCACCTCAGTTAACAGGGGTTTTTTCGGGATAATGCACAACTATATACAGAGGCTTACAGCACTCTCCTACTGGCCAGGTGGCTTCACGATGAAAGAGGCAGAGCCTCTTCCGCCCACTCTTTTATACCCTGGGTGGCATCACTGCCGGAAACCGGTAGTAGCCGCCCCAGTCTATCTCATAATCAACCTAGCCACCATCTTACTAATACCAGCCCATTTACAGACATAACATTTCTACTCCCCCCCAAAAAAAAAATGCCAAGTACACAAATAACCCACCCAAATTTATCACCCGAAACACACACTAATCAAAATATGTACAGAAATAAACAAAACACCTATCCAATCATACAACTAAGGCTGAGGGTTGGGTAGACCACCCCCCCACACACAGCTGAGCGGGTTATTCTGCCGCTTGAAAAAGGGGAACATACAATGTCACGCTGCCCGAGCAGGTCAAGGCACACCAGAGAAGGAACGGAGGCTTCCAAATAGTTTTGCAATCAGCAATAGTTTGCATGTTCTCCCCGTGTTGCGTAGGTTTACTCCGGGATTTCTCCGGTTTCCTCCCACATGCCAAAGACATGCATGTTAGGTTAATTGGCTGTTCTAAATTGTCCCTAGATATCTGTTTCCTATAGGCCCTTAGAAAAGAGGGTTAGTATTAATGAAAGCGCTTTGAGTGGTCTTTGTGACTAGAAAAGCGCTATATAAGTGCAGGTTAGTTAGTTAGTTATTACAAAATACTTCACAGGCAACAACTCTCGTGAACATCCGGCACCCACCACAAACCAAATGACAAAAACCTGTTCTATACTTAGTGAGATAATTAGACTTAATTGGAACATACCAAAATCTTAAGCACAACAACAAACATTTTCATATTTCCATATACCCAATATCATCTAAAAAAAAGGGCATAAATACATAAATAATTTCCCACCTATTTACAAAATAAATACCACACCATAAATAATACAATAAATAGTTTACTCCCTTATTTACATTTTAAATTACCCATTACTCAACCATCACATGCCTCCTTCCTCCTGGCATCCTTTAAAAGGCACTCAAACCCCTAAGGAGTCTTTTGCCTGGATACCACCAGGAAGCATGCCGGCAAAGGTACGTGGTCTTATTGTTCAATTGCCTCACCCAGTTAATATAATTAACCTTAACATTTATCTCACCAAAGGAATTCAATTCAGTCAAAACAGATCTCCAATTATATGTGCACTTTAACAACACAATCCATGTTAACATTTACAAATTCTACACATATAATTCTCAATTACAGAAACCGTAGCAGTGGCGACACTCTGTCGTCACATTTCCTCCCCCCCTCTCCCAAGAGTACAGTACTCTATGAGTCATGTACTCTGGAGACGCTGTCTGCCACAAGGTTGGTTTTCCCTACCATATACCGAACAGTAAAGTTGTAAGGCTGAAGGGCCAAATACCACCCTGTAAGACGACTATTCGTGTCCTTCATCCTATTCAGCCACTGTAGGGCCCGATGATCTGTCTCCAACGTGAAATGACGCCCAAGTAAATAGTATTTAAGAGATCCTATTGCCCATTTTATGGTAAGACACTCTTTCTCTACCGTAGAGTATCTCGTCTCCCGGTCCAACAACTTACGGCTCAAGAACAGTACCGGGTGTCTCTCTCCCTTCACCTCCTGGAGAAGTACTGCTCCGATGCAAACTCCTGAAGCATCTGTCTGTAGAATAAATGGACGGACGAAATCCGGACTGTAAAGAACCTTCTCACCAGAAATAGCACCCTTTAGATCTTCAAAGGCTCTACCACACTCCTCTGTCCATTTTACCCTATTTGGTGCTGAAGCCTTAGTGAGGTCAGTCAGGATTGCTGCTCTTTCAGCAAAATGGGGAATGAATTTACTATACCATCCTACCATTCCCATAAACGACCGTACCTTCTTCTTGGTAGTAGGCACAGGATAAGTCCGAATGGACATGTGTGTGCAGACCAAGACCTTCTGCACATACAACAACAATAAACCCTGGTTCATTCCTAAACTGAAGCAGCTACGTCAGACCAAGGAGGAGGCCTACAGGACTGGTGACTGGACTCTGTACAAGCGGGCCAGAAACATGCTGACGAAGGAGATCAGGCTTGCTAAGAGGAGCTACAGTGTGAAGTTACAAAAAAACTTCTCAGCCAACAACTCTGCTTCTGTCTGGAGAGGCCTGCAGAATATCACCAACTACAGGAGACCATCCCCCCACCCTGTGGAAAACCTCCAGCTGGCTAACGACCTAAACAGCTTTTACTGCAGGTTTGAAAAGAACCTACAGTTCTCACCTCCCACCCACACAAAAGGATTATCTGCAGCCCCAGGAACTCCATCCCTCCTCCACTCTGACCTCCCACCAGCACTAACGTTCTGTGAAGAGGAGGTGCGCCGGGTCTTTCAGAGACAAAAGATCAAGAAGGCTGCATGACCTGATGGTGTGTCTCCGTCCTGCCTGAGAGTCTGCTCCAACGAGTTGGCCCCCATCTTCACCCGGATCTTTAACAGATCACTGGAGCTGCGTGAAGTGCCTTCCTGCTTCAAACGCTCCATCATCATTCCAGTTCCCAAGAAACCCTCGGTTACAGGATTAAACGACTACAGACCTGTTGCCCTGACCTCTGTGGTCATGAAATCCTTGGAGAGATTGGTGCTGAACCACCTGAAGGTCATCACAGGCCCCCTGATGGACCCACTGCAGTTTGCCTACCGGTCAAACAGGTCAGTGGATGATGTAGTGAATATGGGACTACACTACATCCTGCAACACCTCGACTCCCCAGGGACGTACGCCAGGATCCTGTTTGTCGACTTCAGCTCAGCGTTCAACACCATCATCCCAGGCATTCTTCATCAGAAACTCCTCCAGCTCAAGGTGCCCCCCTCCACCTGCCAGTGGATCTCCAGCTTTCTGACTGACAGGTGGCAACAGGTGAAGCTAGGGAGATTTACATCCAGCTCCCGAAAAATTAGTACTGGCGCCCCCCAAGGATGTGTCCTTTCCCCACTGCTCTTCTCCCTCTACTCCAATGACTGCACCTCAGAGGACCCTTCGGCGAAGCTCCTGAAGTTTGCGGACGACACCACAGTCATCGGTTTGATCCGGGATGATGAGGAGTCTGCATACAGGCGGGAGGTGGAGCAGCTGATCCTCTGGTGCAGCCAGAACCATCTTGAACTTAACCCAGCCAAAACGGTGGAGATGACTGTGGATTTCAGGCGACACCCCCCTTCATTCCCCCCACTCACCATCCTCGACAGCACAGTGTCCACTGTGGACTCCTTCAAGTTTCTGGGTACCACAATCTCCTGGAACCTGAAGTGGTCCTCCCATATAGACACTGTCTGGAAAAAGGCCCAGCAGAGGTTGTTTTTTCTGCGTCAGCTCAAGAAGTTTGATTTGCCTCAGGAGCTGCTGGTTGTCTTCTACACCGCCATCATCCAATCTGTCCTCTGCTTTTCCATCACTGTCTGGTTTGGATCTGCCACTAAACAGGACAAGACCAGACTGCAGCGGATCATTAAGTCTGCGGAGAGGATCATTGGTACCGACCTACCCTCCATTGAGAACTTATATCGGTCCATAACCAGGAAACGGGCGGGAAACATCTGTGCTGACCCATCACACCCCGGCCACAAACTGTTTGAACTTCTATCTTCTGGTCGTCGTTACAGATCACTGAAGGTCAAAACCACCCGTCACAGGAACAGTTTCTTTCCTCGAGCCATCACTCTGATGAACTCCTAACATTCACCTAGTCCTACCTGTTGCTGTACTCATGACTTTTCATCCATTATTACATTGCACATAACTCTCACACTGCTTTTTACTTCATTCACATTATATCACTGAATCTGAGTTCACATTGAAATACTGTGTGACTGTATATTTTTTCATATATTTCTGCAAAGTGTGGTTAGTCTGAGTAAATCATCTCTGTCATCTCTGCTGGAGTCCGAGTTCCACCCTATGCAGGACATACTGGATGCACTGAGGAGCTCATTTAGCAGCAGACTACATCATCCCAGGTGCACAACCGAAAGGTTTCGTAGGTCCTTCCTACCAACGGCTGTCAGACTGTACAACCTAAGCAGGGCTGCTCGCAGAGACAGCAAAAAGACGTAACAAACTAATAGTTTTTTTGAATGCAAAAGATGCAATAGACTTACACAATGGTCCTCTCCGGCATACAACTAGGAACATACCGGTCGCTATGGAGGGTGAGAATATGTATGGGCACATAATCATACCATGTAGGATAACTAAATAGACGGTTATGCTGTTTCATCCCACCTAGCAACAATGCTCTGCACTGTGTGTGTTTATATATTTACATATTTATTCCATCTAGCTACAATGCTCTGCACTGGGTGTGTTTATATTTATATATCTATATACAGTATTTATTCCATCTAGCTACAATGCTCCGCACTGTGTTTTTATATATCTACATATTATTCCATCTAGCTACATTGCTCCGCACTGTGTGTGTTTATATACTTGCATATTTATTCCACCTAGCTGCAATGCTCCGTACTGTGGGTGTTTATATATTTACATATTTATTCCATCTAGCTACAATGCTCTGCACTGTGTGTTCATATATTCATATATTTATTCCATCCAGCTACAATGCTCTGCACTGTGTGTCTGTGTGTGTGTGTGTATATATATATTTTATAGTAATATGTACATATGTATATTAGCTGCTCTTGCTTGCTTGTTTTTTTTCTTGCCTTCTGATTGTTGCTCTGAGTGTTGCTATCCCTGTGCTGTTGCAATCCTGGAATTTCCCCGTTGTGGGACTAATAAAGGGTTATCTTATCTTATCTTATCTTAAATAACTGCATATATTCCTGTATATATTTGCATCCTTTTATAGAAACGTGGACAGACTGTAATTTACTGTACATACTCTGTTGTCATTGAATCCTTATTTAAATCCTCCACCTGAACAACGAGAGCAAGTTTTTAGCCAAAGTCAAATTCCTTGTATGTGTTGTGCATACTTGGCCAATAAAGCTGATTCTGATTCTGATTCTGAATGGCATCCACTTTACCCACTCGTGGTCTAATGACCCCCTGACCAACCACATGTCCCAGGTACTCCACCTGCTGCTGTCCAAACGCACATTTGCGTGGATTGATAGTCAGTCCTGCCCTCTTAATCAAATGAAGGACCTGCCTAAGATGTAGCAAATGTTCCTTCCAAGTCTGACTATAGATGACTACGTCATCCAAATAGGCAGCCGCAAAGTCTGATACCCCTCTTAATACCTGGTCCATGAGCCACTGGAAAGTTGCAGGTGCCCCCTGGAGGACAAATGGCATAACCTTGAACTGAAAATTGCCATAAGGTGTTTTAAAGGCTGTAAATTCTTTCATTTCAGGTGTCAAGGCCACCTGCCAATACCCCTTGCTTAGGTCTAGCGTGGAAATAAACCTAGCCCTGCCCACTTTCTCTAATAACTCATCAATACAGGGCATGGGGCACGACTCAAACTTAGAGACTGTATTAAGGTATCTGAAGTCGATGCAGAACCTCAAAGAGCCATCCTTTTTGGGGACGAGCACAATCGGGCTACACCACTCACTGACTGACTCCGCAATCACTCCCAGCTGCAACAACAGGTCAATTTCCTGCTTCAGTTTCTGGACCAACTGCTCAGGGATCCTATAAGACTTTCTACAGGCAACAGCCTCTTCCTTTAAATGAACCTTATGGTGAACAAATGTGGTGAAACCAGGTCTCTCCTGAAACAGTTGTGGATCTAATAGTGCCTCTAACTCTCTCCGCTGATTAACCCGCAAATGAGACACCTGAAATGAACAAGGCTCTGTCACATTTGTGGGAAAGGACTGTTCTCTCTCCTCATCCACTTCTGTCGCACAAATGAGGAGCTGATGATGCGTCTGCTGAAGAACAGGCTGCTGCTGCTGATGACCAGGCTGCTGAAAGTCCTTTAACAAGTTAACATGGAAGCACTGATGTTTTGTCTTCCTGTCAGGCATATATAGTTCATATGTCACTGCACTTAGTTTCTTAGAAATTTCATAAGGCCCCTGCCATCGAGCCAACAGCTTACTGTCATAAGAGGGCAGCAGTAACAACACCTGCTGACCTGGCTGAAAAACCCTCTGTCTGGCCCTCTTATCATACCAAGTCTTTTGTTTGGCCTACACTGTCCTCATGTGCTCCTGAGCCAAAGCAGTCATTCGATCCAGTTTTTCTCTCATTTTAATGACATATGAGACCACATTGTCCTGATCACTCGGTGGACTCTCCCAGTGCTCCTTTAATAAGTCCAGTGGGCCCCTCACCTGATGACCATATAGTAGTTCAAAAGGTGAGAACCCTGTTAAAGCCTGGGGCACCTCCTGATAAGCAAATAACAAACACGGCACCCATTGGTCCCAATCCGAGTCCATATCGGAAACAAATTTTCGCAGCATGTTCTTCAAAGTCTGGTTAAATCGCTCAACCAGTCCGTCTGTCTGAGGGTGATATGGGGTGGTCTTAATTCTCTTAATACCCAACAGCTTATATACCTGCTGCAACAGTTTTGATAAGAAATTTGTTCCACAGTCCGATAGGACCACTCTGGGTATGCCTACCCTCGAAAATAACTGAATGAGGCAGTTGGCAACCTGCCTAGCCTTAATAGATTTTAATGGGAAGGCTTCTGGGTACCGAGTAGCATAGTCACATATCACCAGAATGTATCTATTACCCAAGGAGCTTCTCTCTAGGGGGCCAACTATATCCATCCCTATTCTGTCAAATGGTGTTCCAATGACTGGTAATGGCTGCAGTTGGGCATGGGCTACTCCCCTAGGTGATGTAATCTGACATGTTTCACATGCTGCACAGAACTCGTTAATCTGGGTATACATTCCCGGCCACACAAACCTTCTAGCAATTCTTTGTAATGTCTTCTGGAATGCTAGATGACCTGCCCAAGGGATAACATGTCCCAGTTCCATAACCTTTGGTGTGAGGCCTTGTGGCAAAGCTATGGCCATAACTTCACCTTGCTATTGGTACAAAATGCCCTTTTTAACGACATACACGGCCTCAGCCAAACAATCCACTCTGCCCTGTTTCACACCCTCAATCTCAGAGACTTTATCAAACCAAGGTTCTAGTGCTGGGTCAGCTTTCTGCAGTGCAGCTATGTCAGAAGGGATGTCAAAGTCTACTGACTGGCTTAGCTGTGGTGTTTCTTCACCCAAGTTCTTCACTGAAGCTAAAACCTTGTCTCTTCTCTGAACCTTGGATTTTGGCTGCTTAATAGGGCCTGTCTCTACCCCAGAATCATAAAACGGCAACTCCTGAAGAACATTGGCAGCCCTCTGCGCCCTGGTTGTCACCATATTACAATTTTTCATAACAGGTGCATTAAGCCTCTGCTCAGTAGAGCCACCTGCCTGTCCCTCCTCAGTTTGTTGTTTGTCCCTAACCTGTTGTATGATGTCTAACAAAGTTGGAACATCACTGCCAAGAATAACTGGATATGGCAAATCAGGCACAAGAGCTACAGGAAGGAGATAAGTTTGACCCCCCCACTGATAATAGACCTCAGCGGTCGGGTACAACTTCTTATCCCCATGAACACAACTAATATTCACTGTAGACTCACTCCACGAATCCCTAGGGACCAAACTGGGCAGAACAACAGTCTGAAAACAACCAGAGTCTAATAAGGCCTCTTCACACTGACCATTAAGCAGAACAGTTGTTTTATATACTGTATTTCACTGTGAACTGGTGCTGAAAGAGTGGGTCTTGGAACTAAGCATAATAATGAAGGTTTACTATTTTTCGTGGCAGGACATGAATATTGAGTATGACCGATTTTATTACACTGATAACAGCGTATATCTTTATTAGAGACAAAACGTGACTTTTTACTACCATTATATTTGCCATTTGTGACCTGACTGGAACTGGAATACAGTCTATTTTGAGCTTGACCACCCCTTTCACCCCCATTAGACTTACTCCGTGTGGTGAAAGAGCTGTCACGGCTCAGAGTAAGTTTCCTGCTCCCAGACCTGGCTGACAGAAAGACCTCCGCAAGACGAGCAGCGCCCTCTGCAGTCTTCAGGTCCCGCTCTTGTATCCAGATTCCCAGTTCCGGATCCACCATCCGCAGAAACTGCTCCAAAATCATCAGTTCCGAAATGTCTTTTATAGTTGAGGTCTCTGGTTTAATCCATTTATAAAACAGGTCCTTTAAACGTACATAAAGTTCACGGGGGGGTTCGTCCTGATAAATGTCCAGGGCACGAAACCTTCTCCTATAGGTGTCGGGTGTTATTTCATATTTAATTAAAACTGCTTCCTTCACTTGTCATAATCGTCCGTGTCTGCAATGTCCATAAGCACATACACACTCCGTGCTTTACCTGTGAGTAGAGGAGCCAACTGAATAGCCAACTCTTCTTTATGCCAGCGGCAGACCGTAGCAATCCTCTCAAACGTTGCCAGATAATGCTCAATGTCATCCTCGGGAGAGACTGGATTCAGCCTGGGCTCACGGTGCATCCGCGTTGTCCTCGCCTGCACCTGCAGCGGTAGGTTATCCTCCTGCGGGCCAACCCGACTGGCCGTCACCCTGGGGTCTCCCCCCGAAGCGCCGTCATCACTGCTGCGTTCAGCCCGGCTCCCACACTCCTCTCAGCTCCACCACTTGTGACTGCATCTGGCAAACTTGATGCTGCATAGTCTGCCACCTTTGTTCTTGAAGAGAGGCTTCTTCCTCCCTCTGACGGTCTCCGACTGTCAGTAAACGTACCATGGACTTC
This sequence comes from Pholidichthys leucotaenia, assembly GCA_020510985.1. NCBI lineage: Eukaryota > Metazoa > Chordata > Actinopteri > Cichliformes > Pholidichthyidae > Pholidichthys > Pholidichthys leucotaenia. Next base: position 42,793,440 of record CM035840.1, on the reverse strand, counting down.
ACCAAGCTTGTCAGTTCTTCCAGCTCGTCCAGTCCACTGGCCCCCTGCTCCTCAGTTGCCATACTTGCATCAAAATCCTCTACTTGTTCTTGTTGCTTCTTTATTTTCCTTTTGGACATCGCTCCTTCTCCCCTGTGTTATCACTTCTTAATTTGACAACACTTTCTTGACCAAACGTCACCATTTGTCAGGGAACGAACCATTTCTGACACCAATTGTCACGCTGCCCGAGCGGTCAAAGCACACCAGAGAAGGAACGGAGGCTTCCAAATAGTTTTGCAATCAGCAATTTTCTTTATTGCAAAATACTTCGCAGGCAACAACTCACGTAAACATCCGGCACCCACCACAAACCAAATGACAAAAACCTGTTATATACTTAGTGAGATAATTAGACTTAATTGGAACATACCAAAATTCCAAGCAAAACAATACACATTTTCATATTTCCACATACCCAATAACATCTAAAAAAAAAAAAGACGTAAATCCATTAATAATTTACCACCCATTTACAGAGCCCTGTTTCTCACTAAAAATAATCTCTTAACAATATCAAATAACACACACACAAAATAAAACACAAGACACATTCTGTTGGCGGCCCCCCACCCCACAATGGGCACACAGAGTAAAACAAACAAGGGGCTACTCAAATAAAACAATCCAATTAAATCAAATTCTTTCACTTAGAAAAGCCAATCAAAATAAGTCAAATAAACCAGGCAAGCTCAAGAAATTCACTAACGCAATCTCACACAGAGCTACCACCGGTCACACTACAAAAATTTAACACCAAAACCCTAATTCACAAAACATGCAAAGCACATTGATATGCAAACAACTAAAATAGGTTTGCAACTATATATCACAATGACGCCTCCCGCACTCACTCTTACTGTCTTCTTGTTTTTGGGTTTTTTTTTTTAAAACACAATTTACCGGGGCACCAAATAGAAACTAACATCAAAACAGGACTGAAGAAAACACATTCATCCCTCCATCTTCTACCACTTTTCCGGAGGTCCGGGTCACGGAGGCAGCAGTTCAGCAGAGAAGCCCAGACTTCCCTCTCCCCAGCCACCTGCTCCAGTTCTTCAGAGAGGATACCAAGGCATTCTCAGACCAGCTGGGAGACATAGTCTCTCCACTGAGTCCTCGGTCTGCCCCGGGGTCTCCTCCCAGTGGGATGTGGCCGAAACACCTCAAATGGGAGGCGTCCAGGAGGCATCCTAATCAGATGTCCATACCACCTCAACTGACTTCTTTCAATGTGGAAGAGCAGCGGTTCTACTCTGAGCCTCTCCCGGATGACTGAGCTCCTCACCCTATCTCTGAGGGTGAGTCCAGCAATCCTACGGAGAAAGCTCATTTCAGCCGCTTGTATCCGCGATCTTGTTCTTTCGGTCATTATCCAAAGCTTGTGACCATAGCTGAGAGTAGGAACGTAGATTGACTGGTAAATCGACAGCTTTGCCTTAGAACTCAGCTCCCTCTTCACCACAACAGACCGGTACAACGTCCGCATCACTGCAGATGCTGCTCCATTCTGTCTGTCAATCTCTCGCTCCATTTTCCCCTCACTCGTGAATAAGACCCCAAGATACTTAAGCTCCTCCACTTGGGGCAGGAGCCTGTCCCTAACCCAGAGAGGACAATCCACCTTTTTCCGGCTGAGGACCATGGACTCGGACTTGGAGGTGCTGATTCTCATTCCAGTCGCTTCACACTCAGCAGCAAACCGTCCCGGCAAGAGCTGTAGGTCATTGCTGGATGAAGCCAGCAGGACAACATCATCTGCAAACAACAGAGATGACGTCCTGTGGTCACCAAGCATGACACCCTCCATTCCCTGGCTGCGCCTAGAAATCCTGTCCATAAAAATTATGAACAGGATCGGTGACAAAGGGCATCCCTGGTGGAGTCCAGCTCTCACTGGGAATGAGTCCGACCGAGTGTTGGCAATACGAACCAAACTCTCACAATGGTCGTACAGAGACCGAATAGCTCGTAACAACAAGCCCGATACCCCATACTCCCGAAGCACCCCCCATAAAAAAAACCACGAGGGACGCGGTCAAATGCCTTCTCCAAGTCCACAAAACACATGTAAACTGGTTGGGCAAACTCCCACGAACCCTCGAGAATTCTCGAGAGGGAAAGAGCTGGTCTGATGTGCCACGGCCAGGACGAAAACCACATTGCTCCTCCTGGATCCGAGGTTCGACCAACGGCCGGACTCTCCTCTCCAGTACCTTGGCATAGACCTTCCCAGGGAGGCTGAGGAGTGTGATCCCTCTAAAGTTGGAGCACACCCTCCGGTCCCCTTTTTTGAAGAGAGGAACCACCACCCCAGTTTGCCATGCTAAAGGCACTGCCCCCGACCTCCACGCAATGTTGCACAGGCGTATCAACCATGACAGCCCAACAACATCCAGGGCCTTGAGGTACTCAGGGCGAATCTCGTCCACCCCCGGGAGCCGGCCACCAAGGAGATTTTTAACCACCTTGGCGACCTCAGCCTCTGTGATAGGCGAGTCATCCCCCTCGTCCACAAACCCTGCTTCCTCTGTGGAAGGCGTATCAGTGGGATTGAGGAGATCATCGAAGTATTCCTTCCACCGCCTGACGATATCCCCAGTTGAAGTCAACAGCACCCCGTCCGCACCATACACAGTGTGGACAGGGAGCTGCTTTCCCCTCCTAAGCCGCCGGACAGTTTGCCAGAATCTCTTCGAAGCCGACCGAAAGTCTTGTTCCATGGCCTCACCAAACTCCTCCCATACTCGGGTTTTTGTTTCACCAACCACCCGAGCTGCACTCCGCTTGGCCTGCCGGTACACCTTAGCTGCTTCGGGAGTCTCACAAGCCAACCAAGCTTGATAGGACTCCTTCTTCAGCTTAATGGCCCCCCTCACCACTGGTGTCCACCACTTGGGTCGGGGGTTGCCGCCATGAGATGCACCGACCACCTTGCGGCCGCAGCTTTGGGCCACCGCTTCAACAACAGAGGTGGAGAACATGGCCCATTCAGACTCCATGTCTCCAGACTCCCTCGGAATGTGGTTGAAGTTCTTCCGGAGGTGGGAGTTGAAGACCTCCCAGACAGGGGCCTCAGCCAGATGTTCCCAGCACACCCTCACTATACGTTTGGGTCTACCAGGTCTGAATGGCTTCCTCCCAAGCCATCGGATCCAACTCACCACCAGGTGGTGATCAGTTGACAGCTCTGCACCTCTCTTTACTCGAGTGTCCAAGACGTACGGTCACAGGTCTGATGACACAATAACAAAATCGATCATCGACCTGTGACCTATGGTGTCCTGATGCCAGGTGCACATATGGACGCCCTTATGCTTGAACATGGTGTTCGTTATGGACAAACTGTGGTTAGCACAGAAGTCCAATAACTGAACACCACTCGGGTTCAGATCGGGCAGGCTGTTCCTCCCAATCACCCCCCTCCAGGTTTCACAGTCATTGCCCACATGTGCATTGAAGTCCCCCAGAAGGACAATGGAGTCTCCAAGAGGAGCACCCTCCAGCACCCCAGTCACAGACTCCAAAAAGGGTGGGTACTCTGAAACATCATTTAGTGCATAGGCACAAATGATGGTCAGGACCCGTTTCAGAACCCGAAGGCGCAGGGAAGCAACCCTTTCATCCACCGGGGAAACTCCAATATAGAGGCAGCAAGGTGAGGGGATACAAGAATACCCACCCCTGCTCGTCGCCTCTTGCCCAGGGCAACTCCAGAAAAGGCCAAGCTCCAGCCCCTCTCCAGGAGACTGGTTCTGGAACCGGAGCTGTGTGTTGAGGTGAGGCCGACTATATCTAGCCGGTACCTCTCAACCTCGTACACCAGCTCAGGCTCCTTCCCCACCAGAGAGGTGACATTCCACGTACCAAAAGCCAGTTTAGAAAGCTTGGGATCAGTCCGCCAAGGTCTCTGCCTTTGACCGCCACCTAATCCACATAGCACCGGACCCCCATGATCCCTCCTGCAGGTGGTGAGCCCACTGGAGGGCGGACCCATGTAACTCCTTCGGGCTGAGAACGGCTGGATCCCATGGGTGGAATCCCAGCCACCAGATGCTAGCCATCGAGCCCCTCCCCCAGGCCTGGCTCCAGGGTGGGGCCCCGGTAACCCCATACCGGGCGGGGTACACTGAATCCTTGATGTAGAATTTATCATGAGTCTGTTGGATCATTCTTAAGTCTGGCCCTTCACCCAGGACCAATTTGTCTTGGGTGACCCTATCAGAGGCAAATTGCCCCGGACAACATAGCTCCTGGGATCACTGGGGCACGCAAACCCCCCACCACCACGATAAGGTGACGATCCATGAGGGGGAGAAAACAGTGAGCAAACAACACACGCATACAAAATAAAACCTTCAGTCCCCGGATGGATCCCTTTCAAGGTGTCGCCGTCTCTTCACATCAGGGCTCCTGCTGCGCCGTCTCCTCTCCACCTCCGGCAGCCGCAGATCCCTCGGGTGTCTCCAGACATGAATAGACCTACGCCCATCTGCCGCCATCCGACTGGGCTCCACCTGGAACTGCCTCTGGTTGTCCCGCTGCTCACGTGGACTGTGATTTAGACGTACTCGAGCCTCAACCTTGGTCTTCGAGAGAGCCCACTTCCTTTTAATCAGATCACCAGTCCTGCGACAGGCCCCTGATTCCAGACGCTCCGTCTCACGGACTCTCCTGGGTCTCCTCTTGGCAGGTCGTCACTGGGAGCACTTTACGATAACCATGCTCCACGGTCTAGCCCCATTTTCTCCCGGCGTTGGCACCTTGTCCTGATGAGCCTCATCGGGGGTCCCGCTGTGCCGTCCGGCACCCTCGTCCAGGGCAGCCTGTGTGACAGCATCAGGTCCATCCCAAGAGGTCTCGCGTGGCACGGTGTGTGCACTCCCAAAGTCACATTGTCCATCCAGTCCAAATCCCACACCTCAGCACCCTCCACGGCAGGAACATGTCGGCCCCATAGTCCACATCCAGACCATTCTTCACCTGAAACGTTCATAATGGAGAACCCAAGGCTGTAAAATAGGTTGCAACCCATAACATTAACACCAGATGCAGAAACGTTAATGCGAACACTGGGTGCCACACTGTCCTTATACCGGGCCTCCATCTCAACGTAGCCCAAAATAGCCAACCTGTTCCGCCCATAACCATAAAATTCTACCTGTTGCCTTCTTATCTGTCGGTGGGGAAACAGTCTGTCCATGGTTTCAAGATTCAGGACAGAAATCACTGTTCCCGTGTCCACTAGCAGCAGAATCTCAACTCCATGCAATGTGACGGTGCAGCCGATCCTCCCTGTTGTCTCCGGGGAGATGGTATGCATAACCATCGGAGTCTTTTGCACAGCACCTGGTTCTCTCCCACAGCTCCTATGCACGAAGTTTTCGCACACCCTGGCAAAATGGTTCAAAATCCCCCATTTGCTACAACGCTTTCCTTTCACCTGGCACACTCTGTACTTATAGCAGTGCTCAATGGACCCACATCCATAACATTTTGGCGTACCAGGGTCAGACCTTATCCTGACCACGGAGGCAAAATCATCCTTGCCGCATTCGCCAACACAAGGGTCCAGGCTCAGTGCCTTAGCGCAAGACTCATTCTTCTCCAGAGAGGCTCCTTCAGTAAGGCCCCTCGCGATGGTCTCTGCTGCCTTGAACTGTTGGGCAAGCTTGACAGCCTCAGCTAACGTCATCGCTCCTGGGTGTGTCAACAATCTGGACCGGGCCGCCGTGCAACAGATGTGCTCCGCCAACTGGTCCCGAATCATCTCATCCTCCAGGGTCCCGAATCTGCATTCCCTTGCCAGCTCGCGGAGGTCTGCCATCAATCTTCGCACAGGCTCTCTCGACCACTGGCGGCACTGTTGATACTAAATGCGTCTAACAATGACGTTCTCCAGCGCCTTAAAGTACCGCACCATTAGCTGCACCACTTCATCAAAACTGTCCACACCTCCCAAGATTCTCAAGAATCCTCTGCCCTTCCATTCCTAAATTATGTACTAACACAGCTCGCGCACAGAGCTTCTCCATCTCTCCCAAGTTCAGGACAACAAGATAGCAGTGAACCAACGAGGCCATGGCACAAGGGGCTTGCCCGGTGCCTCGAGAAACGGCCGAAGGCTAGCAACAGAGCGTTCCATTACCGCTTTTACTTCGTCGCCAAATGTTGCGCCCATAATGTAGGAATGACGAGTGAGTCTCACCTCGGTTAACAGGGGTTTATTCAGGACAATGCACAACTATATACAGAGGCTTACGGCACTCTCCTGCTGGCCAGGTGGCTTCATGATGAAAGAGGCAGAGCCTCTTCCGCCCACTCTTTTATACCCTGGGCGGCGTCACCACCGGAAACCGGTAGTAGCCGCCCCGGTCTATCTCATAACCAACCCGGCTACCATCTTACTAATACCAGCCCATTTACAGACAACACTACATAGTAAGCCCAGCCCAGTGTTGTCCTTGATACCCGCCTGCTGCCCTATTATTAGCCAGTCTCATCCAGCAGCAAACTAGAAATGGTTCACACATGAGCGAGGCAACAGTGCCATCTTTAAGAAAAAAAGTGGCTAAAATTTATTTTAACAGATTTTACAGAGAATTTAAGCCCAAATGTATTACTTTTGTTCTTTCCATTCTACTCCACTCTACCATGAGAGCACTCCAACCACAGTGGTGGCCTAGTGGGAGAGCATCTGACCCGTAGCTGGGAGCTCATGGGTTCAAGTCCTGGCTGAGTCGTATCAAAGACCAGATTTAAAAAAACAGTGCTTTCTAGTTTGATGCTCAGCATAATAGAATGATGAAAGGAAAAATTGTGGCAATGCTTTGGATGGCACTAGGGTAAATGTAAGTATTTTGATCTCCCCTGTACAAATGAAGACATGTATAAAATGAATGGATACCAAATAGAATAGGTTTTATTGTCACTGTACAGTTGTACAGTACAATGAAATTGTGGGAAATATAGGTGAATAATTGTGGATGTTTTGGAAAGGGATAGGTCGAAAGTTAAAGCCATTAAAAAAAAATCTGGCAAATTATAGAAAGTCACCATCTATTAATATGAGGCTAAATTTAAAAAAAAAAATCCTAATTCTGTCAAATGATATCATTCTTCATTTCATGGGCATACCTGTAGTGACTTGTCATCGAGTGTGAGTCAAAGATCACACTTACTGTGAATGAACTGTTGGCTTTATTTTATCAAGTGGCAGGAGCACACAATCTGCAGCATGGCTTTAGAAAAAACTAGACTGCGCAAGTGCAAGCTGTCTATGTACAGAACTATGACTATGGCGGCTGCCTAGGATAAAGCAGGATCATTTACCAAATGATCTACTGTACATCCTTTCCCTTTAGCTGATGCTTCATATGTAAAGCAAAACGATGCTTAACTATTCTTGTGGTGACACTGTGTGTGGGGGGGTTCTCCACCCAGAGTCGGAAGCCGGGGGGGGGGGGGATGGAACAAAGGACTGAAGGAGGAAGTGGCACTGGGGGGTCTCAGACGTAACAGAAAGGACTATCCACCCCCCGGGCAGTTCAGGAGACACCGGAGTTTGCTAGAGGAAGAGAGGGTGTGAGAAGCAGGGCTGGTGTTATATGATGTTAATGTGCCATGCATTTCTTTGTGCACTGAATGTATTGTTTTTGGCTCCCTGGGTCTCATGGGGCAGAAATAAAGGGATAAAAAGGAGGCGCCCAGAGACCCAAAGTTAGTATGTTCTGTACTTGATGTTGGAAGAGGAAATAAAGTTTGTGTGTCGTTCAGCTCGCTGCCTCGTCTGCTTTCTTCTTTCACATTGGTGACCCTAAGACGTGCGATGGAGAATGAGCTGAGCACCGCCCCGGAGACAACCCAGAGGGAGAACACCAGCGCCGCCTGTGCTGTCACAGTCAAGCTCCCAGACTTCTGGCTTCACAATCCGACCGTGTGGTTCTTGCATGTAGAAGCCCAGTTCACACTCCACGGGATCAAAACGGACGACACTAAATATTACCATGTGGTCGCTGTGCTGGATGTGCGCACCACGTAACAGGTAACGAGCCTGTTCCAGGAGCCGCCAGCCCAGGGAAAGTACAAAGTGCTCAAGTGGATGCTACTCCAGCATTATACCCTGTCAGACAGTGAGAGGGCAGAGACACTCCTAACAGGTTCAAAGTTAGGAGACAGATCAGCCGTGGAGCTCATGGAGAGCATGTTGTGGGACTAATAAAGGCTTATCTTATCTTATGTTAGTGCTGATGGGGAAGAATGACAAATCATTCCTGTTTGCCCACCTGTTTCTCAGGAACCTACCGGTGGCAGCGAGGGCAATCCTGGCCAACTTGCCGCTGCTGGTGACCAAGGACTACCGCGCCCTGGTGCAGGAAGCGGACCACATCATTTTAGCAACCAGAGCTCTCAGCGTGCATGCAGCCGCACTGGCATCCATGAGGGACTCCAGCGAGGTCAAGGAGCCGATGGTGGTAGCCGGGCCAGACGCCAAGAGATGCAGGAACGGGGTGCTCTGTTTCCATCTTCGCTGCTTTGGCTCGAATGCCCAATGCTGCCTGCCGCCATGCCAATTCAAGAAGCTGGGAAATGGCATGGCCAGCAGTCAGTAGCAGCTGCGACCACTGGCGACAGGAACAAGCTGCTTTTTATCACAGACACACGTTCGGGAGACGTTTCTTGGTGGACTCCGGCTCCCAGAAGAGCCTCATCCTGCCGATCGGCGCAGACAGGTCGGCAGGAGGCAGCGGTCCTGAGCTCATGGCTGCCAACGGATCTACCATCAGGACAGTTGGCGAACGGATGCTGATGGTATGCCTACACAGACGCATGTTTTTTATGTGCTTATGGGTTGTTAGTCGATGTTGCCAACAGACGTTTAGTGGACACCGTTTCTTTCACCTCCCTGCCCTGCACAGCTCGGGGAGCCGGGCCAACAACACTGGCTAATGTTATAGTTTCAGGGGGTAAGTACCAGCATTTGCTTTCACAGTTCCCAGCACTCACAGTCCCGACTTGCCGGCTATGGTAACCAAGCACGGGGTTGAACATTTCATAACCACAAAAGGCCCGCTGGTGTTTGCACACCCTCGGCACCTGGATGCGGCTAAACTGGCCAATGCGCGTGAGGAGTTTGCCAACTTGGAGAAGCTGGGCATCATCAGGCACTCCAACAGCCCATGGGCATCCCTGCTATACATGGTGCTGAAGGCTGACAGGTCGTGGTGACCGTGTGGTGATTTCTAGTGCTTGAACAACACCACAGAACACAATTGGTGTCCCATCCTGCACATCCAGGATTCTTCCGTGCACCTGGCTGGGACACATGTTTTTTTGAAAGTGGATCTGGTCCGCGATTACCACCAGGTACCGGTGCGCATGGAGGACGTTCCCAAGACAGCGGTAATAACTCCTTTTGGACTTTTTGAGTTTTTACGCATGCCGTTCGAGTTAAAGGGCGCTGCACAAACCTTCCAGGGAATGATGGACGCGGTGCTCCATGATCTGCCTTTCGTTTTTGTCTACTTAGACGACATTCTGGTGGCTAGCGCGTCCAAGGAGGAGCACCTCGCCCATCTCAAAATGGTTTTCCAGAGGTTGGAAGCATACGAGCTTGTAGTTAACCCAGCGAAGTGCCAGTTTGGTGTGCCAGTGATTGATTTTTTGGGTCACCGCATTTTTCCGGAGGGCGCAATACCTGATAAGGTGCGCACCGTGTCGGATTTTCTGTGTCCGCAGACCATGAGGGCCCTACAAGAATTTTTGAGCATGGTCAACTTTCATAACTGTTTCCTCCCCAGGGCAGCCCAGCTGCTGCAGCCGTTGTACGCCGCACTTAAGAAAAAGAAGCCCGCGGAAAACATCGACAGGACCCCCGAGTGAGTCCAGGCTTTCGCAGATGCCAAAACAGCGCTCGCTAATAAGATAAGTCTTTAATGCCGTTTTGCTAGCCCACCCTGCCCCATCGGTGCGGACAGCGCTCACCACGGATGCGTCTGACGTTACCATAAGGGCAGTGGTGGAGCAGTACGTCTCCGGTTTGTGGCAGCCACTTGCATTTTTCAGTAGTACTTTGCACGACAACAAACGCAAATACAATACGTTCAACAGAATTGTTGGCCCTCCACCTGGCGATGCGCCATTTCCAGTTTTGGCTAGAAGGGTGCGAGTTCACCGTGTTCATGGATCATAACTCGTTAACGTACGCAATGTCCAAGGTCTTGGAACTGTGGTCGGCCCGGCAGCAAAGGCATTTGACCGTGATCTCGGAGTTCATGACTGACATTCAACATATAGCCGGTAAGCTTAACGTCGTGGCAGATTGCCTGTCGCACGCGTTAGTCTCCCCGGTCTACATGGGAATAGATTTCCCTGCCATGGCCGCGGAGCAAACCGGAGACGCGGACATTTGCGCACTTCAGGCCGCACCTACTGGATTAAAGCTGGAGAGCAGGGTGGTGCAAGAAGGGTGCCCTCCCTTGCTCTGCGACATCTCCACCGGTCCCCCACACCCAGTGGTTCTGAGCTCTTGGCACCGCTACATTTTTGAGTCAGTCCACTCCCTTTCGCATCCCGGCATGCGTGCCTCAGTTAAACTGGTGGGGGCGAAATTTGTCTGGCCACGCTTGCACAAGGATGTGAAAGAGTGGGCTGCAGTGTGCGTCGCGTGCCAGTGGGTCAAAGTGCACAAGCACACCAAAGCCCTCCTCGAGCCGTTCCAAATCCCAGCCAGGAGGTTCGACAACGTCCATGTGGTGGGACCCCTCCCACTATCGCAAGGTTTCACGCACCTTTTGACAATCGTGGACCACACCACGCGTTGGTCTGAAGTGGTCCCCCTGGCTTCCACCATGTCAGTGGAAATGGCTCGCGCTTTTTTTGTCGGCTTGGGTTGCACGGTTTGGATACCCGTCGGACATCACTTCCGACAGGGGTCCACAATTCGTTTCAGAACTCTGGTCCGTGATGGCCCAGAGCCTGGGGGGCAAAATCCACTGCACTACCGTGTACAACCTCCAGGCTAAAGGGTTATGTGAACGTTTTCATAGGTCGCTTAAGACAGTGCTCAGAGCTTCACTCACGGATGCAAATTGGGTCGACCACCTGCCCTGGGTTTTTTTTAGGGTTGCACTCCACGCCTAAGAAGGATATGGAAGCCTCCCTGGCAGAACTCGGTTTTTCTCAGCCGCTGCAGATCCCCAGGGAATTTTTGCTGGAAAACCCCGTGCCCGGGGCTGACCCACCTGCACAATTTTTGCACAGTGCAGAGGCTGTTAACGTGCTGGGCCCAGCTCACCATTGTTTTCCCCACACCTTCATCCTGAAAAGCTTACAGAACTCCAGGTTTGTTTTTGTCAGGCACGATGCACACAGGACCCCGCTGCGTCCACCGTACAATGGACTGTTCAGGGTGCTGGAAACTGGGGCAAAGCATTTTGTGTTAGACTTGGGGGGGGGGGGGGGAGTAGAGAGACCATCTGCACTGACAGGCTGAAGCCCGCTTTTGTGTTGGCAGACGAGCAGGTGGTATTGGCCCAAGCTCCCTGGCATGGACGCCCACCGTTGGTGGCTCCGCAAGTTGGTGTTCCCTCAGCAGAGACCTGCGCTAGAGAAGCTAACATGTTTCTTGTTCCCAACATGTTCCCTTTTTGGGTGTTCGGGGGGTGGGGGGCTGTGTGCTGGCACTGTGTGGGGGGTTCTCCACCCAGAGTCGGAAGCTGGGGGGGGGGGGGTTGAGCTGGAACAAAGGACTAAAGGAGGAAGTGGCACCAGTGGGTCTCAAAAGTAACAGAAAGAACTATCCGCCAACCAGGGAGTTCAGGGGACACCAGAGTTTGCTAGAGGAAGAGAGGGTGTGAGAAGCAGGGCTGGTGCTATATGATGTTAATGTGCCACACATTTCTTTGTGCACTGAATGTATTGTTTTTGGCTCCCTGGGTCTCATGGGACAGAAATAAAGGGATGAAGAGGAGGCGCCCAGAGACCCAGAGTTAGTATGTTCTGTATTTGATGTCGGAAGAGGAAGTAAAGTTTGTGTGTCATCAAGCTCGCTGCCTCGTCTGCTTTCTTCTTCCACAATCTTAACATTATTGAACATGTTTTCTCTTGACACATTATATCTCAGTGTTCATACAATGTAACAAGAAATATATCTGGTTAAGCTCAAAATTTTTTAAGCAAATCAGGATAGCTGACATCACTTTTGCAAGCCATCATATACAGTATGTGTGCATTAATAAAAAACATAATGCAAAACTTACTGATCATTACATTCTGAAACATGCTGTTAACTAAACCAAGTGACGTACAGAAATTAGGCACATCGATTTCACTGTACATATTTGGGGTTTAGTCTGCAAACACAACCTGAGTGTGTTATGTACTGTGCAGCATTTTTCTCAGTGGACAAATGGTCTGTAGGCACTGGTTGGGGATGGGATGTACAGTATGCTGTGGTTGTATGGTGTTTAGCTCTGGCATTTGGGGAATGTGAAGAACACTGCCCGCTGTGAAGGGGTTTGTGCCGTGGGGGTCCTCATCCTCTGCATGGAGCTTGGGTTGTGGCTCTGCAACAGGAATGATATGACGGCGATTTCTTCTGTATGTTTTCCCCACTGGATTGGATGATGTAAGAGCATGACTCTTTTCTAGTCTCTTTCACAGTTCCAAGCTGGTCGTATCCTTTGGGGGTCTGCAGTCAGACCACTTGTCCCTCGGCTATTGGATTTAATGGTTGACTTGACCTGTCATAGCTGTGCTTTAGGGTGAGTCTCTTTTTAAGAAGCTGGGTGTTGATTAGCCAAGTTGGACATGGAGATGGTTGTAGCAGTTTTGTGCTTACTGGAATTGCTACGCGTGTTTGACGCAGGACAGCCCAACATTGAATCATGGGGGTGTTTCTGAGGTTCAGGAGGTTGAGGAAAACATCAGTTCCATCTCTGTGTTTAGCACTGCAGACCGCAAGTCCATTTGATTGGGGAAACTCAGGGCTGCTGGTTGAATGAACAAAATCCCACTGTTTGGCAAAGTCTTTGAAATGCTGACTGGTGTATTGCCTAGCATTATCAGAGATGAGGGTGTGTGGTGTGCCATGGACTGAAAAGTGTCGTTTTAATTTGGAGATCAAAGATGATGATGTCAGGTCACAGAGATGATCGATCTCAAACCAACCAGAGTGTGGTTTATATTAATCATATATCCCATACCTACATATGTATAAGCATATTAGAATGTTTAGTGATTACATATGTGCAATGACCTCACGCCTCAGAACAGGACAAGAGGTCTTGACCGCCAGCGAAGATCAAAGAGCATACGGAGTCGCAGCGGTGGAGACCAGATCGATCTCCCTGACTTCCCAGGGTCAGGTGGAGGAGACAGAGGACAATGGAGGAGATCGATCGCCCTGACCTCCCTGGGTCAGGTGGAGGAGACGGAAGACAAAGGAGGGGGGATTAAGTTAATGCGGGATGTCAGCTTTGATATGCAATGTCTTTTGTTGTGTGTAAGTATAAGTATGAAGGTCTGAATGTGTTCGACCTCTTATTCTGCTTCTGCACTGAGATGAGACTTGTTAGAGGAGCGAAGCTGATATTAAACTTTGGTTTATAAATCACATCGCCTCGTTATTCCAAGCTCTTCTACACAGAGTACAAATCCACCAGCACTTGGTATTGTTTTCTGTCACGTGCCGAGCCAGCCTGGCTTTCCGCGGCTCGGCCTCGATCTCTTTGTGGGTTTGGTTTTGCTGGTTATGTGTATTTTGGTGTATTCTCGTACTGAATTCCATGTCCCTAGCCACTGCCTGACCGGTGGCTGTTAGTCAGCATTTGTCACCTGCTTTCTGTCACGCTGCTGACAGTCTGCCGGTCCAGCCACGCCCCCTCACTCTCCTTCTGACTCATCAGCTGTTTCCAACCCCCGTAATCATCTCCCCCGCATCTCGCCCAGGTGTTCCCTATTTGCCACGCCAGCGGCGTCTGTATTAAAGCAGTTCTTTGCCGGACAGACGCTGCTGGACCATTGTACGCATTAGATGGTCATTCTTCCCAGTCAACCATCACATCAGTAAGGACTGTATCTGTGCATGCTTGTTGATATCGCTGTGACTACTCGATCTGCCCCCGCACTGTGAGTATCTGCCTGTGCTCTGTTTGCCGCTGTATCCTTCCAGTGTGTGTGCTGGACGATCTTGAGGACTATAGCGTGTATCCAAGCTATTCTGTGTTGTATGTGTTAATAAATGTGTGTGTGGTGTAACCCAGCACTTAAATCCTGTCGTCCTTTTTCTCCTCCTCCATGCACCGTTGGGAAACGCACGGAGAGCTCATGACAGTTTTCCATGCCATTCAAAAATGTCTGTGGCCACTATGGACCATGGGAGTTCTGGGAGTGGGTAGAGTTTAAGGGGTTCTCTTTGCTGGTGACATTTGGTGCTGTTGCATGTTGCACACATGATTAACTCTTCAGTGATGTCATGTGACATTGTTGGCCAGAATATGATGCCTCTAGCTCTGCGCTTAGTTGCTTCAACACCTGGGTGGCCTTTGTGTACAATGTTTATATATTCTCTGTGCAGGGACTGAGGGATGACTGTTTTATGGCCTTTCATGATGATCCCGTCCTCCACGGTGAGCTTGTCTCTGTATGGAAAGAAGGGTCTAATGGCAGGTTGGACCTGGTTCATCTTGACTGGCCATCCTTTTTGAATGACTGTTATGAGAGTTTGTAGCATCTCATCCTCTGCAGTGTGCTCTCGTAACTCTTCCAGGCGGGCTGTGGAGATGCAACTCACTGACATAACTTCAAACGTGTCACTTTCAGCAGGGCTGGGGAGAGATCTCTGTGTTTGGAGCCCTTGAGAGAGTATCTGCTAGATACATATGCGTCCCTTTTTTGTAGACCAAGTTGATGTCATAGCTCTGTAGGCGTAGCAGCATCCTCTGGAGTCATGCAGGGGCTGTGTGGATGGGCTTTTTTAGGAAAGTTACCAGAGGCTGGTGGTCAGTTTCCATGATTGTGGGTTTTCTATAAACATAGTCCTTAAAACTTTTTGCAGCCAAACATGCCAGCTACGAGTTCCTTCTCTATTTGGGCATAACATGTCTCTGTGTCTGTGAGCATGCGTGATGCAAAGGCTATTGGTTTGCCATTTTGCATACATGCAGCTCCAAGTCCGTGGCATGACGCGTCGCAGGTGAGCGTGACTGGCTCCTTGACACTGTAGTATGCCAACACCGGTGGACTTGACAGGCATGATTTGAGGCGATCAAATGCGTCTTGGTGTTGTTGAAACCAGCACCACGCCGTCTTCTTGTGAATTAGCTTTCTCAGTGGTGCTGCAATGCCACTCAGGTTTGAAGTGTATTTGACAAGGTAGTTAACCATACCTAAGAATCGCTGTAGTGATGTAACGTCTGTGGGAACTGGCATGTCGTTAATTGCTGCAGTTTTGGTGGGGTCAGCTTTTAGACCCTCACGGCTGCCCCGGCCTTGGATGCGCTCTGCAGAGCGTGCCCAAATGCCAAGTCACGTTTCGTTACCTTGTATTCATACATGTGTAATGACAATAAAGTTGAATCTCAATCTCAATCTCAATGTGTCCCACATAACTGACTTGGTTGAGGTGAAATTTGCACTTGTCTGGATTTAATTTGAGATTGATCTCTCTTACTCTTTCCAGGACTCTCTTCAAGTTGGTATCGTGTTCAGCTGTTCCTCTGCCTCCAACAATGATGTCATCGACAATGACTGAACATGGATAACCAGCAAACAGCTGTTCCATAGTGTGTCGGAATACTTCGCTAGCTGAGTTGATTCCAACAGGCATCTGTAGGAACCTGTAGTGCCCAAAAGGTGTGCTGAATGTTGTCAACATTGAGGAATTTTTGTCAAGCGGTATCTGCCAGAAGGAGTTTTTTGTATCTAGCACGGAGAAGATTGTCGCTCCTGACATCTGTGCAGCAACCTCTTCCACACTGCACATGGGTTGATGGGGCCTTTTCAGTGCTGTGTTAAGGTCTTTTGGGTTGATACAAAGTCTGATTTCAGATTTGTCTTTCTTGTGATCTACCACCATAGAAGAAACCCAATCTGTAGGCTCAGTGACTGGCATTATGACACCTATGTTCTACAAGCATTTAAGCTCTACTTTAACTTAATCTTGCGTTGCAACGGGAATATAATGGGCTGGGCGGATCACAGGCTGTACGCTGGGATCAAGTGTCATGGAGTATGTGACTGGGAGTTCACCAAGCTCGTTACCAAACAGGTCCTTGTGTTGTGTGAGAACTTGTGTGCTAAAGTCTGCATTGTCATCCATTGTAACTTGGTGGACGTCTGCACTCATTTTTACAAGTCCCATGTTCACACATGCTCTGAATCCTAATAATGGTTGCACGTCTCTGTCCACTATGAAGAAAAGCAGGTTGTGAAGTTGGTCCTTTAAAAAGCATGACAGTGTAACTGTACCGATGATTTTGATCTTCGTACCACCATAAGTGACAAGGTTTGTAGCTCTCTTTAGTTTTACAGGTTGTTCATCATTGGTTACATGCCTGAAGGTGTTTTGCGGCATCACATTACATTTTGCTCCTGTGTCAACCTTCATTTCGGTGGGTTTGCCATTTATGTGGCGCATGACGAATCCTTCGTCTTGCTCATTAGTTTGAGATTTTACACAGTATAGTATAGCAACACCGTCCACATAAAATGTCTCATCGTCATATGATGCTGGCTGATCCATTACCACTTCATGCACTGATTGTGAGTTTTCCTATGTGCATTATTTGGACTTTGCAGTTTAGATTTGCAGCACTTTTTGTAATGATGTAGCTCTTTACAATTGCGGCATTGAGGCGCCTGTATGGCTGCCGCGTCATTAGGGTGTGCTTAACATGAGCGCACCTTAGTGATAAGTAAAATTCCTTGTATGTGTAAGCATACTTGGCAATAAAGTTGATTCTGATTCTGATTCTGATTCTGATTGTTGACCGAAGGCTGGGCATTTTTCTCTTTTAGCTGCATGGCTACTTCCACAGTTGTTGCACTTTGTGATTATTTGAGGAAAAGGTTTTGTTTTGATCAGGTGCTTTTTCATTGGTAGTGGTCTAACTGAATCAACACTGGTGGTTTGTGTGGCTAATTTCTTGCCATTTTCCTCTGTCATTTCGTGAGTGCGGCAGATAGCCTTAGCAAGGGTTAAGTCAGCATCTGTCAACAGAGATTTTCTTGAAGTGTCACTAGTAATGCCACATACTATGCAGTCACAGGTGAGCTCTTCAGTTAAGTCTCCAAAGCAGCAAGTCTTAGCTCTTATCCTTAAATCGGTGATGAATGACTCAAAACTCTCACCCTATTTCTGATTGCGAGAATGAAACTTGTGTCTTTCCATTGTTCTGTTGTTTTGGGGGTTGCAAATCTCATTAAACTTCCTCTTTAGACAGTCTGGGTCCTCCCGGGACTCTGCTGGGGAAATAACAGCTCCATCCTTTCCATGTATGGCAGCTGCATAGATAAATGAATACTCCCGTTCAATGGCCTCAGGTCCAGCATCCATCCATCCATCTTCTTCCACTTAGTCCTTCTCGGGTCGCGGGGGTGCTGGAGCCTATCCCAGCATCTTTGGGCGGGAGGCAGGGTACACCCTGGACAGATCGCCACTCCATCGCAGGGCCAACACAGAGAGACAGACAACCATTCACTCTCACAGTCATACCTAAGGACAATTCAGAATCCCCAGTTTGACGCCAGTTAACCTAACTTGCACGTTTTTGGCATGTGGGAGGAAACCGGAGAAATCCCGGAGTAAACCCACGCAGACACAGGGAGAACATGCAAACTCCACACAGATCACTGTTGGTCGGGGGCTGGGATCAAACCCAGGATCCCCCGGCCAGGGGTGAGTTGCTGTGCTGCCACAGTGCTAACCACTCCACCACCGCGCTGCCTCATCCAACACCACTAATCTAAATTTGAATTGTTAACAGAGAACAGAACAAAAGGCAGCCAACATCAGGTCCAGCAAAGCTGAGGAGAATGTAGGCTCTTGTCTTTGCAAGCTTGTCAAAATGTGCAGCAGCAATAAAAATGTCATATTCCCTCTCGAAAATTCACTAATTCTCAACAACATTTTCGTTGAAAACAACAGAGTCGGGTCTGCAAAATCCCTCCGCCATTTTTTTTTAATTGGCTACACACAGGCGAATCCAGGGTGCGCTTGAAAAAAAAAAAAAACCTTTCGAAGATGGAAAAAAAGTACTGGCAGACGAGGAGTTCTGTCGCTCTTCTGACACCATGTAGTGACTTGTCACCGGGTGTATGAGTCAAAGATCACACTTACTTTGAATGAACAGTTGGCTTTATTTTATCAAGCGGCAAGAGCACACAATCTGCAGCATGGCTTTAGAAAAAACTAGACTGTGCAAGTGCAAACTGTCTGTGTATAGACCTAGGACTACGGCAGCTGCCTAGGATAAAGCAGGATCATTTACCAAATGATCTACAATACCTGTACATAATAATAATGATAATAATAATAATTTTATTTATAGAGCACTTTTCACAGACAGAGTCACAAAGTGCTTAACATGGTAAAAAAAACAAAATAAAAACACAGGCACATAAAAAAGTAAAAAAAAAAACAAAAAACAAACAAAGTAGACAGTAAAAGCACATAAAAATACAATCAACACATAGTTAATTAAAAAGCCAGGCTAAAAAGGTGGGTCTTTAGTTGCTTCTTAAAAACACCAATGGAAGGTGCAGATCTAAGTTCAAAAGGTAAGGAGTTGCACAGTCTGGGAGCAACAGCAGCAAAGGCTCTATCGCCTTTGGTTCTGAGCCTAGTGTTGGGGACTACCACTAGATTTTGATGAGAAGACCTGAGAGACCTGCTGGGCTGGTGTAGAAAGAGCAGGTCACTAATATAAAAAGGTGCTTCTTCATGAATGGCTTTGTAAGTAAGAACAAGAACTTTAAAATCAATTCTATAATTTACAGGAAGCCAATGCAAGGAGGCCAAAACAGGAGTGATATGACAGAATCTACTGGACCTAGTTAGTAATCTTGCAGCAGCGTTTTGGACTAATTGTAGGCGGTGTAAAGAGGATTTGCTAAGACGTGAAAAGAGCATTACAGGAGTCCAAACGTGAAGAAACAAAGGCATGAATAATGATTTCTAATTGACTGTAGGAAACCAATGACCTAATTTTGGATATATTCCTAAGGTGGAAAAAACAACTCCGGGTCAGAGATTTGACATGCTGATCAAAACTCATCGACTGATCGAAAATGACACCAAGATTTTTTAGATTAGACCGTACGAGATGCACCGTACTACATATAAGTAGTACAGGTGCAACTCAATGAATTAGAATGTCAACAACAAGTTTATTTATTTAGGTAATTCAATTCAAAAAAATTAAACTTCTATATTACATAGATTCACTACACAGAGAGTAACATATTTCAAGTGTTTATTTATTTTAATTTTGATGATTATGGCTTACAGCCCATGAAAACCCCATATTCAGTTTCTCAAAAAATTAGAATATTACATAAAATTAATTTTAAAAAATAGTTTTTGAATAGAAATGCTGGCCAACTGAAAGTATGTCCATGTACACACTCAATACTTGGTCGGGGCTCCTTTTGGACTAATTACTGTATCAATGTGGCGTGGCATGGAGGTGATCAGCCTGTGGCACTGCTGAGGTGTTATGAAGGTCCAGGTTGCTTTGATAGTGACCTTCCACTCGTCTGCATTGTTGGGTCTGGTGTTTCTCATCTTCCACTTGACAATAGACCATAGATTCTCTATGGGGTTTAGATCAGGAGAGTTTGCTGGCCAATCAAACACAGTGATGCCATGATCATTAAACCAGGTTTTGATACTTTTTGGCAGTGTGTGTGTGGGGGGGGAGGGTGCCAAGTCCTGCTGGAAAATGAAATCAATATCTCCATAAAGCTTGTCAGCAGAGGGAAGCATGAAGTGCTCTAAAATTTCCTGGTAGACGACTGCGCTGACTTTGGTCTTGATAAAACAGTGGACCAACACTAGCAGATGACATGGTTCCTCAAATCATCATTGACTGTGGAAACTTCACACTAAACCTCAAACAGCTTAGATTCTGTGCCTCTCCACTCTTTCTCAAGACTCTGAGACTTTGATTTCCAAATGAAATGCAAAATTTACTTTTAACTGAACAGAGGTCATCTGCTGGTGTTTGTCCATTATGTTTTATCAAGACCAAAGTCAGCACAGTCATCTACCAGGAAATTTTAGAGCACTTCATGCTTCCCTCTGCTGACAATCTTATGACAAGTGTATGGGTGTGTTCATGTTGTTGTGGAATACAACTGTTTACAAAGTCATGCTGGGATAATAGTTCATAATTAATGATTTACACAGGGACTTCTTTCTTTTAAATACTGCAAATCAGAATAACATTCCCTGAAGTAATGAAAACACGTGTTTCTGTGTTTTTGTGGATTTGCGTAGCCAATAGTTATGCCTATCTGTTCATTCAGGTCAACAGAGAAAGTGCCAGAATCAGCAAAAGTTTGAAGGTGATTTGTCATATGTCATCATATTTATATATGAAGCCAAAATAGAGACAAGCCACGAGACTGCCCTCCATCCTTAGCTCTTACATACTACTTCTTCTTTCGGAGAACTTTCTGACACAGATAAAGTAAAAAAAAAATGCTGCATGTGACAAGGAATTTGGTAATGAAGCTTGATCATCATGCTGTTTTTAGTTCAGCAAGTCTGAAATGAATCATGCTGCACAAAAGCAACTTTGGTTGGTACAGCAATGCTGCTTTTGTGCTGCAGGTACTTTAACTGAATCTAGGTAATCTAAATCGATAATGTGAGTTCTATTATCCTTTTGTTTCTTCAAACCTCCTTATAAGAACTTATACAAAGACATAGAGTGATGATAATCAAGTCAGTGGCGGTAATGCGCCTGTACGCTGGTTGCCAACCACCAATCAAATCTAAAAGAAGAAGAACCAAACATCAAAAACAAGGGGTATCCTAGAAAGGAACCATCATGCTATAGGAGAATAGTAAAACTATGGCACAAGTCCTTTGGGAAAGTGTCGTAAATTACATGGAGAAAAGATTGTTTTCTTATTACATCACTGGAGTGGTGGTCTTGAGGTAGAGCATCCACCCCATAACCGGGAGGCCGGGGTTCAAATCCCAGCCAGGTCATGCCAAAGACCAGAACAACATGTTCTGGAGAGTCCTGTGCCCGACATATGATCCTGAGGGAGGCTGTTCGCTGGCACTCCGGGAGGCCACACCGCACGGAGCAGTCGGGGAATCCCTCCTCCGGTTCTGGTGCTGCTTCGCTGCCCTGCTCATTGGCTGGTGAGGTAAGGGGCCCTATCTGTCCCAACGACGGGACTCCCACTCTGCTGCCACCTCACTGCACTGACTCTCGCCGAGGGACCCTGCAACAATTAACATCCTGCCCACTTTTTCCTCTAACCACGATGATCATCGGTGACTCCATCATCAGGCATATCAGGTATTTTAACTCTATCACTCACTGCTTCCCAGGAGCTACTGTCCCCGACCTGTTAGAAGAGCTCCCGGATCTGCTGCAGTCACAACCTCCCTCCATCACATGGATTATTATTATTCACGTAGGGACTAACGACACCACCAGCAGAAAGTCTGAAATCACTAAAAATGACTTCTGCAAACTTTTTTAATATTTTATCAAACAGCGGAAAGTCTGTTTTTATTTCTGGCCCCATTCCCACACTGCGTCGTGGATCAGACCATTTTAGCCGTATTCTTGCCCTCTCAACTTGGCTCAAGTCCTTCTGCAGCAGCAACATTAATTTTATTGACAATTTCAACTTGTTTTGGGGCCGCCACAATCTCTATAAATCTGACGGCATACATTTAAATGCATCAGGTAGCCGGCTTTTAGCAGCAAACCTGATGCATATCATTCAAACCACAACACGCAATTGACTGTTCACATCCCACAAACCCTCCCCCTCTGGAGCCACTCACATCTCTGACCCCCAGGAAGACTACTATCCAGCACCAGTCCCGTTTTTGTCAGCCTCCACCATCTGGTCTGGAAATTCATTCACTACCCACCTTCCCCATTAGGACATTGATCACAGACAGACCCCCATCCATAAAACTATACAGTTCACAAGAACTCACGCCCACGCTGTCTACGTTCTGTGGATCAGTCTCCAAACAATAATCCACAGAAAACAAATTACCCACCCATAAATAACTCACCACTTACCCTAAATATGGCTCTTTTAAATATATGGTCACTCGCTAACAAGACTTTTATCATCAATGATCTGGTTTTAGATAACAAGATTGACTGTTTATTTTTAATGGAGACGTGGCTTGGCACGGATGCACCAGCAGTTCTCACTGAGGCCTCCCCACCAAATTTTAGTTCAGTTTTTTCCATAAGAAAGGGCAGGAAGGGTGGGGGTACTGCATCAATTTTTTCTTCCTCACTTGCAGTAAAGCAAATTTTACCTGATCAGTATACCGCATTTGAGCACCACGCTTTTGTCTTTAGCAGCACCGCAATTTTATGCATCACAGTTTACAGACCACCCAAATACTGCCCTGTTTTTGTTAATGAGTTCTCTTGAGTTTTTATCAATAATCTACTCCTCAAAAATTTTATTCTCATTTCCGGTGATTTTAATCTACACACTGATAAGCAGGGCAACCATATGTCAGAAGATTTTAGTGACCTGCTCACGTCCATGAATTTTACTCAACATGTCATGCAACCGACTCACAACGGGGGCCAAGCAATATCTCTTATTTTATACTAGTGCATACCCATAGAAACCCATGCATGACCGTAGAGGGGATGCATTGGAACAGAATTCTTGCCAGTTACAGGACAGTTGGTATAGCAACACAGCACTAAGTGGCAATCACATGTGATGGCTTTTGTATGTAGCAAAATATAAAAATCACAAAATATGCCCTGCCATCTGGGGCTGTTTGCCCCTGCTTGTTACTTCTTCTCCTGCCTGTCACTGTTCTGATATGTTGCTTATCTGTGTCTACAGTATACAGTATACTGTATATGTCTTGTAGGGAGTCATGTGCTCTATGTGACATCATCTGGTGGGTCTTCTTCTTCTTCGTTCAGACCACTGAAGGGTCTCCGCCTGTCTCAGACGGCTGTGTTGTTCACAGTCATGCCTGCAGCGTACTGGTGGAACCTGAGGTGTTTCATGTTCACGGCATCCTTTCTGATGTGCAGCAGATCTCCTTATTCTATTGCTTTCCATCTGGTGGGTCTTCTTCATTCAGACCACTGGTTGAGGGATAGGTGCGTTGTAATTCTAGTTCATCGGCACGGTCCTGAAAAAAGTGGCTTTCGACCCTGTTCAGGAAGGCCCGTGCATGCCTGTAGAAACCAAGAAACCAGAGCACCTGGAGAAAATCAGTGCTTTGCTTGGCATTTTACACATTTGTAGTGTAGACTGGCATTCCTCAAGGTTACACATTTGCCATCATGTAGGCATGGCAAGTCGTCCTATGATGCCTGAGTTCATAGGACGCGCTATGATGATGAGGCAGAAATCATAGGCCATCCTATGATGTCCTAGAAATGTGCTTAAAAGTCTGTCGTACCCTATGCTGGTGAAGGGTGTCCTCCTGTCTCAGACAGGTGCGATGTACTGCTGGAACCTCAGGTGTTTCATCTTCATGGCATCTTTTCTGACGTGCAGCAGTTGTCGTCATTCTATTGCTCTCCATCTGGTGGGCCTTCGTCTTCTTCTTCGTTAAGACCACTGGTTGAGGGATAGGTGCGTCGTAATTCTACTTCATGGACAGGATCATGAAAATAGATCTGAGCAAAAAGAGGCTTTCCAGCATGGACTCACTGCATATGACATCATAAAGACATGAAGGCAGCCTTTTTATCCACATTTTAAGAGCTCACTCTCTTAATGAAGTGTTTGTGACATATTTTGTTCACATTTTCTTTAATGTTTTATTTAGTGAAGCAAATTTGTTTTGCTACGTGTAAATTTGTTACGTATCTTTAAGACATCATAAAGACACGTTTGTTTATGTGCCGTCATATAGGCATTGCAAGTTGTCCTATGATGCCTGAGTTCATGGTCTATATGACAGACACATTTGTCTATGTGTCCTATGATGCCTGAGTTCATGGTCTACGACATCATAGACACATTTGTCTATGTGTCCTATGATGCCTGAGTTCATGGTCTATATGACATCATAAAGACACATTTGTCTATGTGTCCTATGATGCCTGAGTTCATAGGCCGTCCTATGATGTCCTATGAACGTCTCACACACACACAGAGATTTCTTGCTTTTATAGAGTGACGTGTATAAGAGAAGTAGGGGGTGATGTACACTACCGTTCAAAAGTTTGGGGTCACCTCAGACAATTTTGTGTTTTCCATGAAAAGTCACACTTTTATTTACCACCATGAGTTGTAAAATGAATAGAAAATATAGTCAAGACATTGACAAGGTTAGAAATAATGATTTGTATTTGAAATAATAATTTTTTCCTTCAAACTTTGCTTTCATCAAAGAATCCTTCATTTGCAGCAATTACAGCATTGCAGACCTAACATGATTGCACAAGGGTTTTCTAATGATCCATTAGCCTTCTGACCCAATGAGCAAACACATTGTACCATTAGAACACTGGAGTGATAGTTGCTGGAAATGGGCCTCTATACCCCATTAGCAATGTATACATTAGCAATGTTAGCAATGTATAGAGTGTATTTCTGATTAGTTTAAAGTTATCTTCATTGAAAAAAAAGTGCTTTTCTTTCAAAAATAAGGAAATTTCTAAGTGACCCCAAACTTTTGAACGATAGTGTATGTGCCTGTGTATGTTGTGTTTGTGGGTATATGTTTATGGGAGGATTGGAAGGGGTGGGGACGTATCATGTAAAATATGTAACTAAATATGTCTATTGTTTTTATCTATGTAAAGCACTTTGCACTGCATCTAATGTTTTAAAAGTTCTATACAAATAAAGTTTGATTGATTGATTGAAAAGTGGAACTTCCTGCCATTCAGCTTGGTGCTCAGCAATAATAGAACAGAGGAGAGAAATGTTGATTACCCAGCCACAGTGAGTGCACAAGTCAAGTGTACTCCCTGCGCCGGTCCCAGGCCTGGAAAAAATGGGCAGGGTTGTGTCAGGAAGGGCATCCGGCATAAAAACTCAGCTTCAACTGTAAGAGAACCCACCCCAGCTGAGGGACTAATTGTGTCCTGTCAAAATAAATACGGATGATGATGATGATGATGATTTTATAAAGCTGGACTCTTTGCAGTCCCCGTTGACCACAATGACGAATACAGATTTATGTATGTCACTCCTGTAAACTATGCATGTTCTTGACCGGGGTAACTGTGGCGCGGGTGTACTGTGGCCGACTACTGATCGGAGGGTCAGGGGTTCGATGTCTGCAGTCTGCATGTTGAAGTGTCCTTGAGCAAGACACTGAACCCCAGTTGCTCGTGGTGGATCAGGCCAGCGCCTGTGCCCAGCAGCTCTGCCACCAATCAGTGTGTGAATGGGAGGATAGCAGGATCTGTAAAGTGCTTTGGTCATCCAGAGATGAGAAAAAGTGCTATATAAGTGAATACCATTTACCATTAGACTTTGGTAACATGCATGTGGTAGTGACTTGTTTGGTATTAAGTCGAAATGAACAAGGCCTTAAAAATCAATGCCTGTTTGACCTTAAAATAGGTTAAGCACACACTTAATGTTTAAAATGTCCCAAAACAGTGCATTTAAAAGTCATGTACAATACCATGATTAATGCAAATCTGCTTATTGATAACAATGTGTATAAGAAGTGATTTAAGTGCCACTATGCAAAGTTATTCTGCCAAAACCTAACAGTCTTAAAAAATGCAAAAACAGTCACAGTTCTACATGCTTATGTCTAATATGATGATATTTAATTTCTCATGCGAAGACCAGAACTCAAACATATCAGACAGATCGGTAACGTTAGTAAGGAAAGACGGCTATTGAAACAAAATGTTTTGAATTACTCTGTTAATAGTTAAATGGAAGGTTCACAATTTCACTGTTACTATTAAAAATGTATTTTATAGTTTGAAATTTCACTCCTCATTCTCTCGCTGATCCAAAGAGTTATTTTATACAACCCAAAGGCTGTTCATATTTATTTAGTGTGTCCACTACATTATCACTGGCTCCGCCAAGACGGCAATGTAATCAGAGTAGTCTGTCTGTTTGTTTGTCTTTTAGCAGGATTACGCAAAAACTACTGGACGGATTTGGATGATTTTTTTTTTTTTTTAACCAGAGGTGGTCCTTAGCCTAGAGAGGAACCCATAAGATTTTGGTGATGATCTAAGAACACATACCTCCACCAAGGCCCTTATCTCCTCACAGTGCGTTAGCAAGAATCCTCCAAAACTACTGGATAGACTTTGATGCAATTTTCACCAGAACTGGCTCGTGGCCTACACCCACCTCAGTACATTTTGGAGGGGATCTATGAGGGATGGAAGGAGCCTTGGCAGAGGTATGCGTTCTCTGAGTGCTTTTCTAATTGTAATTTTTTTCCCCCCAACTATTGATGATCTAGGAGATACATGCCTCCAGGATTTTTACAGACAGATGAATGAATTCAACAAGAAATGCTTGTTGCAATAGTTGCATGGGTAGTTTTTTTCTTTTTGAAAGAAAACCTGTATTGCTTTAAGGGAAACTTCAAAAACTGTCACCCAGCCAATCAGACGAACAGAAGAAAAATTGTGTTTTTGCAGGTTTTAGACTTCTGAAATGCATCTTCAGGTTAAAGAAAACACATCAAAACACTCACTTCTCTGGAAAAAAGGACACACGGCCTTTATATCATTCACGGGGAGGCCAATCAAGGCGTTAACTTCAGCGTTAACATTGTTACAAGGAAGTTGTCTTACCAGCCATGGTTTACATTGTTATTTTCTTTAGATTTCAGTCATCCTAATAAACATCCCTGTTTCCACCTGGTTCCCTAGTATAGTGGAGTCATTCTGGCTTGTTATATTTTCACTGTGATGCTACATCAATCTGTTAGCATTAGCTTAGCTAGGTGGTCTGTGTCGGTCAGTAACTGCATTAGGAACTTACCTTGGTAGGGAGGAGGTAATGGACAGGCTGCCTTGCATTAGCTTAACTGTCAATCCAGCCAGTTTTGATCACTATTTTCCATAAATTCTATTCATCCCCACTGGATTCTCTGTTCAATTACACTTAATCATATATGTCACTCTTAGATGTTATTTTAGCTCATTGGCTCAGGCTCACTTTTGAGCTAGGAACTAGCCAGTTAAGATTAGGAGTCGTGTCGTGATGTCGGAGGGGGGGTGTTTAAACAAGGCGCTTAGGGAATTTAAAGAGACATGCACTGAAACCAGCCTTTCTGAGTAAGGCTGCAAAAGAGGATTCACAATGATGCTGCAATAGTTAAACATTTAAAGGCAATTTGACCAAAATATGTCACAAACATTTCATTAAGCTGTCAAAATGTGAAAAGTGCAGTGAATGGGACCTTTAAATATAGGTCTTAAGCACAGTAAGTGCATAACATGATCATGCAGAAAGGGGAATTCAAATACTAGTAAAATCTATGGACATGACCAGCAGTACATGAGAACCAACGTTGAGTTGACACACCTACTCAGAACCTTTGATTTTAAACAATAAGAGCTATTAGCATTTGATTTCCGCCAATCAACTGGTAAAGAAATTAAAATAAGATATCCTGGTGTCAAAAACCTACCAGAACCGAAAGAATAATTCCACACCAGTGAAGAGGATCTGTTAAAATCCTTCATCTATTGGAGACGGTGTTGTCACATGCCTTAATGTTGATGCTTTGGGCTGTTCAGTGTTTGTGGTGTAAACACACGGAGCTGCAGGCGAGGCGACATCAAAAGAGAGCTCAGATTTTCATCTATTTTTAGACAACAGCCCTGTATGCTCATGCCGCACCTCTGCTGTCCGCGTACGTGTAACCGGAAACCTTGTGTGACGAATTTAAGTCATCGTCTCCACTCCGCTAGTGTCCGCGGTGCTCGACCGCGGACGACCGCACCGCCTGCCGACGACCTGAACGCGTTGAAAAGCGCATGCGCAAGACTGAACATCCCATTCACGAGGTGGCGATATCGGCACAGAATACCATGACAAAGTAGACGAAGAAGGCAACGAGGACGCGGAAGACGAGAATAAACATACATGAATCATACATAAATGCTTCAACAGCAGCAGTATCTTCGTGGAAAAGGAGTGAAAACTGGGAAGTCAAGCAGCAGAACGCAAGCAGCGTTTCTTCGTTGGTGAAAATCCTGGCGCGTCAGCGCATTGGCGCTACCTATCGGGTGGGAGTAAAACTACAAATGATGTTTATGCGCATGCGCCAATTTCTTGGCCTGGGTAGGTGAAAAAAGTGAGCATGAACAGCGCAGCGTGCGTGCCGGGCTCGTCCAAAGCGCACGCGGACCAAAGCGGACTAGAGGGGAAATGCAGCATGAATTTCTGCTGTGGTCTCCTTCCGGGGTCCCACTGTCCACGCAACGCAAACATTTCCTTCCTGATGTAAGGACATAAACAAATCCAAACCCACCCCAGCTCACCATCAAAAAGGCGCTTTCCTCCTGCTTGCTTTTCGTCTTCTCCAGGTCCAAAAGCCATCCAGCTTAATCCTTTTCAGGTCACGGGGGGTGGCTGGAGCCTATCCCAGCATCTTTGGGCGAGAGGCAGGGTCCACCCTGGACAGATCACCAGTCCATCGCAGGGCCAACAGAGAGACAGACAACCATTCACTCTCATATCCATACCTAAGGACAATTTAGAATCCCCAGTTGATGCCAATTATCCTCACCTGCATGTCTTTGGCCTGTGGGAGGAAACCGGAGTACCCAGTAAACCCACGCAGACACGGGGAGAACATGCAAACTCCACACAGAAGGGTCACTGATGGTCTGGGGGTGGGATTGAACCCACGATGGTCAAGGGTGGAATCAATCCCATGACCTTCTTGCTGTGCTGCCACTGTGCTAAGCACTGCGCCACCGTGCTACCGGTCCAAAAGCCCTACATGGAATTACAGAATCAGCTGTTGTGTCAGAAACTGGTTTAAGTTCAAAGTTCAAACGTTTAAGTTCCCCAAAATGAAAATTATTTCTGTTATTTAAATTTCATTCCGTTCGAAATCGTTACATTACCATAAACTCCTCAATAAATCACAATCTGTCAGCTTTTAAAGGAAAATGTATGGTGTGTGATATGTAAAAATAAATGCATCAAAATTAAGAAAAAAATGTTCTTTATGTTGGCGCCATCGTGTGACAGTAAACTGTCATTGCAATTGTCATTAAAGAAACTGAAAATAAGCAGTATGTGACAGGGGGGACAGTTTGGGAGTTCTCTCACACCCAGAAGCCAGGGGGAAGGGGAGAATAATGGACGGTAGGAAATGCACCCCCTGGGGAGAGGAGTGAATGCCGGAGAGAAAAAGTGTGTCTGAGCAGAGCCGCATATATTATGTTAAGGGTCATTCCAGAATTGGAGGACATTTCACGTCCCACCCATCAAATTTTAAATAATCCACATACAAAATACTAAAACATGCAGTTTCTGAGTAAATTTACTTGTTCTGAGACCAAATCTAAAAAGACTAAGAGAAAAGAATGCTTGAAAATAGTTTTAAAAATACCAAATAAGTCTGGAGTACCCCCTAAAATGCCATTTTTCTCTTGTCCCACCCCCCTAATGACCAAATTGAATCTCAAATAAAACAGTTAAAATGAAATTTAAATTTCTTTTTTTTGGTATTATTTGTTTCATTGCTGTCTCTTGTAACTGTGGGAACATTTGTTTTAATAAACATAATATTTCAAATAATTATTATTCATGGAACGTGTGTCCCACAACACGCACGCAACCCTGTTACCATAACCTTTTTAGCATGGTAGAAGAAGAAGAAAGCAGTGAATCACATGATACACTGGACTTGACATCATCAAACAGTTTTCCAAAAGAGTGGGTAGAGCAAAGGTATGTCCTCTATTCTATTTTTCATATTTTTATAACATAGTTAGCCTTGATTGAATGTCTCACTCTATCTCATGCAACCCTGTTATGCATATGATCAGAATAAGACAATTATTTTTTTTATTTTTTCTTTACTTATTTACATAAGTAAGTTTGTCCTCTTGGTCAGCAGTAACAGCTAGCTAAACAGCTAGCTGTTACTGCTGAGAGAAAGCGAACATTCGTCCGGATTTGCAACCCTGTTGCTGTGATTAGAGTGACGGGGTTGCACTACATTAACAGGGTTGCATCTCCTCCAGTTTACTCAGACTTTAGAAACTATTATTTGTAATTCGGTTCAACAATTTACATTATCTGAGATATAATTTAGTTACTCTATATATTGTAAACACATTTCTGAATTTTACAAACTGAATTGTTTCCTTTTATTTCCTAATGGTAGTCCTGTGGAGATGTGTGGAAGGACGAGGCTGAGTTTATTCCTCAAGACCAGTTTTTATTCACAATCACATTCTCCAACATCCAAAAACAGAAAGAGGAAGGAACCCCCATCCTCTGTCCCTTTTATACCCCAGGACATCAAAGCACACAGTCACATTGTCTCTTAATCCCAAATACAGTGCCTCCCCCTCCAGGTCTTCTCTTCTCCACCTAAAGTCCTGGTGGTCAGGAAATCTCTCACGGCCATCTCTCTGCATACAAAAGGCCAGACTTCACATCCTCCTGTTACCCCTAGGAGGTCCAGACCTTTTGTTCCTCTGAGACGTGAAGAATACCATCAGCATACAGCAATACACCTGTGAAGCATATGACACCCACATATGTGCACCACATGACCCCCTCCCCAAACGTCTAAGATGGAACAACATAACCACAGATTGCATGTCATAATAAAATCACTACATATCAGTCCACGTGCCGCTTGGGTCTCAGCCTTCTCCCGTATTTACTGTAAGCAGGCTGTACCACCCCCGTGGCGTCTTCCTGCTGTGGAGCTGCTGCCTGAGGATGAGAACTGTTAAGCCACTTTTGCACTAGCCCAGCACACTTCGGTACAGCATGATTTACTTCAACATGGTTTGGTACGCTTTTGTCCGCACTACAACCGCATTACAACCGCGTTGAGCTTGGGTGGGTGGGATTTCTATAACAGCAGGCGGCGCCACACTCCCGTGACGTAGAACACGCAACCCAACCAAAACATAACACATACAGCTGTACAAGGCGACTCCTCGGTCTGTGGCTTTTTTCACCATAAACGCCAAAAAGGACCGCTAGACAAGGGTACAGACAGCGAGATGAAACACTCTGGAAATAGTTCTGCAGCTTCTGGGAGAGCCAAAGGCGTGAGGATACAAACTAGGTCATATATGACGGTAAGCTAATGTTGCTAATGCTAGTTTGCTACAAGTACGTCGTACTACACTTTTATGTTTGCAAGTTATCGCTGTTAGGTACTAAAATATGTACGCTGTGTGTGTTTCAGATGGCTCTGTTGTGGGGAAATTACTGCTTCATTCGCTCTGGGCTTTCTTCACAGCCTGTCACGGATTTCATCAGCCTGTCACTATCGTCAGCACAGCTTCACCAACGATCAGTGGT
Organism: Pholidichthys leucotaenia; assembly: GCA_020510985.1. Taxonomy (NCBI): domain Eukaryota; kingdom Metazoa; phylum Chordata; class Actinopteri; order Cichliformes; family Pholidichthyidae; genus Pholidichthys; species Pholidichthys leucotaenia. Next base: position 42,761,694 of record CM035840.1, on the reverse strand, counting down.
TATAGAGCTTAAGAATGTCTGTAGAAACGTTTATTTCCTGTGCAACAAATTGCTCTGATCTGCTTGAAAATCATGGAGACTGTTGACAGTTTGACACATCATGCACGTACCTGCTTCTGCAGCACTGAGTGAGGTGGTGTCAGAGAAAAAAATGATCAGCTGACACAACTTGATCGCCATGTTAATAACTATATTAGCCACAAAATATATATTCAAAAAGTAAACTTTACTGAGTTAGGTATAATAAGATATATTTGACAGTTATCATGCATTTTATGCCAAAACAAACTTGATCTAGGATTAAAAGGAATTAAAATAATGCAGTCACAAGGTTACATGGAAAATACTTACTAGATACATGTACTGTAGAAATATATATTCTCTGCATCAACAATGTACTATACATGCATTCATGTCGTATTGCACTGGGAATTGCACTGACAATAAACCTCTGAAGTTGTTGCAGATGTCTCTTTTTTTATATGTGAAGGTTACCACCATGTGGCATAAATTAAATACTGAAATATTGAAAAAGCTAAGAACAATCCAGCAGTTTGAGAAATCATTTTGGTTTGGTGTAAGTCTGTCAACAGAATTATGAACCATAAAGCAGTTTGTGTTAAAATGTTAAATCCCATTAAAGGTGAACTGAAGTGAATGGCATTGAACGGCACTGGGTGATAGTACATACAATTATAAAGATAATTTATCATTGGCACCCCCTCCACCAATCCCGGAATCTTGGAGAAAATCGCGATTTTAAATTTCCCGCCCTGAAAAATCCTATGAATCCGCCGATTATCCGGAAGTGCAGCCAGAGTTCCGCATGACGTCACGAATGGGACACGGTCCTCATGTTTACCATTGCGAGCACGTCGGCACTGGTTGTTTTTGGTGCATTTTGTCATGATAGTCGACTACAAAACACTTCCAACACCTGGGAAGATCTGTTCAGTGGCCAAGGAAAGCTGTCATGGCGACGAAAGAAAAGAAAGGGGGAGGAAAAGCGACCGGGAAGCGATGCATTTCTAGATATAGATATTATTTATAAATAGCAGAGTCAAATGCAGAGGCCAGTTCTGTTCATGTGTATTGCCACTATAGTCTGTAGAAGTATTGTAATACATAGCCCATGGTCATGGAACCTGTCCTGAATACACATGTTAACCCTACGCCACGGATGTGTCTGTTCAATGCCAAGTTTTTTGGGCTGCACGGTGGCGCAGTGGTTTAGCACTGTGGCAGCACAGTTTACCCTCGGCCGGGGGATCATGAGACCGTGGGCTCGATCCCAGCCCCCGACCAACAGTGAGCTGTGTGGAGTTTGGATGTTCTCCCCGTGTTGCGTGGGTTTACTCCGGGATTTCTCCAGTTTCCTCCCGCATACCAAAAACATGTAGGTTTAGCTCGCGCACGCAGCGACCAGCAGCCTGTGGCTTGTCACCAGACTGCAAACCAAATCTATCTACGGGTACAAATAAGTGTGTACACGGCCAGGCTATTGTACAGTCCTAGCCCTATGTATAAATAATAAGTTGGAAAAATGCTGATGGTTTTTTTTTTTCTTTTTTATTGTTAATTTTCCTTATCCTGACACCCCAAACATGCCAAAGTAGAGAAGTAAAGACTCACCATTCTGTATTCAATAAGCGACTCTCCTCCCCATCACTGCTGCGGTCTGACTCTGAGTCGGTGCCGGAATCCCCCGAAAATTCTGGCTCGAATCTGTACGGTTTGATGCCTCCCTCGCTCTCTTCCTGTTCACTTGACACTCCTGCATCCTCCTCTGTCTCGTCACCGATCCTGAATGCCTCTTCACTCTGAAAACTCTGGTGTTCTTGACTGCTGGAACTGCTATCATCTGCCATTGTTGTTTTGATAAGGGTCACACTCGTGACGTCACGCAGCGTCGTCTGCACTACTTCCGGTTTGTTTGGCACTGCCAGCCAGAGGCAAAAGTTGATCAGCTTATAGCTTGGCCATCGCACGGCCTAAAAATTTCTTTTGTGTGTTGAAAAATACAATAGGTAACAAGGAATTAATCTGCTATTCTACTTTTTGCGCAAAAAGGTGGTTTCAGTTCACCTTTAAACCTAATCTGGGGGCTTCCAATCGTGTGTCATAGGGGGCCAAGACCCTGCAGGTTCTCTCTTCTACCCAGTCTCTTCAGCAGGTGTTCTCACTGATCAGTCAGTGGAAGAAGTTCAGTGGAATCTGCTGTTGAAGACACTAGTTGGAGGTAAAGCCTGCAGGGTCTTGGCCCTCCATGGCACATGATTAGACACCCCCGCCCAAACCCATTATGATGAAGAGCAGATGCTAATATGACCAAGAATTCCTCCATATACTGGTACTGTCACTAAAGTATGCAGGGTCTTCTGTACAGTCTTCTAACAATATAGTCTTCAGTTAATAAAATAATTGTTTTGGTTACTTTTTCTTAAAAATGAGCCATTATTTTCAAGGTCACCGATTAATCCTTTGTACAGTTGACTCTTTTCCCACCGGTGTCTTAACAGACAAAATAGAAAATAAAGAAGGAAATCATGATGCAAACACATAAGTCACTAAATTGTTTATTACAATCAGCAGCAAATTCCAGATTATTCAGAATGTGCAAAATTCAAACTGTAAAAAAAAAAAAAAACTGGAATGGTCACACGCTGCCTCACTGAGAAGCAACTGGATCGGTCCGTACTGGTCTTGGTTCGACAGATCTACAGCCTGCATCTCTGTAAATAGTGAGGCAAGGTCCAGTTGGGGTGACAGTTTCCCTCTTGCCTAGACAAAAGACAAATGGGTGGTGGTTAATTAAAGCAAGTTTAAAACTTATTTGGGAAATACACTTGTTGCTAAAAGCCAGCGATGGAATGTGAATTAAGATAAGATAAGATAAGCCTTTATTAGTCCCACAATGGGGAAATTCCAGGATTGCAACAGCACAGGGATAGCAACACTCAGAGCAACAATAAGAAGGCAAGAAAAAACAACATCTAGTAAACATATGTCCATATTACTATAAATGTATATATATATATATATAGACACACAGTGCAGAGCATTATGGTTGGTTGGTGAATGTGCAGCAGAAAGTCTAAGCTCTCTCTCCGCGGATGCGGCGGGCCAGCTGGAAGTCTTTGGGCATGATGGTGACCCCCTTAGCGAAGAAGAGACCACCAGGTGGGCCTCGCTGGTCTCCTGCAGAGCCATGACGGCGAAGCTCAGGAAACGCAGGACGGTCTTGAAGTCTTGAGCGATCTCCCTCACCAGGCGCTGGACGGGCAGCTTACGGATGAGCAGCTCCGTGGATTTCTGGTAGCGACGGATCTCTCTCAGAGCCACGGGCCTGTGACGGCGAGGCCTCTTCACTCTGCCGGTGGCCGGAGCGCCTCTCCGAGCAGCCCTGGTAGCTAGCTGTCTCCTGGGGGGCTTCTTCCTCCAGTAGATTTTACGGACGGTCTGCTTGGTTCTTGCCATCGCTCTTTATTATTCTGTCTTATATTTCTTGCACGCCGCCTAAACTCCAGCCCGGCACCCGCGTCGTTTTCGCTACAGCTCCCGGTATGTCGAGTTTCCCATTGGCACTGGGCGGCGGCCAAGTGCTAGCTAGCACTAGCTCCTCCCCACTGTAACGTCTCCCGCTGCAAACCGTGGCTCCGTCCGCCGACCCGGGAGACCCCCGGGGCGATCCGTGCGTCCGTGATATATATACAGAGTGAAAGGTGTAGAAAGAAGAAGGAAGATAAAAAAAAAGGCTGTTGCAATGGGCAGCCTACTTGTGTGGCGCCACCGGTCCAGCGGAACCGGAACCAGAAAAAAAAAAAAAAATTAATGAATTAATGAATCTTTATTTCGGATTGATTAAAAGTAAAGATTAAAAGAAAATAGAATAATATACCAAAGGGGAAAAAATCTAACAAGGTCAAATTAAACAATAACTCCTCTAACCACAATTTTCATGTAGCTGCACTTCAGTAGATTTTACAAGGGCTGAGTTGCATTTAAAATCATCTTTTTACTGTGGCCTCAGCAATCAGAATGAATTAATACATTCACTTGAATGGAATCTAGTACTTTAACTGAAGTTGTGCATCACCGAGTATGGAGTCGGTCAGTCAACATATGAAGCTGTTATCAATAAAAGTTTGTCTTGTCTGTAAAAGTGTCTCTTCTTGCCCTGGCTTCATGTGTGGGCGGTGTTTTGCACTAGCATTGCTAAAATATAAAAGGAAGCACTACAATTGGTCTCAAATATTTGTAATGGGTCCTTTTACTGCATGAGTTTATTGATGATAGACTATAAACTACACATATAAAGTAAATTATATTGATAACTGAACATCTCTCATTTGCCAAAACATACAGTTATGAACATAACTCACAAAGGATCACAAAAGTGATCTGACAAAAAAATAAATACATTAACAAGCGGTTTATTTTACACTTGATGCGTCATATTCACACAATCAAATAAATCTCAGTTCAGTCCCTTTTATATTAAGTGGAAATTGTGCTACTATGGTTTTGACACTTTACCTATAAAAGCAAAGGATTTCAGTACGTTCCACAGTGGCGAGGTCCGTGGTGGGCTGGCTGATTTCCTCTTGCCTAGACAAACGACAGAAATGGATGGTGGTTAGTTTCAAGCAAGTTCAACACTTATAGATTCATTACAGGAACAGTGATATATTGAAAGTGTTTATTTTAATATTGATGATTATGGCTACAGCCCATATTAACCAACACCTCAACGGCCAACATTTATATTTAAAATCTATTTTTTTAAAGTTAATTTTATGTAATATTCCAATTTTTTGCAAAATAGAATTTGGGGTTTTCAGGGGCGCTTTAGAAAATTATATGAATGACTTTATAAATCACTGGTTTGAAAAAGCAATTTTAATATGACGAGATTTCGGCTCCTGTCGTCCATTTCACCAGTATCCACAATATAAACAGGGAGGCTAACCCTGGCATGTGGAAACACATTCTAGCATTAAATTGCACACAATTTAATGCGCAGCACCAAAGTGCAATACAAAACACAAACCAGGACTTTAACCAGGATTAACATATTTCATCGTTTTGCTCTCACAAGCGAATATTTAGGAGAAAACAAGCGCGATTCAGCAGTTGGTACTAGCTAGCGCTAGCGTTAGTGCTAGCTACTAGCAAAAAAACATTAGCCAGCACAGAACAGCACTGTATAACGGCTCAAAAAAAGTGAGCTTACCACCAACAGGATAAATAAGCAAACAGATGCACATTATTACAAATCACTCACCATCGATGGTTCTCTCACGATCGTCTTCAGCTTGTCTATAGTCCAGTTGTATGCTGGCCAGCCATCGGGTCACTCCTCACTGTGTAACTGCCACCAAGCAGAGAAAACTCCGCACCTCTTCGTTGGACCACGGTGTAGAGTTCCGCAAAACCTACAACGCTGTCCGTATTAATATCGTATTTACTCCGTGACCGAGTTAGTCCGTGATTGCAAATGGCGGTCGTACAGATTTCAACGAAGACGGGCGCTTTCGTGACGTTAAGACCTGACCAATCAGCGGCGACCAGTCTTTTGACGTCAAAACACGGTACAGCTCAGCACAAATGGACCCTGCCCTTGAGCAGGGCTGAGATTTGCTGCTGTTAAACCGTGTTGAGGCTAGTGCAAAGACTTACGAAGCATGCTGAGCTGTACCATGAAGTGCTAAGCCGTGCTAGTGCAAAAGGACCATTAGTCAATCTCTGTGGGTGTTCTGGGGAATGCTCTCTAGAGTTTCTGCCACGCCGAGGAGCCTTAGCCAACTGCACAACTTTGTCAGCTACCACAAAAGCGGGTTTGAGCCTGTTAATGCCAATCATTTCTTTTCTGCCCCCCAAATCTAGCAAAAAATGCTTCGCTCCTGTTTCCAGCACTCTATATGGTCCGTCATAAGGTGGGCGTAAAGGCAGACGATGGGCATCATGTCTGACAAAAACAAACTCCGCATTTTTTAAAGTCTTAGGCACAAAAACACGCGGAAAACTGTGGTGAACGGGGCCAGGTAGCGTGCTCGGGCCCGTGCTATTCTGTAACCGCTGAGCCGGGGAGCACTCTGGCGTTGGATTATCTGGGAGAAATTCCCCGGGAAGCCAAAGTGGCTGTGCGAAAACTAGCTCAGCTGGGGAGGCTTCTAAATCCTCTTTAGGTGCAGAACGCAACCCCAATAAAACCCATGGTAGCTTGTCCACCCAATTTGTATCCGTAAGCGATGCTCTGAGAGCCGCCTTCAGTGACCTGTGAAAACGTTTGCATAACCTGTTAGCCTGCGGGTTGTACTCGGTCGTGCGGTGGATCGTTGCCCCCAGGCTGCGGGCCATCGCTGACCAAAGTTCGGAAACAAATTGCGGGCCTCTGTCGGATGTAATGTCCGACGGGACTCCAAAACGCGCTACCCATGCCGTTAAAAACGCGCGCGCTACCTCCTCAGCTGTGGTTGACGACAGCGGAACCACTTCCGGCCAGCGCGTGGTGCGGTCAACCATTGTTAGAAGATGTGTGCACCCTTGTGAGGGCGGGAGGGGGCCTACGAGGTCCACGTGGACATGATCAAACCTTTTAGCTGGGATGTGAAACGGCTCCAGGGGAGCTCTCGTGTGTCTATGAACCTTGGCCCGCTGACAAGCTATGCAGGCTGCCGCCCACTCTCTAACTTGCTTGCGCAGGCTCGGCCATACAAATTTCTCTCCCACCATTTTGACCGACGCACGCACCCCCGGGTGCGCCAGAGAATGGATCGAGTCAAAAACGCGGCGGCACCACGCAGCTGGAACCACCAGACGCGGCCGCCCAGTGGAGACATCGCAGATTAGGGGGGGCGTACTGTCTTGGAACACCCTGTTCTCCAGCCTTAACCCTGTTGGTCCAGACTGGAGCGCGCGCACGTCCGCGTCGCTAGCCTGCTCCGCAGCCATGGCTGCATAATCTATCCCCACGCAGACCGGGGCCGCGCACACTTCCGCATCGCTAACCCGCTCCGCGGCCATGGCTGCAGGGTCTACCTCCGTGCGGACTGGAGCCCCCACGGCGCGCGAGAGGCAGTCCGCCACTACATTAAGATTACCCGCAACATGCTGGATATCGGTAGTAAACTCCGATATCGCGGCCAGCTGTCTCTGCTGCCAGCCCGACCAAGGTTCTGAAATCTTGGCCATCGCGAAAATCAGCGGCTTGTGGTCAACAAACGCGGTGAAACGGCGTCCTTCCAGCCAGAACTGGAAGTGGCGAATGGCCAAGTGGAGAGCTAACAAGTCCCTGTCGAATGCGCTGTATTTTCGTTCGCTGTCGCGCAGGGTCTTACTGAAAATGGCGAGCGGTTGCCAGGCTCCGGCTACATACTGTTCCACGACCGCCCCTATGGCCACATCTGACGCGTCAGTAGTGAGCGCCATGCGGGCCACTGGGACTGGATGTGCGGGATCGGGTAGCGGTCGTGCGCTGTAGCGTTGTTCAGCCTGCGGAAATCGCTGCAAGGCCGCCACGAGCCATCAGCTTTCGGACCATGTGAAGTGGTGAAGCCCATGGGCTCTTCGAACGCCTGATGATGCCCAACCTTTCCAGGTTGGCGAACTCCTCGCGCGCTATGGTCAGTTTAGCTGAATCCAAGCGCCGAGCTTTTGCGAAAACGGGCGGTCCGGTGGTAGTAATAAAATGTTCCACCCCGTGTTTAGCCACGGTCGCCAAAAATGTTGGAACCGTGAGTGCTGGGAACTGAGTGAGGAGTGTGTGGAACTTACCACCTGCAGCTGTGACGTTGGCTTGTGCTGTCGGCGGGGCCACTCGAGCTGTACAGGGAATAGAATGAAAAGAGAGTGCATTAACCAGGCGTCTGTTAGCAAGATCGACCAACAAACCATGTGAGCACAAAAAATCAGCCCCTAACATGTTGAAATTGACTGCCGCTATGACGAAAGTCCACTCGAATGTACGGCCGTGTAAAGACAGAAGCAGAGTCCTCTCACCGAAGGTCTTAATCGCCGAGCCGTTCGCTGCTGACACCAGGGGACCACTGGAAGGCGCTAGCCAGTCAGCGTAGGAAGGTGTGATGAAACTCAGCTGGGAGCCCGTGTCCACGAGGAAATGCCTCCCCGAGTGCGCATCCCTCAAGTAGAGCAGCTTGTTCTCCTCTCCGAGGGCCGCAGCTGCTATCGACCCCCGGTCTTGGCATTTCCCGAGCGCTTGAAATGGCACGGTGGAATGCATTTGCGTGCCCTCTCTGCGAAGCGGCGATGATAGAAGCAAAGGACGTCGTCTGCTCCGTGTTTCCTGGCCCCTGCCGCCGCCGTCATTGGTGAGTCTGGTGCTGCAGCCTCTGGCCCCCTGCCATCTCCGGACATTGCACCTAGCTCCGCTGCTGCAACCGCAGCCGCGCGCCGTTTATTGGCGTCGACGAGTCGTTGCGCCTCCTGGCCCAGCTCATGGTAGTCTTGTCGGGCCAACAGTGGTGAACTGGCCAGGGTCACTCTCACCGCTGACGGTAGGGTCCTGAGGAAAAGGTGGGTGAAGATGAAGTTATCATCTTCGGAGTCTCTCAAACTCAACATCTTCCCCATCAGGTCTGCAGGTCTGTCGCTCTCGAATTCAGTCAGCGCCAGGAGCCTCTCTGCTCGTTCCTCCACTGAGGGGGTGAAGTAACGGATGAGTGCAGCCTTCAACGTGCTGTACTTGTCGCTGTCCGGCGGGTGGTTGATCCGGTTCGCCACCCGCTGGGCTGTGTGGTTGTCCAGCTTTGCAACCACATGGTAGAACTTTGTGGTGTCCACCGAAATCCTCCGGAGGTGGAACTGTGCCTCGATTGCGCTAAACCAGGAGCGCGGATTGTTCGGCCAGAAGTCCGGTAGTTGAACTGTGGCTGCATTCGTTTGGCTGGCTCCTGACGAGTCTGGCTCGGGAGATTCGTCTCCGCTCATGATACGTCTAAGGGTCACCAGTGTGGAGATGTGTGGAAGGACGAGGCTGAGTTTATTCCTCAAGACCAGTTTTTATTCACAATCACATTCTCCAACATCCAAAAACAGAAAGAGGAAGGAACCCCCATCCTCTGTCCCTTTTATACCCCAGGACATCAAAGCACACAGTCACATTGTCTCTTAATCCCAAATACAATGCCTCCCCCTCCAGGTCTTCTCTTCTCCACCTAAAGTCCTGGTGGTCAGGAAATCTCTCACGGCCATCTCTCTGCATACAAAAGGCCAGACTTCACATCCTCCTGTTACCCCTAGGAGGTCCAGACCTTTTGTTCCTCTGAGACATGAAGAATACCATCAGCATACAGCAATACACCTGTGAAGCATATGACACCCACATATGTGCACCACAGTCCAAATATGTTATGGTTGCAGCAACTACCTCGATGGGATGATTAACTTTACATAAATAAAACTGTATTCAAACAATGAGTTACAATTCATAATAGGTGACACTAAATTAAGTTAGATAAATTGTTTTTCATACAGTGTGGCCCACCATTGAGTGCTGCTGAAAAGCAGAGACGCTACCGAGCCAAGCGTGATGCTGATGTACAAAGGAGACAACAGTACTTACTCAAAGAATCAGAATCAGATTTATTGCCATTGTTCATGTAATACACAAACTAGGAATTTGTCTCGGTGCCATGCTGCAACATTAAAAACATAATGAGAAAAAGGGATAAACTAAAAAACTAAAGGACTAGAAACGTGCAATAAGTGTAGAAAAATAAGTAATAATAAGTAATAATAATAATAATACTAGTAATAATGAGTAGTACTAGTCAAGGCAGTTTTAAAAAATTAGCATGTAGCAGATAATGTGAAGTACCACATAGTGCAGTCGATAATGCAACAGAAAAACAGTGATGAATGACGTGAGTCTGGTTGAGCTGCTGTACATAGTGCACGAGAGTCAAAAGTCACTTAATGTTCAGCAGTCTGATGGCAGAGGGGAAAAAGCTGTTCATGTGCCGGGAGGTTTTAGTCCAAATGGACCGAAGCCTTCTACCTGAGGGGAGGGGGGCAAACAGCACGTGACCAGGATGTGAAGGATCGGCTATGATCCGGCCAGCACGCCTCCGGGTCCTGGAGATGTACAGGTCCTGGAGAGATGGGAGCTCGCAGCCTATCACCTTCTCAGCAGTGCGCACGACGCGCTGCAGCCTTAGTCTGTCCCTGCCAGTGGCTCCTGCATACCACACAGTTATGGAGGAGGTGAGGATGGACTCAATGATGGCCGTGTAGAACTGCACTAACATCTTGGTGGGTAGCTTGAGCTTCCTCAGCTGCCGCAGAAAGAACATCCTCTGCTGGGCCTTTTTGATGAGGGAGCTGATGGTTGGCTCCCATTTGAGGTCTCGGGTGATGGTGGTGCCCAAGAAGCGGAAGGAATCTGCAATGGTGATGGGAGAGCCTGAGATGGTGAGGGGGGGCAGGGGGGATGTGACTTTCCTGAAGTCCACAATCATCTCCGCTGTCTTCAGAGCATTCAGCTGCAGGTTATTGTGGCTGCACCAGGACACCAGCTGGGCCACCTCTTCCCTGTAGGCGGACTCGTCGCCGTTGGAGATGAGCCCGATGAGGGTGGTGTCGTCCGCAAACTTAATCAGCTTAACAGACTGGTGGGAGGAGGTGCAGGAGTTGGTATAAAGGGAGAAGAGTAGGGGGGAAAGTACACAGCCCTGGGGTGATCCAATGCTGATGCTAACAGAGTCTGAGACAGACTTCCCCAGCCGCACATGCTGTCTCCGGTCCGTCAGGAAGTCGGTGATCCACCTGCAGAGGGAGTCAGGCACGTTGAGCAGGGACAGCTTGTCCTGGAGCAGATCGGGGCGGATGGTGTTGAATGCGGAGCTGAAGTCCACAAACAGAATCCTGGCGTAGGTTCCCGGGGAGTCCAGGTGCTGCAGGATGGAGTGGAGGGCCAGGTTGACTGCGTCAAAGAAAGAGAGAAATGGAAAAAAGATGTAGAAACAGGAAATAAGTTGCTTCAAAAAGACCGCAGTGAGAGAGCACAGCGAGCCCAACAAAAAAAGTGGCAGCAATGTCACTTTACCAAGCTCTGAATGATGGTCAATCAAAGGTGAAATTGTTTTACATCCAGGAGCAAGATGTAGATGATGCAGTGAAGGAAATGCCGGCTGACCTTCTAGCAGTACCATCCACAATGAGGCTTCACAAGGTATTCACTTCACTATTTCTCCATGATTCTTATTTAGTTAAAGCACTTTGAACTAACTTATGTATGACTGATCTTGCCTTGCCAGGTGATTACTCTTTCACCTGGAAAAATGCTCTACCGCGACATCAGCTGCATGTGTTCTGCAAATGGGAATCTGGAATGTAATTGCCAGAAAACCAAAAGCTTCAGCTTTAATTCCACAGATGACCACACAGAAGACCTAACACACAGCACACCAGAAGAAGAGCAGTGGCATACTCCAGAAGTTGTGGGTAAATGGTGTGCCCTGCTGTATGAGGGCCACATCTACCCAGGGATCATCCAAGAGGTGAATGAGACCCACTGCCAGGTGAAATGTATGCACAGAGTGGGGAAAAAACACTTTTTCTGGCCGTTGAGGGAGGATGTCCATTGGTATCCCTTTGAGGATATGCTGACCATCCATCCACCGCCACAAAATGTTACCTCACACCACCTGGCCATCGCAGAAGACCAATGGAACACTCTGGTTAGCCATGAAGAGTAAAGTGGAATATTAGAAGACCGATGTTCTAAAGCAGATGACAAGTTTTCAGCTAAGTGTTAGAGTGAAATATTTTTAGTTCAGTGTTAAAGTGAATATGTTGATAGGCTAGGGCAGCCAGCCATCAAAGGTTTCATAGCAATGTTCTGAACCAAAGGGCAAGTTTCAGCAAAGTTTCTTAACCTCTTGCACTCCGTTGTACCGTGGACGGGCAAGTCTCTGCGTCCTAGAGCGCACGAGGGCACACAAGAGCGCCCTCGTGCGCTCTAGGACGCATGATGGAGATGGTGATGTAGGTGGTGTGGCGTCCAAGTGCGCACTGAAAATAAAAGCTGCAGACACAGCCGCGAACAGATTAGTTCATCTGATTGACCTCTCATTCGACTAATAAAAGCCTTGAATTGGGTTTCTGAAACCTTGAAGAACCAATGACTGAAAACCTAGCGAGAAGGACCCGCCTACCAACGCTGTGAATGCAGTGAGCCAATTGAAGCAGAGAAGTTCGCGAGCTGTTTTTTTTTTAAGGCTGGGTGAAGACTGACTGCTGCAGCGGATCAAAAAAGGACCCGCAGGAAGAACCTCACAGACCCAGCAGCACAGAGACCATCCACAAATGCAACCTGTGTGACAGGGAGTGCCATTCGCGCATCGGCATGTTTGGCCACAGGCGGTGCTTATTTTGTTTTTGTTCCAGCAGAGTAGACGTTATGATTTCTTCCATGGTCATAGACCGACGGAGGTTGACGACGAAGGCTGAGTGACACACACGCCTTCGCCAGTCTTTTTTTAATTACTACTGTTATTTGTTTTGAAAAATCGTTCGCCAAAAACCGCAATCATGGAAGCACAAAACCGCAATAATGGAATTATGTTTTGATCGGGTCGCGAGACCAGAACCACGAGCGGACCAGCGTCGCGTTCGTCTGACAATGGGGAAGAGAAGTTCGCCAGGACACTGCTGTGAAGAGGTAAGGTGTTATAAGCGAAATTATTCTTTATTCCTGAAAATTGTAATCCAAAATGACTTTTGACTGATCGGTAAATTACAACTGTGCGGCGCACGAAGTCTGAAGTTCGTGCGCCGAGGTACACGGTTGGTTCGTCGCGTCCAGACCGTGAACGCCGCCCCCCCGCTCCTCTTCTGTAGCGGGGGTGGGGGGAGCCGCAGTGACTGCGCCGCGGTCGCCACATAGCCATATGAGTCTATTCCGTCATGTAGCGATGGCCGATGGCCGTCCTCTGTAGCGGGGGGGGGGGAACGACCCCCCACCCACACACACACACACAGACACAGCCCTGAGTGTGACCTTTCATTAGAGCCTAAAATGAAGATTCTACATTGAATTATTCAAAAGTTACAGACGTTTTTCCTAACTGTGCCATTTGGCACAATTTGGCACAGTTCCAAAATGCCTGGGAACAACCTGAGAACAAAGCTGTGTAAAATATTCATTTTTTGTGGTATTGTTACCAAATTTGGATCTCAGCTGGATAACACTTGGTTCTACATTTCTGTTGCATTTTCCAGCCGGATCGGACAGCTGTGTGTTATTTGCAAGCATTTGTATCCAAAAAAAACATCCAGGCCAAATTTATTTTTTTCAAGTTCAGTATGTTTAGATGACTGTAACTCAGTGGCCGGAGCACTTAGAGAGATTATGACTATTTTGCCAAAAAATTCAAAGTGTTTTCTTTTAAATGAGACCAATCCTATGAAGATGCTGCAAAGGGTTGAAGAACAGCTTTCGATTTACTTTGGGCACATTATTTTTTGGCGTTTTTAGGAAAATTGACCGGAGTGCAAGGGGTTAAATTATTATTTCTTCTATTTTTTGGGTGTTATTTGAGGAAAAGTGCATCAGAAGGTATTAAAAGTTATTCAAAGAACACTTTGGTGTCTTGGGCATTTATTTGTCACTTTTATATGATAATCTATAATCAAAAATAATGTAGCTAGTCATCCATCTTACTTCATGCAACCCTGTTACCCTAATTTAAGATAAGATGAGCCTTTATTAGTCCCACAAAGGGGAAATTCCAGGATTGCAACAGCACAGGGATAGCAACACTCAGAGCAACAATCAGAAGGCAAGAAAAAAAACAAGAGCAGCGAGTTTACATATGTACATATAAACATAAATATATAGACACACGATGTGGAGCATTGCAGCTAGATGGAATAAATACAGTATATAGATATATAAACACAGTGCGGAGCATTGTAGCTAGATGGACTAAATATATGAACATATAAACACACAGTGCGGAGCATTGTAGCTAGATGGAATAAATATGTGAATATATAAACACACACAGTGCGGAGCATTGCAGCTAGATGGAACAAACATGCAAATATATAAACACACACAGTGCTGAGCATTGTAGCTAGATGGAACAAATATGCAAACACATAAACACACACAGTGCGGAGCACTGTAGCTAGATGGAATAAATATGTCAATATATAAACACACAGTGTGGAGCATTGTCGCTAGATGGAATAAATATACAAACAAACACACAGTGCGGAGCATTGCAGCTAGATGGAATGAAACAGCATAACCGTCTACTTATTTACCCTACATGGTATGATTATGTACCCATACATATTGTCACCCTCTGTAGCTACCGGTATTAGGTAACTCCCAACACACAGCCCCCCAACCTGACCCTGACCAAGACCCAGGTGAGGACGGAGCTGAGGAAGATCAAGGCGAGGAAGGCGTCGGGACCGGACGGCATCAGCGCAAAGCTCCTCAAGTCCTGTGCAGACCAGCTGTGTGGGATTGTGGCGTACATCTTCAACCTGAGCCTGAAACTGGGGAGGGTACCACAGCTGTGGAAAACGTCTTGTGTGGTACCTGTACCAAAAACTTCCCACCCCAAAGACCTGAACAGCTACAGACCGGTGGCCTTGACGTCCCACATGATGAAGACCCTGGAGAGACTGCTCCTTGCTCACCTCCGCCCACTGGTGGGACCAGTGATGGATCCACTCCAGTTCGCCTACCAGCATGGCATTGGGGTGGAGGATGCGGTGATCTTCCTACTTCACCGTTCTCTGTCCCACCTGGAGACGCCCGGGAATGCGGTGAGGATCATGTTCTTTGACTTCTCCAGTGCTTTCAACACCATCCAACCGATGATCCTGAAGGACAAGCTGCTGTGCGCAGGGGTGGACCAGCACCTGTCATCATGGATCCTGGACTACCTCACGAACCGGCCTCAGTTTGTGAGAACCTGGGACTGTGTGTCCGACACGATCATCGGTAGCACGGGGGCCCCACAGGGAACGGTTTTGGCTCCCTTCCTGTTCACCCTTTATACTGCGGACTTCTCACACAACACAACACACTGCCATCTACAGAAGTTCTCTGATGACTCTGCGATCATTGGCCTCATCTCCAATGGAGATGAAGCTGAGTACAGAGGGCTTATCCAGGACTTCGTGGACTGGTGCCATCGGAAGTGCCTCCAGATCAACGCGAGGAAAACTAAGGAGCTGGTGGTGGACTGCCGCAGGGAAGGACAACCCCTCACAGCACCAGTAAATATACAGGGAACAGACATCGAAATGGTGACATCCTACAAGTACCTGGGTGTTCATCTGAACAATAAACTAGACTGGTCACACAATACTGACGCACTCTACAAGAAGGGACAGCGCAGGCTGTTCCTACTGAGGAGACTCAGGTCTTTTGGTGTAGAAGGGGCGCTGCTGAAGACATTCTATGACACGGTGGTGGCATCAGCCATCACTTTTGGAGTGGTCTGCTGGGGCAGTGGCATTACGGCAGCCGATAGGAAGAGACTGAACAAACTGATCAAGAAAGCTAGCTCTGTCCTGGGGCAGCACCTTGACCCAGTGGAGGAGATAGGAGAGAGAAGGATGGTGGCTAAACTGTCATCTCTGCTGGAGTCCGAGTTCCACCCTATGCAGGACATACTGAATGCACTGAGGAGCTCATTTAGCAGCAGACTACATCATCCCAGGTGCACAACCGAGAGGTTTCGCAGGTCCTTCCTACCAACGGCTGTCAGACTGTACAACCTAAGCAGGGCTGCTCGCAGAGATAGCAAAAAGACATGACAACCTAATAGTTTTGAATGCAAAAGACGCAATAGACTTATACAATGGTCCCCTCCGGCATACAACTAGGAAAATACCGGTCGCTATGGAGGGTGAGAATATGTATGGGTACATAATCATACCATGTAGGATAACTAAGTAGACGGTTGTGCTGTTTCATCCCATCTAGCAACAATGCTCTGCACTGTGTGTGTTTATATATTTACATACTTATTCCATCTAGCTACAATGCTCCGCACTGGGTGTGTTTATATATCTACATATTTATTCCATCTAGCTACAATGTTCCGCACTGTGTGTTTATATATTCATATATTTATTCCATCCAGCTACAATGCTCTGCACTGTGTGTCTATATATATATATATATATATTTATTTATTTATAGTAATATGTACATATTTATACTAGCTGCTCTTGTTTTTTCTTGCCTTCTGATTGTTGCTCTGAGTGTTGCTATCCCTGTGCTGTTGCAATCCTGGAATTTCCCCACTGTGGGACTAATAAAGGCTTATCTTATCTTATCTTATTTTCCTAGTTGTATACCGGAGGGAACCATTGTGTAAGTCTATTGCGTCTTTTGCTTTCAATACTATTAGGTTGTCACGTCTTTTTGCCATCTCTGCGAGCAGCCCTGCTTAGGTTATACAGTCTGACAGCCGTTGGTAGGAAGGACCTGCAAAACCTCTCGGTTGTGCACCTAGGATGATGTAGTCTGCTGCTAAATGAGCTCCTTAGTGCATTCAGTGTGTCCTGCATAGGGTGGAACTCGGACTCCAGCAGAGATGACAGTTTAACCACCATCCTTCTCTCTCCCATCTCCTCCACTGGGTCAAGGCGTTTCCCCAGGACAGAGCTAGCTTTCTTGATCAGTTTGTTCAGTCTCTTCCTATCGGCTGCTGTAATGCCACTGCCCCAGCAGACCACTCCAAAAGTGATGGCTGATGCCACCACCGTGTCATAGAATGTCTTCAGCAGCACCCCTTGTACACCACAAGACCTGAGTCTCCTCAGTAGGAACAGCCTGCACTGTTTCAACCCTATTTCAACCCTGTTATCATTTTAATTGAAAATAATCCTAAATTACTTTCTCAGCTCAAAAGGGTTTGAGCCATTTTCCTTTAAAGAGTTTATGCAACCACATGCAAAATGTGTTAGAGTAAATATTGTACAATAAATACTGAAATTGGTAAAGTGAAACATGCCATTATTGAAAAGTTGGGTGAGACAGATTTTGAAAGTTGTTAAAATTAATTTAAATCAAGTCATATGTGAAATCAAATGGTTATTCAGAGAGAATGTTACTTTATTTACTTAATGGAAAAGGAATTATATTTCAGAAATCAATAATGTACTTTTTTCAGGTTTCTCAGTGTTGGTAACAGGGTTGCACCAAGTATTGTAAACACCAAATAAATCATGTAATAAAAATTGTACCATTGATCTGTAAGCTGAGCTAATAAAGCCTTTGATAGTTTATTACTTATTATTGATGAATATGTAGCAGAAAATCAGAAAAGTGAAGGTTTATTTTTCAAGAATTTTGAAGCCCAAATGTCCTCCAATTCTGGAATGACCCTTAATGTGCTGCATTTCTCTTTGTTCACACAACAATGTATGATGGTCGGAAGCTCTGAGTCTTTACGTATGGAAATAAGGATATAAAAGAGGAATGTACAGTGACCCAGATAGCACAGTAGCTCAGTAGAGCTCAGAAGCGTGTTTTGCTTATATGTTGTTCGAGAAAGAATAAAGTCTGTGTTGTTCAGCTCGTTACCTCGCCTGCCTCCTTTCTCTACAAGTCTCTCTCCCCATCTGCATCCTCAGGACCTTATACAGAAGTGTGGTGGAGAGTGTTCTGACGTACTGCATTGCTACATGGTACTCCAGCTGCAGTATGTCAGACAAAAAAGTCCTGCAGAGGATAGTTAAGGGAGCTGAGAGGGTAATTGGAGTCTCCCTCCCCTCTGTCCAAGAACTTTTTCAGAACCGTTGCCAGAGCAGGGCACTGAACATTGTGAAGGACCGTTCCCACCCTCTGCATAAACACTTTGAACTTCTGCCATCTGGCAAACGATTCCGGAGCATCAGAGGCAGAACCACCAGACTGATTAACAGCTTCCTTCCACAAGCTGTTAGGATGCTGAACAGTTGATCCGGAATCTCTCATACATACTACTGCACCTACGGACATTATGTATATTATTTGTATACTATAGTTCTGGTTAGTTTTTCAAGCACGTCTCAGGGATGTGTGAATGGCTGTGGTGGGGTGGGGGGGTGAGGATATGTGTGAGTGTGTCTTAAATCATGTTCTTTTACTTATATGGATGCCGAGAGAAACGCAATTTCATCTTGCCTGCACTACAGTTGTATGTACAGCAATATGACAATAAAGGTTGATTTGATTTGATTTGAAGTACATATTTATTACCGCATTGTTCTGTTCAAGTTATTCTGGCATTTTGATTCTCCTCAAGATTAGTCACATGCACAAAATTTGCCCTAAAATAATTCTATATAAGTGCTGATATTTGTGTAAATATTCAAACCTTATCAAAATCTTCTCTTTCAGCTGGGGTCACAACAGCGGATCATCTGTTTCCATCTCACTCTGTCCCTTGCATCTTCCTCTGTAACACCAACCCTCCCCGTGTCCTCCTTCACTACATCCATGAATCGTCTCTGTGGTCTTCATCTTTTCCTCCTGCCTGCCAGCTCCATCTTCAACATCCTTTGTCCAGTATATCCACTGTTCCTCCTCTGCACATGTCCAAACCATCTCAGCCTTGCCTCTCTTACTTTGTCTCCAAACCGCTCAACCTGAGCCGTCCCTCTGATGTACTCATTTCTAATCCTGTCCCTCCTAGTCACTCCCAGTGAGAATCAGCATCTTCAACTCTGCCACCTCCAGTTCAACCTCCTGTCTTTTGTCAGTGCCACCATCTCCAAACCATACATCATAGCAGGTCTCACTGCCATCTTGTAAACTGGAGGGCACTCGAGAACACATACCTCTACCAAGGCCCCATCTCTCAGAATGTTGTTTGTCTGTTTGCCTAGCTGTCTGGATGGCTGTCTCTGTACAATACATACCACCACCCTATGTCACAATATTAAAGAAAGTGAAAAAGCTGTCCAGAAACCGTATCCTCGGATCACCTCCAGAATCTAGTGGGTTCATCCATAGCCCAAGGCCCACCTCTGGTGAAAATTTCATCTAAATCAGTCCAGCAGTTTTTGCATAATCCTGCACACAAACAGACAAACAAAGCACACCAAACATTACCTCCTTAGTGGAGGTAAATGAGTTGCATGAATATAAAAACACTGATTAAAAAAAGAGCAGTTCATTCAAAAATCAATACCCATTTGAGCAGCACAGATTAATGGCTGAATGTGTAAAAATTTGGTCTCCACCCAATGATAAATATTTGCTCGAGTAAAAGTTGAATGAATGAAGATAATTTTATTTAAATTGGGACGGCACAGTTTAACACAGTTCCAATACAAAAAAATGCAACTGATGTGCTGTACAGAGAGTTTACAGCTATTGTACTGCTAATTTTTAACTCTTGTCATTGGGTTTATGCGTATAATAAAGACAATAAACTTTAAATGATCAACATATTAATACTACACCACATAGCACAATAAAATGCATATACACAATCATCACCACAAGTCTTTAAAACTACATTACACAGTAAACCAAAATACATACCAGAAAACCAGCACTACATCAACCATAAGACCCTATAAGCCAAATATAACCCCTATCAAGGGTTAATGGGTACAGCTTTATTTTTTTAGCCAGCACTTAACCTTTGTTGTAAACAATTTTATATCTTCAATTGATTTAATTTCAGTTGGCAATGTATACCAAAGTTTACAGCCCTTAATGGAGAAAGCAGACTGTCCAAATGCTGATTTCCAATGTATTTTACAGTTACCATTTACCATGCCCCTGGTTACTCTGAAGTTTTGTTCAGGAGCAACAAAACTTCAGCCTATGAAAAGATGACTGCCTGGAGTTAATGAATCAAGTTTCTCTTAGTCATTCAGCAGCAGCAGCTTGTTGTTAATAACTCATTAAGCTCTGATTGGTCAGCACCAGTCTCTGGTAATATTTATAGCTCATCACCTTTACATTTCACTCTCTGGTTGATTTAAAAATGGTGACGATGAAGTTCTTCTTGGGGTATGTCTTAAGTTTGCTTTTAATTGTCTGTTTTGCAGGTTTTTATGGTATGCTTGATTGGTTTTGGCCTGTTTTTAGGCTTCCCTTCTTTGCTTTAATAATTGCAGATGTATACAGCCTTCCAATTGAGAAAGGTAGGTTATTTTATTTTTAAAAATCTAGTTATTCCAATCTAAACTACATCTGACTTTTGAACTCTTATCACCCAGGCTACAACCCCAGCATTTCTTACAACAAAGATGCAGCAGTCAAATATACTTACCAAGGAGCCCCATCCAGCAAGCTATCCCCTATGTCTGTACCTTATAATGCTCCAAGAGATGTTGCCATGCATGTGTTGGAGCCTGGTTTTTCTTATGTTGCCCAGCGTGAGCCAGCTGTATCTGTAGCTTCTGCTGGACCCGTTCAGTCGGGTTACACAGGCGCCTCAGCACCAACTAGGACTGCTACTCAACTGGAAATGGGTGACCCATGTACTGGCTCCTTATCACTAGCACTGTAGTGGAGACCAAGTAAAGTCCTTCAGACAGTAGGTTTGGTCTTGACCCTTTAAAGCAGGTATGGGCAGTGAAGGCTATTCCACCCAGTCTCTTCAGCAGGAGTTTACTCTGATCAGCTTCAAGGATTGCTAATTATTGTAAACACCTGCTGTAAAGACTGGGTGGAATAAGTCTATGGCACATGATTTCCCACCTCTGCTTTAAAGTCTTGGTCCCTCTACACTCTAGTCTTGACAACACCACTAATCACTTGCATGTTTATTTTGGTATATTTCTAATGTATTTTGTTCTCCCCGTACTTAGACATCCAGTGGGCTGTTCCACCTTTTGGTTATGGAGGTGAGGAAGCATTACCTCTTCATGACTCCATGCCTAGTGTAGCCAGTGAAGAGGCCCAGCTTCCACCACCAGGACTGACGTTCCAGCCAGGAGAGTTCTCTCATTATGAGAACAGGGCTGAGTCTGGAGAGTTCCAGTCAGAGACTGAAAGGAAAAACGTCCCAGCTTCACCTGTGATTCCACTTTCTGGAGTGGGATTCTACAGCTCATACTTGCCACACTTTGGTCTAGGGGGATTCTGGGGTCTACCCTTTCCTTACCACGATGTACGATTTCTGACTGGTCAGTATCCTCCTGGCACAGTAAGTCACTTCAGTCAGAATTTTGAGCAGGGACGAGACTACTGGCATGATAGACATTACAAAAAGGAATTTGCGGACTCTGGTCTTGAACAAGACCAGGGAATTCAGAGTCCCCAACATGGACCTCTGGGTCATCTCAAGGAGGCTCTGGACAGGTATGGATGCACCCAAGTTGGCATGTCAGGAGTGTAATGTGTAGTTAATGTTCTTTATCTTTCAGGTGAGCCAGTAAGTGGATTCTGCAAGACTGCTCAAGCTACTAAATAAACTTTAAAAAAAAAAAAAAAAAGTTGAAGCCAGATTTTTTTTTTTTTTTTTTTTGCAGGGGTGTGCATTAGTCTTGGCCCATATATTGCTGCAAAATGGGATTTGCTGATAAAACAACTTTCTCTCCACCCTAATATATTGAAATCTCTTATCAAACTTGAACTGTTATTTAAACCATAGCCCAAGTAGGCATAATTTACAGTGCTTTTCTCTTGAACACTGAAGACTAAACATGCCAAGTTTTACAGCCTCATTGCAGTCTGACTAGCCAGTTACAGAAAAGGTGCCCAGTGGTACTCAAGATTCTTCAGTGATGCCATTAGCACCACTCTTTTTTTTTTTTTTTTTTTTTTTTTTATACAAAGAGTTGTTCAGTCATTATTAGAAATGCCCAGTATTCTGCTTCTATATTTGAGTAGAAGTGCCTGTTTAAAAACTTTCTCTTAAATGTAAGAATTCAGTAAGCCATGGTTCAGAACTAAAATTTGTTTAGGGCACAACTTTAACCCCCAACTAATGGGCACCCTGTGACTGTCAATGTGACCAAGATGTTACCTTAACTTGTCTTAAGATTTGTTCCGCCTTGTGTAGTTGAGTCTGAAATGTGTACTTCACTGAGCATACATCTCTTCTGTAATCTCAAAGGCTGACTCTTTAAATCGGTTTATCAGATGAGATTCTTGCACTGATAAATGGACATGACAAACCATGGTCGATGTGGTTTCAGTTGTCTGGCTGTAGTGTTGCTACCTGCAGCACAAGTAAAAGGCTGGGTCATGGTAGGCTAAAGTGATCCAAATGCTTGAACTAGTCAAAGATGACTTGTACTGAGCAAAAGCCAAGCATTGCTTAAATTTGCCTAAATTCCAATAAAATCATTAATTGGGAGTGTAATGTCTATATAAAATTACAAAATGCTCAAATTGCTTGGCTCATGAGTCAAAATGACTATAGTGCACAGGGATGCTCGGACCTTCATTTATCCATACTGCTTATCTGTTGGGGTGGGGGTCTGGCTTAGTGATGGTGAAACTGAGGCCTTATGGAACGATGAACTGAGACAACTGCTTCATGATCGACAGTGTTATGAAACTTTTAATAGAGCGCCATCTGCTGACTGTCGAAACTGCATCTGAGTGAAAGACCCGGGGGGGAGAGAGTCTCCATACTTTGAGCATCCGAGGTCTATTCAAAATTGGATGGCAGAAACAAAATTCCAAAAGAACCCTCAAATTTCCCACGAGCCCTCAAGTCATGTGACGTGACAGACATAACTAGGCCTTGCTTCCTACAGTCACATGACTGAGTGTGCTGAAACGGCACTTGATGCACTACTCATGACACTTCAGCTTTATATTGCCCAAATCGGTGTCAAGTGTAACATCAATAGTCTGGCTCACAAGGACAACAGTCTAAGAAGATGAACTGCTACCCAATTCACATAGCAGCATGATCTAAATCAGGGGTGTCAATCATGTGCTATGGTGGGTCAAAACCCTGCAGGCTTGACCTCTAACCAGTGTCAACAGTAGATTTCACTGAACTTCTTCCCACTGATCAGTGAAAATGCCTCCTGAAGAGAGAACCTGTAGGGTCTTGGCCCTCCATGGCACATGATTAGTGAGCCCATACAAGGGCAGGCCCACGTGGCTCATTGTGTACACTTGATCTTTAACTCTTTCAGGGGGATCTACTGGACCGGTCTTGGTCTGGCCCTTCACCCACGCCATGTTTCCCCAAGGGAGACATGGATTCTGTTGTCATTAAGGGCATGTAAACCTCTCCACAAGGTGGCAATCTACAGAACTTCCATCATATTACATCAATTTGGCTACCACAATTTGTTTCTTTAATCTTTATCAGGAGAGTTCCATTAAGATGGAAACTCTTTTCAAAGATTTACACCTGGAAGCTGCCCAGTATAACCAGACTGACCTGTGGCCACTGAGCAACTTCACTGGAGCAGTTGGGGTTAAGGGTCTTACTCAAGAGCACCACAGTGGGGTTAATGAGGGTGGTGCAAACACTGCTATGATCCGATCCTGCTGGTCCAGGGATTGAAGTGGCAATCTTTCACTCACCAGTCCACATCCCCAATCACTAGTGACATTTCTCATTTCTTGACATATAGGAAAATACCAGGAAGAGTTAAAATGACTTCTTGGAGAAAAATTAGACTTTTAAGAGAAGGGGGTGGGGTTTTTAACAATCACAGGATCAACATATTTCAGTTTAAAACCTACAAACACACCATTTTTCAGTCACTGACCACTTTACAAATGGTAACGTTGGTGCAGCCATCATTTGAAACCAACTGATCCTCATAGATCTTGAGAAAGTGAAATGGTCTGATGGGTCTTGTAATGAGAAAACAGACAACTTGGTGACTACTGAAGTACAAAATAAGACCATCACCCAATCCTTCACCTTATATAGGCAAAGCTGATGCCATCTTTCATTGCCATCTTAAGAAAAGAAAAACACCTCTAAATTATATGTAAAAAGATCTAACTTCCAGTAGCATGTACTGTCTAGAAGATGGTATTGATGGCATGTCGGTGCATTTCAGTTTTTCCTGTTTCAAAACAAGTGACAATCCTCACACAAAGGGGGATGATACGAAAAACCATGGCGCTGTGGAGAGTGTGGGAAATGATGAGGCCAGTTTACGAACAGACGAAGTTTATTAACACTCTCATCATTCATACACAGAAAAGCATGAAAGCATTCAGGCATGGTTCTCCTTTATATCTCCACCGCTCATCTCACATCTGCGTGACATCCAACATCACAATACATTCACCCTTAAACCCCCCCGGCCACTGTTTACCCTCTGCTTCCTGACTGAGACGCTGTCTGACTCACTCAAGTCTCTACAACTCTACAATATGCATTTTGTGTCTGCTACACCACCCCCCCAGACAGAGTTTCAGTCAGCACATCTTTTGGGCTTCAGTCTCCTCCCATAACTGCTGTAACGGGGGTCTCTGTGCCGGCGGGGGGCTGCTGGATGTGTGTCTGACTGCAGGTGGGCCATGGCGAGGAGGGGAGGAAAACCGCTTTGCCCATGTGGCTGTCCTGGTGAATCGTTTGCCTGGGGAGTTCTCAGTGGGGGTCTTCCACGCCGAGGGGCCCGGGCCAGCAGCACTTGCTCGTCCGCCACTACAAAGGCGGGCTTAAGTCTGTCTATACATATTTTCTCCCAACGCCCCCCCAAGTCTAGCAAAAAATGCTTGTCCCCTGTTTCCAGCACTCTGAACAGGCCATCATAGGGTGGGCGCAATGGCGGGCGGTGGGCATCGTGTCTGACGAACATGAACGCCGCGTTCTTCAAAGTTTTTGGCACAAAAGCGTGTGGAAAACAGTGGTGGGCCGGGCCGGGCAGCATGCCTGTGTCTGCACTACGCTGCAAACACTGAGACGGGCAGCTGTCCAGCGCGTGATTATCTGGCAACAATTCCCCGGGCAGCTGCAGTGGCTGAGACAAAACCCACTCAGCCGGGGAAGCCTCCAAATCCTCTTTTGGTGCGGAACGCAACCCCAATAAAACCCACGGCAACCGGTCAACCCAAATTGCATCCGTCAACGAAGCCCTGAGTGCTGCTTTCAGTGACCTGTGAAAACGCTTGCATAACCCATTTGCCTGTGGGTTGTACGCGGTTGTACGATGAATTGCAACACCTAGGCTGCGGGCCATCGCGGACCAAAGTTCGGAAACAAACTGAGGGCCCCTATCGGACGTGATGTCCGACGGGATTCCAAAACACGCCACCCATGTTGTCAAAAAAGCGCGCGCCATGTCCGCGGACATAGTTGCCACCAGCGGGATTGCTTCTGGCCAGCGTGTGGTGCGGTCCACCACTGTCAGAAGGTGCGTGCACCTCTGTGACGGCGGGAGGGGGCCCACAAGGTCCACGTGAACATGGTCGAATCTTTTAGCCAATATACTAAACGGCTCCAAAGGAGCCTTCGTGTGTCTGTGCACTTTCGCTCGTTGGCACGCTACGCAGGCTGCAGCCCACTCTTTCACTTGTTTGCGCAGGCCTGGCCACACGAATTTCGCTCCCACCATTTTGACTGACGCGCGCACTCCTGGGTGTGCCAAAGCGTGAACTGACTCAAACACGCGGCAGCACCACACAACCGGGACCACTGGGCGCGGACGTCCCGTGGAGACGTCGCAGACTGGGGGGGGGGGGAGGGGGGGCTGCCGTCTTGCAGTACTCTGCTCTCCAGCCTTAACCCTGTTGGTCCAGACTGGAGCGCGCACACATCCATATCGCTAATCTGCTCTGCGGCCATGGCTGTATAATCTATCCCTATGCAGACCGGGGCCACAACCGCGCGTGAGAGGCAGTCTGCCACCACATTCAGTTTACCTGACACATGCTGAATATCGGTCGTAAACACCGAGATCATGGCCAGCTGTCTCTGCTGCCGGCCCAACCATGGTTCCGAAACCTTGGCCATCGCGAACGTCAGCGGCTTGTGGTCCACCAACGCGGTGAAGCTGCGCCCTTCCAGCCAGAACTGGAAGTGGCGTATGGCCAGGTGGAGAGCCAGGAACTCCCTGTCGAACGCGCTGTATTTACGCTCACTGTCATGCAAAGCCCTGCTGAAAAAAGCGAGCGGCTGCCAAGAACCGGCGACACGTTGCTCCACGACGGCCCCTGTGGCCACGTCCGAGGCATCGGTAGTGAGCGCTATCCGGGCCGCCGGGTCTGGGTGCGCCAACAGTGCGGCGTTTGCCAGGGCTACTTTCACCTCAGAGAACGCCTGCTCTCGCTCCGGAGTCCATTCGACTCCATCCGCAGGTTTCCGTCTCTTGAGTGCGGCGTACAATGGCTGCATGAGTTGAGCTGTGCGGGGGAGGAAACAGTTATAAAAGTTAACCATCCCCAAAAATTCCTGCAGCGCCCTGACCGTCTGAGGCTGGGGAAAATCTGCCACGGCGCGCACTTTGTCGGGCAAGGGTATCGCTCCCTCCGGTGAGACGCGGTGCCCCAAAAAAATCAAGCCCCGTCACGCTGAACTGGTGCTTCGTTGGGTTGATTATTAACCCGTGCTCCTCCAACCTCTGGAAAACCGTCCTGAGGTGGGTTACGTGTTCGTCTTCGGACGCACTGGCTACCAGGATATCATCCAGGTAGACGAACACAAATGGGAGATCGCGCAGCACCGCGTCCATCATGCGCTGGAACGTCTGTGCCACTCCTTTTAATCTGAATGGCATGCGCAGAAACTCGAACAAGCTGAACGGGGTTATTACCGCTGTTTTGGGTATGTCCTCTGCGCACACTGGGACCTGGTGGTAACCGCGGACCAGGTCTATTTTAGAAAAAATGCGTGCTCCGGCGAGGTGAACGGAAAAATCCTGAATGTGGGGAATCGGGTAGCGGTCGTGTGCTGTGGCGTTATTCAACCGTGGCGCCGCATGGTCGCCACGACCCCTCAGCCTTAGGGACCATGTGTAGCGGGGATGCCCATGGGCTGTTCGATCGCCTGATGATGCCCAACCTTTCCAGGTTGGCAAACTCCTCGCGCGCTATGGCCAGTTTAGCTGCTTCCAAGCGCCGAGGTCGTGCGAAAACAGGCGGCCCAGTGGTGGTGATAAAGTGCTCCACCCCGTGTTTAGTGATGGCCGCTGAAAACGTCGGGACCGTGAGTGCTGGGAACTGAGTGAGCAGTGTGTGGAACTTACCGCCTGGAGCTGTGACGTTGGCTTGTGTTACTGGCCCGGCCCCTCAAGCTGTACAGGGGAGAGAGTCAAAGGACAGTGCATTAACCAGGCGCCTGTTAGCAACATCAACCAGTAAACCATGCGCACACAGAAAATCAGCTCCCAGGATCGGGAAACTCAGTGCTGCTATGACAAAAGTCCACTCGTATGTACGGCCGTGTAGAGATAAAGCCAGTGTTCTCTCACCAAAGGTCTTAATGTCCGAGTCGTTTACTGCTACCAGCCCGGGGCCGCTAGGTCCTGCCAGCCGGTCGGCGTAGGTCAGCAGGATGATGATGCTCTTCTGGGCTCCGGTGTCTACGAGGAAACGCCTCCCTGAGCGCGAGTCCGTCACGTAGAGCAGCTTGTTCTCTTTGCCGGCGGTCGCAGCTGCTACCGACTGCCGGCCCTGGCATTTCCCGAGCGCTTGAATTGGCACGGTGGCGCACATCTGCGTGCGTTCCCTCCAAAACGGCGGTGGTAGAAGCAAAGCGTGTCTCTCTGGCGCTCCTTGGCCCCCGCTGCCGCTACCGTCGGTGGCTCCTCGCCTCCTCTGGTTGTCTCGCTGGGCTCTGACGCCGCCGCATTCACTGTGAGTGCTCTGGTGGTGGGGATGATCCGGTCTGCCTCCTGGGCTAGCGCACGGTAGTCACGCGCGGCCAGCAACGGCAAATTGGCCAGGACCGCTTTTGCCTCTGTTGGAAGGTTCCGGAGGAAAAGGTGGGCAAACAGAAAATGCCCATTGTCCGTGCCCATTAACGCCAACATCTTCTCCATCAGGTCGACAGCCGAACCATCTCCTAACTCGGAACGCCTCAGGAACCTCTCTGCTCTCTCACAGTCCGAGAGCGTGTAGTGCCGGGTCAGGGCAGCTTTGAGAGCCTCGTATCTGTCGTGGGCTGGGGGCTGGTCGAGCAGGCTCGCTACCTGCTGAGCTGTGCGAGTGTCCAGCACTGCAACCACATGGTAAAACTTGGTATCGTCTGCCGTTATTCCCCTGAGGGCGAACTGGGCCTCGGTGTGGTGGAACCAAGAGCGCGGGTTGTGCTGCCAAAAGTCCGGTAGCTTGACTGCAACAGCGCACGCGTTGCTGGGGGTTCCCGTCCAGGCCGTCTGTGGGATGCTTGCCGCGTTGCTGGGGCTTCCCGTCCGGGCCGACTCAGGGGTTCTTGCCTCGTGTTCCATAATACGTCTCGGGTCACCAGTGTGGAGAGTGTGGGAAATGATGAGGCCAGTTTACGAACAGACGAAGTTTATTAACACTCTCTCATCATTCATACACAGAAAAGCATGAAAGCATTCAGGCATGGTTCTCCTTTATACCTCCACCGCTCATCTCACATCTGCGTGACATTCCACATCACACTGCATGACATCCAACATCATAATACATTCACCCTTAAACCCCCCGTCCACTGTTTACCCTCTGCTTCCTGACTGAGACGCTGTCTGACTCACTCAAGTCTCTACAACTCTACAATATGCATTTTAGGCACTTTTCCACGAGCCCCGCTCAGCCTCGGTCTGAGAACACGACTCGGGTCGGCGTGACTCCATGGTCCCTTGATTGGTTTTCAACATTACTGCAGACAGCCCGCGGCTGGGTGGGATGTCTTAACAGCAAGGCGGCGCCACACTCTCGTGACGTGAAGCGCGCGACCCAAACAAACAACATGGCTGCTCTACAAGGCAACTCCTCGGTCTGTGGCTTTTTTCGCCGTAAATACCAAAAAGCACCGCCAGATAAGGGTACAGGCAGCGAGACAAAACACTCTGGAATAGTTCTGCAGCTTCTGGGAGAGCCGAAGACATGAGGATACAAACTAGGTCATATATGACGGTAAGCTAATGGTTGCTAATGCTAGTTTGCTGTAAGTACGTCGTGCTACACTGTAATGTCTGCAAGTTAGGTACTAAAATATGTATGCTGTGTGTGTGTGTTTCAGATGGCTCTGTTGTTGAGAAATTACCTCCTCAAACGGTCGTTCTGGCTCAGCAACGCCTCTCACTGTCATCAGCCTGTCACTAATGTCTGCACAGCTTCACCAACGATCAGTGGTTATAGAGCTTAAGAATGTCTGTAGAAACGTTTATTTCCTGTACAAAAAATTGCTCTGATCTGCGTGAAAATCATGGAGAGACTGTTCAGGCATCATGGACGTACCTGCTTCTGCAGCAGTCTGAGGTGTGGTCATAGAAAAAATTGATCAGCTGACACAACTTGATCGCCAGTTTAATAACTATATTAGCTGTAGAAGAGCTTGGAATAACGAGGCGATGCGACTTATAAACCAAAGTTTATTATCAGCTTCGCTCCTCTAACAAGTCTCATCTCAGTGCAGAAGCAGAAGTAGAAAGAGGCAGAACATATTCAGCTCTACATACTTATACCTACACATAACAAAAGACATGCATATCAAAGCTGACATCCCACATTATCTTAATCCCCCTCCTTTGTCTCCGTATCCCTCCACCTGGCCTTGGGAGGTCAGGGCGATCGATCTGGTCTCCACCGCAGTGCCTCGGATGCTCTTTGATCCCCGCTGGCGGTTGAGACCTCTTTGTCCTGTTCTGAGGTGTGAAGTCGCTTTACATATGTAATCACCAAACATTCTCACATGCTTATACATATGTAGGTTATGGGATATATGATTAATATAGACCACATTAGCCACAAAATATCTATTCAAAAAGTAAACAGTACTGAGTTACGTATAATAAGATATATTTTATAGTTATGATGTATTATAGGCCAAAACAAACTTGATCTAGGATTAAAGGCAATTAGGTAAAATAGGTAAAAATAGGTAATGTTAATGAAGGCCTGTCTTTCTCTCTTTCCGTTTTTTTTTTTTCTGGGGGGTTATTGCCTTCCCTCACTGAGATCCTTGCTTTGTAATCACCCACATATACAGTATATGTATACATATATTTTTTTTTTTCACCCTATTTATTTACCCTTTTTGGAGACTGATGATACTTGGAAGATCAGTATGTGTAGTACCATCTTGTATAAAGTCAATGAAAAAATTAATTACAAAAAGGCAATTAAAATAATGCAGTCATAAGGTTACATGGAAAATAATTGATTTCCTCGATACATGTACTGTAGAAATATATATTCTCTGCATCAACAATGTACTATACATGCATTCATGTAGTGTTGCACTGGGAATTGCACTGACAATAAACCTGTGAAGTTTTAGCAGATGTCTCTTTTTTATATATGTGAAGGTTACCACCATGTGCCACAAATTAAATACTGAAAGATTGGAAAAGCTGTCTAAGAACAATCCAGCAGTTTGAGAAATCACTTTTGGTTTGTCGTAAGTCTGTCAACAAAATTATGAACCATAAAGCAGTTTGTGTTAAATGTTAAATCCCATTAAACCTAATCCGGGGGCTTCCAATCAGTTGTCATGGGGGGCCAAGACCCTGCAGGTTCTCTCTTCTACCCAGTCTCTTCAGCAGGTGGTGTCACTGATCAGTCAGTGGAAGAAGTTCAGTGGAATCTGCTGTTGAAGACACAGGTTGGTGGTAAAGCCTGCAGGGTCTTGGCCCTCCATGGCACATGATTAGACACCCCCGCCCAAACCCATTATGATGAAGAGCAGATGCTAATATGACCCAGAATTCCTCCATATACATCCAACAATACAGTCTTCAGTTAATAAAATAATTGTGTTGGTTACTTTTTTCTTAAAAATGAGCCTTTATTTTCAAGGTCACAGATAAATCCTTTGTACGGTTTACTCTTTTCCCACCGGTGTCTTAACAGACAAAATGGAAAATCATGATGCAAACACTTAAGTCACTAAATTCTTTATTACAATCAGCAGCAAATTCCAGATTATTCAGAATGTGCAAAATTCAAACTGTAAAAAAGAATAAAACTGGAATGGGTCACACACGGCTGCCACGCTCCCTCATTGAGAAGCAACCGGATTGGCCCCTGGTCCTGGTCCAGCAGATCTTCAGCCTGCATCTCTGTAAATAGTGAGGCAAGGTCCAGTTGGGGTGGACATTTTCCGTCTTGCCTAGACAAAAGACAAATGGGTGGTGGTTAGTTAAAGCAAGTTTAAAACATATTTGGGAAATACACTTGTTGCTAAAAGCCAGTGGTGGAATGTGAATTAATGAATGAATCTTAATTTCAGATTGATTAAAGGTAAAGATTAAAAGAAAATAGAATAATATAACAGAAGGGAAAAAATCTAAAAAGGTCAAATTAAACAATAACTCCTCTGATTATACAGTTCAACATAGGTTATCTGAAATGGGTGATGGCTGAAGCTGCAGCTTATATTGCCCACCATATTTCATCCAAGAATTCAAAAGAAAAACAAAACAGGAGGGATTACAATTTGAATGTGACAATAAAGTACTTCGTTGTTGTATTTAACCACAGTTTTCATGTAGCTGCGCTTCGGTAGATTTTACAAGGGCTGCGTTACATTAAAAATTATCTGCTTTTACTGTGGCTTCAGCAATCAGAATGAATTAATACATTCACTTGAATGGAATCTAGTACTTTAACTGATGCTGTGAATCACTGAGTATGGAGTCACTCAGTTAAAATCTGAAGTTTTTATCAAAAAACACAAACCAGGACTTTAACCAGGATTAACATATTTCATCGTTTTATAATATTTAGGAGAAAACAAGCGCAATTCAGCAGTTAGCACTAGCAAAAAAAAAAATGTTAGCTAAAACGTTAGCTAAAAAACGTTAGCCAGCACAGAACAGCACACAATTTAATGCACAGGACCAAAGTGCAATACAAAACACAAACCAGGACTTTAACCAGGATTAACATATTTCATCGTTTTGCTCTTGTTCCGGCCCCGGATTATGAGCTGCATTTTGGTGTGCAATAACTGATGTTTGACACATCTTTAATGTCCTTGCTTTTGACTTTAATGCATCAAACACCGTAAAGACTGAAACATATCAAACACAAGAAACATTATTTCAGCTGTGGACACAAAATTCTAGTATTACAGAAATTAAATCATACTGCATACACACAAATGTAAACATTTATGATCTCAAATTGATAGATTTTTTTAGGTTTACTGAGTTGTTGCAAGAAAGCTACCAGCAAAAATTATGCAGCATTTACTGTAAACAAATACAACAGATTATCAAATCCACATTTAAAATTGTATGGCTTGTGCACATCAGATTTTCATATTAAAAACACACAAAAAGTTTCTATTCTTTGGACATGTGCATATTCAAACAACCGTCATTAAGCTTCAACAGAGTTAAACATTTCACTAACCACTTTGCCGGGTCGCAGCCTTCCGAGGGCAGAAATTCCTTGCAGGCTCTCACATTTTGTCTGCAATTAATAGCCCGGAATAAATACCTTGTAAATTGGTATTTCAGCTAATTTAAAGTCAAGATGTCAATTCAAAACATAACAATAAAATTGACTAGAACTAGGCATCCAGTAAATAATGAAGGATTGCCAGATTTGCACTTCTAAAAGCTACCAAGGCCCTGCAGGCCGGGAATTGTAGCAGTGACTGACCAGAATAATACTGCATTTACTTCAAGTCAAAAATACATCCCTATTCACAAAATGAAGCTTCAAAAATTACTTTTTCACAACTATTACAGTCTTTTGCACATGCATGGAGACTGGGTGAAAGGTCACATAGGCATGGATTACCACTGACAGTCACATGGTCTAGTCACACTTCAACAAACTTCAAAAACATCATCATCTCTCAAACAACCTACAAAATATCGGGTAGATAATTGGATATGAGGGATTATTTCATCATTATGACAGTTTCACCCTACCTGGGCTGAGGTAAGCAGCTGGATGGCTTGGATTTTGTTTTAGCCAGCCATGCTCAATCCGTCCGCTGCCATATTCTGCTGGGCAGGAAGTCTCAAAATCGTCTACTTCCTGTTGTAAAAAATGCTTATACCTCATGTATTTTTGATGGCAAATTATTTCAATAATTTTTAAATCTCAAAGGACAAATTTCCAAACCTAGGTTTTAAAAGAAAATATGGAGGGAATAAATAAAAAAAAGGTAGGGAGTTCCCAAGGGATTCCCCAGAGGTCAAAGGTCATTTCCATGTTGGGGGTTCCCCCAGACACAAAGTAAACAACTTTTGACTGGCACACAGAGCCAGGCTGTGAGTATATATACCTGCCAAAACAAATCTTTGGGAGGCATTGCTGTACAACCAAAGGTCAAATACTAGAAAGGATGTCACTGTTGACATATATAGTGGGGAAATTACAACAGTCACAAGAATTGCCATGTTTCTCACATGGATCAAACAAACACAGCTGCTGCCGTTACACTCCCACCAAAATCTTTATGATGGAAGACTATAAAGTCATGCCAACATAAAATTTTCACAATGTCACCTAATCTTTAACCGGCAGCAAGAGCACAACCTTTTGCACTGGTCTTTCCAGTTCGGAGACTGGCTTAATCTTCTCCCCACGAGCCACACTTCTGGCGTTCGAAATTCTCAGCCTCACTTTTCGGACAAGTCCGTCCTTGTCGGCCATTGCACTCGTCACAAGTCCAAGTGGCCACTGGTTTCTTGCCAACCCTTCATCCATCATGAGAACAATGTCTCCTGTTTGGAGGTTTCTTTGTGGTTTGCACCACTTTTGGCGATGTTGGAGATTCAGTAAGTATTCTTGTTTCCATCTACTTCGAAAGAGCTGACTCAGGTGTTGAACACGCCTCCAGCGTTTCCGTGCATAAACGTCCTGGGCGCAGAAGGCTCCTGGTGGAGGTAAGACTCCCTCAAGCTTGCCATGAAGTAGAGCGTTTGGCGTTATGGGAGGTTCGGCGAGTGGGTCATTCAAAGACGTTGGAGACAATGGACGACTGTTCACGATGTATGCTGCCTCATAGAACAGTGTTCTTAAGGAGGCGTCGTCTAGTCGTGTGTTCGCAAAGTCTATCACCGACTTCAGCGTCTTCCTCACTGTGCGGATCTGTCTTTCCCATACGCCACCTTGCTCACTAGCATGAGGAGCATTGAACTTGAACTCCACTTGCTTGTTTGCTAGAACTGTCTCCAGCTTGTCATGATCCAATTCGGCGAGAGCTTGTTTCAGTTCATTGTCAGCACCGATGAAGTTGGAACCTTGATCGCAGAGTATGCTTCTAACCACACCTCGCAATGCCAAGAAGCATCTTAGGGCATTGATGAAACAGTCAGTTGAGAGGTCGTCTAGAAGCTCCAGGTGAATTGCACAACTGTACAGACACATGCACAGCAGTCCGTAGCGCTTGATTTCTGATCTTCCGCGTTTGATGAGATACGGGCCAAAGACATCCATTCCAGACTTGTAGAATGGAGGATGCGCTTCTGTACGTTCTTGTGGCAAGTCAGCCATCTTCTGACTCTCCGCTGGTCTTCTTTGCTTGCGACACATGATACAGTTGTGTATCACTTGAGCCACTGTCTTGAAGCCCCTTTGTACGTAATATCCTTGAGATCGTAGTTCATTCAAAGTTGAGCTGCGACCTCCATGATTGGTCTTTTGATGTACATGCCTGATGATGGCCTCGGTGACATGTGATTTTCTTGAAAGGATAATGGGGTGACATTCTTCCTTGGTGATGTCTTCTGCTTCACGAACTCTTCCCCCAACCCTTAGCAGGCCTTCTTCATCCAACATGGAATCTAGAGTCTTCAAGCAGCTTGACGTTGCTACGTTTCCACCTTTCCCCAGGGTTGTGATCTCTTCAGGAAACTCTTTAGCTTGTAACCACTTGATGGCTAGATTACGTGCTTTTCTGTCTTGGAGTAGACGGCTTGTCTTCGAAGACACTCTTCTTATCATAGTTCCCAAGATGTTGATCATGGTCTGCCACTTCGAAATCCTTTGTAGTACATCCAACAGTCCTGTTGGTAGAACAACGCTAGATGCCCCGAGACACTGTGCTTTTACTTCAGGGTCGCCAAGGTTGAGAGTATCGTCTGGCGAAGTCAGTGGTAGCTCTGCTTTGTAGAGAAATTCTGGGCCTTTCAGCTACATAGAGGTGCCCAGTTCTTTGGCC
Organism: Pholidichthys leucotaenia; assembly: GCA_020510985.1. Taxonomy (NCBI): domain Eukaryota; kingdom Metazoa; phylum Chordata; class Actinopteri; order Cichliformes; family Pholidichthyidae; genus Pholidichthys; species Pholidichthys leucotaenia. The sequence goes on along the minus strand of CM035840.1, from coordinate 42,726,511 downwards.
GACACGCCTCTCGAAGCTAGATCGGCTGGATTCGACTTGGTCGGTACGTGGTGCCATTGTTGCACTTCAGTGTTCTCCCGAATGTACTGTACACGGTTGCTGACAAACACGTGAAACCGCTTTGCACTGTTGGCGATGTATCCCAGCACGACCTTGCTGTCTGTCCAAAAATATTCCTTGGTGACCTGGATCTCGAGCTCTCTTCTGAGGAACTTGCTGATTTTCACTGACGTTGTTGCTGCTGTCAATTCAAGCCGAGGAATGGAAACAACTTTTGATGGTGCCACTCTCGCTTTGCTCATGAGCAAGGCGCAGTCTATGTTTCCATCTTGGTCACACATTCTGACATACGAGTACTGCCCATAACCTTGAGTGCTGGCATCACTGAAATGATGCAACTCAAAAGATTTCACTTCCTTGTCAGGCTTGAAACATCTAGGTATTTTCAGATCCTCCAGTTCCTGAATATCTGCTTTCCAGCTCTCCCACCGTTCAATTATGACAGGCTCGACAGGTTCGTCCCAGGATTTCTTTTGCTTGCACAGTTCTTGCAGGATCTTTTTCCCTTGCAACACCACAGGGCTAACAAATCCATTTGGGTCATAGACTGACATGACTGTAGAGAGGATGCCTCTTCTTGTGTTGGGTTTATCCTGTAGTGTTATCTTGAACCTGAAGCAGTCATTTTGAACATCCCATCTTGTTCCAAGTGTGCGCTCAACCGGGAGAGGTTCCAGTTCCAAGTTTATTTCGGAGACGGTAGTGGCTCTTTCTGAAGGTGGTATAGATTCCAGGACGTCTATGCTGTTCGACAGGAACTTATGGAGTCTAACTTTGCCCTTTTTGCATATTTCAGTGGCCTGGCAGATTAGCTCCTTTGCTTCATCTTTGGTGTCGCTGAAATCTTGGTCGAGAACCTTCAGGATCTCACAGGGTGGTGGCACTATCAATTCTTTGGCGACAATCCTATGGCATACACCATTGTTGCCTTGTTCATAACAAGGGCCTCCAATGATGCTCCATCCCAAGTCTGTTTTCACAGCAAAGGCTTCTTCGGGATTTCTGGAGACTATCTCCACCGGTCTGAGTGCTTGTGGGCAGGAGTATCCAATGAGCAGTCCCACTTCACAGTCTTGAATAGGAGGAATGAAGGGGGCTATTCGAGCCAAATGAGGCATCATACTTGCCGCTACCTTTGAAGGAATGTGCTCCTTGTTGTGAGGGATGTGGTCTCTTGTGTAGCACAATTTGACTCGGACTTCGACAGTCGAGTCGTATCCTCTCAGTTTGATGTCTGAGAACTTCTTACAATAGACCACCAATGAAAATGTCATAGTTGTTATCTTCATTCTTGTTATTTCATGTGGCATGCACAGCTTGGCTGCCAGATCCTCTGTGATATAGGAGCTGTCGCTCTGGGAATCAATCAGTGCATTAACCAATACTTCTTGCGAGCCAGCTTGGCCTGTCTTGACCCAAACAGGTACGATCATTGAAGTATAACTCTTCATGTAATCTTGGTTGGTTTTGTTTGAAATAGATTCAAATGTGTTTTCATCTTTGTCGGCTTCTGACTCTGTAAGCTTTGTGTCTGCTTTCTTCTTGTTTAAGTGCAGCAGAGTTTGGTGTTTGCCTTTGCACGTGTTGCAGGACACTTTAACTAGACACTTCTTTGATGTGTGGCCACGTCTGAGACATTTGAAGCAAAGGGCCTTGCTTTGAATGCTTTGTATTTTGTCATCATAAGGCAACTCTTTGAAAGCATTGCACTTGTAGATGAGGTGATCTTTGTCGCAGTAGGTGCAAACTGGAGAATTTTTGGCTCCACTTTTAGGGGTTTCTTTTTCAGCACTGGTGTTGGTGTTGGTGGCATGAGTAATGCCAGGTGCTCGTTTTGTCTTTGCCCTAGACTCGTTTCCTCTGTTCGTGGTTGGCAACTTGTCTTGGTTTTGAGCAACCACGCATATAGGGTTGGTAGCCACTCTGGCTTCTTTGGCTACGAAGTCGACAAATTCTTGAAACGAAGGGTAGCCCTTTCCAACATCTATGTCTTCTGTAACACGCCGTGTCCACCTAGTGTTACAATACTCGGGTAACTTGGTTGCTGTTTCCTGGATTTGGACGCAATCATTCAAAACTTCAAGACCTTTCACGTAGGGGATAGCTTCTTTGAGGGTGCTCAGGAAATCGCTGAAATCTTGAAGACCTTTCTTATCTTTGCCTGTTACTTTGGGCCAGTCTCTCAACTTATTTCTCAAGGAGAGTTGAATGGTGAAGGGGTGTCCGAACCGCTCTTCCAATGTGGTCCATGCACGGTTGTAGGCAGCTTCATCACTTCCGAAAAAACAACCTTCTACTGCCGCTCTGGCTTCTCCTGCAAGGTACTGCTGCAGATAATACAGCTTGTCTGATGGTGGAATTCCCTTGTTCTCAACAAGTGTCACAAAACTTTTGCGAAAGTTGATGAACTTGAGTGGGTCACCATCAAACACAGGAGGTGTGGGAACAGGCAGCCTTGATTTGCTGACGCTATCTGAGAATGTTTGGGTGATGAAGGCCAACTGTGACCCTACTTGGCTCGCGCAATCTTCAGCTCTTGGTGATCTGGCCTCAGGAGAAAAAGCAGGTGCCTCTGGATTCAGATAACCTTTACTAGGCTTGTCACTGCAACAAGAGATGTCATCTGACCTTTGGACTCTTTCCTCTTCTTCTGCTATTTCTAATTGTTCATGACAACTTTCCAAGGCCACCTTGTATTTCCTTATCTTTGCGTGAAGTTCTGCACACTTTCGCTTAGCGCTCAATTCAGCCAGCCTCCTGGCCTTTTCTGAGGCATTACTTGATCCTGTTGAAGAGCCTGTTGAAGATTCTGAAATCTGTGCACTTACAGATACCTTTGACTGAATGGAGACTTTAGACTTGGCAGAAATATCAGACTCATAGTCTAACTTGCTTCCAAAGAGAGACCTGGAATAATTCATTCCCCAAGTAGTCTTGAGAAGGCTTTTTCTCTCCTTGTCTGCCATCATTGGATTCTCTCCAATTTGTTTCAAGGTTTTCGCCATGTCTGAGCACATTTGCTTAGCGCTGTCAACTCTGCGCCGCATCTCGTTGTCTGGCGGGCACAAATCTCAACAGGCTTCATATGTAGCTGTCATTTCTTTGTCCAGGCGAATCAGGTCTTCCAAGTCATCTTCAGTTGTGTCCAAGACCTCATCTTTGTATGCATAAAAAAGAGCGAACACAGCCTTCTTTACTTTACTGTATGTTCGCATCAACCTTTTGTTTGCTCTGCCTACCTGTGCTTCTTGTTCTTCCTTTTTACTGATGACAGCATCTAAAGTCGCAACTTTGTCATTGAGGCTGTCGTATTCAGCAGAAATCTCTGGTGCGACAGACTTATCCTCTCCCTTTGCTTTCACTAACCGCCTGACTTCTTTCAGTCTCTTCATGCATGTCTCTCGTCTTTGCTTCAGCTCATGAAGTGGGACATGCCTGAGTTTTGTTTGTGCAGTGTTCTGGTTAGTCTTGCCAGTGGCGCCATCTTCTGGATCACTTGCATCTTCTTTTTCTTGGACTCCAGCCACCGCATTCTCTCCTTCTGGTTGCTTCTTGTCACCATTATTCTTTTCTTGTTCACTGATTGTAGCCAACTCCATTTCAAGAGTTTCTATTGCATCATGTACTGTTTCTGCATCAGTGTTGAGTTGAGCTCGCTCTTCCTCAGACAAGGTTTCAATTGCCAAGTCAGCATTTATGGCTTGTAATTGCTCTTTGGCAGCTGTGATCTGCTCTCGCAATTCTTGCTCAGTTGCATTTTTGGCAGCTGCAGCCATTTTGTTGCAGTACAGTGTTTATGGAAAATAGTGAGGAAATGGGACAAAAAATGAAATGGTAATTTATATTACCTCTTTGAATAAAGTGAGTTTCAATTGCCGGCAGTATTACATACACTGTCAACTGTTTCAGTGAGTTGGTGAACTCTTTGTGACAGCATATGCCACCCGACAGTCGTTTGGCAATCTAATGACCGTAAAAAAAAAAAAAAGTTTAGTAAATCTGGATGGTCTGACAGACAATGCTAGCCAGACTTGGTAATTGGGATTTTCACCAACCAGATTTCTTGAGTGAAAATCTGGAGATAAAAAATATTATGCAAACCTGAAACACAATGTGTTTTTTATGTTTACCTCGAAATTTCCACTCAAAATAACTGAATGGAAACTATACTTGAATTAGGGAATTCTTATCTTTGGGGTATATGATTCCCCAAATACTTTAAGCTTGTACTTGATTTGATTAATTCAAAATTGAATTAAATTTGAGGAATCTTGAAATATACTTATATCATTGGATTGAAGCTCAACCAGCCCTTACCTCAGCCCTTGATCTTACTTGATCTTACTAGCCTGATTTAAATTGATGTTCAAAAATACTGATTGAAATACGCTAGCAACAGGATGTGCACAAGCAGTACATGTACAATGAAAACAGAATAATGCAAACACTTCTCTCAACATCAGCACAAAATAAACACAGTATTCAGTGACTAATAAACTTGACTTTGCACTTGAGAAACACAAACTTGACTTGACTTGACTTAAAATGTATCCTCAAGGTTCAATCACTGGATACATGTCCTTCACTTACAGGCTGTAGCAGAAAAGTGAATGTCTCTTACTTAATTGTCATATACTAGCACTAGCACACTGGTGAGTGGTACCGACAGGATGTCACCATCACGATCTCGATGACACGGCACGACCCAACCTCTTGAATCTGCAGCGTTCTTTGCTTGCACACCCACGCTCGTCCACGATGACTTGGTACAGACGAGTATGAGGTAGTGTCTTTACTGTTCCGGCCCCGGATTATGAGCTGCATTTTGGTGTGCAATAACTGATGTTTGACACATCTTTAATGTCCTTGCTTTTGACTTTAATGCATCAAACACCGTAAAGACTGAAACATATCAAACACAAGAAACATTATTTCAGCTGTGGACACAAAATTCTAGTATTACAGAAATTAAATCATACTGCATACACACAAATGTAAACATTTATGATCTCAAATTGATAGATTTTTTTAGGTTTACTGAGTTGTTGCAAGAAAGCTACCAGCAAAAATTATGCAGCATTTACTGTAAACAAATACAACAGATTATCAAATCCACATTTAAAATTGTATGGCTTGTGCACATCAGATTTTCATATTAAAAACACACACAAAAAGTTTCTATTCTTTGGACATGTGCATATTCAAACAACCGTCATTAAGCTTCAACAGAGTTAAACATTTCACTGACCACTTTGCCGGGTCGCAGCCTTCCGAGGGCAGAAATTCCTTGCAGGCTCTCACATTTTGTCTGCAATTAATAGCCCGGAATAAATACCTTGTAAATTGGTATTTCAGCTAATTTAAAGTCAAGATGTCAATTCAAAACATAACAATAAAATTGACTAGAACTAGGCATCCAGTAAATAATGAAGGATTGCCAGATTTGCACTTCTAAAAGCTACCAAGGCCCTGCAGGCCGGGAATTGTAGCAGTGACTGACCAGAATAATACTGCATTTACTTCAAGTCAAAAATACATCCCTATTCACAAAATGAAGCTTCAAAAATTACTTTTTCACAACTATTACAGTCTTTTGCACATGCATGGAGACTAGGTGAAAGGTCACATAGGCATGGATTACCACTGACAGTCACATGGTCTAGTCACACTTCAACAAACTTCAAAAACATCATCATCTCTCAAACAACCTACAAAATATCGGGTAGATAATTGGATATGAAGGATTATTTCATCATTATGACAGTTTCACCCTACCTGGGCTGAGGTAAGCAGCTGGATGGCTTGGATTTTGTTTTAGCCAGCCATGCTCAATCCGTCCACTGCCATATTCTGCTGGGCAGGAAGTCTCAAAATTGTCTACTTCCTGTTGTAAATAATGCTTATACCTCATGTATTTTTGATGGCAAATTATTTCAATAATTTTTAAATCTCAAAGGACAAATTTCCAAACCTAGGTTTTAAAAGAAAATATGGAGGGAATAAATAAAAAAAAGGTAGGGAGTTCCCAAGGGATTCCCCAGAGGTCAAAGGTCATTTCCATGTTGGGGGTTCCCCCAGACACAAAGTAAACAACTTTTGACTGGCACACAGAGCCAGGCTGTGAGTATATATACCTGCCAAAACAAATCTTTGGGAGGCATTGCTGTACAACCAAAGGTCAAATACTAGAAAGGATGTCACTGTTGACATATATAGCGGGGAAATTACAACAGTCACAAGAATTGCCATGTTTCTCACATGGATCAAACAAACACAGCTGCTGCCGTTACAGCTCTCACAAGCGAATATTTATGAGAAAACAAGCGCGATTCACCAGTTGGTACTAGCTAGCTAGCAAATAAAAACATTAGCTTTAAAACGTTAGCCAGCACAGAACAGCACTGTAATGGCTCAAAAAAAGTGAGCTTACCACCAATAGGATAAATAAGCAAACAGATGCACATTATTACAAATCACTCACCATAGATGGTTCTCTCACGTTCGTCTACAGCTTGTCCATAGTGCGGTTTCTATATGCTGTGCAGCCATAGGTCCGGGTCACTCCTCACTGTGGATCTGCCACAAAGCAGAGAAAACTCTGCACCTCTTCATTGGACCACGGTATAGAGTGCCGCAAAACCTACAACGCTGTCTGTATTAATATCATATTTACTCCATGACCGAGTTAGTCCATGACAATATTGCAAATGGCGGTTATCAGAAGACAGGGAAGACGGTCGCTTTCGTGACGTTACAACCAGACCAATCAGCGGCGAGCAGTCAGTTGACGTCACTTCGCAGCCGAGTCGGGCCCTGGATGGACCCTGCCCTAGATCAGGTACGAAAATAGCGCCTGCTAACCGGTGCTGGGGCTAATGGAAAGTGCACAAACGCGGGGACACTGGTGCGGTGTTGGGGAAAGCGGGGCTAGTGGAAAAGTGCCTTTTGTGTCTGCTACAGCGCCACCCTGTAGATCCTTGCTCAAAACATTTTCATTTTCCACACAGCATCAATGCATATTGGAAGCCAAAAAAAAAAAAAACCTGTTCCTTTGTTTTACAACATTTAGTACCATAAAGCTTTTTGGTTTTGAGAAAGTGAAACAGAAACATAGTTGTGCTCTACTGAGATAGACAAGACCCTGCTGACACATTTAATGCGCCCAAGACACAGAGGATGTGGGGTAAGGAGAAGATAATGATAGAAGGGAATAATGAGAGGACTTTATTTTTAAAACCATCTGTGTAGTGCTGAAAGAGGGGATAGATGGTGTTCTTCTGTGGTGAACAGTAGCAATGTTCTTATTTTTATTTACATATGCATGTTATAACACTTTACACAGTAAAAATCAAGCCACTTAATGCTTGGCTGCAGATTAAATTGGCCAAAGTACAGTGAGAATGAGGTCATGTCTAGAAATACTTTTGTTTACTGAAGACAAAATAGGAAGTTATCAACAATAAAGAATAGATAGATGAAGAGAAATAAAATTTTAAGTTTGGGTGTTCAGAAGAAACACCAGACTGATTTAGTTATTTCTTAAATGCTTGTTAAGGACAACTCTAATCTGAATTTGTCTGGGACAGCATATGTTTTGTGTCTTTCTCAAGCAATTTTCTCACTGGAAATGATACAACTTTGACAATTTTCCTTTCTTGTCACAAGATTTTTTCAGAATGTAACAGAATCAGTGTGCCTTAATTTCACAAATACCCAACTTTCCCTACATCGGGGCATAGTTTGATTCTGAGCCGGGCTGGCTGTCCAGGCATGTTCTCCATAAGAACAGCCAGAGCGTGACCATATCGTGTCTAGTCACATAAATAAAAGAAAGCATGTTCAGTGGACTCATGCATTCACACACGTGTGCATATGTGCAATATGAGTATACGACTACGGTTTCCACAGCAAGCGCAGCTGTCCAGCCTGGAGGACTGTGTCACTGGGATTATTTTGGGAACATGTGTTGTTAAAAGGTCAGATAAAGAAGCAAAGGAATCCTCACAAAGCAGGAGGTGGGTGGGGGTGTTGGGTGAAGGGAGTCAAGGCGGGTTTAAACAAACCAACAGTGCTGGAGGCAAAGCCTGGTAGTGAAGAGCAGCAAAGTGAGACATCAAGTAGAACTCCAGCAAAGAGGATTTACTTAGGATTGATAAGAGCTTTTTAGGGAAAGGAGAGGACATTGTTTGAGAAAGCCTAATCTGAGCTTTGACCCAGGTGACAAAGACTGATGGACATGATGGATGGGGAACCGCCCAGTCAGGAGACATCCGTGTCCACAGAGAACGTCAGTCAAACTGACACCAACAACAACCAGGTCTGTTTATTCATTTTGCATGTTAACAGAACAAAAGTTTCTCAGATTTGACTGGCATTGTGTTTCATACCAGGAACGGACAGCAGGAGTATTTGTGGCCATGGCAGGTGCTGTGTTTGGTCAGCAGGGCAGGAGAGGGATTTTGTCTGCATTTGCTACACCTGTTCTTCAATCTCTCTCGTTCTCTCTCTCGTTCTCTCTCTCTCTCTCTCTCTCTCTCTCTCTCTCCCTCACACACACGCACAAGTTACGCAAAGTAATGCATATGGTATTCACACACAGTGGAGTTTCCTATTCCCACTGATGAGTCACTAGTGCTAAGCCTGACCTGGTATGACTGTTCCTGCAGGTCATAAAGACAGTGCATGGTCTTTTAAAATATATACACATATACCTAACATTAAAATATTCAAACTGGTCTTAAGCAGAGCTTTTATAAAATGATCATAAAAGTACAAACAAACAAAACAACGCAGCCACTCGGGTATGTCATCTGTTATTTTTGTGATTTATTGCTGTGTCAGTGTCATTGTTTGATCCTGAAATATAAAACCAGAGATGAAAGGAAAGTATGCCAAAGCTTATGTGGGACAGCCCTCAACCATTAGTGGGAATTCAGAATCACAAAAATAGGTGTTGTATTTGGTGTGTGTATGGAACATTGATCCATCCATCCATCCATAGGTCCTGGTCGTGGGGCAGTAGTCCAAGCAGAGTAGCACAGAATGCCGCAGACTTCACAAGTTCGCATAGCATCATGATCCTCATGATCCCTCCTGCAGGTGGCGACTCCAATGGAGGGAGGACACATGTGGCTCCTTCAGGCCCCCAAAATAGGGTGGGGTACACTGGATGTTGCAACTTTTTCATGGGGATCCACTGGACCGCTCTTAGTCTGGCTCTTCACCCAGGACCTATTTGCTTTGGGAGACCCTATCAGGGGCAAGAAACCCCCGATAGTGTAGTTCCTGGAATCGTTAGATCACGCAAACCCCATCCACCACCATAAGGTCCGTTGACCTTATGGTGGTGGAGGGGAACATATTTATACTGAGACTCCTTGGATGAGTACAGAATAAGGCTAATATAGTGTATGTGGTTTGAATACAAAATTTCTCTTATTATTTTAATGGTGTGGAAAATGTTGAATATTTTCTGCAGATACTCTACATGATACAGTGACAACAATTTATGTGCATATTATACATTATTTGGTTGAGTACATATCAAATTTATATGCAGCTTAAATATAAAGACATCTTAATAATAGAACAAAATTATACACAGCTCAAATGCCAAATATAGCTATTAAAATATATTTGTCATGTTTAATTAACTAGTGCATTGCCCGTAGAATGTAAGTATACCTGTCTGAAACAGGTATCCCAATTAGGCTTTACAGGCCCAAATGTAGGCTGTTTGAAAGTGGAATACAAAGAGATGTAGGCAATCACGTTAGACTTTGACAAATACAGTGGGGCAAAAAAGTATTTAGTCAGCCACCAATTGTGCAAGTTCTCCCACTTAAAAGATGAGAGAGGTCTCCAATTTTCATCATAGGTATACCTCAACTATGAGAGACAAAATGAGAAAAAAAAAATCCAGAAAATCACATTGAAGGATTTTTAATGAATTAATTGGTAAATTCCTCAGTAAAATAAGTATTTGGTCACCTACAAACAAGCAAGATTTCTGGCTCTCACAGACATGTAACTTCTTCTTTAAGAGGCTCCTCTGTCCTCCACTCGTTACCTGTATTAATGGCACCTGTTTGAACTCGTTATCAGTATAAAAGACACCTGTCCACAACCTCAAACAGTCAGACTCCAAACTCCACTATGGCCAAGACCAAAGAGCTGTCAAAGGACACCAGAAACAAAATTGTAGACCTGCACCAGGCTGGGAAGACTGAATCTGCAACAGGTAAGCAGCTTGGTGTGAAGAAATCAACTGTGGGAGCAATTATTACAAAATGGAAGACATACAAGACCACTGATAATCTCCCTCGATCTGGGGCTCCACGCAAGATCTCACCCCGTGGGGTCAAAATGATCACAAGAACGGTGAGCAAAAATCCCAGAACCACATGGGGGGACCTAGTGAATGACCTGCAGAGAGCTGGGACCAAAGTAACAAAGGCTACATCAGAAACACAATACGCCGCCAGGGACTCAAATCCTGCAATGCCAGACGTGTCCCCCTGCTTAAGCCAGTACATGTCCAGGCCCGTCTGAAGTTTGCTAGAGAGCATTTGGATGATCCAGAAGAGGATTGGGAGAATGTCATATGGTCAGATGAAACCAAAATAGAACTTTTTGGTTAAAAACTCAACTTGTCGTGTTTGGAGGAGAAAGAACACCATACCTACTGTGAAGCATGGGGGTGGAAACATCATACTTTGGGGCTGTTTTTCTGCAAAGGGACCAGGACGACTGATCTGTGTAAAGGAAAGAATGAATGGGGCCATGTATCGTGAGATTTTGAGTGAAAACCTCCTTCCACCAGCAAGGGCATTGAAGATGAAACATGGCTGGGTCTTTCAGCATGACGATGATCCCAAACACACCGCCCGGGCAACGAAGGAGTGGCTTCATAAGAAGCATTTCAAGGTCCTGGAGTGGCCTAGCCAGTCTCCAGATCTCAACCCCATAGAAAATCTTTGGAGGGAGTTGAAAGTCTGTGTTGCCCAGCGACAGCCCCAAAACATCACTGCTCTAGAGGAGATCTGCATGGAGGAATGGGCCAAAATACCAGCAACAGTGTGTGAAAACCTTGTGAAGACTTACAGAAAACGTTTGACCTCTGTCATTGCCAACAAAGGGTATATAACAAAGTATTGAGATGAACTTTTGTTATTGACCAAATACTTATTTTACAGAGGAATTTACCAATTAATTCATTAAAAATCCTTCATTGTGATTTTCTGGATTTTTTTTTCTTATTTTGTCTCTCATAGTTGAGGTATACCTATGATGAAAATTGGAGACCTCTCTCATCTTTTAAGTGGGAGAACTTGCACAATTGGTGGCTGACTAAATACTTTTTTACCCCACTGTATATATATATATATATATATATACACACTACCGTTCAAAAGTTTGGGGTCACCCAGACAATTTTGTGTTTTCCATGAAAACTCACACTTTTATTTACCACCATGAGTTGTAAAATGAATAGAAAATATAGTCAAGACATTGACAAGGTTAGAAATAATGATTTGTATTTGAAATAATAATTTTTTTCTTCAAACTTTGCTTTTGTCAAAGAATCCTCCATTTGCAGCAATTACAGAATTGCAGACCTTTGGCATTCTAGCGGTTAATTTGTTGAGGTAATCTGGAGAAATCTCACCCCACGCTTCTAGAAGCCCCTCCCACAAGTTGGATTGGCTGGATGGGCACTTCTTGCGTACCATACGATCAAGCTGCTCCCACAACAGCTCAATGGGGTTTAGATCTGGTGACTGTGCTGGCCACTCCATTACAGATAGAATACCAGCTGCCTGCTTCTTCTCTAAATAGTTCTTGTGTGGGCTATATTAATTATATATTCCATAACCTACATATGTTGAAGCATGTGGAAATGTTTGGTAATTACATATGTAAAGCAACTTCACACCTCTGAAAGGACAAAGGCTCTCAACCGCCAAGTGAAGAACAAAGACGTTCCCAGACACTGCGGTGGAGACCGGAGGAGCTACCCTCACCCCCTGGGCGAGGAGAGGAAATACCAAGACAATGGGGGGATTAAGATAATGAGGGATGTCAGCCTTTGTTATGCATGTCTTTTGTTATGTGCAAGTATAAAGTCAGTGAGCCGGAGATATTCGGTTTCTTTTCCTTCTGCTACCTCTGCACTAGGATGAATATGGGAAGAGGTAAAGGTAAATTGTATGATTCCATTTCAGTCCAGTGAGGGAGATCATTTGATGAAAAATAATATGTCATAGACCTCAGTTGTGCCGACCAATAATACAACATAAAATTTGGACATTTCAGACCTCCACGATCAAATGGTAAATATAATAAAGACAAACGTAATCTAGCCCTCCTGTTGTTCCATATAAATTCCACTAACTTTTTTTTTATTCTTGAGAATAGATCTAAAGGTGGTGATAAGGGAATGTATTGAAATAAATAAAGTATTTTAGGTAAAATATTACTTTTAAGTATATTGATTCTCCCGATCATCAACATTGGTAGTGACATCCATCTCTGAGTTAACTCATTGATATCTGACATTAAGGCTTCATAGTTGACACTGGCGACTGATTCTAGCTTAGGCATAATTTGGATTCCTAAATATTTAAACTGATTTACAACATTGAATTGATTTACCTCAGGGGCTGGGTAATTTCTCTGGGTCTCATTTAGCATTAATATTGAAGATTTAGTTTTATTTATTTTATATCCTGATATTTCCCCAAAATTCTTTATTAAATTCAACAAGGTTGGAATTGATTTTTTTAGATTCGACATAAACAAAATTATGTCATCGGCGTACAGGGAGATTTTATGTTCTGTTGGTCCAACTTTAATTCCATATATTTGTGAATGTAAACGTATCGCTATCGCTAAAGGTTCAATTGCCATAGTAAACAGTAAAGGTGAAAGTGGACAGCCTTGTCGACATCCTCTATTGATTTTTATTGGTTTTGAAATATTGTTATTTGTTAGGATTTCTGCTGTAGCATTATTGTATATTATTTGAACCCATTTTATGAAATTATTTCCAAGTCCAAACCTTTGTAGGACTTCAAAAAGAAAGGGCCATTCAACTCTATCAAAGGCCTTTTCGGCGTCCAATGATAGGAGAGCTGTATCCGGTGCTTCTTTATTAAAATAAATAATATTAAATAGTCTTCTTACATTATGGAAGCCTTGTCTACCCTTTATAAAGCCATTCTGATCTCGATTAATAATATTTGGTAAAATTTCTTGTATTCGTCTTGCTAAAATTTTACAGATTATCTTAAGGTCGGCGTTTAATAGGCTTATTGGTCTCATATTTTCACATTTATTAGAGGGCTTACCTGGTTTTGGCAGCAGTATAATTAAGGCATTATTTATGTATGATGGTAAATTATTATTTTGAAATGCTTCTAAAACCATTTCCAAAAAAGGTTTTATTAATTTATTCTTAAATTTTTTATAAAGGTCAACTGGAAGACCATCTGGTCCTGCACTTTTTCCTGATTTCATATTATCAATGGCTAGCCCAACTTCTTCTTGACTAATTTTAGAATCCAATATCTCCCTGTTTTCATTTGGAATACACGGTATAGATAGTTCATTCAAAAACCCATTTAGTTTTGTTAAATCAGGTTCATTTTTGGTATCATATAATTTTTCATAGTAATCTCTAAAGGCTCTATTAATTTCTAAAGGATCTATAACTACCTGTCCATTACTTATAATACTGGTAATTGGTGTTTTAATTTCCAATTGTTTAATCTGCCATGCTAATAATTTTCCCGATTTTTCACCTTGTTCATAAAAAGATTGTTTCAATCTTAGAAGACTCGAGGCAGCTCTATTCGCTGATTTTTTGTCGTATTCAGCTCTCAAAATCAGTAATTCATTCTCCAACCTTGGGTCACTTCCTGCATACACTTTTTCCTGAAGATTTTTTATTTTATGTTCCAATTTAGCTCTCTCCTCTCGAGTCTTCTTAGATTTTGATCCTGTATAACTAATAATATGTCCCCTAATAAAAGCTTTGAAAGCCTCCCACTTTACACATGCTGATGTTTGTGTAGTATTGATGTCAAAGAACTCGTCTATCTGTTTTTCTATATACTTGACAAATTCCTCATCCTGAAGCCATTTATGCTGAAATTGCCATCTACCTGATTCCTTTGTCAATTTTTTATCTACATATATTAGACAACAGGGTGCATGATCAGAGATCACGATGTTATCATAAAAGCAGTTTTGAATCTTGGACCTTAATTCTGTGGAAATCAAAAAATAATCAATACGTGAGAATGTCTTGTAGGTACTGGAATAACAAGAATAGGTTTTAACTTGTGGTTTCATTTCTCTCCATATATCTAACAATCTCAATTCTTTCATAAAATGATTAATAGTCATCCTACATCCAATGTGCGTACAATCCAGTCCTGTTGATCTATCCACACCTGGATTCAATGTACAATTAAAATCCCCTGCTATTATATGTTGCCCTGTAAGTGATGATAAGATGAGAAATAAATTAGCAAAGAACTTATCATCTATATTGGGACCATATAAGTTCACAAGATTTATATTTTCTAATAGCAAAGAACCTTGAATGATTACATATCTTCCAAATTTGTCTCCAATTACATTTTTCACTTGAAAAGGAACTGATTTATGTATGAGAGTCATAACTCCCCTGGCTCGGGATGAAAATGAAGAGGTGAATACACTTCCCTGCCATCTACTCCTAATTCTTTTAACATCCTCCTCTATCAGATGAGTTTCTTGTAAAAACACAATTCTTGAACCCATGTCCTTTATTTTATTCATAACTTGTTTAAGTTTTTTTAAATTTTGTAGACCTCTGCAATTCCATGAAGTTAAATTAAGGTTAACACTTTGGTCCATGATCAATAGAGAGTTTGGGATTACCTTGCAGTGTAAACATGCTCATACAGAGAAGCAAAAACATGAGTGGTTGAACATTCATCCTACAAACTACACACAAACAAATTTCCCCTTGACATAACGCACGGCTCAGGAGACGCACACACACAGGCTTAGAGTAGTTCAAAGAGTTTATTAACAGCAGGAGTGAATGAGTGCGTGTCTGCGGGAAGTAAATGTGTTGGTGATGGTGTCTGCTCCAGGCACAGAGGCAGGTGACCGTACAGCCGAGCAACCCTATGGAGAGAGCACAGGGAGAGGGTGACGGGCATACACCAACACAGGAGGAATTTATGGCGAGAGAAGGACTTACTTGGTGGGTCAGGACAGCTGGCACAACAAGGGGGCGAAGCCCGGAAGACAGCCACCTGGAGAGCTCCGTACAGCAGCGAGGATTGGGCGATGGAGTGGAGATGTCCGCCGCTGGGGAATCCACCTGTGCACAGGGGAGAAGACTGAAGAAAAGAGGTAAGCGATCTTCTTACCAAAATGGTGACGCTGAAGGGAAGTATGCTCACAACGGTGAGGGACGAAGTCTGACGGCTTCAGGCCGAGCCTCCGGGCGAGACGGCCTTTATCCCTCGCCGCTGATGATTGTCAGGTGCGTGAGCAGGTGGCGCCGTTGATGAATGGCGCGGCGTGACAGTACTCCCCCCTCTAGCAGCGCCTCCTGGCGATGGCTTATCCGGGTGCGCTCGGTGGAAGTCCGCGATGAGCGACGGGTCCAACACAAACGACGGGGGCACCCATTGTCGATGCTCGGGCCCATAGCCCT
This sequence comes from Pholidichthys leucotaenia, assembly GCA_020510985.1. Classification (NCBI taxonomy): domain Eukaryota; kingdom Metazoa; phylum Chordata; class Actinopteri; order Cichliformes; family Pholidichthyidae; genus Pholidichthys; species Pholidichthys leucotaenia. The sequence goes on along the minus strand of CM035840.1, from coordinate 42,710,733 downwards.
CCCAGTCCACCAAGTATTGCAACCCACGACCTCGGCGCCGGGAGTCCAGGATGGAGGAGACGGACCAGGCCGGATGGCCACCAATCATCCGGGGCGCGGGTTGCGCTGCAGGAGGAGGGCAAAGGGGGTCAGTGACTGCCAGTTTCACCTTCGACACATGAAAAGTGGAATGGATGCGGAGGGAGGGGGGAATAGCCACGCGCACAGCCACCGGGTTGATGATCCGGGTGATGGGAAAGGGACCCATGAAACGCTGTGCCAGCTTCCTCCTCTCGCCTTTTAATGTGACGTCCTGGGTAGACACATACACGAGTTGCCCAACTCTGTACGCCGGGGCAGGTCTTCTGTGCCGGTCCGCCACGGTCCTGTTGCGCTCCGCTGTGCGTAAAAGCGCATGACGCGCGGCAGCCCAGGTGGAGCGGAACTGCCTAAGGTGCGCCCTAACGGAGGGGACAGTCACCTCGTTCTCCTGCGCTGGAAACAGCGGGGGGTCGTAACCCAGGGACGCCTTGAAGGGGGACATCCCCGTTGCAGAAGAGCGGGCGGTGTTGTGGGCATACTCCACCCAGGCGAGATGGTTGCTCCAGGACGTCGGCTTGGATCTAGTAACACAGCGGAGCGCAGCCTCCAGCTCCTGATTGGTCCTCTCACACTGCCCGTTAGACTGGGGGTGATGGCCGGAGGAGAGGCTCACCTTGGCTCCGATGGCGTTACAAAAGGATCTCCAAACCTCGGATGAAAATTGGGGGCCCCGGTCCGAGACCACGTCCACCGGAATCCCGTGCAGCCTGACCACGTGTTGGACGAGGAGGCCCGCCGTCTCCAGGGCAGTAGGGAGACCTCGCAGGGGAACGAAGTGCGCCGCCTTGGAGAAACGGTCCACAATGGTCAGGACGGTGTCAAAGGAGTTGGAAACGGGGAGTCCGGTGACGAAGTCCAGTGCGATGTGCGACCAGGGCCTGCCGGGGACGGGCAGAGGCTGAAGCAGACCCGCTGGGGGGGCATTTCCCGACTTGCTGGTGGCACAGATTGGGCAAGCCCGGGCGTAGCGGGCTGCATCCCTCCGCAGGCCTGGCCACCAAAAGGACCGCTGGAGGAGGCTGATCATCCGAGAGGTGCCGGGATGACAGGTGAGCCGGGAGGTGTGGAGCCAGTGGATGACCTCTCCTCGGACCGCAGATGGGACGAACAGTCTTCCCTCCGGTCCGCCGCCAGGATCAGGTTCCACCTCCTGCGCCTTCCGGATCTTGTCTTCAATGTCCCAAGAGATGGCACCGAGGACGCACGACCTGGGCAGGATAGTGTGGGGCGTCTCCTCAGCCTCCACGGGGGTGAACTGCCTAGAGAGGGCGTCAGGCAGGCCGTTTTTGGAGCCCGGCCTGAAGGTGATCGAGAAGCGGAACCTGGCGAAGAACAAAGACCAGCGCGCCTGGCGGGCATTCAGGCGCTTGGCAGATCGTAAATACTCTAAGTTCTTGTGGTCCGTCAGGACCACAAACGGCAGGTCCGCCCCCTCTAGCCAGTGGCGCCACTCCTGTAAGGCGAGTTTAATGGCCAGGAGCTCTCTGTCCCCCACATCGTAGTTCCTCTCCGCCGGGGACAGGCGCCGGGAGAAGAAGGCGCACGGCCGTTTGGCGCCATCGTCAGGTGACCGCTGGGATAACACTGCTCCCACTCCCGTGTCCGATGCGTCCACCTCCACAATGCACTGCAGCGCGGGGTCGACCTGGCGAAGGACCCGGGAGGAGGAGAACTCCGCCTTCAGCGCCCTAAAGGCAGCAGCGACCTCTTCAGTCCACCGGAACGGGACCTTCGGGGACGTGAGGCGGGTCAGCGGTCCGACGATCGAGCTGAAATTTGGGACAAAGCGGCGGTAAAAATTGGCGAAGCCAACAAACTGTTGCACCTGCTTCCGGGATGCGGGAGTAGGCCACTCCACCACCGCCTTCACCTTCTCTGGGTCTGGGAGCACCTGATCTTGAGCGATGATGAATCCCAGGAAGGATGTGGTCCTAGCGTAGAATTCGCATTTCTCAGCCTTCACGTACAGACGATTCTCCAGCAGTCTTTGGAGGACCCGCCTCACATGGACCTGGTGCTCGTCCCTGGACCTGGAGAAGATAAGGATGTCATCCAGGTAGACGAACACAAAAAGGCCGATGAAATCCCGGAGGACGTCATTGATGAGGCGCTGAAAGACGGCAGGAGCGTTGGTCAGCCCGAACGGCATGACGAGATACTCAAAGTGGCCGTTCGGGGTACGGAAGGCTGTCTTCCATTCATCTCCCTCCCGGATCCGGACGAGGTGGTAAGCGCTGCGTAAATCCAGCTTGGTAAACCAGGTCGCCCCCTGGAGGGAGTGAAAGGCAGTGTCCATGAGGGGCAGGGTGTAACGGTCCCTCTCAGTGATGTCATTCAGCGCTCGGTAGTCTATGCAGGGGCGGAGGGATCCGTCCTTCTTCCCGACAAAGAAAAACCCTGCCCCCACGGGTGACGACGATGGGCGAATAATCCCAGCGCTCAGAGATTCCTTCAGGTATGTATTCATGGTCTCCTTCTCCGGTGCCGACAGGCTGTAGAGCCGACCAGATGGCAGGGGAGCCCCCTGGCGGAGGTTGATGGCACAGTCATATGGTCGATGCGGGGGAAGAGACATAGCTTTAGATTTGCTAAATACCATACCCAGGTCGTGAAATTCTGGAGGCACCAGTGACAGGTCCGGAGGTGCTGTATCCGCCACAGGGGGAGCCGCGGACGGGGAGCAGGCGGCGGACTGAAGGCAGGTGCCCATACAGAAGGTACTCCATGCCGATACCCCAGCGGACCTCCAGTCCAGGACAGGGTTGTGGAGGCGTAGCCAGGGATACCCCAGGATGACGGGCGACACAGAGTTGGGCAGGACGTAAAATACCATCTCCTCCCGGTGGTTCCCTGAGATGATGACTGGGACAGGCATGGTTTGGTGAGAAACTCTCCCAAGGGAGGCACGGGAGAGATGGACCAGGGAGATGGGGTGTTTTAATGCCTGACAGCGGATGCCCAATCGGGTTGCCAGGCCTTGTGAAATGAAGCTGCCCTCTGCGCCCGAATCCACCAGTGCGTGGGTGAGGTGCCCAGTGGGATTGTGGCAAAAACGGATGGGCAGCTTTAATTGAGTGAGAGAGTCTAACCGGTTGGGACCCGCGAGGCTCCCTACAGCGATTCGCGGACCCCGCCGACTGGCTTTCCGCGGGCAACGCTCCACAGTGTGTTGGTCACCTCCGCAATACATGCAGAGGCCCAACTCACGGCGGCGTTGTTTCTCCGCAGGGGAAAGCTTGGTCCAGCCCGTCACCATCGGCTCCGACTCCTCGGGGCACAATGCTGGCGGCGCCGCCAGGGGGCGAGCTTGGAACAGGTGCGGCGAGACTCCCCGAGGGCGAGAAGAAGAAGACTTCCGCCCCGAGGAGCGCTCGCGCAGCCTGTTATCCAAACTTATCGCTAAGGATGTCAGCTCCGCTAGCGTCCCAGGGATATCCCGTCCAGCCAGTTCATCCCTCAGATCACTATTGAGGCTGCGGAGGAACAGGCCACAGAGGGAGCGTTCCTCCCAGCCCAATTCCTCCGCCGCTACCCGGAAGTCGACCGAGTAGTCCGCTGCCGACCGGCCTCCCTGCTGGAGAGCGAGGAGCCGATCGACCTGGACGGTCTCGGTTTGAGAATGGTCAAAGACCTCCAGAAAGCGCCTCACGAACTGGTCATAGGTGAGGGTGGCATAACTGGGCCTCGCCATTACGGCGTAGGTCCAAGTTAACGCACGCCCCTCCAGAAGATTCCCTATGTAACCAATCCGACTGTGATCCGAGGGAAAATCTCCGGGCACACGGTGGAACACGGACTCACACTGCATAATGAACCCCCGCGCTCCGCCGAGCTTACCGCTAAAGCGGGCGGGGGTCGGAATCGGTGTGAGCCGAACCGGTGCCACTGGAGCCGGCTGGACGGCCGCTGGAACAGCAGGAGCCGCGCCACCCTGACGAGCCGGGGGGAACGGCTGTTGAGGATCCAAGCGGCCCAACCGGTTAGTTAAATTCAATAATTGATTAAAGATCACCTGTTGTTGATAAGCTATTTGATCCACTCTAGCCTCGAGAGTGGAAAACCGGTGTGCGAGCCCGCCGTCCGCCGAGCCGCTCTGCTGAAGCCGTACTGACATAACGCACGGCTCAGGAGACGCACACACACAGGCTTAGAGTAGTTCAAAGAGTTTATTAACAGCAGGAGTGAATGAGTGCGTGTCTGCGGGAAGTAAATGTGTTGGTGATGGTGTCTGCTCCAGGCACAGAGGCAGGTGACCGTACAGCCGAGCAACCCTATGGAGAGAGCACAGGGAGAGGGTGACGGGCATACACCAACACAGGAGGAATTTATGGCGAGAGAAGGACTTACTTGGTGGGTCAGGACAGCTGGCACAACAAGGGGGCGAAGCCCGGAAGACAGCCACCTGGAGAGCTCCGTACAGCAGCGAGGATTGGGCGATGGAGTGGAGATGTCCGCCGCTGGGGAATCCACCTGTGCACAGGGGAGAAGACTGAAGAAAAGAGGTAAGCGATCTTCTTACCAAAATGGTGACGCTGAAGGGAAGTATGCTCACAACGGTGAGGGACGAAGTCTGACGGCTTCAGGCCGAGCCTCCGGGCGAGACGGCCTTTATCCCTCGCCGCTGATGATTGTCAGGTGCGTGAGCAGGTGGCGCCGTTGATGAATGGCGCGGCGTGACACCCCTTCCCACACTTGTGGCAAACCCCCCAAAATCAAAAGAAAAATTCTGTCTCCCGATATAGCCATCGACCGTTCCTCACCCACGGGGAACAGCCCAAGCCACTCCTTCTTCATCCTCCCAATCACCCCAACTCTACCGCTTTTAATGACGTAACATTAACTCTCCTCTGTAGTTTTCCAACTTAACTCCAAAATTTTTAACAACTTTGTACATCATAGTTTTTTTTTTTTGTGTTTGTTTTGTTTTTGTTTTGTTTTTTTAATATATAATACAATCTATATTTTGTAAACTTACTATTTACTTCAAGTCAGTCAGATGCCTGTGCAAATGCTTAATTATTCTACCTTATATTTTGTTCATGCTTAGCTCCCACCAGTCTCCTCTTCTTCTTTGATCTTCTTGATGAACTCCTGCGCCTCCTCTGGGGTCCTGAAGATGCGGGTTCTGCCCTCATACGTGGTCAGCAGTCTCGCAGGATAGATTACACCATGACGAATCCCAAGGTTGCGCAGCTCCTTACGTACGGGATCAAACTGCTTCCTCAATTGCCGGATTCCTGTGGCCAAATCTGGGTAGAACCGCACCTGCTGGTCCTGGTGTTTAATCTCTCCCTTAGCACGTGCAGCGCTGAAGATCTTCATCCTGTCTCTGTTGCTAAGAAACTTCATAATTAAGGTCCTCGGCGGTCCCTTATCTCTCCGTGGGCCAATACGATGTGCTTTTTCCAGAACCACTGCTGATTGCAACTCCTCGCTGCCCAGCACCTCCGGAATCCACTTCTCCAGAAAGGAACATACGTCCCGACCTTCTGATTCCTCTGGAAGACCCACCAGCCTCAAATTATTCCGTCTCGACCGAGATTCCAAATCCAAAATATTATCTTCCAGAGATTTATTTTTTTTTTCCAAAGTGCGCACCTTTAATTGAAGACGGGTGACGTCATCTTCAGCACTAGCGAGACGGAGCTCCATCTGCGCCGTTCGTTCTACACAGTCACCCAATTCCTTTCTTATTCCTTCCAGCGCTGTCATAATCCCATCAAATCTAGAGGAAAAGTCCGCTCTCATTGAACTCATGGCAGCCATCAGCGCATCTGCGCCATTCCCCGCAGAAATCGCACCGCCGCCAGCCTCCTCCGCCATATATGGAGCCTTGTTTGCTGCGTCACAGACCTGAAAGTCCGTTAATTTGGACTGTTTCGGCGGCTCGCTTTTTCCTTTTCCTGGTTTTCCAGCCTTAGGCTTCGCCGACATATCCTCGCCCAAATGCTGGGATACGTTCTGTCCCAAATGAGAGAGTTATTTGCCGACTTTCTTTCTCCAGGAGCAGAGCAGAGCGAGACACGTCCGTCCTACGTGGCAGCCATAACCGGAAGTCGTGATAGCCTTCCTTATTCAAAATCTCTTTTACCCTGAACAAATCTCCCACCTTACCAGCACCAACGCAACCCCAGACCATCACGTTACCCCCACCTTGCTTGACAGATGGCGTCAGGCACTCTTCCAGCATCTTTTTAGTTGTTCTGCGTCTCACAAATGTTCTTCTGTGTGATCCAAACACCTCAAACTTCGATTCATCCGTCCATAACACTTTTTTTCAATCTTCCTCTGTCCAATGTCTGTGTTCTTTTGCCCATATTAATCTTTTTCTTTTATTGGCCAGTCTCGGATATGGCTTTTTCTTTGCCACTCTGCCCTGAAGGCCAGCATCCCGGAGTCTCCTCTTCACTGTAGATGTTGACACTGGCGTTTTGCGGGTACTATTTAATGAAGCTGCCAGTTGAGGACCTGTGAGGCGTGTATTTCTCAAACTAGAGGCTCTAATGTACTTATCTTCTTGCTCAGTTGTGCAGCGGTGCCTCCCACTTCTCTTTCTACTCTGGTTAGAGACTGTTTGTGCTGTTCTCTGAAGGGAGTAGTACACACCATTGTAGGAAATCTTCAGTTTCTTGGCAATTTCTCGCATCGAATAGCCTTCATTTCTAAGAACAAGAATAGACTGTCGAGTTTCACATGAAAGTTCTCTTTTTCTGGCCATTTTGAGCATTTAATCGACCCCACAAATGTGATGCTCCAGATACTCAACCTGCTCAAAGGAAGGTCAGTTTTATAGCTTCTCTAACCAGCTAAACTGTTTTCAGCTGTGCTAACATGATTGCACAAGGGTTTTCTAATCATCCATTAGCCTTCTGACGCAATGAGCAAACACATTGTACCATTAGAACACTGGAGTGATAGTTGCTGGAAATGGGCCTCTATACACCCATGTAGATATTGCACCAAAAACCAGACATTTGCAGCTAGAATAGTCATTTACCACATTAGCAATGTATAGAGTGTATTTCTGATTAGTTTAAAGTTATCTTCATTGAAAAAAACAGTGCTTTTCTTTCAAAAATAAGGAAATTTCTAAGTGACCCCAAACTTTTGAACGGTAGTGTGTATATATATATGTATATATATAAAGGCCCTAAGATTTATTTGACTGTATGAATATTAATTACAGAATACCTAATTATTGAAAATGAATTGGACATCCAATATTAGCGACTGTTTCAGAGCCCTTGATTATTTGTTTGTCAGATCACTTATTTGTGTGATCTTTTATCACTTATATTCAAGATAACAGTGTATCTTGCACTTTGGGGAATGGGAGTTGTTCAGTCATTATTATAATTAGTTTATATCACTATTCAGTGATGAGTTAAGAGTAATATTGAATTTCTTCTGTGTATCGTCAATAAACTCACGCAGTACTATAACAGGACACGTTTACAAATATTTGATACCCACTGTAGTGCATCATTTTATATTTTAGCAATACTTTGTTATTAAAAGGTTTTTTAAAACTGTAATCAACTGAATTAACTACAAAACACCTAACATTATTATACACAGCAGAAGAACCCATTTGACTGCAATCATTGCATCAGTGTTGCCCATTTGACAGTAAATATTTAACTAAAAATGATTTATTTCATTATTTGGGCATTTTTGTGTCCTGCATTTGGTCGTTAAGTCATTCCGGCCATTCCACTCCACAATCATGGCAGTATTATAATTAAGTTTTTAATTTTTGGATACTCACGCAGGAGGGGGGACTCGCGTTCCTGCAAAGTACAGTGGTACCACATGAGTGAAACAGAAGCAGAGACTCCAGTCTACCACTGACTGGGCGTGCCTCCCCATGAAGGACTGTGGTCAACCCAGTCAGGCTGCTCCTTCTCCCGGCATGTTCTGTGTTGGATACACCGGTGTTCTTTGTCAGACCTGGGTCCCTGCTGACGCTCCGCCCAGTCTGCTCATACGCCTCATATTCTCCACATATGCCGAATTATCCTTTAGACCTATGCAATCACAGCAACTTTATGGCATAATTTTTTAAGCATAAAATCTTCAGTATTATCTTTTTCTAGTCAAATTTGTCATATTTGGCTTCCTTGTTTTGCTCACAGTGTGCTGTGGTGACTGATGCCCTGATGTTGCGTATTACCCAGTCACTACGGAGTCAATGCTAAACCTCGCCTACACCTCAAGAAGCCAGAGCATGAGGAGAAACTGATGACTAAACTTTTATTGATAAAAATTACATATTCTGACTGAACAACTCCATACTCAGGCATGCCCACCCTTGTAACCTCAGCAAAACACGTATAAAATCTTAGGTCAGTCTGACAAACAGTTCAAGAGATACTGTATGTGTGGAACACACACACACAGATTCCGTGCATTTATAGATGGATGGGATCCTGTGACCTGGACCTCTGACCATGTAGCCTCAAAAAGAATACATGTGTAGACTTTTGTTTTTATTACTCCTACACCATGTTTGGTGTTGACATCTTAACTGTACTAGTGAGCAACAGTCAACTTAAAGCTGCACTTTATAATTAGATAGGATAAAATAAAACTGATGAAGACAAAAGGCTGAGAAAACACACACATGCACAAAAAAAACAACAGATAACCAATGGGTAAGTGTGTGGTATATATCACTCATATATTCCATACCTACATTTGTTAGAGCATGTGGAAATGTTTGGGACAGAATATACAAAGGAACTTCACACCTCTGAAAGAACAAAGGAATCTCACTGCCATGTGAAGACTCATGACGTCACAGGACGCCATGGCAACAGACTCGACACCTTTACCCCCCTAAAGCGAGAGGGGGAGTTCCCATCACCTCCCAAGACAGGGAGAGGGGATGGCAGGACAATGGGGATTAAGATAACGGGGAGATGTTACCTTTTTCAATGAGTGGTGCTATGCGTGCTTGTATTTAACCAGCGAGCGAAGCAGAGTTCTCTCTCTTGCCTTCTGCCAAGCTCTACACCTGATGAGATTTGATAGAGGAGCTATTCATTAAAAACCCTGTTTTTAATACAAAACCGCCTCGTTATTTCAGCTCCACTACAAGTGTTCTTTTGGTTGAGCTGTTCAGGTTTAAAGGTCCCATTCACTTATAAATTGTGCTTTTGTAGGTTTTAATTGACATGGTGTATAGACTAACCTTACCTGGGCAGTTAACACCATAGCTACGATAAAAAAGGCTCAACAACATCTACACTTTCTGAGGCTCCTCAAGAAGAATGGCCTGAATGCACAGTTGCTGGTTTTATTTTATCGCTCTGCTATTGAGAGCATTCTGTCATATGGCATCACAGTTTGGTGTGAGGGCTGTTCAGCCGCAGACCGCAAAGCCTTCCAGAGAGTGATCGAGACTGCGCAAAAAATCACTGGCTGTTCTCTCCCTTCTCTGGAAGAGATTTCCAGGTCTCGGTACCTCAACAGAGCTACTGCCATCATTAAAGACTGTGCTCATCCAGGCCATGACTTCTTTCACCTGCTCCCCTTGGGAAAGCGGTACAGATCCCATAAAACCCGGACTACTAGGTTTAATCATAGTTTTTTCCCAGCAGCAGTATGTATTTTGAACGGATTTATGTAACACGCACAGACTGCTGATATTTTTTTTGTTATTTTAGGTTATTTTGTAGCAACAACCCTGTGTGCATAAGCTGGTCTTTTGTATTTATCACTCAGTATGTTTTTCATTATTGCTACGTACATATTGTATTCAACTTTTAGGTAATTTTGTTTCAAGCATTATTTATTGTTGTAATCATAAGAATGTTAAATGCATGAGTGAACTGTGAATGTGATAGTTTGTTTATAATTTGTTTTTAGGGAGCAGCATCTCAATTTCGTTGCATTGTTCATTAACAATGGAATGACAATAAAGGCACTTTGACTTTGACTTTGACTTTGACCAAACTCAAAGGAACTCAGGAATAGATACAATTGAGTTTATTAACAATAATGTGTGTGTGTGTGTGTGTGTGTGTGTGTGTGTGTGTGTGTGTGTGTGTGTGTGTGTGTGTGCGTGCGTGTGTGGATGTGTGGTCAGAAGCCGCTGGGGGAGAGCAGAACACCGTACGACCCGGCAACCCTAGGGACAAACAGAAGCAGGGACAGTTAGAGGTTATCACTGCTGGGGATGTGCAGTTTAGACCAAAGCTTACTGTTTGTAGAGATGTTAAGCGGTTCAGGTTCAGCTCGGCGGCTACGGCCAGGAGGACAGTGTTCTCCGTTCTCGTTGTGGCTGCTGGAGGTGAATGTGTGCAGGGTGAGTGGTGAGGCATTGTCCGCCGCTAGGAAGGAAGGAAGGTGGTCCACCGCCACAGAGAGAGGAAGATCCACCCCCACGGAGCACCGCCTGTGCACAGGGAACTGAGAGAGAGGTTAGAGGGAATGAGCGAGGCTTACTTGAGCTGGAGGGGATTTCTTCCAGACACCGGTAGGCAGGAGGCTAGGAGCGAGGACAGGGGTAGGCTTAGACTGGAACTCAGGAACGAAGACGAAGGCAGGAGAAGGTCATGTGGAGAGAAGACAGGCGACTCCGCACTGATCCCAGGGCAGCGCAGTTAATATAGCCCAGACCATGATGAGGAGCAGGTGTGCGCGCAGCTGAAGGGAATGAGCACTGGAGCAGACCATTACATTAATCTTCTGAAATGCATCTGTCACATGATTATCACTCCCCCCCCCAAAAAAAACCCCCACTTTCTTCACTTAGGAAAAAAAAAAAAAGCCTTTATATCGTTTCTGTATCCAACTGTCTACAACTTTTAACTCTTCTGGGTTTCTTCCTCTATGTCAAGAAAAGGTAAGCCCAGTCTTGATATGTGCCACTGCTCTATTATTGGCCAGCATAGCCATCTGTGTGCAAATATAGATGGCCAGGCTCCTGGCCAGTGCTACAAGGGAGTCAGCTTAAAAGCACAATTTATATTGTAATTTTCTTTAGTTTCCAGTCACCCAAATAAATAAATATCAGTTTCCACTTGCTTTACTAATCCACAGTTGATAATATATTTTGCAATCCTTTTGGCTAGGTGGTCAACATCAGTCTAACGGCATTAGAGCTCACCTCAGTGGGGAGAGGGTGACAGACAGGCCACCTGCTGTTAGTTTAACTGTTGATCTGGGCAGTTTTGTTTGGTATTTTCTACAAATTCTATTCACCCCCCTGGGATCCTTGTTTATCTACCAAGACTTAGCCATATACATTGGTCTTAGGTGTGGTCTATATTAATCATATATCCCATAACCTACATATGTATAAGCATGTGAGAATGTTTAGTGATTACATATGTAAAGCGACTTCACACCTCAGAACAGGACAAAGGGTCTCAACCGCCAGTGAAGATCAAAGAGCATCCGAGGCACTGCGGTGGAGACCAGATAGGTCGCCCTGACCTCCCAGGGCCAGGTGGAGGGGTACAGAGACAAAGGAGGATAATTAAGTTAATGGGGGATGTCAGCTTTGTATGCATGTCTTTTGTTGTGTGTGAGTATAAGTACACAGAGCCGAATGTGTTCGCTCTCTTACTTCTTCTGCTGCTGCACTAGATGAGACTTGTCAGAGGAGCAAAGCTGATAATAAACTTTGGTTTATAAGTCACATCGCCTCGTCATTCCGAGCTCTTCTACACTGGTGACCCTGACGCAAGGATGGACCAGAGGCATTCCCCAGCGATCGACTCATCTGTGGCGACCCAGGCAGACGCCGGCGCCCATGCAGACAGGGGAACAGATGGACGATGTTCCCCCACGGCAGAAGTGATAGAGAGGGCTCAACCGAGCACCAGCACCGCTGTGAGAGCCGAAGGAAGACACTCTCACCCTACGGACACATCAGTGACGGTCCACACAAATGCCGTCACCGTCAAGCTGCCGGACTTCTGGCAGGAAGACCCCGCCTCGTGGTTTCAGCAAGCTGAAGCTCAGTTTGCACTTGCGGGCATCACGGCTGACGATACAAAGTTCTATCACATCGTCGCCAAACTCGACGCCGCCACTTCGAGATGTGCGCGGAGCATAATCCAGCGGCCACCGGCCCAGGACAAATACAGAGAACTGAAAGCGACCATCGTGGCGAATTTCGTCCCCTCTGCCGAGGAGAGAGCCGAGAGGATCCTGGCGGTCTACGGCCACAGAGGATGCAGACCCAAGGCCCTCATGGAGGACTTGCTGCAACTTAAAGAAGAGGACAACGACAATTTCCTTTTCCAATTTATATTCCTCAGTACGCTGCCGCCACACATGAGAGGGATGCTTGCCAACATGCGATGCAGCACCCAGCAAGACTTATGCACGCTGGCTCACGAAGCGCAGCGACTCGTCAACGCCTGCAAGAAACAGACACCCACAGCAGCATCCGCAGACCTCAACGCAGATGTCCGGAGCCACGGGGAGCCACAAACCACGGAGCAGAATCCGCCCGCCGTGACAGCGACACGGCCAAGACGTAACAGACGGAGCGACGTCTGTTATTACCACCACCGCTTCGCCGAAAAGGCCTACAAGTGCGTTCCCCCCTGCAAATTCACGAATTCGGGAAACGCCAAAGCCGAACCGTTAACAGCGGCGGTTCTCGGCAAAAAAAGCAAGCTTCTATATGTGACGGACGGACACACCGGCAAGCAGTTCCTCATCGACACGGGAGCTCAACTGAGTTTTATCATGCCCTCCCAAGCAGACCGGGCCATGGGCCCCCGGGGCAATGGAGCGGTGGCAGCCAACGGCTCCATCATCGACACGTTTGGCGAAAGGAACCTGCCCCTCCGCATCCATGGCCGCAACTACAGATGGACATTTGTTGTAGCGGCGGTGAGTTTTAACTTGTTGGACGCAGACTTTTTGTGTGCACATGGGTTATTAGTCAATCTAGCGAACAGACGCTTGGTTAATGCATTGTCCTTTGCTTCTATTCCCTACTCAGCTCGAGTTTCTCCACCACCCGTGCAGGCTAGCGTCACTACAGCAGGAGGTAAGTTTGATCAACTCCTCACCCAATTTCCAGCACTCACAATTCCCAAATTCTCAGCTACAGTGGCTAAGCACGGGGTCGAACACTTTATTCCCACAACGGGCCCACCCGTTTTCGCCAAAGCTCGGCGCTTAGATGCGACCAAGCTCACCATAGCTCGGGACGAGTTTGCCACCCTTGAAAAACTAGGCATTATCAAGCGATCAAAAAGCCCCTGGGCGTCACCGCTTCACATGGTCCCGAAATCCGACGGTTCTTGGAGACCGTGCGGCGATTACCGCAGCTTAAACAATGCGACAGCGCATGACCGCTACCCTATTCCTCACATCCAAGATTTTTCACTACATCTGGCGGGTGCGCGCATTTTTTCAAAAATAGACCTGGTCCGCGGCTATCATCAAGTCCCCGTTAGAGCGGAAGACATTCCTAAAACAGCTGTAATAACCCCCTTCGGTCTTTTTGAATTTTTGCGGATGCCTTTTGGCCTCAAAGGCGCCGCTCAAACCTTTCAGCGGATGATGGATGCAGTATTACGCGACCTCCCTTTCGTGTTCGTCTACCTCGACGATATGCTGGTAGCCAGCTCATCTGAGGAGGAACACGAACAGCATCTCACTATGGTTTTTCAGAGACTAGAAGAGCACGGGTTAATAATCAATCCAGCCAAATGCAAATTCGGCGTGTCACAAATTGATTTTTTGGGACACAGAGTTTCACCGAAGGGGGCAGTCCCACTGCCAGACAAAGTTCACGCAGTAAAAAGTTTCCCACGGCCACAAACGGTCAAATCGCTGCAAGAATTTTTGGGAATGGTTAATTTTTACAACCGTTTCCTCCCCCGCGCAGCTCAGCTCATGCAGCCCCTATATGATGCGCTTAGAAAACAAAAACCTTCCAACGCGGTCAAATGGACCCCGGAGCGCGAACGCGCCTTCGCGGAAGTAAAAAGTGCCCTAGCTAATGCCACATTGTTGGTTCACCCTGATCCCTCGGCCCGCATTGCGCTAACCACAGACGCTTCAGACCTGGCCATAGGGGCGGTTGTAGAACAACATGTCGGCGGAACCTGGCAACCTTTGGCATTTTTCAGCAAATCGCTAAACCAAACTGAGCGTAAATACAGCACCTTTGACAGGGAGCTGCTAGCGCTTCATTTATCCATCCGCCACTTCCAGTTCTGGTTGGAGGGGCGGCGTTTCACAGCTTTTGTAGACCACAAACCGCTCACCTTTGCGATGGCTAAAATTTCTGAACCGTGGTCAGGCAGGCAACAAAGACAGCTAGCTGCGATTTCAGAGTTCACCACAGACATTCGACATGTGGCAGGCAAACTTAACGTGGTAGCAGACTGCCTCTCTCGCGCTGTGACATCGCCAGAGCGTGAGGAGACAGATTATTCTACCTCAGCCGCAGAACTCTTCGCCAATGCGGACACATACGCAGCCCCAATCCACGTAGGGATAGATTATGCAGCCATGGTGGAGGAGCAAAGTAGTGACGCGGACGTGCGCGCACTCCTGTCTGGACCAACAGGGTTAAGGCTGGAGGAAAGGGGTTTACGCGACGTGTGCCCCCCCTAATATGCGACATCTCAACCGGCCGACCTCGCCCGGTAGTCCCAGCTGCATGGCGCCGCCGTATTTTCGACTCAATTCACTCCCTCGCGCACCCAGGTGTGCGCGCTTCGGTTAAAATGGTCGCCGAAAAGTTTGTGTGGCCTGGCCTGCGCAAAAACGTAAAAGAATGGGCAAAGACTTGCATTTCTTGTCAGCGCGCCAAAATACACAAACACACAAAAGCCCCTCTAGAGCCTTTTCGAATCCCTGCTAGAAGGTTCGACCACGTTCATGTCGACCTTGTGGGACCACTACCTTCCTCCCAAGGTTTCACACATCTGTTAACAATGATAGACCGTACTACGCGCTGGCCGGAGGCAGTCCCTCTGGCGTCAACCACAGCGGAGGAAGTCGCTCGCGTTTTTTTGACAAACTGGGTGGCACATTTCGGCGTCCCATCGGACATCACGTCCGATAGGGGGCCTCAATTTGTCTCGGAGCTTTGGTCAGCCATGGCCAGCAGCTTAGGAGCGACAATTCACCGCACCACCGCTTATCACCCTCAGGCTAATGGGTTATGCAAGCGTTTTCACAGGTCTCTTAAGGCCGCCCTCAGAGCCTCACTAACGGATACAAATTGGGTAAATAAACTTCCTTGGGTTTTATTGGGGTTGCGTGCTGCACCTAAAAGGGATCTAGACGCCTCCCCAGCAGAATTAGTTTTTGCACAACCTCTCAGGCTCCCAGGTGAATTTTTACCAGAGAACCCAGAGCCAGGGCATTTTCCAGCCCCGAGGTTTTTAGGCAGCAACGGACCGGACTCTCTCCCCGGGCCGGCACATCACTCTTTTCCACGGGTTTTTGTCCCCCAAGCTTTAAAAAACGCTGAATTCGTTTTTGTTAGGCATGAAGCTTTAAAACCAACCTTCCGCCCACCATACGGTGGACCATTCAGAGTGCTGGAACCTGGTGATAAGCATTTTGTGCTTGATTTTGGGGACAGAAAAGAAACAGTCAGCATTGACAGACTTAAACCTGCCTTCTTGTTGAGAGACGAGCCTGCACGGTTGGCGAGAGCACCTCTGCGGGGTAGACCCCCCAAGAGAAAAGACTCAGCCCCCCTGCAGGGAACAAATAATCACTCTCCTTCCCTAGCTGCAGATTCCTTACAGGAGGGTCCCACCAGGACGCCCGAACGGACCCACAGCAGATTCGGAAGAAGATTAAAGCCCAGACGGCACAAGGACTGATGCAAACTACTCAAAAGTTGTTCACTAATTGTGCTGTAACAGTTTAGGACTGACTTGTGATATTACTATGCTGTTATGATTACCACTGAATTCTCTACAGGAGCATAGCTGCTGGAAAGTTTCTTCTTTGTTAAGAGGTATAGCAGTTAGTATGTCATAATAATTATCTTAAACTGTGAATTTTCCTATTGTCCTTTTCTTAGTCGTTTGGGGGGGGCTGTGGTCTATATTAATCATATATCCCATAACCTACATATGTATAAGCATGTGAGAATGTTTAGTGATTACATATGTAAAGCGACTTCACACCTCAGAACAGGACAAAGGGTCTCAACTGCCAGTGAAGATCAAAGAGCATCCGAGGCACTGCGGTGGAGACCAGCTAGGTCGCCCTGACCTCCCAGGGCCAGGTGGAGGGGTACGGAGACAAAGGAGGATAATTAAGTTAATGGGGGATGTTAGCTTTGTATGCATGTCTTTTGTTGTGTGTGAGTATAAGTACACAGAGCCGAATGTGTTCCTCTCTTACTTCTTCTGCTGCTGCACTAGATGAGACTTGTTAGAGGAGCAAAGCTGATAATAAACTTTGGTTTATAAGTCACATCGCCTCGTCATTCCGAGCTCTTCTACATTAGGCATTATTTTAGCTTAGTAACTGTCATGTTTGCCCTCTTCAGGGCATAAATGAGGCACCAGATGCCAACAGAGAGTTTGCTAGTTTATTAACAGACAGGGCAAAATAAAGAGCCACGTGGGGCAAAACACATACACTGAACTTGAACACAAAACAAAGAACACTAACATCAGTGCTAGAGCGTAGCGAGGACGGAACCAGACACTATAGAATACACACGTACGCCTGATGAAGTGAGGATGAATCAGACATAGAAGGAAGACTGGAGCTGGGGGTAGGGACTCCAGTCCAGGTAGACACAGGTCGCAGCGAGGAGTGAGCCTCAGCTGCTCCCTTAAATACTGATAACAAAAAAGCAAAGAACCAAACAGGAGAGGAGGAAACGTAATGACAAATCAAGATCAGCTGTGACAGTGCCGGCTTGGCTTTGACAGCCGGAAGTTTGGCCGTGGCGCTGTCACAGTAAAAGCCCTGGAAACACCAATAATAACCAAGCATAAATAATACCGGAGGAAAAAAGGAAAGTACTGAGTAACCCAAGCGCGGATGAGCTCAGCACTCGGATCACTCCAGTAACGAGACCCAAGGTGGCTAGCCAAAGCTAGCAGTATCAGCTACTCATTCACAAATGCTTCGGCGCTTACTGTACTCCAGGGACCAGTCACATCCTATTGACCACTAAAACTACACACCACTGCACATCAGTGATGCTTTATTTTGAGTCATTCTTTAAGACAAAATTTAAGTTGGCTCAGTTATCCGAGCAAGGAGCTAGCCAGCTAAGATTAGCAATAGCAACATAAAAGAGAAGGTGGAGTTAAATGCGAATGAGGAATTTAAAGAGGCATGCACTGAAATGAGCTGCTCTGAGTATGACTGTAAAGGATGATTTGTAATGATGCTGCAATAATTCAATATTTAAAGGTAATTTGACCAAAATATGCCACAAGCATTTCATTAAGACTTGTAGGACCTGTCAAAAATGTGGGGAAAGGGCAGTGAGTGGGGACCTTTAAGGCCTGAAGCAAACCAGTAATAGAAAAATCTAAAAAAAAAAATGCATTGTGTCTTAATATGAAAGTGTAATGATATATTAATGATTCAAACATTTGACTGGATTTGCACAGCCAAAAAAAAAATCACGCTATTTTTTTAGCTTAAAAATGTTTTCTATTTGTATACACTTGTGGTCATGTGTATGAAATGATAGCTCTATGCGGTATAACATGTACAACCAAATCAGTTTTATTTCTTTTGCTCTCCAGGACAATGAGCCCAAGCCGGAGGAGGAGAAAGACCCAAGAGAGGCAACAGGAGGTCAGGGAGTGATGGAAGTGGGGAATAAAGGAGAAGACGATAAAACACCAGAAGTGGAAGAAAAGGAGAAGGATAACGCTACAGAAGCAAACATGCCCCTGAAGTCTGCCGAAGGTGACACCGAAGGAGCCGGGAGAGATAAGGAGAAAGCATCAACTGATACTGATGTGAAGGATCCTAAAACGATCAGTGGGGAGAAAGACAGGGAGGAAGGGGTGGAGGAAGACAAACCCAAGGAGCAGGTGGAGGAGATCCAGAGTTGCAAGAGTGTGAGTGACAGAGAGGAAGAGAAGGACAAAGATAAAGAGAGCAGTGAATGTGAGAAAAAAGATGTAGATGAAAAAGACAGAAAGGAGACTAACCCAGCCAAAGAGGAAGAGGACAAAATTAAAGAGAGCAGCCAGTGTGAGAAAAACAAAAAAGAGAAAGATGTAAATGAAAAGGAGAAAAATGAGACCAAACAAGCCAAAGAGGTGGATACAGAAGTTAAGGAGAAAGAAAAGAATAAGGAGCCAGAAAAGCAAGGGAAGCCCAAAAGAAAGAGTGGGCCTCCTGTCTCTTCTCTCTCCCGACCAAGACCTTCTGCACGTTCTATCAGGGCATCTGCTAAAAACGACATTATTGCCAAGTTTCAACAAGGTGCACCAGAGTGAGTCACTTTTTAATGCCCACTACCACAACTCATATTTGGAGAGCGTGATGAGGTGATGTGATTATATTGGAAAATGTGTTTTTTGGACTTTTAGGACACCAATACCACGCAACTTCAAAATACAAAAATCCTCAGCAGCTGCGGCAACGGGAGCCTCAATCAAACAGAAGATCCTTCAGTGGTGTCGCAACAAGACTCGCAAGTATGAGGTGAGA
Organism: Pholidichthys leucotaenia; assembly: GCA_020510985.1. Classification (NCBI taxonomy): domain Eukaryota; kingdom Metazoa; phylum Chordata; class Actinopteri; order Cichliformes; family Pholidichthyidae; genus Pholidichthys; species Pholidichthys leucotaenia. The sequence goes on along the minus strand of CM035840.1, from coordinate 42,692,013 downwards.
ATACAGCCATCTACTGGCATCCATGAGAAAGGGATTATATATTTGGAACTGGATAATACTCACAAACTTATAAGAAAAAAGTTGAAAATGTATTTTGTGCATATTTGTGATTTTTTGTTTTCTTACATAAGCAGCATGGGCTATATTTTTTCTGAAATTTGATTGCATGTTACAGGGTATATACGGAATGCTTACACCTTTATGGTATAATTACATTATACTTATATTTAATAATGTCCGATCAACATGCACCCAGCTTGTCCACTTGTACTGTAGTTTTTATATTGTATTCACACCATATTTATGTTGCACTTACATACACATACACATCGTTGTCGCCCTGGTTTTGCAGAACAATGGTGGCCCTAGAGCGGCTGCACGGTGGCGCAGTGGTTAGCACTGCGGCAGCACAGTTTACCCTTGGCCGGGGGATTGTGGGGATCGTGGAATCGTGGGTTCGATCCCAGCCCCCGACCAACAGTGATCTGTGTGGAGTTTGCATGTTCTCCCCGTGTTGCGTGGGTTTACTCCGGGATTTCTCCGGTTTCCTCCCACATGCCAAAAACATGCATGTTAGGTTAATTGGCTGTTCTAAATTGTCCCTAGATATTTGTTTCCTATAGGCCCTTAGAATAGAGGGTTAGTATTAGTGCAGGTTAGTTAGTTAGTTAGTTAGTATTAATGAAAGCGCTTTGAGTGGTCTTTGTGACTAGAAAAGCGCTATATAAGTGCAGGTTAGTTAGTTAGTTAGTTAGAGGAGAAAACCCCGATTAAACCACCCAGCGTGCAGCTGGTATGGTGATGTGTGGGGCTGCCATCCCATCGCCTAGTCATTCCATCTTCAAGTTACACACTATAAAGTGTTCAAATTTCACACCTAGTACTTACAATTAACTACAGAGTAATTACATTTACTTACAATGTAATTATGTCACACATTACAGTGTAAGTATGATATAATTAAATTATAAGTATGACGTCCAATCAAAGTCAAGGAAAAATACAGCCCATGCCCCTGTACCTACGCTGTAGTACACTGTTTCTACACCTTAGTTATGGTATAACTACAAGCTGTATTATTTTGTACTGTCAATATACTTTGTGGTTTCATACATATTTTCTTGACCAAAACTTTTTGGCTGTTTGATAGTAAAGGTTTCTGAACCCTGGAATAGATCAACAATGAAAATGTGATGATGTGTTTTTATGATTTGACATTCTTGGTGTTTTGTAGGGCATCAACATAGAAAACTTCTCCTCCTCCTGGAGTGATGGGCTGGCGTTCTGTGCTCTAATTCACCGTTTCTTTCCCGACACGTTTGACTACAGCTCCCTGAAACCAGAGGAGAAGAAGAAAAACTTCACATTGGCTTTCCAAACTGCACAGTAGGAACTATTCCCTTATCGCACCTTCATTACTCACCTTGATTCTGTGAACTTGCCCACAAGAAATATGATTCTGCTTGACAATGTAAAGGCATAAATCACACAAAATCACAAGTGTAAAACTGGGATACTCCTAAATTCACTTAAGAACTATTAAATGTGGAAAAGAAAGGAATGAATGAAATGAAAAATTCAATGATAAGTTAAAGAGGACTGCTAGTCCCCAAGGCTCTGACCATTGCAACTGTCATTTACCCATTTTGTCATTACAGTACTATTAAGTAGGCACTATTTGGTAGCCTGAAATGATTAAATGAAAGCCTTTGATGATTTAGGGGCAGATTTACTAAGGCAGTGCAAAATAGCGTGTGCACAAATTAGAGCGCCGAAGGGAGTGGCCAATTTTTGCCAGTGAGCTACTACCAGCACGCAAAATTATGAACACAGACGCAGTCACTTCATTTCAGTAATGACCTCCCATCCACCAAGAGCACCGCAAAATTGCACACAGGCACAGCTGATGAGGAAGTGACTCATCAACAAAAGGCACAGCCAGTTCTGAGGAGCATAATAGTTTTTCTAAGCTTTTTTTTTTTAAGTTTTTGTTTAAGCGCAAACCCCAATAAAATAGTTTATTTTTGTTCGTCATATATCATAGTTTTGATTTTCATTTCACATGGCAGACTCCTTTGTTTAATATGTATAAATTAAGGACTACTCATGAATAAACTGATTATTTGACCAACGTGTTTATTTTATAAACACAGGAACCATTAAGATGATCTGATGGAGACTCTGGGTTTTATGTGAATAACTTTAACAAAATCTACAGGTCTCCCAGTCCATGACTTTTCATAAATACTGTATGTGCATTTTATCCTTTCTGAAATCTGGAACATAATAAAATTAAATGCACACAATTTCACTTATTCCTCGGGCAGCCACAGCAGAGACTGCTGTCATTGTGTTACTACGATGTTGCAATGTCGGGAGATGGATCTGTGCTCCTTTTGTCCACTCCAGCTAGGAAGGGCTGTGCTATTTTATGGATATGAATTCATTGTTTAGGAAAGCTTTTTCCACTTTATTTTATTTGACCTTTATTTTACCAGGTAAAATATTTGAGAACCAGTTCTCACCAGGGATGTCCTAGTGTGTAATCGTATGTAATGCTTGCTTTTATTCTTGTTCTTAATGCTATTTGTGTAGAGATTTTGCCCCGAGATGTAAAGTGCCTTATAAATTAAATCAATTATTATTAGGCTACATGTAAACAAATGAAATTTTAAAAAATTCTCTGATGGCTGATGTCCAGTTCAGCACAACACCGATCTCTGTGAGATCATTTCTGTTCATATTAATCTGTTCTGTCATGCCAAATCAAGTCACGCACAGGAAGAAGCTCTCTCTTTGGCCACGCGCCCTCGGTTCTCGCTGGTGTCTCCTGACACCAGCGATTGCTGTCATCAGGTGCAGATGAATTAACCCCTTGCACTCTGGTCAATTTCCCTAAAAACGCCTAAAAATAACGTACCCAAAGTAAATCAAAAGCTGTTCTTCAACCCTTTGCAGCATCTTCATGGGATTGTCTCATTTAAAAGAAAACACTTTGAATTTTTTGGCAAAACAGTCATAATCTCTCTAAGTGCTCCGGCCACTGAGTAACAGTCATCTAAACATACTGAACTTGAAGAAAATAAAGTTCGCCTGGGTGTTTTTTTAGATACAAATGCTTGCAAATAACACACAGCTGTCAGATACGGGCTGGAAAATGCAACAGAAATGTAGAACCAAGTGTTATCCAGCTGAGGTCAAAATTTTGTAACAATACCACAAAAAATGAATATATTACACAGCTTTTTTCTCAGGTTGTTCCCAGGCGTTTTTGAACTTTGCCAAATTGTGCCAAATGGCACAGTTTGGAAAAACGTCTAACTTTTGAATGATTCAACATAGAAGCTTGATCTTGGGCTCAAATGAAAGGTGACACTCAGGGCTGTGTGTGTGTGTGTGGGGGGGTTGTTTATTCATTCATGAATGAATGAATGAACAAACAAGCCCCCCACACACAAAGAAGCATGCCACGTAAAAAATGTGTGGCCTTTTTTTTCTACAAGAAAAAATAACCTACAATGCAATAAAAATTATACTAAAATATCTGCATTGTAGAGGATAACAACACCCCCCCCCCCAAAGAGGAGCACGGCGCACAAAAAAATGGTCCGTCAACGGTCTGTCATGTGGTGATGACGCACAGTTGTAATCACCGATCGGTCAAAAGTCATTCTGATTACTATTTTCAGTGATAAAGAATAATTTAGCTTGTAACACTTACCTGTCCACAACAGCAGTGTCGCTGGCGAACATCTGTTCCTCATTGTCAGACGAACATGAAGCTGGTCCGCTTGATACGGACTCGTGGGTCTGGTCACGCGACCTGGTCAAACCATGATTCCATGATTGCGGTTTTGCGCTTCCATGATTGCGGTTTTGGCGAACGATTTTTCAAAACAAATAAGAACAGTAGTAAGAAAAAAAGACTGGCGAATGCTACCGTTACACACAGCGGCTTACACAAAACAGATTTTACGCACGGGACGCACGCTTTCAATCGTCGAACTTCTCTGCTTCAATTGGCTCGCTGTATTCGCAGCTGTTGGCAGGTGGGTCCTTCATGCTAGGTTTTCAGTCATTGGTTCTTCAAGGTTTCAGAAACCCAATTCAAGGCTCTTATTAGTCGAATGAGAGGTCAATCAAATCTAAACCAATCAAAGCACTCCTTTGGCTTTCTGTTCGCGGCTGTGTCTGTAGTGGAAGAATGGAAATGCAGCTTTTTTTTTTCAGTGCGCACTGAGACGCACAGTGCACACTAGGACGCAGAGACGTGACATCCCCGGATGTATCCCGGAGTGCAAGAGGTTAAGACAAGCTTTTTGGGGGCACTAAATCCTGGCGCATTTAGCAGAAGATTGACAACCGCAAACCTTAGTAAATCACCTTGCGGAAGTCATTTAAATACTCCCCTCCCTCAGCTTTGTGTATTAACATGACAACTTCCACAAATGAATATGCAATGAGGCCAGGCGCAAAATTAACATAGTACACACCTTTACACCACTAATTTTGCCCTGCGCCCTTTAGTGAATCTCAACAGCAGTTTTTTTAACACCAAAACAGCATTTTGTGATGGTGCAGCATGTTAGTAAATCTGCCCCTTAGATTTTTGATTTTGAAACCAATAAAAGACAAACAATAGAACAGCATATAAAACAGACAATAGCAACTTCTTGTTTTTTTTTTGTATTTTATATACTTTATTAATCCCAGAGGGAAATTCAGGGCATCCACCTGGATGGATGAGGCAGCCACAGTACGGCGTCAATCCCTTCACACCTAGGGTAACTTTAGAATCTCCAGTTAACCTGACTTGCATGTTTTTGACCTGTGGGAGGAAACTGGAGTACCCGGGGTAAACCCACGCAGACATGGGGAGAACATGCAAACTCCACACAGATGGGTCACCTGATGGTCAGGGGTTGGGATCGAACCCACAATGATTGGGGTGGAATAGATCCCATGACCTTCTTGCTGTGCTGCCACAGTACTAACCACTGTTCCACCAAGCTGTTGTCAACACCAATTAGAAATATGCTGCTTTTTATTGTGGCACAGGTTAATAAAAAAATCATACCAAAGTTATTATCAGATAATAAAACAAAAATCTCTTGGAATAAGCTATCAGAATAGCCCCATTTATACCTGGCATTAAAATCCTTTTTTTGTGGGATCAGTTTGGTTTCACCATGGGCTACAAATGGTTTTCAAAGATAGAGCTACTTGTTTTTTGAGAAATATCTGGCAATATCATACAAATGCCGCTTGTTGAAGACTGCTTCTTCGCCTGCCGAGAAAGGCAACCAAGTGTCCATAAGAGCCCAACTTTACAGCAGGTTAATATTTTTTTCTTTATCTCTTGTTGGTGTTTCTTAAACACAGCTGAGAGGAGAATGTGACAGATGGTGTAGTGCCCTGCCTGTGTGATCTGGTAGTAATTGGATCTTGACATACAAGATGCATGTTATTACCAGGTGTAAATGTATAGTCTACCCAACTGCAATCCATCCCCCTCAAAAACAATGCCAGGTGTCAACTGGGCTAATATCATTGCACTGTTGTCTTCTCTGACGCCCTCCAGGTCTCTGGCTGACTGCTGCCCTCTGCTAGAAGTGGACGACATGATCATGATGGGCAACAACCCAGACCCCATGTGTGTGTTCACCTATGTGCAGTCCCTCTGCCACAGCCTCTCCAAAATAGAGAAGGAGAGGAAGGACAAAGAAAAGGAGGAGAAAGAGAAGGCTGGTAATGAGGGAGAAGAGAAAGAAGACCAGGCAGAAGAGGTGTCAACAGAGAAAACCGAGGAGGAGCCCACTGGGAATGAGGCGGTAGATGATGAGGAAAAACAAGTAGACAACACAAATCCAGAGGAAGTGTATGAGGAGGATGCGGCCAAGAGCTGTGAGACAGTGGAAAGTGAGGGCGTGTCAGCTGAGGCGGAGTCTTAGAAAAATATTGAGAGCATATAAAAAGACTGGAAAGACCTCTCTGAAAAAATCTTTAGTTTTGGATTCACAGCATGGGGCACATAAACCTGCAGTGGGATTTTTCAAAACTAGATTATATGCATCATGACAAAATCAGAAAAAATATAAGTGGATATTTGAAAGCTTTCCTTTCACCTTTTAACCTTCTCTGGCACTGGCTTATTTTTATTATAATTTTTCTCCTGCAAAATATGATATCTTGTGAGATGCACTGATTTTTTTTAATTTTTTTTTTTTGCAAGTATGGTGCATATCAGCATTTATGTAGACAAGACGGGAAGAGGATACCTGTTGCCAGTTTAAGACAGGTAGTGTGCTGAAATGGAGAAAGACAAGGAAACTTTATTCATGCCTTAATAGTGACGCTGCAGTCCATGAAGGCGCATGTTCTACATGATACACATTGCTGCTAGACAAAGAAAACAAATTTGCTTACTTTAGTACAGACTGAAAGTACAGAAAAAGTTGACATGAGCAACTTTAAGCTATGTGTGAAAGTGAACTTTTTTTTTGTTTTATTCACTGTCACATTATTGTTTGTTTTAAACACAAAGAAATGAATGTTTAGTTCGTTTTGTTGCTGTGTTTTTATGAATCTGAAAGTTATTTCAACAATAAAAATGTGTTTATAACTATGGTGAAACATGAATTTCAATTTATACCATTTGGAGATTTCAAACATGGAGTAGTGGCCTGTTGGTAGAGCATCCACCCCACTCCAGGAGGTTGCAAGGTCACGCCCGAGCCAGCTCACCAAAGACTTATACCCCATTGCCGGTCCCAAACCTGGGCAAATGGGGAGGGTTGTGTCAGGAGGGGCATCTGGCATAAAATCTCTGCCAATCAAATATGTGGACCGTGATAAGGGAGCAGCTGAAAGAAGAAGAAACATGGAGTAGATCATTTTATTTGAGAGGAAGCGGTTCAAATTGTGCTTTATTTATATGGAAAGGCCACAAGAGAAGTTACACAAAGATTTAAACAATGAACATGTTAATATTCTGTCAAATATTAAGGTGTGGAGTGTGTGAAATAAGAGTCGGGCTCATGGCACACAGTTTATTACACACTTCACATCTCTCGAGCACAGAACAGACTGAACATTTCGGCAGGCACTCTCCTCTTAAGTTTCATGGCATTTCTCCACACACAACATGACATTTGCATCATACTGCATTCAACCCCCTTCGCCTTGACTCCTTCCTGCTATCTCGCCAGGAACCTCCTGAGCATTGTTCTCCCATGTTTATCCACTGTCTCTTGTCTGAGATGCTAAATAATCTGGCTCCCCCAAGGTGCTAAACTTCCCCCCCAGCATCTTAGATAGAACAATAGAATATCAGTCCACATGCTGTTTGTGCTTCCGTCTCCTCCCGTATCTGCTGTAACTGGGGTTTACCGCCTCCGTGGCGCTGCTGTGCCGGTGGGGGGCTGCTGGGAGTGTGTCTGACTGCGGGTGGGCTGTGACTGGGGCGGGGGGGGGTGGCACTTTGGTCTGTCCGCGAGGCTGCTCTGGTGAATCGTTTCCCTGGGGAGCTCTCTGTGGGGGTCTTCCACGCCGAGGGGCCCTAGCCAACAGCACTTGCTCATCCACCACAACGAAAGCGGGTTTGAGTCTGTCTATGCCAATTTTTTCCCGCCTACCCCCCCAAATCTAGCAAAAAATGCTTATCCCCTGTTTCCAACACTCTGAACGGTCCATCATAGGGTGGGCGCAATGGAAGGCGGTGGGCGTCGTGTCTGACAAACACGAACTCTGCGCTCTTCAAAGTTTTAGGCACAAAAACACGCGGAAAACTGTGGTGGGCAGGGCCCGGCAGCGTGCCTGTGTTTACGCTATGCTGCAAAAGCTGAGACGGGCAGCTGCCCGGCGCGGGATTATCTGGCAGAAATTCCCCGGGCAGCCGTAGGGGCTGCGCAAAAACCAGCTCTGCCGGGGAAGCTTCCAGATCCTCTTTCGGCGCGGACAGCAACCCCAATAAAACCCACGGCAGCCTGTCTACCCAATTTGCATCCGTAAATGAAGCCCTGAGTGCTGCTTTCAGTGATCTATGAAAACACTTGCATAACCCGTTGGCCTGTGGGTTGTACGTGGTTGTGCGGTGAATTGTAACACCCAGGCTGCAGGCCATCGCGGACCAGAGTTCGGAAACAAATTGAGGGCCCCTGTGGGACGTAATGTCCGACGGGACTCCAAAACGTGCCACCCATGCTGTTAAAAAAGCGCGCGCTACGTCTGCGGACGTGGTTGCCGCCAGCGGAACCGCTTCTGGCCAGCGCGTGGTGCGGTCCACCACTGTCAGGAGGTGCGTGCACCCCTGTGATGGCGGGAGGGGGCCCACGAGGTCCACGTGAACACGGTCAAACCTCTTAGCCGGGATACAAAACGGCTCCAAGGGAGCCTTCGTGTGTCTGTGTACCTTGGCTCATTGGCACGCCACGCAGGCTGCAGCCCACTCTTTCACTTGTTTGCGTAGGCTTGGCCACACAAACTTCTTTCCCACCATTTTGACAGACGTGTGCACTCCTGGGTGTGCCAGAGTGTGAACCGACTCAAACACGCGGCGGCGCCACGCGACCGGGGCCACCGGATGCGGGCAACCCATGGAGACATCGCAGATTGGGGGGGGGGGGGGTGCCATCTTGCAGCACCCTGATCTCCAGCCTTAACCCTGTTGGTCCAGACTGGAGCGCGCGCACGTCTGCATCGCTAATCTGCTCCGCGGTCATGGCTGCGTAATCTATCCCCACGCAGACCGGGGCCACCATGGCGTGCAAGAGGCAGTCCGTCACCACATTCAGTTTACCCGACACATGCTGAATATCGGTAGTAAACTCTGAGATCGCGGCCAGCTGTCTCTGCTGCCGGCCCGACCACGGTTCTGAAAACTTGGCCATCGCGAATGTTAGCGGCTTGTGGTCCACGAACGCGGTGAAGCTGCGCCCTTCCAGCCAGAACTGGAAGAGACGTATGGCCAGGTGGAGAGCCAGCAACTCTGTCGAACGCGTTGTATTTACGTTCGCTGTCGCGCAAAGTTCTGCTGAAAAAGGCGAGCGGCTGCCAAGCCCCAGCGACGCGCTGCTCCACGACAGCCCCTATGGCCACGTCTGAAACGTCGGTGGTGAGCGCTATGCGGGCCGCCGGGCCCGGATGCGCCAGCAGTGCGGCGTTTGCCAGGGCTGCTTTAACTTCTGAGAACGCCCGCTCTCGCTCCGGGGTCCAGTCGACCCCATCTGCAAGTTTCTGTTTCTTGAGCGGGGCGTACAATAGTTGCATGAGCTGCGCCGCGCGGAGAAGGAAATGGTTATAAAAGTTCACCATCCCCAAAAATTCCTGCAGCGCCCTGACCGTCTGAGGCCGGGGAAAATCCGCCACGGCGCGCACTTTGTCGGGCAGTGGGATCGCTCCTTCCGGAGAGACGCGGTGCCCCAAAAAATCAATCTCCGTCATGCCGAACTGGCATTTCACCGGGTTGATTATTAACCCGTGCTCCTCCAACCTCCGGAAAACCGTCCTGAGGTGGGTTTCGTGTTCGTCTTCGGACGCACTGTCTACCAGGATATCGTCCAGGTAGACGAACACAAACGGGAGATCGCGCAGCACTGCATCCATCATGCGCTGGAACGTCTGTGCCGCTCCTTTTAACCCGAATGGCATGCGCAGGAACTCGAATAGACCGAACAGAGTTATTACCGCTGTTTTGGGTATGTCCTCAGTGCGCACTGGGACTTGGTGGTAACCGCGGACGAGGTCTATTTTGGAAAAAATGCGTGCTCCGGCAAGGTGAACGGAAAAATCCTGTATGTGGGGAATTGGGTAGCGGTCATGCGCTGTGGCGTTGTTCAACCTGCGGAAATCCCCGCACGGTCGCCATGAGCCCTCAGCCTTAGGGACCATGTGTAGCGGGAGCGCCTGATGATGCCCAACCTTTCCAGGTGGGCAAACTCCTCGCGTGATATGGCCAGTTTAGCTGCGTCCAAGCGCCGAGGTCTTACAAAAACGGGTGGCCCGGTGGTGGTGATAAAGTGCTCCACCCCGTGTTTAGCGATGGCTACGGAAAACGTTGGGACCGTGAGTGCTGGGAACTGAGTGAGCAGTGTGTGGAACTTACTGCCTGGAGCTGTGACGTTGGCTTGTGCTGTTGGCTGGGTCACTCGAGCTATACAGGGGAGAGAGTCAAAGGACAGTGCATTAACCAGGTGCCTGTTAGCAACATCAACCAGTAAACCATGTGCACACAGAAAATCAGCCCCCAGGATATGGTAATTCAGTGCTGCTACGACAAAAATCCACTCATATGTACGGCCGTGTAGAGATAAGAGCAGAGTCCTCTCACCAAAGGTCTTAATATCCGAGCAGTTTGCTGCCAACATCTCGGGGCCGCTAGGTCCTGCCAGCCAGTCAGCGTAGGTCGGCAGGATGAAACTCTTCTGGGCTCCGGTGTCCATGAGGAAACGCCTCCCCAAGCGTGCATCCGTCAAGTAGAGCAGCTTGTTCTCTTCACCGAGGGTCGCAGCTGCTACCGACCCCCGGCCTTGGAGTTTCCCGAGCGCTTTAATTGGCAGGGGGGCGCACATCTGCGTGCCTTCTCTCCGAAGCGGCGGTGGTAGAAACAGAGAGTGTCTCTCTGGCGCTCCTTGGCCCCCGCTGCTGCTACCGTCGGTGGCTCCTCGCCTCCTCTGGTCGTCTCGCTGGGCTCCGCCGCTGCCGCGTTGACTATGATCGCCCTGGTGGTGAGGATGATCCGGTCTGCATCCTGGGCTAGCGCACGGTAGTCTCGCACGGCCAGCAACAGCGAATTGGCCAGAACCGCTCTCGCCACTGTCGGAAGGTTCCGGAGGAAGAGGTGGGCAAACAGAGAGTGCCCGTCGTCCGTGTCCATTAACGCCAGCATCTTCTCAATCAGGTCTACGGCCAAACCATCTCCTAACTCGGTCCGCGTCAGGAGCCTCTCCGCTCTTTCACATTCCGAGAGCGTGTATCGCCGGATGAGCGCAGCCTTGAGTGCCTCATATTTGCTGCTGGCTGATCGAGCAGGCTCGCTACCAGCTGAGCTGTGCGGGCATCCAGCGCTGCGACCACATGGTAGAATCTGGTGTCGTCTGCCGTTACTCCCCGGAGGGCGAACTGGGCCTCGGTGAGGTGGAACCAAGAGCGCGGGTTGTGCTGCCAGAAATCCGGTAGCTTGACTAAAACCACACACGCGTGGCTGGAGGTTCCAGTCCGGGCTGTCTGTGGGATGGCTGCCGCCTCGCTGTAGCTTCCTGACCGGGCCGGCTCCGGGGATCTTGCCTCGTGTTCCATAATACGTCTTGGGTCACCAGTGTGGAGTGTGTGAAATAAGAGTTGGGCTCATGGCACACAGTTTATTACACACTTCACATCTCTAGCACAGAACAGACTGAACATTTCGGCAGGCACTCTCCTCTTAAGTTTCATGGCATTTCTCCACACACAACATGACATTTGCGTCACACTGCATTCAACCCCTTCGTCCTTGACTCCTTCCTGCTATCTCGCAAGGAACCTCCTGAGCATTGTTCCCCCATGTTTATCCACTGTCTCTTGTCTGAGATGCTAAATAATCTGGCTCCCCCAAGGTGCTAAAAAGCCTTTTAAAAAATAGAGGAAATAATTCAGCATTTAACACTTCAAGGATGTCGATAACAATCTCACTGTTTGAATTTTTTTCCATTTGTGTTTTGCAAAAATATACAGTATAATCACTTTACTTTCTCCAAAGAAATTCATTTAGCCTCCAATAACTATAGTTAGCGCGGTCATGAACCTTCCCGTGCACTTCTCCATTGTGCACGGCGAGGGGTGAAAAGATGAGGATTTATGCGATGGAGTTACACCACACACATTTATTAAGCACACAGACAAACTGTCCCAAGAAGGTGCAGACATACAAAAAGATAAAACACTTACACTGACCATTCCTGGGCCGGCATCACCCAGCGAACGCATGCGGGAAAGTAATTAACCACCGGAGCGTCCCAGAGCCGACATCACTCGAAGGGCGCAGAGAACCAGGGTTGCAGTGGAGGTGGCTAATCCTTCATGGCACACAGTTTCACACGACTATGTGCTTCTGTAAACAGTTCACTCAATGACCCAGCAGTGCGTGTACTTTAGTGCCTTTTGTCAGTCACGCACTGCTGGGTCATTGAGTGAACTGTTTACAGAAGCACATAGTCGTGTGAAACTGTGTGCCATGAAGGATTAGCCACCTCCAGGGCCCACAATTAACACCCCCCAAGTCCAAATGTGTGGAGGCTCGGGAGGCCGCCCAGAGTCCCAGGCCCAGCAGGCAGTCCAGCGAACAGATTTCGGTGGCCTACCGGAAAACACGGGCCATCTAGCCCAGACACTCAGTCCCTCCGGCAGCCGGCTAGCGTTGTTAAGCCACCAGGACCAAAGGGGTGAAGCAGGATCTGGCCTGCTCACCAGGAGGCTCACTGGTGGGTGACCGGACCGTAGGGAGGGAACCCCCACAGCGTCGGGCACGGAGGAGAAGAGGACCACAGCGTCCTCAAGCAGATCCACAGCACCCTCGGTGGTCCCAGCTTGGGACACAGCTGCACCCGCGGTGGACCCCAACCGGGCCGACGCTGCACCCACGGTGGACCCCGACTGGGCCGGCTCCGCAGCACCCGTGGCGACCTCTGGCTGAGGCTCCGCAGCACCCGCGGCGAGAGGCTCTGCAGCACCCGCGGCGACCTCCGGCTGAGGCTCCGCAGCACCCGCGGCAACCTCCGGCTGAGGCTCCGCAGCACCCGCGGCAACCTCCGGCTGAGGCTCGGCAGCACCCGCGGCAACCTCCGGCTGAGGCTCGGCAGCACCCGCGGCGACCTCCGGCTGAGGCTCGGCAGCACCCGCGGCGACCTCCAGCTGAGGCTCGGCAGCACCCGCAGCGACCTCCGGCTGAGGCTCTGCAGTACCTATGGTGGACCCCGACCGGGCCAAAGCTGCACCCTCAGTGGACCCCGCACTGCAGCGTGGCGTCCATGATGGGTCTGAGCAGGAGCGCAGCACCTACGTCGGGCTGACCCTGGAGCGCAGCCCCCACGAGGGTCCAAAGCCAGCGTACCGCACCCACGGAGACTCAGCCTGCGGAGGGACCCATATGATGGCCTCAGGCAGCAGGGGAGTTGAACCCATGATGTCGTCAGGCGGCAAGACCGGTTCCGTGGAGACCCCCGGTGACAATGGTTTCTCTCCGGCGACCCTAGAAGAACACTCGGGAGCAGGAGAAGAAACCAGGTTATTAGGGTTGCCGGCAGCAGCAGAGCCCGGCGAGGGAAGTTCAGATGCAGCTGCCTGCTGCACCTGACTCTCCTCACCTAGAGCTAGACAAGATCTCTCTAAAACAGACATTAGAAAAACAAGAGAGAAAACTTGCCTGAGCTCGAGCTCCACCACTGTCCAGGACTCCGTCGATCCCGGCGATGACGACTCGGACCCGGCCTCCAAGAAGTTGAGCTCAGGCTCCCAATCCGCTGCGGCCGTCTCCGCAGCTGGCAAGATAGTGATAGCAGTCTCTTTTAACTCCTGCAGCGGCTCCAACGCTGGGGATTCCACCGGCATGGCTGCAGGAAGACACCTCCATGTGGGCCCCTGGGCAGGATCATCCAGGGACCTAAACTCCTCCTCCGTCTGGCGGCTCGGTCCTAGGACCAACAAGTCCTCAGGGATAATCGGAGGAGACACGGAGAGGGGAAGAAAAGAATTATTATTTGCAGCTGGAGGAGAGGACCCAGTGGACTGCCGATACTGGGCCTCTCCCTCGGGAGACAGACAAGGTTTGGTGTTATTAGATTGTACAGAATGAAAAAAACACTTGCCTGTCATCCCGGTGTTTGATGTTACCAGCTGCAGCAGGCAGCAGACAATCATCCCTCTCTGTGTCAGCGGTGACGTAGGTCTCCACGACAATGGAGGTGGGCGTTCCTGGGGTAGCCCTATCTGACCTCGCAGCCACTGAAGGAATGCTGGCAGCTGGCAGAGGAGAAGGCTTCTACCGGCGCTTCCATGCGGGATGATGCTGTCCCTTGTTGGGTGAAACCGGCTTGGTGAGAGTGGGAGCGGAGTTCTGGTGGGAGACAGTTTCGGCGGCGTCCTGGGAGCGCCCTCCCCTCGGCGTGAGCCCGGTCTTCTTCGGGGACGTCCTCCCCCTCTCGCCGTACTTGCGTCGTAGCGCTGCCAGCTGGGATATCCTCTCAGCTTCCTTGGGATGCTCGGAGAGCTGAGGTCATTGCCGAACCTCTGCCTCTGCCAGCCTGACATACCACATGACGTCCTCTGGGGTGGAATAACCGCTTGCCAAGAATATCAGGCCATCAATATTCATCAGAGCATGGCAGCGTTCCCAGCCGAGGCTCATCAGATAACTCCGGCCCATGGACATCCTCCAACCAGGTCAGTTCCAACAAATGACACACGGAGAAAAAAAAAAAAGGGAAAAGGGACGTGTGGGTGAACCCGTTAAATCCTCCTTTATGGCTGGGCCATTCTGTCATGAACCCTCCCGTGCGCTTCTCCATTGCGCACGAAAAGATGAGGATTTACGTGCTCGAGTTACACCACACACATTTCTTAAGCACACAGACAAACTGTCCCAAGAAGGTGCAGACATACAAAAAGACAAAACACTTACATTGGCCGTTCCTAGGCCGGCATCGCCCAGCGAACGCATGCGGGGAAGTAATTAACCACCGAAGCGTCCCAGAGCCGACATCACTTGAAGGGCGCAGAAAACCAGGGTTGCAGTGGAGGTGGCTAATCCTTCATGGCACACAGTTTCACACGACTATGTGCTTCTGTAAACAGTTCACTCAGTGACCCAGCAGCGCGTGACTGACAAAAGGCACTAAAGTACACAAACTGCTGGTGATGATGTAATTAGGAGCACCTGGGCAAGGGCCGGGAAAGACGATCAACGGGGCTGGGAACAGCTGATGGTAATAAGTGAGGGGGTGTGGTCGGACCGGCAGACTGTCAGCAGTACACACAGCTGCCAGCCCCAGAGCAGTGGCTATGGATACGGTAACACACTGGAATACATAATAAACATACATACACAGCGGCACCTAAACCCACCGGGGGGGTCAGGACCGAGCTGGGGGAACCAAGCCGGCTAAGCTCCTGACAAGCTCGTTTTCTTACCTACAAACTACTGAAATATCACAAGTCTATAGATAAAAAAAGAGCTAACTTATTTCCTCTCTGTAACATATTAGGATACAGACAACCCCCCCACAATAATAATTACCTCCGCCAGGCCGAAAAGGCCAGGATGAGGTTATGTTTTTGCCAGGGTTTGTGTGTTTGTCTGTTTGTCTGTCTGTTTGTCTGTTGGTTAGCAAGATAACTCAAAAAGTCTTGGACGGATTTGCATGAAACTTTCAGGCGTTGTTGGAAATGGTACAAGGAAGAACTGATTAAATTTTGGGGGTGATCCGGTTCACCGTCTGGATACAGGAATTTTTTTAAAGCATTTTTCAACACTGTGACATACGGCCATTTTCAACATGTGCGCAGGCGCAATGGAGGCCGCTGGGCGTCGTGTCTGACCAACACAAACTCCGCCTTCTTCAACGTTTTAGCCACAAAAGCATGCGGAAAACACTGCTGGCCTCGGACCCCCAGCGTGCCTGTGCCAGCCATAGGCGCTGCGCACATAGCGCTGGTCGTCGTGTCTGACCAACACAAACTCCGCGTTCTTCAACGTTTTAGGCACAAAAGCACGCGGAAAACACTGCTGGCCTGGGCCCGCCAGCGTGGCTGCTTTTGCGCCACGCTGCAAAACCTGACACGGACACCTGTCCGCCGCCCCATTATTTGCCACAAATTCCCCGCCCAGCTATAGGCGCTGCGTAAAAACGACCTCTCTGCCGGGGAAGACTCTAAATTCTATTCTGTTTTGCCGCGGAGCGCAACCCCAATATAATATAAAACCCACGGCAACCTGTCTAACCAATCTGCATCCGTCAGTGGAGGAGATGGACACACCAACACTTCAGTTTATTACCTCCGCCAAGGAGGCAATGCTTTTACAACCGTAAAACGGGGCTATAAGGGACGGCGGGGTAATATGGGACACTTTTCTAAATGTAATTCTGCTTTTTTAATTTTGCTTCCGCCTAGATTTGATGAAGGATTCATGGATATTTGACAATAACAACACAACTCAGCGTCCTGCTCAAAATAAAAAAAGCAGAATTACATTTAAAACATTTCCCACAAAAGTGTCCCTTATTAACCCGCCGTCCCTTATAGCCCCGTTTTACACTACTGCACCACTAATCCTATCACTATCACATTGATTGTCATTCATTAATTGTCTGTTTATTGCACTGTCCATGTCAAATAAACAAATAATCATTGTGAATCCAATTGCTACTCATATCTTTTCATGCTCAGGGAATCTGAAAACGTACACACAAACACTGTATGGGGGGAACTGTGCCGCTTGGCGGAGGTCTGCGCTCTCCAAGTGCTTTTCTAGTTCCAAAATAATCCAGTGGGATTTCTGTATGCAGAGATGAATGGGGTGGATAAAAATGTGACACTTTCTGATAAATGTGCTTTTTTTCTTGTAAATTGTGTGTGTGGGGGGGGGGGGGTCCCAGAAATTTTCAGCTTTTTTTTTTTTTTGTAAATTTACAACTTGTCTCAACAACTTCCAACTTTTTTGCAGCAGGATTTGCATTTTTTTCCTGGAAATTTGTCCTTTTTTAAAATACAGTAAATCTGCAGCTGTCTTTTAAATGTATAATTTTTTTCTTGGTAATTTGTCAGCCTTTTTGTCTTATGAATTTGCAACTTATTTCTTAATAAATATATGACCTTGCAAGTTTTTTTCTTGCAAATTTTCAACTTCTCCCCCCTCATAAATTTCGAACTTTTCTTGTAAATTTCCAGGTTATTTTTCTTGTACATTTCAACTTTACTCCCATAAGTTGCAAATTCTTTCCTCAAGTTTATTTTAAATTTGTTGCTTTTTCCCGTAAATTTGCCGTTTCCTTGTATATTTTTTTCTGTTCCGTTTGCAACAAATCTTATCAATTTGAATAGTTTTTTTGGCAAATTTTTAAGTTTATCTTTATACATTTGCAACTTTGTGGTTTGTAAATTTGTCGCTTTTTGTGTTCATTTACAACACAAGTTTCGTTTTCGTACATTTGCAACTTCTTGTAAGTAAATTTGTAAGGCCTTTTTTTCCCCAGAGCCGCAGGTTGCAGACCCTTGCCATTGCACTGTATCGGTCGGAGATCCCGTTGCAGGAGAACCCATGAACTTACGTCACACACTACTGGCTGCCAGTATATTCTAAACATTACGGTAGAAGACTTCACGCTACCAGGAAGGCCATTGTGTTGATCCATTTCAAAGCCGACACACTTTGATGCGTTGTTGCGCCCCGTTTCCTCGCATAAATCTGAGCGGCAGCTGAAAGAAACATGTCAGAAAACATGCCGCCGGGACAGATGAACCTGGAGACCCAGCTTCTGTCCATCATGGACGTGCTGGTGAAGACGGCCGTGGCAGAAATCAGTCAACTGTTCTCGGAGAGCTCGGCGTCTCTCCGGCTGCATCTCACCCAGAGCCTGAAGGAGAACGAGAGTCTGCGGACCAGGATGAAGGTGATGAGGAGCGAGCTGTTCTCCCTCAGACTGCAGACCCGAACCAACAGACCGGCCAGCCGGTTTACTCCAGTCAGGGGAAACATCGCCAAACCACGACCCAAGACACAAGGTAAACGATGCAATTAACTTGAGTAAAAACACGCCTTACGCTACAAGTATCACCACGCCCCTGCTGGTCAGAATCTAGTACTGTCTGATTGGATTAGGGTTGCCAGATCTGCAGGACAAAACCATAACAAACCAGCCCAGTGGCCCATTAAAACCTGCCTGAACCAGCACAGTAGGCAAAAAAGCTGAATATCACAACTGACTGACAAAATTAATAAAAACGAAATTTATGTTGTTACTGGATGTTTTTAATGCAATGATGTGCCCCCCCCAAATAATTGTTTTTAAGATATTTAAATGCAGCTCAGTAGAAATGCAACATACTGTAGGTGCATCTCAAAAAATTTGATTATTATGAAATTTTTCATTGTTTTTTTTCTTAAGTTTAATTCAAAACTACATTTTTTTCCACAATATTTTTTATGAACCTTTTTTTTTTACAAACATAACAAAAACAATCAAACACTAACACTAAAGTAATTTAAAAAAAATAAAAAAATAAAAAAATGTACTAAAAACACCAACAACCACTAACAAAGGCAAGTCTTCAACAATGCTCCTCTGTTTAGTCTAGGCAATCCATTACATAAGTATACATATTATACATTCACCAATTTGGAATTTACAAGGTCCACACACATCATTCACCTTCTTCTTCAGAAGTTATGTTTAATTTCTTTACATAATCAATAAAAGGTCTCCATATATTCTCAAACACATTTTCCTTTGATTTCAGTATGTATGTTATTCTTTCTAGTGGAAGGTTTGTTAACATCTGTCTTAACCACTGAGTCACATCTGGTCTATGAGTCTTTTTCCACAGTAGTGCAATACATTTTTTGGCATTAAGCAAACTGAGGTCTATGAATGCTCTTTCACTCTTATTAAAGTTATGCTTTTCTGGATACAGACCCAACAAAAACAATTTAGGATTCAATATGAATTGTTTTGAAATTATTTTTTCAATTGTTACCCTCACCTCTTCCCAAAACATTCTAATTTTCCTACATTCCCATAAACAATGAAATAGGGTTCCTTTACTTTCCATACATTTTGTACATGTATCTAGTATGTTTTTGTTATATCTATTTAACTCCACCGGTTTAACATACATCCGCATTAACCATTTAAAATGTATCAATTTAAGACGTACATTTATTGATTTGGTTTGAACTTTTGTACAAGCTAATTTTTATTGTTCCTCTGAAATTTCAGTTTGCAGGTCTTCTTTCCAATAATTCAGTCTTTTCTGTGAGTTTTCACTTGAGGATAGTGTCAATGAGTTATAAAACTCTGAAATAATACCCTTTCTCTTACTATCTTTCGTCAAAATTTTTTCCAAGGATGAATAAGTAGGTCGGATGAGAGCATTATTTTGATTTGATCGAATAAAATTCCTAAGCTGAAGATATTTAAAAAAATGTGTTCTATTAAGATTAAATTTGATCCTCAGTTCTTCAAAAGACATTATGTTATCTGAACATGACAAATATAAGTCTTGAATCTTTTGAATCCCTTTTAAATTCCATACTTTAAATACAGCGTCTGCTCTCCCTGGTTTAAAATATTGATTACCCCATATTGGGCTAAATTGTGACAATAAGTGTGGTTCTTTTAAATATTTTTTGGTTTCACACCATA
The DNA here is from genome assembly GCA_020510985.1 of Pholidichthys leucotaenia. Taxonomy (NCBI): domain Eukaryota; kingdom Metazoa; phylum Chordata; class Actinopteri; order Cichliformes; family Pholidichthyidae; genus Pholidichthys; species Pholidichthys leucotaenia. The sequence continues at coordinate 42,672,622 of CM035840.1, read as the reverse complement.
TTTTGATCATATGCTTTACAATTGGATTTTTAACTTGTTTCTGTAATTTTTTAGCCGAGTCTGAGTATATGAATATGGGAAGAGGTAAAGGTAAATTGTATGATTCCATTTCAGTCCAGTGAGGGAGATCATTTGATGAAAAATAATATGTCATAGACCTCAGTTGTGCTGACCAGTAATACAACATAAAGTTTGGACATTTCAGACCTCCACGATCAAATGGTAAATATAGTAAGGACAGACGTAATCTAGCCTTCCTATTGTTCCATATAAATTCCACTAACTTTTTTTTAATTCTTGAGAATAGATCTGAAGGTGGTGGTAAAGGAATGTATTGAAATAAATAAAGTATTTTGGGTAAGATATTACTTTTAAGTACAGTATATTAATTCTCCCCATCATCGACATTGGTAGTAACATCCATCTCTGAAGTAACTCATTAATGTCTGTCATTAAGGCTTCATAGTTAGCACTAGCGACTGATTCTAGCTTAGGCACAATTTGAATTCCTAAATATTTAAACTGATTTACAACATTGAATTAATTTACCTCAGATGCTGGGTAATTTCTCTGGGTCTCATTTAGCATTAATATTGAAGATTTAGTTTTATTTATTTTATATCCTGATATTTCTCCAAAGTTCTTTATTAAATTTAACAAGGTCGGAATTGATTTTTTAAGATTAGACATAAACAAAATTATGTCATCGGCATACAGGGAGATTTTATGTTCTGTTGGTCCTACTTTAATTCCATATATTTGTGGATGTAAACGTACTGCCATTGCTAAAGGTTCAATTGCCATAGTAAACAGTAAAGGTGAAAGTGGACAGCCTTGTTGACATCCTCTATTGACTTTTATTGATTTTGAGATATTGCTGTTTGTTAGGATTTCTGCTGTAGCATTATTGTATATTATCTGAACCCATTTTATGAAATTATTTCCAAGTCCAAACCTTTGTAGGACTTCAAAAAGAAAGGGCCATTCGACCCTATCAAAGGCTTTTTCGGCGTCCAATGATAGGAGAGCTGTATCTGGTGCTTCTTTATTAGAATAAATAATATTAAATAGTCTTCTTACATTATGGAAGCCTTCTCTTCCCATTATAAAGCCATTCTGATCTCGGTTAATAATATTTGGTAATATTTCTTGTAGTCGTCTTGCTAAAATTTTACAGATTATCTTAAGGTCAGCATTTAATAGGCTTATTGGTCTCATGTTTTCACATTTATTAGAGGGTTTACCTGGTTTTGGCAACAGTATAATTAAGGCATTATTCATGTATGGTGGTAAATTACTATTTTGAAATGCTTCTAAAACCATTTCCAAAAATGGTTTTATTAATTTATTCTTAAATTTTTTATAGAGGTCAACTGGTAGACCATCTGGTCCTGCACTTTTTCCTGATTTCATATTATCAATGGCTAGCCCAACTTCTTCTTGACTAATTTTAGACTCCATCATCTCCCTGTTTTCATTTGGAATACACGGTATAGATAATCCGTCCAAAAACCCATTTAGTTTTGTTAAGTCAGTTTCATTTTTTGTATCATATAGTTTTTCATAATAATCTCTAAAGGCACTATTAATTTCTAAAGGATCTACAACTGCCTGTCCGTTACTTATAATACTGGTAATTGGTGTTTTAAATTCTTATTGTTTAATCTGCCATGCCAATAATTTCCCTGATTTTTCACCTTGTTCATAAAAAGATTGCTTCAATCTTAGAAGACTCGAGGCAGCTCTATTCACTGATTTTTTTGTCATATTCAGCTCTCAGTATCAGTAATTCGTTCTCTAATTTTGGGTTACTTCCTGCATACACTTTTTCTTGAAAAATTTTTATTTTATGTTCCAATTGGACTCTCTCCTCTCGAGTCTTCTTAGATTTTGAACCTGTATAACTAATAATATGCCCCCTAATAAAAGCTTTGAAAGCCTCCCACTTTATACATGCTGATGTTTGTGTAGTATTGATATCAAAGAACTCATCTATCTGTTTTTCTATGTACTTAACAAATTCCTCATCCTGAAGCCATTTATGCTGAAATTGCCACCTACCTGGATCCTTTGTCAATTTCTTATCTACATATATTAGACAGCAGGGTGCATGATCAGAGATCACGATGTTATCATAGAAACAGTTTTGAATCTTGGATCTTAATTCTGTGGAGATCAAAAAATAGTCAGTACGTGAGAATGTCTTGTAGGTATTAGAATAACAAGAATAGGCTTTGACTTGTGGTTTCATTTCTCTCCATATATCTAGCAATCTCAATTCTTTCATAAAATGATTAATGGTCATCCTGCATCCATTGTGCGTACAGTCCAGACCTGTTGATCTATCTATACTGGGATTCAATGTACAATTAAAATCCCCTGCTATTATATGTTGCCCTGTAAGTGATGATAAAATAAGAAATAAATTAGCAAAAAAGTTTTGATCATCTATATTGGGACCATATAAGTTCACCAGATTTATATTTTCTAATAACAAAGATCCTTGGATGATTAGATATCTTCCTAATTTGTCTCCAATTACATTTTTCACTTGAAATGGGACTGTTTTATGTATGAGAGTCATAACTCCCCTGGCTCGGGATGAAAATGATGAGGTGAACACATTACCCTGCCATCTTCTCCTAATTCTTTTTACATCCTCCTCTATTAGATGAGTTTCTTGTAAAAACACAATTTTTGAACCAATGTCTTTTATTTTATTCATAACTTGTTTAAGTTTTTTTTAGATTTTGTAGACCTCTGCAATTCCATGAAGTTAAATTAAGATTAACACTTTGATCTATGATCAATAAGGAGTTTGAGATTACCTTGCAATATAAACATGCTCATACAGAGAAGCAAAAACATGGGTGGTTCAACATTCATCCCACAAACTACACACAAACAAATTCCCCCTCCCCACATTTGTGGTTATCCCCATCCATCCATCCATCTTCTACCGCTTTTCCGGAGGTCCGGGTCGCGGAGGCAGCAGTTCAAGCAGAGAAGCCCAGACTTCCCTCTCCCCAGCCACCTGCTCCAGCTCTTCAGAGGGGATTTCCTCCTCATGGATCGTGACCTTATCGTGGTGGGGGGTTTGCGTGCCCCAGTGATCCCAGGAGCTATGTTGTCCGGGGGCAATTTGCCTCTGATAGGGTCTCCCAAGACAAACTGGTCCTGGGTGAAGGGCCAGACTAAGAACGATCCAACAGACTCTCATAATAAATTGTATATCAAGGATTCAGTGTACCCCGCCCGGTATGGGGTTACCAGGGCCCCACCCTGGAGCCAGGCCTGGGGGAGGGGCTCGAAGGCTAGCGTCTGGTGGCCGGGTTTCCACCCATGGGACCCGGCCGGGCTCAGCCCGAAGGAGTTACATGGGTCCGCCCTCCAGTGGGTTCACTACCTGCAGGAGGGATCATGGGGGTCCGGTGCTATGTGGATTAGGTGGCAGTCAAAGGCGGAGACCTTGGTGGACCGATCCCAAGCTTTCTAAACTGGCTTTGGTAATCCCCCCCAAAATCAAAAAAAAAATTCTGTCTCCCGCTATAGCCAGTGACTGCTCCACACCTGCGAGGATCAGTCAAACCACTCTTTCTTTCTACTCTCAATCACCCTGACTCTACTACTTTTAATGACATAACATTAACTCTCTTCTGTAGTTTTTCCAACTTAACTCCAAAATTTTATAGCAACTTTGTACATCATAGGCTTTTTTTTTTAATATATAATACAATCTATGTTTTGTAAACTTGCTATATGTTTCAGATCAGTCAGATGCCTGTGCAAATGCTTAAATATTCTACCTTTATGTCTTGTTCATGCTTCATGCTTTGCTCCCGCCAGTCTCTCCTTGGATCTGCTTGATAAGCTCCTGCGCCTCCTGAGGGGTCTTGAAGATATGGGTTCTCCCTTTATATGTGACCAGCAGTCTTGCCGGATGAATCATTCCGTGACGAATCCCGAGGTTGCGCAGCTCTTTACGGGCGGGGTCAAACTGTTTCCTTAATTGTTGAATTCCTGTGGCCAAATCTGGGTAGAACCGCACCTGTTGATCCTGGTATTTAATTTCTCCTTTAGCTCGCGCTGCGTTGGTGACCGTCATCTTGTCTCTGTAGTTGAGGAACTTCATAATCAGCGTCCTCGGTGGTGTCTTATTATCTCTCAGTGGGCCGATTTGGTGAGCGCTCTCTAAGACGACCGATGACTGCAGATCCGCGTTGTTCAGCGCTTCTGGAATCCACTTTTCCAAAAAGGAACATGTATCCCGTCCCTCCGTTCCCTCCGGAAGGCCCACCAGCCTCAGATTGTTCCGTCGCGACCGGGATTCTAAGTCCAGGACATTATCTTCCAGACGTTTATTTTTTAATTCCAATGTTTGCACCTTTAATTGTAGGCTGGTGACGTCATCCTCAGTGCTGGAGATACGGAGCTCCGCCTGCGATACTCGTTCCATACAGTCGCTTATTTCCTTTCTCATTCCTTCTATCGCTGCTATAATCCCATCGAATTTAGACGAAAAGTCTGCTCTCATGAAGCTGATGGCAGCGAGCACCGCACTCGTCCCCTCCTCAGCAGTCACCGCTCCGCCACTAGCTCTCTCCTCCGTCATTGTCTTTGGAGATTTTTCTGCTTTGTCACGAGCGTGGAAGTCTGTTAGCTTGGACTGTTTCGACAATTCACTTTTTCCTCCGCCTAATTTCCCAGCCTTAGGCTTTACCATATCCGCTCCCAAACGCTGGGATAGGTTTTTGTTCCAACTGAGAGAGTTTTTGCTAACTTTTTATTTTTAGGAGCAGAGCAGAGTGAATCACGTCTTCCTACGTGGCCGCCATAACCGGAAGTCCAAAACTACATTTTTTTTTGTAACTTAGATTTTTATTCATTTTTCATCATATATAATGCATTCAGATCACATTCTACATTTAAAAAACAAAGGGGTTAGGGTAGGGAAAAATAAAAAAAAATAAAAATAAAAAATAAAAAAAAAATAAAAAAAATAAAAGGGGGGGGGGACAAATGTTGGAGCATCAAGTTTTTAGTTTCCATCTCTTAATTCTTCTGGTTTTTTCAGTGTCTTTGGTTATTCTTTCAATTTCTGCCTCGTTGTTGCACTTTGTAGTGTGTCCATTTCCGCCATTTTTTCTCCCATATTCCTTCTTGCATTCTTCGTCGATATGTTAGTTTTTCCATCATACGTATGTCCTCAACAATGTCAGTCCATTGTTCTTGGTCAGGAAGAACTTCTGATCGCCATTTTTTTGTGATAGTTTTTTTACATGCAATCAACAAGATTTTAACTAGATATCTGTCCTCAGCCTGTATAACACTGTCTTTTTTAAGATCACATAAGTACATCAGGTTACAGTTCATTGGTATATTATATCCTAATATCCTCTGTATTGTCACATGCATAGATTTCCAAAATGATGATATTTTGTAGCATTTCCAAAACATATGTGAGTGGTCTGCATTTTGAGCCCCACATCCCCTCCAGCATAGAGATTGGGTATTTGTATATTTTCCTTGAATCTGTGGTGTAATGAAAAAGCGAATCAGGTTTTTCCATCCAAATTCCCTCCATGCCCTTGAATTTGTTGATGTGTGTTGTGTTTTCCATATTTCCTGCCAGCTTTCTTCTGTTATGTTTAAATTGAGCTCTTTCTCCCATTTCTCCTTTATATAGTTACTTGTATGATTGTTTGTCATAAGTTTCTGATATAGTTTTGAAATAATTCTTATTTTATTTCCTGCATATGAGCTTAAAATAAGTTGTATAATCTCGTTCACATCTGTTTGGAGGTTATGCCTAATCTTCTTCATATAGTAATCTCTCATCTGCAGATATCTGAAAAATTCCGATCTTTCTAATTTAAATTTTCTCCTGATATTTACAAAGCTCCCGAGATCTTTTTTTCCGATATTGCCCCATGCTGTGATTCCCTTGTTCACCAGATTTTTGTATCCCCTATCTTGTTTTGCCGGTTCAAACTGACTGTCAAATGCTACCCATTTCAATAGTTTTATGTCTTCCTTTATATTATACTTTTGTACTATTTTATACCACAGTTCTAAAGTAAATTTAGTGATTGGGTCTATTTGTTTGATTTGCTTATATGCATCTTTATCCCCTATTATGCTTTGTACTGGGAGTCCCTCAATTTCCTTTTCCATTTCTTTCCATTTTGCCTCATATCCCTCGTCGCACCAACATATGATATATCTTATTTGTGCTGAGTAGTAATATTCCTTTAGACTCGGTAGGCCCATGCCTCCTTTCTCTTTTGGTAATTGGAGGGTTTTATATTTCACTCTTGGTTTTTTACCTCCCCAAACAAATCTCGATATCATCCTGTCCCACTTTGAGAATTGGGCATCTGGAATCTCTGTTGGTATAGCCTGGAAGAGGTAAAGTAATCTAGGTTGTATGCTGATTTTGACTGTCTCAATTTTTGAATTCAGATCCATATTTAAGATTGACCATCTATCAATATCTTTTTTTATTTCTTGTTCCAACCTATCATAGTTTGCTTTATATATTTTGCTTAGGTCTTTAGGTATGTTCACTCCAAGGTATTTTATTTCTTTTTGCTTCCAGTTTAGTTTGATCTTATCAGTTATCTGGTTTAGAGGGTTATAGTGGAATGTCAGTATTTGTGTTTTTGTTATGTTTATCTTGTATCCTGATAATTTTCCAAAATTTTCTATCAAGTTCATCATTTCCATTATTGATTTATCTGGTTGTTCAAGGTAAACTATAATATCGTCTGCAAATAGCCCAATCTTGTGTTCCGCCCCCTTTATTGTTACACCTTTTAATTTCTTATTTTGTCGTATTGCTTGAGCCAATGGTTCTATGAACAGAGCAAACAAGGTGGGCGATAAGCAGCATCCCTGCCTAGTTGATCTTTGTATATTTACTTTGTCTGTTAAGCTACCGTTTATCTTGATTCTTGCCACAGGTTCTTGATATAGCGTCCTTATGCATTGTACTGATTTTTCGTTAAATCCAAAGCGCTCCAGTACACTATATAGGAATTTCCAGTTAACCCTGTCAAATGCTTTTTCTGCGTCTAAACTCATTATTACTGCGCTTTTCTTTTTTTTATGTATTTGGTTAATTATATGTATTGTTCTCCTGATATTGTCATGTGTTTGGCGTCCCTCTATGAATCCAGTTTGATCATCTTCTATCAATTCCGTCAAGAATGTCTTTATTCGTTTACATATAATTGTTGTGTATATTTTATAATCTACATTTAATAAAGAGATTGGTCTATAGTTTCCGCATTGTTCTTTATCTTTCCCTGGTTTTAAAATAACTGAAATGATTGCTTCGTTCCATGTTGGAGGTATTTTGTTGTTGTTCAGCGTCCAATTAAATGACTTTAGGAGTTGTGGCATGAGTTCTTCTATAAACAGTTTATAAAACTCAGATGGGTATCCATCACTACCTGGTGATTTACCATTTTTAAGTGACTTAATCACATCTCTGATCTCTTGTGTTGTTATTTCTGCTGTTAGTTTTTCATTTTGTTGATTTCCTATTGATGGCAAGTCCAATGTGTCTAGAAATTTTTTGATATCTTTAGTATTTGTTTCTTCAGGTTGCGAGTATAGTTCTTGGTAGAAATTATGGAAAATTTCTTCGATGTTTTCTGGGTTAACTGTGGTTTTATTTGTGGTGGGGTCTTTAATCTTGTATACATTATTCATTGTTTGTTGTTTTCTTAACCGTTTTGCCAGCAGTTTTGTGGCTTTTGGCCCCGTTTCATAATATTTTTGCTTTAGATATCTATTTTTCCTTTCAATTTCATCCATTTGTGTTTCTTTTATCTTTGTTTTTTCTTCTTTAATTTCTTGATATATTTTCGGATCATTTGTGCTTTGATGTTTACGTTCTAATTCCCTTAGTCTCTCACATCTTTGTTCATACGCTTCCAGTTTAGTCTTATTTGCTTTTCCTGTTTCAACAATTAATTTACCCCTTAACACGGCTTTTAGTGCGTCCCATAGTATTGTTGGGTCCACTTCTTCATTGTCATTCTCTTGGATATATTCGTTTATGTTTATTTTTATTCTTTCTTTCATTTTCTCATCATTTAACAGTCCTACGTTAAGTTTCCATGTTGTTTGTCGTTTTCTATTGTTTAAATATATTTCCATGTATATAGGATTATGATCTGATATTTCTGCCCCTCCAATCCAACAATTTCTCACCCTGTGTCTGTCACCTTCATTCATAAGGAAGTAATCTATTCTAGAGTGTACTTTATGGGCTGCTGAATAATGTGTATAGTCTTTTTCGAGTGGGTGTAGGTCCCTCCATATGTCTACCATACCCATTTCTGCCAGTGAGGTTCTTATGAACTTTGTTACATGTTTTTTTGTCTTCTTAACACTTGTTGTGTCAACTTCATGATCCATGACAGCATTTAAGTCTCCTCCACAAATTAGGACTCCTTCACTGTGTGTTGCTATGAGATCAAACAGATGTTGAAAAAAACCCTTGTCACTTTCTGGTGGGGCATAGATGTTCACTAATATGATCTGCATACCATCTATTCTTCCCTTTATTATTACATACCTGCCTTCTTTATCCTGGATTTCCTGTTCACTTTCAAATTGTATTTTGTTTGAGATTAGTATCATAACCCCCCTTTTTGCTCCTCCCTTAAATGAACTGTAGTAGGAGTTCTTATAGCCAAATCTCTTTAGTTTCACATGTTCTGCCTTGCTCAAATGTGTCTCTTGCATAAATATAATTTCAGCTTTTTCCTTCTTGAATTTTCTTATTATTCTTTCCCTTTTAACAGGTGAGTTCAGACCATTCACGTTTAGTGTCATTATCTTAAGATTTTTACCCATATTCATGTTTTTCCATTTTTTTAACTTGTGCTCCTAGCCCCTTTAACAACAAAAATAACACATATTTATATAAAAACACATTGAAAAAACTCGACCTCCGTACTTTGGGCCTTTCTTCTGCCCACTGGTCCCTGTTGGTGGGTGGGGGGTTTGTCTTCACAGAGTGAAGGGCCCTCCCTAGACTTCTAATTACTATCAAAGTAATAGTCATAAGTCTAGAAATGTCCAACAAATATCACTTAAACCTCTCCTAGCCGTCTGTTTCTCTTTTACCTTGTCTTCTTGGCCTTCATTTCTTCTGTGCCTTTCTTAATCTTTGTTATGATCTAGGCTTTCAGTTGAAAGCCTTGTAGTTTGTCCTGGGCCCGCTGCTCTACGTCTCTCCCCCTTCTTCCGCCGTTCACTCGTCTCCACTCCGTCTGTCGTGGTGCGTTCAGGGCCGCCGCTGCTCCAGCCGTCTCCTTGGCACGCTCACCTCAAGGCCCCGCTCCATCATATCCCGCGCTGCCTCTTCGGCCGTGTTGTAGGTTCTTGTGCCTTCCTCCCAATGAATCCTCATTTTCGTTAGCGGCGTTTGGAATCTAATTTTTTTCTCTTTCAGCATTTTTTTAATATTGGCATATTTCTTCCGCTGCTGCACGATTTCTGTCGGGTAGTCATGGTCAAAAAATACCTGTTTGTCGCCGATTCGTATCTTTTTTTTCCATGCTTGCGTCAGGATTCTTTCCTTTATGTCATATTTCACAAAGTTTACCACAACTGACCTGGGTGGAGAGTTTGTTTTCGGGTTCTGTGCCGGTGTTCTGTGCGCCCGTTGAATCTGCAGATCCGTTTCTCCGGGTATTTCCAGTTCTTTTTTTAAGAACTGATCCATGAATTTTGTCATCGAGTTGCCTTCAATGCCCTCCGGAATTCCAAAGATGCGCATATTGCTTCGTCGGGATCTGCTCTCCAAGTCGTTTATTTTCTCCTGCATCCTCTGCGTTTGCGTCGTCAGGGTCTGTAGTTGTTCGTTTGCCTCTCTTTTCCAATCTTCTAGTTCCGAAATTCGGGTCTGCGCTTCTGTCATACACGCCCGCTGGGAGCGCAGCTCCTCCATGTTTTCCGTTAATTTACGCTCCATTTCTCTTCGGAGGTCCATGATTTCCTCCTTAATTTCTTTTTTCAGTTCCTCCTTAAGAGCCGCTAAATCCTGTTGTAGCTGTCGCTTGAATTCTCTCAACTCTTCACCCAAACTGGCGATGCCAGCGTTCATGTTGTCGAGTCTGGTGTCCTCCATTTTCACTGCTGTGGACATCTCGTTTTTTTGGGCTTTGCGTACAGCGGTTTTTCCTGCGTTGTTGGAGAGGAATTCTTCAATTTTACCCTGTTTTTGTCCTTGTGCCCGGTTCCTTCGTGTTTTCATCCCTTAGTTTATTGATTCGTTTATGTCGAGTTGGCCATTTACCGATGATTTTTAATCCGGCTAGGGAGAGCTCTTTGTTTAAGTGTTATGTCTCTCCGCCATCTTCCCGGAAGTCTCCAAAACTACATTTTTAATATATTTTATATTTCTTAGAAGAAAATTGAAATATTGCAAAGCATTTTTTAATTTTAATTTTTAAGATTATTATTATGGAGTGGTGGACCGGAGTGGTGGCCTAGAGGCAGAGCATACACCCCACAACCAGGAGGTAGTGGGCTCAAACCCCGGACTGGGTCATACCAAACACCATATAAAAATAGTTCTTTCTGCTTTGAGAAAGAAAGTTGGTGCCACCGGGGGAGCACAAGCCAATGTACACCCTGTGCTAAGCCCGGATAAATGTGGAGGGTTGAATCAGGTAGGGGATCTGGTTCAAAAATCCTTGCCAAATCAACATGTGAATCATCACGATATCAGGTGATATGCTACGGTGACCCTGAAAGGGAGCAGCCAGAAGAAGATTTACAGCTTATGAAAAATCAGAAATCGGGTATCTTAAAGGATTAGAATATTTATTCTTATTTCGGCTGCTCCCTCATCAGGATTGCCACAGCAGCTCTCGGTCCACACATCTGACTTGACAAGAATTTTACATAAGATGCCCTTCCTGACACAACTCTTCCCATATACCCGAACTCCCCTTGTGACTGGGTAACCACCCTTCCTTTTCCCATTATATTATACTGAGCACCAAGCTAGAAGGGGGAAAGTGCCATTTTTATATGGTCTTTAGTATGACCCAGCTGAGGTTTAAACCCACAACCTCCCGGCTGTGGGGCAGATCCTCTCCCTCTAGGCCACCACTCCAGTGGTAAATGATTAGAATATTCCCTAAGACAAATACATAATAAGAATTTACATTACAGAAATGTCCACGTTCTGAAAGTATGTTAATTTATACACTCAGTACTTGATTGGGTCTTCTTTACCATTAAAAGGAACTCCGATTATATTGGCATGTTAGCTCTGTATGCTTTATTTTTATGTTAGTAACATAACTATAATATAATTTTTTTGAAAATAATTCCCAGTTTTATATATTTTTAAAAGACTTTATTACGATGTAAATCGCCATTTTTGTTTACGTCGCAATGCATTCTGGGTAGTGACGTAGAATGGTTGCAGCCGTTTTTTTCTGTCTTATACAAGCCAAGAAGCGAAGCTATGAACTACTGCCGTTTGTCAGTGAAAATGCCACATGGCGTGGCTTTTGGATGTAATTTCCAATCAAAGGGAAATAAAGAGAGCGGGGTAAGCCTCCCTAGCTTTCCTAGAGGGAAAGTTGAGGAAAAAGTGGGGCGGCAGCGGCTCAGGAGGTAGAGCAGGTCGTCTAATAACCCGATGGTTGGCGGTTGGCATCACGCTCTCCCCAGATATCCTGCCGTTGTGTCCCTGGGCAAGACACTTCACCCGCATTGCCTCCAGTGCCCATAACACTGGGTTTGAATGTGTAAAAATGTTTAAATGCTCGGTGGTGGCCGGAGAGGCTGTTGGCGCGGATTGGCAACCACATTTCCGTTACTCTGAGTGTCTGTGATCATGCGCTATAGCGCACGCTTGATAAAGCTGACATATATATTAATCAGGCTATGATAAAGCACTATATCGCTCAAAGCGTGCGCTTGAGACGTGCGCTTTGCGTGTCTATGATCACGCGCTATAGCGCACGCTTGATAAAGCTGATATATATATTAATCACGCTATGATAAAGCACTATATCGCTCAAAGCGTGCGCTGGAGACATGTCTATGATCACGCGCTATAGCGCACGCTTGATAAAGCTGACATATATAGTAATCACGCTATGATAAAGCACTATATCGCTCAAAGCGTTCAAAGCGCACGAGTGCGCTTTGCACACGCTCAAGCGAATCACGGTTCGAATTTTTATCAAGCGCACGCTTGATAAAGCTGATATATACGTATATTTATCACACTATGATAAAGCTCTATATCGCTCAAACGCATGCTTGAGTGATATAACGTGCGCTTGAGTGTCTCTCCGCTCCGTGAGTGTCTCTCCGCTTTGAGTGTCTCAAGCGTGCGCTTGAGGAAGCATTATTTTAAGGTGAAACTTATATATTGTTGATTTACTTACAATAGAATGCTCAAACACAAAAAAAACTGTCTACAAGCATGATGGGCACTGAACTGATAAACATGGACTCTCAGCAACATAAAGCAATTTCTCTGTTGCTTTCTCAGACTGCGGGTTGAACATCCATAAGCAGTGCTCCACAGTCGTTCCAAATGACTGCCAGCCAGATCTTCGACATGTCAAGCCAAGCGTGCGCTTTGAGCAATATAGTGCTTTATCATAGTGTGATTAATATATATATCAGCTTTATCAAGCGTGCGCTATAGCGCATGATCATAGACATGTCTCCAGCGCACGCTTTGAGCGATATAGTGCTTTATCATAGCGTGATTAATATATATGTCAGCTTTATCAAGCATGCACCATAGCGCGTGATCATAGACACTCATAGAGTGACGGAAATGTGGCTGCCAATCCGCGCCAATGGCCTCTCCGGCCACCACCGAGCATTTAAACATTTTTACACATTCATACCCAGTGTTATGGGCACTGGAGGCAATGCGGGTGAAGTGTCTCGCCCAGGGACACAACAGCAGGATATCTGGGGAGAGCGTGATTCGAACCACCAACCATCGGGTTATTAGACGACCTGCTCTACCTCCTGAGCCGCTGCCGCCCCCACTTTTTCCTCAACTTTCCCTCTTTAGGAAAGCTAGGGAGGCTTACCCCGCTCTCTTTATTTCCCTTTGATTGGAAATTACATCCAAAAGCCGCGCAATGTGGCATTTTCACTGACAAATGGCAGTAGTTAGTAGCTTCGCTTCTTGGCTTGTATAAGACAGAAAAAACGGCTGCAACCATTCTACGTCACTACTCAGAATGCATTGCGACGTAAACAAAAATGGCGATTTACATCGTAATAAAGTTTTTTAAAAATATATAAAACTAGGAATTATTTTTAAAAAAATTATATTATAGTTATGTTACTAACATAAAAATAAAGCAAATAGAGCTAACATGCCAATATAATCGGAGTTCCTGTTAACAACTACATCAGTGCAACGTGGTGTGGAGGCACTGTTGAGGTGTTATCGAAACCCAAGTTGCTTTGATAGCAGTTTTCAACTCACTTTTCTCTTGACAATACTCCATTGAGCAGGGGTGGACAGTAAGGACTGTTCCACTGCAGGTTTTCTGCTTCACCCAGTCTCTTCAGCAGGTGTTTGCTCTGATCAACTTCAAGGTAGGGCTGGGCGATATACCGAATATACTTGTTGTATCAGTATATTTGACCGCCCGTGATACATAAAATGGTTGCATCACACATATTCAAGCATATTAATATGAGTAGTGACTTCATGCTTTCCCCAGCTGCCACTGCAGAGCAGTGCTGGGCACTCAGCATGGCTGCCCTACCCCCTACATGCAGCACATGCACTACACTGCAGCGAGCAGAGCTAAAAAGGAAGATTACAGAATAAAAGTAGTCCCACCTTAAGCACAGGAAACGGGGGTTAAGCAGGAGAAGATAAACATTTCCAGTCTGAACTCTGCAGATGTACTTTCAAAATAAGAGCTCCTATCTGGTCTTGCAACCCTTCAAAATAAGAGCGAGTGGTTTGCCAAATAAAGAACGGACCTCTTGCACAATGCAGAGTAACGTACTTCCACAGCATGGGCTGTAATAGACCTGTGTAATGGACATGAACTGTGCAAAGCCTTTATGCGAGCTCATTCACATTCATTTGGACAAATATCACTGGACAAATATCAATGAATATTATGAACTGGAGTCACAGCAACAAAAGACAATTGTAGGACACTGAAGGATTATACTCATCTGCTACAAGACATTTAACAACATGAAACAAAAGATCAACAAACAGGAACAACAGGAACTGAAAGTTTTTGAATATACAGATCACAACCCACAGGACATAGAATATAACATAGACCCTAATAATAATTTATTTAGCTCCATCAATAATGACTGTAGTTACTACACAGATGATCAGTTTAACACAATGGTCACATCTGATTTCAATATTTCTATGATCCACTTCAACAGCAGGAGTCTCTATGCCAACTTTAATAACATTAAAGATTATTTACATCAGTTTAAAGAGCCTTTCAATATTGTGGCAATATCAGAGACATGGCTCAGTGAAGAGAAAGGAGTGGATTTTACCATGGATGGCTATGAATTAAATTATATAAATAGAAAAGTGAAAAAAGGAGGAGGAGTTGCAATTTATGTTGACAAGAGCTTGAAATACAAGATTGTTGAAAATCTGTCAGTAACTGTGGATGATTTATTTGAATGTATTACAATAGAAATCTGTCTGGACAATGTGAAGAATGTAGTAGTGAGCTGTGTATATAGAACACCTGGATCAAACATTGACTTATTTAAGGACTGGATGGAAAAAATGTATGCAAAACTAACTCATAAAGTTATGTTCATCTGTGGGGATTTCAATATAGATCTGATGAACTCAAAACAACATAGTTTGACAGAAGAATTTATCAACACAATGTACAGTATGGGCTTACATCCAACAATTACCGGACCTAGCAGAATCACGTCACACAGTGCCACACTAATAGATAACATATTCACAAACATTATGGAAAATAATATCAGGAGTGGGCTTTTATTGAATGATATCAGTGACCACCTGCCGATTTTTGTTGTCTATCAATGTGATTATAGGAAGAAAAAGTATACCAAAAATATTAAATATAAAAGAATAAGAACCGAAGAATCAATGTATTTACTGACAAAGGAATTATTAATACAAGATTGGAAGATAGTTTATGATGACAATGACATAAATAAAGCATATGATAAATTTTTACAAATATTTCAATCATTGTACAATAAAAACTGTCCTATAAAACAATACAGTGACAGACAACAAAAAAAAAATATTCCTTGGGTCACCAAGGGGTTAATAAATGCATGTAAAAAGAAGAATACATTATATAAACAATTCATTAAATGCAGAATGGTGGAAGCTGAGATCAAATATAAAAGATATAAAAATAAGCTTACTAATATAATGAGGACCTGTAAGAAAGAATATTACAACAGAATATTAGAGGATAACAAAAATAACTTAAGAGGAATATGGCAAGTACTCAATGGGATTATTAGTAATCGACCTAAGAATGCTAATTATCCAGAATATTTTATTGAAAATGGCAATTTGATAAATAATATGGAGGATGTGGTCAGTGGTTTCAATAAATTTTTTGTAAACGTTGGTCCTGAATTAGCAAAATCAATAGTGACAACAGAAACAAACAACAGTGGTTCTGTAAATGAAATAGAAGATAGAAATCCAAACACAATCTTTTTGGGTGCAGTTACTGAAAAGGAAATTATCGAGACTGTGAGTAAATTTAAGAACAAAAAATCAACGGACTGGAATGAAATTGACATGACAATAGTGAAAAAAGTAATTGAAGGAATTGTTAAGCCGCTCACCCACATCTGTAACCTGTCATTTCAAACTGGTAAATTTCCAGACAAAATGAAAATAGCAAAAGTAATACCTCTATACAAAACAGGAGACAGTCATTGCTTCACAAATTACAGGCCAGTCTCTTTACTCTCACAATTCTCCAAAATACTTGAAAAAATCTTCACTAAGAGACTGGATGGTTTCATTGAAAAACACAACCTCCTTACAGATAGCCAGTATGGTTTTAGAGCAGATAAATCTACATCTTTGGCACTGATTGAACTTATAGAAGAAATTACTAGTTGTATAGATAAAAAAAAAAGGTTGCTGTAGGAGTATTTATAGATTTAAAGAAAGCTTTTGACACCATTGACCACAGAATACTACTAAGGAAACTGGAAAGTTATGGGATAAGAGGGGTAGGACTGAGTTGGGTGGAAAGTTATTTAAGTAACAGACAACAATTTGTACAAATTGGTGAGCACAAATCACCCTTCATGGACATCACTTGTGGTGTGCCCCAGGGGTCAGTTTTGGGACCCAAACTCTTTATTTTGTATATAAATGACATATGCCAAGTATCAAAAATTCTGAAATTTATTTTGTTTGCGGATGACACAAATATCCTTTGCACTGTGAGAATTTGCAGCAGGTTTTAGAGGTGGTCACAACTGAAATGAAAAAGTTAACGCAGTGGTTCAACAAAAATAAATTATCTCTAAATCTAAAAAAAACAAGATTATGTTGTTTGGAAATTATAAAATAAATCATGAAATAATGGTAACGATAGATGATACCAGAATAGAAACAGTACAGGAAAATAAGTTTCTGGGGGTGACACCAGACAATAAAATCTGCTGGAAACCTCACATCAGTCACATCCGGGCCAAGTTAGCAAAATGTATAGGCATACTGGGGAAGACAAGACACATCTTGGACTATAAATCATTGTTCTTACTGTACAATTCACTGTTTTTACCCTATCTTAACTACTGTGTAGAAGTCTGGGGAAACACGTACAAGACCAACCTACAGTCAATATGCACATTACAAAAAAGAGCTATAAGGATAATAAATAATGTAGGATATAGAGACCATACCAATTCGTTGTTTTTAAAGTCACATGTCATAAAGTTCATCGATTTAGTTAAATTTAAGACAGCACAAGTAATGTACAGGGCAATTAATAATCAACTCCCAACTAATATACAAAAAATATTTAAAAAAAAGAGACAATCATAATTTGAGAGGAGACTTAAACTTTACAAAACCCAAGATACGAACAACCAAGAAAAGTATGTGCATATCTGTCTGTGGGGTGGATTTGTGGAACAGTCTGGAGCCGGAACTGAAACTATGTACAAACAGAAATCAATTCAAAAAGAGGTATAAACATTATTTGCTGAAAGGAGATTCACTGTGCTCACTCTGGGACATTATGGGACACTATGGAATGGTGGGTGGGACAGCACTGTGTATCTGTGTTGTTTGAGGCTGGTTTTGATATATGGACATCAATGTATGTTAGGATGGATGGGTGTTAATGTTGATATGTAAAAAATACAGTAAATTGTTTACTTGGGGTCTTAAAGGTGGTAATTTGCATATAATTCACATGGGTGTATTTATGGAAAAGAGGAGATGGAATTAATAAGTGTTCACTTCTTCCTTCTCCCTTTCGAACACTGTATACTGTTACTTTATTGCATTTGTCATTTGTTTTGTTTTTGTTATACTTTTTTGTTCGAAATAAAGTATCTATCTATCTATTTGAGTCCATGCAATGTTACTAGGAGTTTATTATGAGAATAAATTACACACTAGCTAACTAAGCTAATACCAATAACAGTAATGGTAACATCAATAACCAAGGGATTCTGCATACACAAAGTAATATTAAAAGAAGTCAGTTAAAAACTGGGAGTCAGACATATGTTTCAGTGAGTTTCACAGGTCTATTACAGCCCATGCAGTGGTATTTGGAATGACAGCGATATAAACAATACAATAGCTGCTAGCTGCTAAGCTAACTGGGCGAACTATTAAATGGTTCAGTATGGTTACAAAAACGATCAAAATGTGAAACACGAACTTTAGAAAGAAAAAGACGATCTGCCTGTATACTATTTCCGATATGTACAATGATAAGTGAAAGTGCTAAAATTGATTTATTGACGAGAAAGCAGCAGGGAATGGGAAAATATAATGGAAGTGGAACCGGAGCTACGGGAGGACTGGAATGCGGAAATAAGTCACACTACATTGTACAAGAAGTCCACTTATGGAATGTAGACACATTTAAAAAAACAAACAAAAAAAAATAAGTCACAACTACTTCCGTCACTTATTAGACCCCCAAGTATTAACTATGTGTGGTAAACTGAAACATTTCTACCCGTGTGGATAAACTTGATTTACTTGATAATGTGAATTCTGTTAAGGAAAAGAAAAATGGCACTTTGCTCAGTTACATATTGTTGTTAACGATTAACGGAGGTTTTAGCTGAGGGTAGACCACAGTCACAGCAACAATAAAAACCACAGAAATGTTCATATTAAGGAATTATTTTAGAGAACAGTTGTACAGACACCAAATGGCTGACAAACACTGCAGGACCGGTAACTACTGCAGCTGTGACTTCAGCCAGCTGAAGGATTTAAAACTCACTGAGCAGCAGGATGAGCTCCAAGGTGTGTAAGAACTGCGGCAGCTCAGACATCGATGTGGACCAGGCACGCGGTGATGCTGTCTGCATGGGCTGCGGCTCCGTGTTGGAGGACAACATCATTTTGTCTGAGGTGGAGTTTGTGGAGACAGGTGGTGGTGGTGGTTCACTGGCCAATGGACAATTTGTATCTTCAAAATACAGAGCTAAAATCCCTTCTTTTGGTGATGCACACCTGTCTGGTATAGGCAGGGAGTCCCAAGCTCAGACTCTGCAGAAAGCAAAACAGATCATCAGCACCTTCTGTCACCAGCTGCAGATGAGCCAGCACTGTTTGGACACAGCCTTCAACTTCTACAAGATGGCACTCAACAAACACTTGACCCGCGGCCGCAAGTACTTGCATGTCATTGCTGCCTGCATCTACATGGTCTGCCATACCGAGGGAACACCACGTATCTTTTCTGTTCTCAAATGCAGTGAATGAAAAACATTGAACAGATGCAGGCTGTGCACAGCCTACTTTTAGCTCGGTTAACCAGCAAATAAAACACATGTTGTTCCTACTGTCCCTATCGACAAGTAGGGACAGTAGGAGTAGGGGTAGTTGGGGTAGTGGCCAGACCTGCCTTGGAGCCGGTCTGGTAAAGGAGAAGTAAGGCACCTCCTTCCCCATCACAAGCCTGGGTGCACACCTTGGGCAGGTGTCAGCACACCCTTAGCCTCCCTTGGCTAGGGTTATGGCCTTCCCAATGCACCCTTGGCAGATCTGTGATGTCAACTTGGCAGCTCTTCCGCCAGCTGGCAGTTCTTTGAGTCAATCCGGCCGCAGCTCTGGCAATGGCAGTCCTGTTTGTCAATTCGGCATCGGTTCTGACTTACAGCAGCAGGTTCTTTCCTGCGACCGTGTCAGCATTGCTCTCCCGTCGGTATACAGGAATTACTCGCCAAGGGACACTATTATGTGCCGGTTAGTGTCCGGTTAGTGTCGTCATCTTTAGGCACAGCCTTTCAATTAATGAGATGAGTTATCATAGAGTTTCGGATAATGCTACTGCGTACGGGGTAGCCGATGCGCCACAATCCATGGCAGTGGTGAAAAATAAGCGAAGTCCATACCAATTTCTTAATCTAGGCACCTGGAATGTTCGTACAACCAACGATAGTGACGAGTCAATCCAACCACAACATGCCACAGCGATTATATGCAAAGAACTTGAAAATGCGGGGATAGACATATGCGCACTGAGCGAAGTCAGACGTCCAGAGTCGGGTAATATCAAGGAGAAGAGTCACACCATGTTTTGGAGTGGCGGCAAAGACAGTACAGCTGGGGTCGGCTTTGCTATTGCCAACAAGTATGACTACATCATTCCTGTTCCTGTGAATGATTGATTGATGACAGCTCGGGTTCAACTCAGTGACAGCACTTACCTCACCCTGATCAGCGTGTATGCCCCTGCTATGCAGAGGCCATTAGTTGAGAATCAGAGCTTCTATGAACAGTTGGGTGAGTGTATCACAAAGGCAAAGGGAGACAGCATTATTGTCCTGGGCGATTTCAACGCTCACGTTGGCAGAGACTGGCAGTCTTGGCCTAAGGTCATTGGAAGATACGGAGTAGGCAAAATGAATTTGAATGGTCTGCTACTCTTGGAGTTCTGCACGCGATTTATGCTGACGATAATGGGGACCATGTTCCAGCTCAAAAGCCACTTCAAAAATACCTGGCAGCATATGAGATGAAAACACTGGCACCAAATAGATCACATTCTTGCCAGCAAGGTAGCCAGGAATTTCATCAGTGTGACAAAGGTCGACACTAAAGCAGACTGCTTCACGGACCATAAACTACTCAGATGCAAGTGTACTATTGCAGCCAAGAAGCAGTAGAAGGGTAAGAGACCACCGCCTAAAAGAGATGCCACAATGGACTTTGAGAGGAAAGAAAGGCTGGAAACTCTTCTGAACAAAAGGCTTCAAGGTCTTTCAGATGTTTCGTGGGATGACCTTTAAAAGGTGCCTCAGAATGCTACCAAGGATATATTTGGTATGAAAAAGAAGAGAACTGAAGACTGGTTTGCGAATAATGAAAGTAACATTCAGAACCTTGTGAAAGAGCATAGGCTAAGAGGGGACAGAAAAGCTCTAAGAGAAGAGGTCAGGAAGCTCAAGAATCAATGGTTTCAGCAAAAGGCCAACGAAGTAGAAAGGTATGTAAGGGATAATAACATCAGAGAATTCTATGCTACCCTCAATGCTGTCTATGGCCTGAGACCAAAGACCCTCCATTCTGTAAGAGACAAAAGTGGTGTTCTTCTCACTTCTCTCGAGAACATTAAAGAACGATGGGTGGAACACTTCAAAGAGCTCCTTAATCAACCCTCTAATGCTGATATAAGCATACTTGATCACCTTGAACAGCATCCAGTGATGGAAGAGCTTGATGACCCCATCAAAATAGAAGCGGTCAAGACTGCTATCAAAAACACCAAGCTCAAAAGAGTGCTGGTCCTGACGGCATATTACCTGAGGTCATTGTTTATGGTGGACGCACCCTGGTACTTCTTCTGCTAACCACTTTCAATCTATTTTGGAGAACTGCAAGGTTGCCATCAGATCTGATCATCGCTATAATTTGTATGTTATTCAAGAAAGGAGACCATAGTGACTGTGGCAATTATCGCGGAATATCCCTTCTAAGCGTGGTTGGAAAAATGTTTGCTGATATCATTCTTCAGCTTCTTCAATGTCTGGCAGAGTCAGTTTATCCAGAATCCCAGTGTGGCTATAGATGTAGCCGAAGCACAATTGATGGCATTTTCATCCTGTGTCAGATAATGGAGAAGTCTATAGAACAGCAACGCATTCTTCACATCGCCTTCATTGACTTCACTAAGGGTTTTGATTGTGTAAATCGGGAGATGCTCTTTAAGATCTTGGGAAAGTTTGGATGTCCCGACAAATTTATTCATGTGATCAGAGCTTTGTATTCGGAAGTGTATGCCCAATTGTGTGTTGATGGAGAATTCACTAGACCAATCTTGTACAATAGTGGTGTTAAGCAGGGGTGCAGGTTTACCCCAACACTCTTTGGAATGTACGCCGCGGTCATGCTCTACCTGGCTTTCAAGAACATCAGTCCAGAACATTGTGTCATGATTCACTTCAGATATGACTGTGATGTTTTTGACGTCAGGTGTTTAAAAACTAAGACAAAGATATTCATCAAGTACATAAGAGAGGCTCAGTATGCAGATGACATTGCCTTATTTGCCAACAATGGTACAGCTTTACAGCTGCTGTTAGGTTTAGCAGTAAACATCAAGAAGACAGAAACGATGAGTGTCAGCGACCAGGTCGATTTCTACGTTGAAAGACAAAGGTTGAAAAGATTAGATCGTTGTAAGTATCTTGGAAGCCTTGTCACTAAAGATTGCAAGATGGATGAGGAGATAAAAGCGTGCACGCATGCCAGCTGAGAGACCCGCAAAGGCGCTTCTTTATGGGGAACTTCCAGAAGGCTCCAGGAAAGTTGGCCATCCCCTTTTAACCTCTTGCACTCCGGGATACCGCGGGCGGTCACGTCTCTGCATCCTAGCGCGCCCTCGTGCGCACTAGGACGCACACTGTGCATCTCAGAGCGCACTGAAAAACAAAAAGCTGCATTTCCGTTCTTCCACTACAGACACAGCCGTGAACAGAAAGCCAAAGGAGTGCTTTGATTGGTTTAGATTTGATTGACCTCTCATTCGACTAATAAGAGCCTTGAATTGGGTTTCTGAAACCTTGAAGAACCAATGACTGAAAATCTAGCAAGAAGGACCCGCCTACCAACGGCTGTGAATACAGCGAGCCAATTGAAGCAGAGAAGTTCCACGATTGAAAGCGTGCCCCCCGTGCGTAAAATCTGTTTTGTGTAAGCCACTGGGTGACACACACGCGTTCGCCAGTCTATTTTTCTTACTACTGTTCTTATTTGTTTTGAAAAATCGTTCGGCAAAACCGCAATTATGGAAGCGCAAAACCGCAATAATGGAATCATGGTTTGACCGGGTCGCGTGACCAGAACCACGAGTCGTAACAAGCGGACCAGCGTCATGTTCGTCTGACAATGATGAAGAGAAGTTCGCCAGCGACACTGCTGTTGTGGACAGGTAAGTGTTATAAGCTAAATTATTCTTTATCCCTGAAAATTGTAATCAAAATGACTTTTGACCGATCGGTAAATTACAACTGTGCGTCATCGCCACATGACGGGACTGGTCCGTGCACCATGTCCGGACCGTGAACGCCCCCACCCCCCCCGCTACTCTTCTGTAGCGGATTGCAGATATATTGTAGCTATTTTAGTACAACTGTGCGTAGTAGACCGCGGGGACTGTGCGCCACATCGCCACATGACGGACTGGTCCGTGCGCCGCGTCCGGACCGTGAACGCCCCCCCCCCCCCCCGCTACTCTTCTGTAGCGGATTGCAGGCATTTTAGTACAACTGTGCGTAGTAGACCGCGGGGACTGTGCACCGCGGTCGCCACATCGCCACATAACTGTTCCGTCATGTGGCGATGGACGATGTCCGTCCTCTGTAGCGGGGGGGTGGGGGTGGGAGTTGTTATCCTCTACATCAGATATTTTAGTATAGTTTTTAGTGCACTGTAGGTTATTTTTTCTTGTAAAAAAAAAAAAAAGCCACACATTTTTTACGTGGCATGCTTCTTTGTGTGTGGGTGCTTGTTTGTTCATTCATTCATGAATGAATGAATGAATAAACAACCCCCCCCCACACACACACAGCCCTGAGTGTCACCTTTCATTAGAGCCCAAGATCAAGCTTCTATATTGAATCATTCAAAAGTTACAGACGTTTTTCCAAACTGTGCCATTTGGCACAGTTCAAAAACGCCTGGGAACAACCTGACAAAAAAGCTGTGTAATATATTCATTTTTTGTGATATTGTTACAAAATTTTGACCTCAGCTGGATAACACTTGGTTCTACATTTCTGTTGCATTTTCCAGCCCGGATCTGACAGCTGTGTGTTATTTGCAAGCATTTGTATCCAAAAAAACACCCAGGCGAACTTTATTTTCTTCAAGTTCAGTATGTTTAGATGACTGTTACTCAGTGGCCGGAGCACTTAGAGAGATTATGACTGTTTTGCCAAAAAAATCAAAGTGTTTTCTTTTAAATGAGACCAACCCCATGAAGATGCTGCAAAGGGTTGAAGAACAGCTTTTGATTTACTTTGGGTACGTTATTTTTAGGCGTTTTTAGGGAAATTGACCAGAGTGCAAGGGGTTAAGATTCAAAGACACCTTAAAGCATATTCTTAAGTGTGGAGGAGCACTCAAGACATGGAGAAACACTGTAGCTGATCACTCCGCTTTGGCGAGAGCTAACCTCTGACATCTGCAGCCGAATTGAAAAGGAAAGACTAACTAACTAACTAACTAACCTGCACTTACCGTATTTTTGGGACTATACAGTGCACTGGATTATAAGGCGCAATATCAATGAACGGTCCATTTGATGGTTTAATTTCATACATAAGGCGCACCGGATTATAAGGCGCATTAAAGCGAGGTAGTCGGAGCCGGGAAAAAATTTTTTTTTGCATGCATGGAAAGAAAATCCTATCTATAGTCATTATAGACACATATAGCGTGATTGTCTGCGAGTGTGAATGACCTGTTCCACGAGCAGGCGGAACGGTTTTAGTCCGTGGCTGTTCATCGCCATATTGGCAGGATACTCGCTGGGTACTCGCTCGGTACTCGATACGGCTCGCTCTCCGGCGGCAGCCCTGATAAGTAAACATATGCCGGGACGCTTGAATTCTTTTGTCCCAAAAATATCATTTTTGAATATTTTATTACAGCTAAACGGGAGCAGTTTCGATGCCGAAATTTCACATACAAATCCTAATATACATGTTCTATACACCATCGGCTTTTGGGTATCGACTACCTCGCAAGGTAGTCGGATCTGGGAATTTTTTTATTTTTTTTTTGGCGTGCATGGAAAGAAAATCCTATCTATAGTCATTATAGACACATATAGCGCGATTGTCTGCGAGTGTGGATGACCTGTTCCACGAGCAAATGTACGTTTTTTGGTCCGTGGCTCTTTATATCGCCATAATGGCCAGGATACTCGTTTGGTACTCGCTCGGTACTCGATACGACTCGCTCTCCGGCGGCAGCCCCGAGAAGTAAACAATGCAAACAAATGCCGGGACGCTTGAATTCTTTCGTCCCGAAAATATCATTTTTGAATATTAATTACAGCTAAACAGGAGCAGTTTCGATCCACGATCCATTGGCAGATAGTGGCGTAACTCGCTAGCAGTTTAACTTTGAATGACCTGTTGACACCAATATAGCAGTTGGAGTTCTTTGGTTAATCCACCCGGAATGATGGCAAGCTCCGAATTAGTTTGCTTCACTTGGGTTTTGACAGTATCGGTGAGATGGGCGTGCATGGAGTGGCAGATAAATAGGGACTGAGATTTGTGGAAAAAGCCATCCGGCCATTATGTTGAAGCACATATTACTCCGCGAGGCTCCTGACTACCGTAATGCTCCGACAATCCATCAAGCGGTTCGGCTTCGTAGCTTACCAAAGTCGTACTAAAACATTTTTGACAGATTTTTGAGCGCCGTGTACCACATAAAATCGGTTCGAGGTCAGTAAGCACAACCAGAATTAATACATAAGGCGCACCGGATTATAAAGCGCACTGTCAATTTTTGAGAAAATTAAAGGATTTTAAGTGCGCCCTATAGTCCAAAAAATACGGTATATAGCGCTTTTCTAGTCACAAAGACCACTCAAAGCGCTTTCACTAATACTAACCCTCTATTCTAAGGGCCTATAGGAAACCGATATCTAGGGACAATTTAGAACAGCCAGTTAACCTAACATGCATGTCTTTGGATTGTGGGAGGAAACCGGAGCCCCCGGAGTAAACCCACACAGCACAGGGAGAACATGCAAACTCAACACAGAAAGGTTCCAACCCCTGCCAACCTGGGGATTCGAACCAGGAACCTTCTAGCTGTAAGGTAACGGTGCTAACCACTGCACCACCATGCTGCCCAAGACGTGACATGAATCTCGAGAAGAGAGAAAAGCGCTATAAGAGGAGAGGAGAATCTGAAACTTTTCTCTTTGGATTGAACATTTCATCATACCATCTTATTTTATTGTTTGATGCCCGTGTTGGGTTTGAGGCTATATATATATATATATATATAATATGTGTGTATAGTTGTGAAGAATTTTCTCTGACATGTTTTCGTTTTATTTTATTATTCAGCTTTTTCATTGTATATATGTACACACACACACACACACACACGCGTGCGTGCGTGCGTGCGTGCGTGCGTGTGTGTGTGTGTGTGTGTGTGTACACACGTGGACAAAATTGTTGGTACCCCTCTGTTAATGAAAGAAAAACCGACAATGGTCACAGTAATAACTTGAATCTGACAAAAGTGATAATAAATAAAAATTCTATGAAAATTAACCAATGAAAATCAGACAATGCTTTTGAATTGTGGTTCAACAGAATTATTTTATAAAACAAACTCATGAACAGAGGTAACAGAGGGGTACCAACAATTTTGTCCACGGCTGTACACACACACACACACACACACACACACACACACACACACACACACACATATGTATACATCCATCCATCCATCCATCTTCTACCGCTTTTCCGGAGGTCCGGGTCGCGGAGGCAGCAGTTCAAGCAGAGAAGCTCAGACTTCCCTCTCCCCAGCCACCTGCTCCAGCTCTCCAGAGAGGATACCAAGGCGTTCCCAGACCAGCTGGGAGACATAGTCTCTCCACCGAGTCCTGGGTCTGCCCCGGGGTCTCCTTCCAGTGGGACGTGCCCGAAACACCTCAAGTGGGAGGCGTCCAGGAGGCATCCTAATCAGATGCCCATACCACCTCAACTGACTCCTTTCAATGTAGAGGAGCAGTGGTTCTACTCTGAGCCTCTCCCGGACGACTGAGCTCCTCACCCTATCTCTGAGGGTGAGTCCAGCAATCCTACGGAGAAAGCTTATTTCAGCCGCTTGTATCCGCGATCTTGTTCTTTCGGTCATTACCCAAAGCTCGTGACCATAGGTGAGAGTAGGAACGTAGATTGACTGGTAAATCGACAGCTTTGCCTTAGAACTAAGCTCCCTCTTCACCACAACAGACCGGTACAACGTCCGCATCACTGCAGATGCTGCTCCGATCTGTCTGTCAATCTCTCTCTATATATAGAGAGAGTGTGTGTGTATATATATATAAGTATATATACTGTATACAGGTACATCAAAAAAAAATTAGAATGTCATGAAAAAGTTCAATATTTTTTGTCACTCATTTAAAAAAGTGAAACCCATATATTATATAGATTCATTACACAGAGAGTGATATATTTCAAGTGTTTATGTATTTTAATTTTGATGATTATGGCTTACAGCTCATGAAAACCCCAAATTCAGTTTCTCAAAAAATTAGAATGTTATATAAAATTATCTTCCTCTTGACAATACTCCATAGATTCTCTATGGGGTTTAGGTCAGGAGAGTTTGCTGGCCAATCAAACACAGTGATGCCATGGTCATTAAACCAGGTTTTGATACTTTTGGCAGTGTGGGGGGGTGCCAAGTCCTTCTGGAAAATGAAATCAGCTTCTCCATAAAGTTTGTCAGCAGAGGGAAGCATGAAGTGCTCTAAAATTTCCTGGTAGACGACTGCACTGACTTTGGTCTTCATAAAACACAGTGGACTAACACCAGCAGATAGATAGATTTAGATAGATAGATGTACTTTATTGATCCCAAACTGGGAAATTGCAGTGTAACAGCAACATGACAGTAGACAACCAAACGACAGAAGCACACACAGCATGATAGACAAAGGGATTACCCATGGAAAGTAAAACTACTAAAAAAAGCTTAACTACATCATAGATGGTGGTAGATAGATACGGTGACCCATAAAGATACATGAATCATACCCGCTGTACAATGCAGGACTATCAGGTGTAGAGCAGGATGTGAGGTACCAGTTAGACTGTAAGGTGCAGTATGGCAGCATTGTTATGACCAGAATACAACATCAGAGTGAATTATTGTATAGTGAAATGGCATGTGGCAGGAAAGATTTCCTGTACCTAACCGTTTGGCAGTGAAGCTGTCGCAGTCTGCTGGAGAAAGTGCTCCGCTGTGTCTCCAGTGTGTGGTGGAGGGGGTGATCCGGATTGTCCATAATGGATTGCAGTTTATTTAGTGTTCTCCTCTCCACCACAGTCTCAAAGGTCTCCTTCCTGAGACCAATTACAGAGCCAGCCCTCTTGATAAGCTTGTCAAGTCTGTTGGTGTTGCTGGCTCTGATACTGCTACCCCAACAGACAGCAGCAAAGAAGATGGTGCTGGTGACAATGGTCTGGTAGAAAAGCTCCAGCATCCTGTTGCACACGTTGAAGGATCTCCGCTTTCTCAGGAAGTAGAGTCTGCTCATCCCCTTCTTGTGCGCAGCATCGGTGTTGGATCTCCAGTTCAGCCTGTTGCTGATCATGACACCCAGGTATTTGTAGTCCTCAACCACCTCCACATCCTCCCCCCTAATCTCCAGTGGCTGAGAAGGCGTCCTCTTCTTCCTGAAGTCAGTCACTATCTCTCTGGTCTTGCTGACATTCAGCCTCAGGTGATTCTGCTCTGTCCACTCCACAAATCTGTCTACCAGTGCCCTATACTCCCCCTCCTCTCCCCCTCTTATACACGCCACAACAGCTGAGTCATCAGAGAATTTCTGCAGGTGGCATGACTCGGTGTTGTAGTGAAAGTCAGTGGTGTATAAGGTAAAGAGAAAAGGAGAGAGCACAGTCCCCTGTGGAGCTCCCGTATCACTAACCACCATGCCAGACAAGACACTGCCCAGCCGGACAAACTGTGGCCTGCCTGTCAGGTAGTCAGTAATCCAGGAGATCACAGAGCTGTCAACCCCCATCACCCGCAGCTTCTCACCCAGCAGCAGTGGCTGGATGGTGTTAAAGGCACTGGAAAAATCAAAAAACGTGATTCTCAGTGTCTCCTTCACCATCTAGGTGCAGATGGGCTCGTTGCAGCAGGTAGATGACAGCGTCTTCAACTCCTAAATGGGGCTGATGTGCAAACTGCAGAGGGTCCATCCACGTCTTCACCTGCGGCCTCAGGTGGGCTAAGACCAGTCTCTCCAGGGCCTTCATCACATGAGATGTGAGGGCAACTGGACGATAGTCATTCAGGTCAGATGGAGATGACTTCTTGGGGACAGGAACCAGGCAGGACATCTTCCACAGCACCGGTACTCTCTCCAGACTCAGGCTGAGGTTGCACAGGTGTTTCAGTACCAAAGCTAGCTGGTTGGCACAGGTCCTCTGGATCCTGGCGGAGATGCCATCAGGGCCCGCAGCCTTCCGCTGACTCTCTCCAGCAGCTGTTTCTTAACCTGGTCTGTAGTCATAGTGATTGGGGGGGGATTGAGAGTTGCTGCATATGAGAGTGGTGGGGGAGGTGTGCGTGGGGGTCTGGCTGTGTTGTGGGGGTGACAGGAGAGTGGGGGGGGGCTGGCTGTGTTGTGGGGGGGGGGACAGACAGTGAGTTGAACTTATTAAAAAAATAGGTTCAGCTCATCAGCTCTCTCAAGGCTCCCTGATGTCTGTCTGTCTCTCCCCTTACACCCAGTTATTTGTTTCAGTCCCATCCACACATCCTTGGTATTGTTTGCCTGAGTTTATCTTCCAACTTCCTCCTGTAATTGTCTTTACACCTCCTCAGTATCTCTCTCAGTTTGTGCTGCACTCTCCTCAGTTCCTCCTTGTCTCCAGACCTAAAAGCTCTCTTCTTCTTGTTCAGAAGTGCTTTCAGGTCACTGGTGACCCATGGTTTGTTGTTGGGGAAACGGTGTACAGTTTGAGCTGGCATGGTTGTGTCTTCACAGAATCTGTTGCATTCTATGATGCAGTAGGTCATATTGTCATCGGCACAGATGGTTTATGCTTCCTTCTATTACACTGGTCAACACCAAATTCATTGTCTAAGTTTTTTTTTTTATCTGATTTAGGACAATTTTGATGTGCTGAATCCAAAAATCACATTGGTTTTGCTCAATCAGGTCAACTTTTTGAATTATGGCCACATGTTGTTTTATACGTTTTTGTTTACATGTATGGGTATTTTCGCTTTATATGATGCAAAATCATATAATCATCGGAGTCATTCCCAGTGAGAGTTGGACTCCGCCAGGGCTGCCCTTTGTCACCGGTCCTGTTCATAATTTTTATGGACAGGATTTCTAGGCGCAGCCAGGGAATGGAGGGTGTCATGCTTGGTGACCACAGGATCTCATCTCTGTTGTTTGCAGATGATGTTGTCCTGTTGGCTTCATCCAGCAATGACCTACAGCTCTTGCTGGGACGGTTTGCCGCTGAGTGTGAAGCGGCTGGGATGAGAATCAGCACCTCCAAGTCCGAGTCCATGGTCCTCAGCCGGAAAAAGGTGGATTGTCCTCTCCGGGTTGGGGACAGGCTCCTGCCCCAAGTGGAGGAGTTTAAGTATCTTGGGGTCTTGTTCACGAGTGAGGGGAAAATGGAGCGAGAGATCGACAGACGGATTGGAGCAGCATCTGCAGTGATGCGGACGTTGTACCGGTCTGTTGTGGTGAAGAGGGAGCTTAGTTCTAAGGCAAAGCTGTCGATTTACCAGTCAATCTACGTTCCTACTCTCACCTATGGTCACGAGCTTTGGGTAATGACCGAAAGAACGAGATCGCGGATACAAGCGGCTGAAATGAGCTTTCTCCGTAGGATTGCTGGACTCACCCTCAGAGATAGGGTGAGGAGCTCAGTCATCCGGGAGAGGCTCAGAGTAGAACCGCTGCTCCTCCACATTGAAAGGAGTCAGTTGAGGTGGTATGGGCATCTGATTAGGATGCCTCCTGGACGCCTCCCATTTGAGGTGTTTCAGGCACGTCCCACTGGGAGGAGACCCCGGGGCAGACCCAGGACTCGGTGGAGAGACTATGTCTCCCAGCTAGTCTGGGAACGCCTTGGTATCCCCTCTGAAGAGCTGGAGCAGGTGGCTGGGGAGAGGGAAGCCTGGGCTTCTCTGCTTGAACTGCTGCCTCCGCGACCCGGACCTCCGGAAAAGCGGTAGAAGATGGATGGATGGATGATGCAAAATTCTTTTTTATGTCTTGAAATTCTCTGAATTTTGAACAATGATGATGTAACATTCAATTTACATGTACTTACCTTTATATAAAGGTAAGTACATGCACAGTACCAAGTACAGGTTTTTACTTAGCACCTGATCGAGAGAAACAGATGTCATTTTCATATTCAGCTATGCAAAATTGTCTTAAATCAGTTGAAAAAACACAGACAACTTACAAAAAAATTATTTTTGTAACCCTGTGTTATATATTTAGTTCCATCCCTTCTTTCGTGGTGTTTCCTCCTGAGCTCATGCGGGATGAGGGGCTTCACTCCGGGCAGCAGTGCTGGCCTCCTCACCGCAATCAGCTGGTCGCGTGTGTAAACAATGCATCCACCCCCACCACTGTTCTCCATTGCCCCAAGGAAGAGAAGAAATAAGAGAAAGACCGGGGCTAAAATAGAAAAAACTTGGTGCAGTCATTAATCCGAGTCTTTCTACCGAGCTCTGGTGAAAAAAAGACGCACTATATACAAGAATAAGCAGATAAAAACACAAAGACACAAGAGAGCTGCTGCTGATATGGCCGCCTCTCCTTACGGCGCCTTAAAAAAAAAATTGTTGTTGTCTGGACTTTAAACACCTTGGATTCTGTACTTCACCACTCTTCCTCCAAATTCTAGGACCTTGATTTGAAATGCAAAAACTGTTTTCATTAGAAAAGATAGTAGATGGATGGTAGTCTGTAGGATGATTTTGGAAACCAAGAAGAGGAAGTGAGTGAAGGCATAGCCAAGAAATAAACACTGGAAATTACAGAAGGAAGAAGGTGACACAAAGTTCAGGAAGGAGTTGATACAGATTCTGGGTGGAAGGGAAGAATTACCAGATGACTGGGAAAGTACAGCTAAAGTATTGAGGGAAATGGCTAGAAAGGTTTTTTGTGTATCCCTTGGACATAGGAAAGATGACAAGGAGACTTGGTGGTGCACTGAGGAGGTACATGAAAGTATTCAAAGGAAGAGGTTGGCAAAGAAAAGTGTGACAGGGAGATGAAGAAAGTAGACAGGAGTACTTGGAGTCTAAGCATATGGAAAAGAGAGAGGTAGAAAAGGAAAAGGCATATAGTGAGTTGTATGAAAGTCTAGACACTAAGGATGGAGAAAAAGACTTGTACTGATTGGCTAAGACAGAGAGATCAAGCTGGAAGGGACGTGGAGCAGGTTAGATTGATTAAGGACAGAGATGGTCATGTACAAATGAGTGAAGAGAGTGTGTTGAGAAGGTGGAAGGAGTACTTTGAAGAAATGATGAGATTAATACATAAAATAAGCGAGAGAAGGATAGATGAAGGAAAGATAGTAAACAAGGAAATTCAGAGGATTAGCAAGGTGGAAGTGAGGGTAGCTTTGAAGAGGCTGAAGAGTGGGAAGGCTGTTGGCTCAGATGACATATCTGTGTAGGTATGGAAATGTTTAGGAGAGACGGCAGTGGGCTTTTTAACTAGATTGTTTAACACAATCCTGTAGAGTGAGAGGATGCCTGAGGAGTGGAATAGAAATGGTATGGTACCAGTTTTCAAGAACAATGGTGATGCTCAGAGCTGTAGTAACTACAGAAGCATAAAGTTGATCCGCCACACTATGAAGATATGGGAAAGAGTTGTTGAAGCCAGCTTAAGAAGAGAGGTAACAATCAGCGAGCAGCAGTACAGTTTCATGCCAAGAAAGAGTACTACAGATGCAATGTTTGCTTTAATTGTAATTTAACTGTAATTTCCCCGTTGCGGGACTAATAAAGGTTTATCTTGCCTTATCGTAAGGGTGTTGATGAAGTGTAGAGAAGGCCAGAAGAAATTGCCCTGTGTCTTTGTGGAACTGGAGGTAGCAGAATTGAAGATGTTAAGATGCTCACTGGGAGTGACTAGGAGGGACAGAATTAGAAATGAGTAGATCAGAGGGACAGCTCAGGTTGAACGGCTTGGAGACAAAGTAAGAGAGGCAAGGCTGAGCTGGTTTGGACATGTGCAGAGGAGGGATAGTGAATATATTGGACAAAGGATGTTGAAGATGGCGCTGGCAGGCAGGTGGAAAAGAGGGAGACCATAGAGAAGATTCATGGATGTAGTGAAAGAGGACATGGAGAAGGTTAGTGTGAGAGAAGAGGACGCAAGGGATAGGTTGAGATTCAGACAAATTATCTTCTGTGGTGACCCCTAAAGAGATCAGCTGAAAGAAGTTTTCACCAAAAAAAGAGAACTTTGGACCATTGGCCAACAATCTACATCTTTTTCTCTTTAGTCCAGTTTAGACATTTCTGATGTCTCTAGTTTAGGAGTGGTTTAGTATTAGGAACACAACAGTTGTAGCCCCTTTTCTGAAGACGTCTGTGTATGATGTTCTTGATACACTGACACCAGACTCAGTAATGGAGATGATAACTTTAGGAGAGAAGCTGTTCCTCAGTTTGTTGGTGTTTGATTTTATTGTCCTGAACCATCTGCCAGATGGTCAGAAGATCAAGGCTCTGTGGAATTTGTAAAGATCCAGGCAAACTTCCACAGACGAGTTGGGTACTGTAGATGGTGGGGTTTATGCAGAAGTGCATCTCCAACTAAAAAGGCAACCAGCATTAGTAGAATAAATTTCAGACTGTGTCTTGTACTACAAGAAAGAGATATGGTGGAGAATTATTGCAGATGCAGTCTCATTGCACATTGCTAAAGATATGCTGGCTGAAGATGTGAAAAGCCTGCAGTTGTCTGATCACATGCTGAAAACTTTTGATCCCTGGTATGTGCTATTGTAAGCGAGTCTTATAACTTGCATCAAAGGTTATGAAACAAAAATACAGGTGCATCTCAATAAATTAGAATGTCATTGAAAAGTTAATTAAATTCAGTAATTCAATTCAGAAAATGAAACTCCTATATTATATACATTCATTACACACAGAGTGATTTTTTTCAAGTGTTTATTTCTTTTTATTTTGATGGTTTTTGGCTTACAGCCCATGAAAACCCCAAATTCAGTTTCTCAAAAAATTAGAATATTTCATAAATTTAATTTAAAAAATATTTTTTTAATAGAAATGTTGGCCGACTAAAAAGTATGTCCATGTACACACTCAATACTTGATAGGGGCTCCATTTGCATGAATTACTGCATCAATGCAGCGTGGCATGGAGGTGATCAGCCTGTGGTACTGCTGAGGTGTTATGGAGGCCCAGGTTGCTTAGGCTTTACTGGCCAGAAAACTAGCCTGACTTCAACTATATAGAGAATTTATGGAGTATTGTCAAGAGGAAGATGACAGACATCAGACCCAACAATGAAGACGAGCTGAAGGTTGCTATCAAAGCAACGTGGGCCTTTTTGACACCTCAGCAGTACCACAGGCTGATCACTTTCATACCACACCACATTGATGCAGTAATTCATGCAAATGGAGCCCCGACCAAGTATTGAGTGTGTACATGGACATACTTTTCAGCAGGCCAACATTTCTATTAAAAATCTTTTTTTTTTAAATTGATTTTATGTAATATTCTCTTTTTTTGAGAAACTGAATTTGGGGTTTTCAAGAGCTGTAAGCCATAACCATCAAAATTAAAAGAAATAAACACTTGAAATATATCACTCTGTGTGTAATTAATCAATATAATAGGAGGTTCATTTTCTGAATTGAATTACTGAATTTAATTAACTTTTCGATGACATTCTAATTTATTGAGATGCACCTGTATGTGATAAACAGTAAGACCATAAAATTGTTTGTCATTTTCTAACAGGCTGACATTAACTGTGTAATGAGCAAATTTCAAAAGAAAATGGTTATTGAACTTGCTACTGCACTCATTGCTATACTGCAGACTAGGAGAGAGGATGCAGAACTATAGTGGTCCAGTCAAATCAGAAAAATGTCAGTTACCTTTCAGAAAACCTAAAATCTGTTTGAAAATAGAACTGTTCAGATCCAGCTGAACCACTAGATGGGGCTAGATGGTGTCATAAGAAGCACAGTATTTCTGTATAGTTTATTCTGCTTGCTGTAAACGTAGTTCTAAAGAAAACCTTACTTTACAGATATAATGTACACTCCTTTTCTTCTTGCAGTTCTTGCTAAGCCACCAGCAGCTCCAAAGGCAGTTGGGGACACTGCTTCTATCTCCCAACAACTGGAGAACAAAACTTCACCTTCTGTTACTCAAGTGGAGGTAGATACCGTTAAATTTCACAGTTTATACTAACAATTTTGTTTTTATTAGTATTGACTCATTCATATCTTTTCTTATTTGTAAGTGTCCAGATGTCATTCTGATAAAAGATGAAGATGACATTGGAGGATGTGAACCAGTTGTTGGTAAGCAGTTGGGCAATCAGTGAGCCACAAGAACTAATTAGGCAATCTTTAATTCTTAACTGATTGAATTTGAGAAATTAATTGATTAAAAATAACCATAAAAGATCTGATCTTGATATTTTTCCTTTGGTCTTTCCCCCTTTTAACTCAAAATATCAACTTTCTCTGATTATTTACCATATGGGGGGAGGTTTTCATCATGGTCACTTTAAACCCAGTTCATTGTCTATCACAGTAACAAACAGAAAGTGACAGCATACAGGGTTTCCTCTGGTAACATTTCTCGGTGGCGGCCCACCTTGCCAGAAAATTTACCACCACGCCAAGAAGGAGATATGAATTTAAGAAAAATATATGAAGCAATGACTTTCCGCAAGCGTGCACATGAACAACGCGCATGGCCATCATCCGCACAGAGTTAAGAAGCACCCTGCCCACGCGAGCTTTCCAGTCAGTCAGCAGGCAGTGTCTCACTAGCGGCAGCAGCATCTTCATGGAAAAGGAGTGAAAACCGGGAAGTCAAACAGCAGAAATTGACTCTATTTGAAGAGAAACTTTGTGAAGACGTCCACCGTTTCTTCGTTGGTGAAAAGCCTGGCGTGTCAGCGCCTTGGCGCTACCTGTCAGGTGGGAGTGAAACTACAAATGATGGTTGTGTGCATGTGTCAACCGCTTGGCCTGGGTAGATGAAAAAAGTGAGCATGTACAGCGCCGCATGCGTGCCAGGCTCGTCCAAAGCGTATGTGGACCAAGGCGGACTAGAGGGGAAATGCAGCATGAATAAGGCTTGACTGTCCGACAGAAACATGAGTTTATTGAAGTACTTTAAACATGGAAAAAAAAATAAAATCAGAAGAGGTATGTAAGCACTGGAGGCATTTATCATGGTTTTAACCCGCTGGGAACGGGAGCAATAATGGAAGAGTCACTTAGCTAAGAGATGTGGTTAGAATTCAAATGCAGCCAGCTTCATAAGAAAGGAAAGGCAAGGGGGACTACTGAATTGCTGAGGATATATTTCACCAGCCTCTACAATATTAAGTTATGTTCCCAATTATGTACCTGGCAAGTGAAGATGACTGAAATTCACGAAGTCAGTGACTTTAATCCGTCAGCAGCCTTCAGACAAACTGAACTTGCCAGCATTTGGATTTCAAAGTAAGGGAGGTTTTTCTTGGCGGTGAGGAGATTTCTAAAAAAAAACCTATAAATATATAGAAATATTATAACAGAAATAATGGCATCCTTGGTCTAAGTTAATTTAAATCATTAAATACAATTTTATTAATATTCTTTGTAATGAGAGTTAAATTATTGTTTTGTTCTTACTGCAAAGCTATGGTCAAAAATATAAATTGTTATAAGGAAAAAGTTAAAAAAAATACATTGCTCAAAAAAATTAAAGGAACACTTTGAAAACACATCAGATTTTAATGGGAAAAATAAGCTGGATATCTACACTGATATGGACTGGATAATGTGTTAAGAATGAAAAGATGCCACGTCTTTTGATGGAAATGAAAACACTCCAAAATTTACAATGAAGAAATTGTGGCAGGCTAGTCCAGCTTACTCAGATTAAAAAGTGTTCCTTTAATGTTTTTGAGCAGTATATACAGTGAGGCAAAAAAGTATTTAGTCAGCCACCAATTGTGCAAGTTCTCCCACTTAAAAGATGAGAGAGGTCTCCAATTTTCATCATAGGTATACCTCAACTATGAGAGACAAAATGAGAAAAAAAAAATTCAGAAAATCACATTGAAGGATTTTTAATGAATTAATTGGTAAATTCCTCGGTAAAATAAGTATTTGGTCACCTACAAACAAGCAAGATTTCTGGCTCTCACAGACCTGTAACTTCTTCTTTAAGAGGCACCTCTGTCCTCCACTCGTTACCTGTATTAATGGCACCTGTTTGAACTCGTTATCAGTATAAAAGACACCTGTCCACAACCTCAAACAGTCAGACTCCAAACTCCACTATGGCCAAGACCAAAGAGCTGTCAAAGGACACCAGAAACAAAATTGTAGACCTGCACCAGGCTTGGAAGACTGAATCTGCAATAGGTAAGCAGCTTGGTGTGAAGAAATCAACTGTGGGAGCAATTATTAGAAAATGGAAGACATACAAGACCACTGATAATCTCCCTCGATCTGGGGCTCCACGCAAGGCTCACCCCGTGGGGTCAAAATGATCACGAGAACGGTGAGCATACATCCCAGAACCACACGGGGGAACCTAGTGAATGACCTGCAGAGAGCTGGGACCAAAGTAACAAAGGCTACCATCAGTAACACACTATGCCGCCAGGGACTCAAATCCTGCAGTGCCAGACGTGTCCCCCTGCTTAAGCCAGTACATGTCCAGGCCCGTCTGAAGTTTGCTAGAGAGCATTTGGATGATCCAGAAGAGGATTGGGAGAATGTCATATGGTCAGATGAAACCAAAATAGAACTTTATTGTAAAAACTCAACTTGTCGTGTTTGGAGGAGAAAGAACACCATACCTACTGTGAAGCATGGGGGTGGAAACATCATACTTTGGGGCTGTTTTTCTGCAAAGGGACCAGGACAACTGATCCGTGTAAAGGAAAGAATGAATGGGGCCATGTATCGTGAGATTTTGAGTGAAAACCTCCTTCCATCAGCAAGGGCATTGAAGATGAAACGTGGCTGGGTCTTTCAGCATGACAATGATCCCAAACACACCGCCCGGGCAACGAAGGAGTGGCTTCATAAGAAGCATTTCAAGGTCCTGGAGTGGCCTAGCCAGTCTCCAGATCTCAACCCCATAGAAAATCTTTGGAGGGAGTTGAAAGTCCATGTTACCCAGCGACAGCCCCAAAACATCACTGCTCTAGAGGAGATCTGTATGGAGGAATGGGCCAAAACACCAGCAACAGTGTGTGAAAACCTTGTGAAGATTTACAGAAAACGTTTGACCGCTGTCATTGCCAACAAAGGGTATATAACAAAGTATTGAGATGAACTTTTGTTATTGACCAAATACTTATTTTACCAAGGAATTTACCAATTAATTCATTAAAAATCCTTCAATGTGATTTTCCGGATTTTTTTTTTTTTTCATTTTGTCTCTCATAGTTGAGGTGTACCTATGATGAAAATTGGAGACCTCTCTCATCTTTTAAGTGGGAGAACTTGCACAATTGGTGGCTGACTAAATATTTTTTTGCCCCACTGTATATACCACAGTCTGTTTCAAATTTGTTTAAAAAAACAGTATTTTTATTTTAAAATACAGACAAAAATAAGCCATAAAATAATCCACAAATTTATAATAAAGTTTCAAATGTACAAAAAAAGTCAATTTTACAAGAGGAAATTATAAATTTGAGGAAAATGGCTTCAAATTTAGATAAATTTACAGAGAAAAGTAGAAAACTATAAGAAAATTGTTATAAATTTTGGAGAAAAACCTCAAACCTTCAAGGCTGAAGTCATTACTCAAGTTTTAAGTAGGTGCTCTTTGTACCCTTAACTAGAAATTTTTGGTTGTCTCCTTTAATTTACATGGCACTTGGTATTTTCTGTCCTGTTTGTATACCACCATAGACGGAGAGAGAACCTGAATTAGACAGAGCTCAGAGAGGGCAAGATGAGACAAAAGAGAGGAGCCAAGGAGAGGAAAGTGTTCAGGCAGAGGGTCCAGGAGAGGTGAGAGTAGAGGAAGGAGAGAAGGATGACACCAGTAAAAAGTCCAAATACAGGACGTCTGGGTTTCCAACATTCAAGCTTTGGTTGTACAATACTTGAAATTGTAAGATCCATATGTACGGCAGTGGCTCAGGAGGTAGAGCGGGTTGTCCAATAACCGGATGGTTGGCCGTTCAAATCCCGCTCTCCCCAGATATCTTGCCGTTGTGTCCCTGGGCAAGACACTTTACCCACCTTGCCTCCAGTGTCCATAACACTGGGTATGAATGCGTATGAATGTTCCGTGGTGGCCAGAGAGGCCGTTGTTCTGGATTGGCAGCCACGTTTCCGTCAGCCTGCCCCAGGGCAGCTGTGGCTACAGTAGTAGCTTGCCACTACCATTGTCTGTCTGGAGTGAATGAATAATGTATCTGTAATAAGCGTCTTTGAGTGTCTATGATAAAGCGCTATATAAATCTGATGCACTATTATTATTATATGCAAAGTTACTGTGCAAAATTAAAAAAAGAAATAAATAGTATAAAATTAACATATTCAGCCCCCCCCCCCAAAAAAAAAAAAATATGTTGCCACCATGCCAAGGTCTTTAAGCCAGAGGAAACACTGAGCATATATTTTTTTTTTTTTTTTTGTTACTTATTTGTACCCGTAGGTAGATTTGGTTTGCAGTCTGGTGACAAGCCACTGGCTGCTTGTCGCTGCGTGCGCGAGCGCCCTAAACCTACATGTTTTTGGTATGCGGGAGGAAACCGGAGAAATCCCGGAGTAAACCCGCGCAACACGGGGAGAACATGCAAACTCCACACAGCTCACTGTTGGTCGGGGGCTGGAATCGAACCCATGATCTCATGATCCCCGCGATCCCCCGGCCGAGGGTAAACTGTACTGCCACAGTGCTAAACCACTGCGCCACCGTGCAGCCATATATATCTCCATCAGCACTTAAAATGCTAGATCCAGATTTTTATTTGGATCCACACTGTAGTATACCAGTCCCCATATGATTGTCCACATACATAAGGTGACAATACATGAACACAGATGTGGGGTAAGTATTAACAGAAGAAAAAAAGAAAAGACCAACGTGGACAGGATTACATTAGTACGAAAGTGTGAATGTCAGTTTTGGTTTATCGTCCAGTTCTAGCAAAAGTTTAAGGCAGTGGTTATGGGTACGAAACAGTACCCATAGAATTCTTGCTATACATACGGCTCGAATCTGATTGACCAGTCATTTCAATTCATCATTTCAAATGGAATTTGATATCAGAGGGACAGCTCAGGGTGAGCAGTTTGGAGACAAAGTAAGAGAGGCAAGGCTGGAAGGCTGAGATGGTTTGGACATGTGCAGAGGAGGGATAGTGGATATATTGGACAAAGGATGTTGAAGATGGATTTGCCAGGCAGGAGGAAAAGAGGAAGACCACAGAGAAGATTCATGGATGTAGTGAAGGAGGACATGGAGAAGGGTGGTGTTACAGAGGAAGATGCAAGGGATAGGTTGAGATGGAGGCAGATGATCCACTGTGGCGACCCCTAAAGGGAGTAGCTGAAAGAAGAAGAAGAAGAAAACTGCTCTCTGTCAGTAACTATTGGGATCGTCAAATAAAACGGAGGCGGGGGATATTGCACTCGCCTCAGAGTGCTCTTGTTCACAAATGTATTCAATCTTCAGAAACAGCAGGACAGTTTCTGTATAGGCCAGGGGTCAGCAACCTGTGGCCCCCGGACCGCATGCGGCCCTTCAGCCCCCATGCTGCAGCTCCCTGCAGTTATATCTCAAAACACATGGAAATTAATGGAGCTCAATTTAATCATTTTATTTTTTTAATTATTGTTTATTGCAATTGGATACATTTCTCAATGGAAACACATACTTTTATGAATGTAAAATATATATTTTTAGATTATTTATTATGTTGTCAACCATGCGTGACTGTGTCACATCTGATGGCGACTGCGCAGAGAGCTACTCAACCTCTCCTCATTGCATGTGGAGAGAGGTCACGGACAGCAACAGCTTTCTCCCACTCTCTATAAGACATGAGTAAATCCAGAGAAAATAAAATCACAGAGGAAAATAGAGAGTCTAATTCTGTGTGGGATTAATTTGTGTTCATGTATGGTTGTTGTGGAGAGAATTTCTCCACAAGAACACAAACAATGAAAAAAGCCGCCTCATTAGTGTCTTCAGGTCTATAAAAAAGTCTTAAATGTGATTATGTAAAATCAACACCTTAATTATCCTTATAAATGAAAAACAATCCTTGAATTCCTGCTCAATACCTTTATAGTCGCCTGCACTATAAATGCTGGATTCAGACATGACCGAAGTCTGAATTAGTGTAAATTTATTTTCACCATCACAGCTCAATACTTCCTGAGTTATGTAAAAATAAAAGCCCTCTACAGGGATTCAGTTTTCAGAATGGTTGTCTGTTATGTGCTTTTTTTATGAAACGCTGTCAACAAGATATACTTGTCTGAAATCAAAGCCAACAGTTTTTCGTCACAATTTTAAATAAAAAAGCAAAAAATCGTAAAAGGAGTTCAAATGAGTGAAAAAAGAGGTGAGTAGATTCTGTGACAGTGATGTAGTGATGAGCCTTTTCTTTTAAGGACGTTTTCAGCTTTTTGTCTGCAGGATAACTTGCTAGTTTGTTATCTGTGAGGTTTTAAACAGTGAATTATATGGGGGGGGGGCTGAAAAGTTCATAGGCTGACCATGATGTATTGGTCAAATTTGACCAAATGTGGTTTTGTGGGGCACATATATGCACATATGTATATCATTGCATGATTCATACGTATACCACCTTAGGCTTCACATCTGAGACGGAACAAAGGACTGAGCCGCTCTGGAGATAACACAAAGGTGTGAAAGTCTAGTCTTTGGCATGCAAAGAGACAGCTGTGGAGGATTTCGCCCAGCGACCAGAGACTGGAGGTGGGGGGTGTTAAGATCGGGAGGAAGTTACATTGTTACTGGGATTAAGTACCATGTGACTGTGTGTTTTTTTTTTTTTTATTTAAGTTTTTGTAAGGGGTATACAGGTCGTTACAGCAGTGCATTGTTTACATTTTCATCACATGTTCCCTTATTTTCTGATATCTGACAACATTGGAAGATTAATTCTTACAACACCCCCTTTTTTTTTTAAAGTGAAAGAAAAAGTGAAATTAAAGAGAAAAAAAAACAACAAAAAAACAAAAAAAACAAACCAAAAAACAAACAAACCAGCAAAAAACAAACAAAAAGAAAAAGTAAGTAAATAAAGGTAAAAGAGCATCTGAGTAGCGTTGGAACAAAGAGCGGAACCATTATTGAAATGGTATTTGTCAAAGATTAGATCTAAAGGAAGACACATATGCGATCCAAGGTTGCCAAAAGTTCATGAACCCATCCATGTCCTGTCTCAGTGCGAATGTCAACTTTTCCATCGAGTAAATGTCTTGGATCACGTTAATCCAATCTTCAGGTGTAGGACAGTCCTTCAACATCCATTTTTTAGTTAGAGCTTTTTTGCTTGCCAATATTAAAACATTGAATAAGTATTTTTCTCCTCGTCTTTCCAGTGAGTCCGGTAGTAAACCCAAATACAAAGTTACAAAAGAAAAGGGAACTGTTACAGTGGTACCTCTACTTACGAATTTAATTCGTTCCGGAAGAATTCTCGTAACGTGAAAAATTCGTAAGTAGAGGCGCGTTTTACATGTAAATGCCGTAATCCGTTCCAAGCCCCCAAAATTCGGGCATAAATTTTTTATAAATCGTAAAAACACATCAAAACATGTAACAAATACATGTTACAATTAGATTACTGCACAATAAACATAAAATGAGAGTTTAAAATGAGAGAAAGAATAATAAAAGCGAAAGAATAATAAAAATTATGTTCATTTACCTTTTAACTGCGATCGTCGGCGTCGGCGTCACCTTTTGCCTTCTTTGGTTCATGTTCTGTCTCATCAGTGGTTTTTGCCTGACGTTTTGTGATGAAACGATCCAAGGACGTTTGCTTTTATCGGCTTGTAAGGGCTTCCTTTTGTTTTAATACCGTGCTGATCGTTGATGTTGTTTTTTTTTTTTTCCCCAAAACTTTATTAAGAACAAGGTGAAAGTACAGAGTTATAACGTAGATGGTGATAAACATGGCAGTTAACAATTTTTTTTTCTCTGAATTGTGTAGTTCAGTCAACAGTCTTACAAGAGGTAAGAAGGATAAAATAAAGTAGTAAGAATAGTAAATAATAATAAGATAAAGCGAGATCAACCAAACGCATCCATTCGTGGCCAGTGGGATACCAGGAAGATGCTAGGCGATAGCCAATGGCAGAGCAGCTACAGGTATGTTTACGTTCGGTAAAATACGGGAGCTGCGAGGAGCGCGTACTTTTTTTGCCTTTTGTATCCTGAAATTTTGTTTGTAACTAGAGGCAATATTTTCCCGTTGAGGCGTCTCGTAACCTGAAAATTTCGTATGTAGAGACGTTCGTAAGTAGAGGTACCACTGTATTTTGAATATTTTCCCCAATATTGTCTGTACATTGGTCCAATATTGGTGGATAACTGGGCATGACCAAAACACATGAAAATGATTTGCAGTCTTTTCACCACACAAGCGCCAACAGTTCAACCCCTTATGGGTAAATTTGTTTTGTGCAGGTGTTCTGAAAAATCTTACCAAGTTTTTCCATCCAAATTCTCTCCACTGCAGGGATGAGGTACTTTTCCATTGCTGTTTATTTAGCTTTTCCCATATTTCCAGTTGTAAAGTGAAATTCCCCTCTTTTTCCCATCTCTCTTTTATATAAGATGTGTTGTCTCCTTTTAAGTCTTGAAGACCTTGGTATATTTTAGAAATGTATCTGATCCCTGGGATCCCTTTATATGCCATTAAGAAGACCTTCAGAACACCTGACTGGGCCCTTTCCAAATCCTCCTTTTTGTAACTTAGATTTTTATTCATTTTTCATCATATATAATGCATTCAGATCACATTCTACATTTAAAACACAAAGGGGTTAGGGTAGGGAAAAAGAAAAAAAAATAAAAATAAAAAATAAAAAAAATAAAAAAAATAAAAAGGGGGGGGGACAAATGTTGGAGCATCAAGTTTTTAGTTTCCATCTCTTAATTCTTCTGGTTTTTTCAGTGTCTTTGGTTATTCTTTCAATTTCTGCCTCGTTGTTGCACTTTGTAGTGTGTCCATTTCCGCCATTTTTTCTCCCATATTCCTTCTTGCATTCTTCGTCGATATGTTAGTTTTTCCATCATACGTATGTCCTCAACAATGTCAGTCCATTGTTCTTGGTCAGGAAGAACTT
The DNA here is from genome assembly GCA_020510985.1 of Pholidichthys leucotaenia. Classification (NCBI taxonomy): domain Eukaryota; kingdom Metazoa; phylum Chordata; class Actinopteri; order Cichliformes; family Pholidichthyidae; genus Pholidichthys; species Pholidichthys leucotaenia. The sequence goes on along the minus strand of CM035840.1, from coordinate 42,628,542 downwards.
CTGATCGCCATTTTTTTGTGATAGTTTTTTTACATGCAATCAACAAGATTTTAACTAGATATCTGTCCTCAGCCTGTATAACATTGTCTTTTTTAAGATCACATAAGTACATCAGGTTACAGTTCATTGGTATATTATATCCTAATATCCTCTGTATTGTCACATGCATAGATTTCCAAAATGATGATATTTTGTAGCATTTCCAAAACATATGTGAGTGGTCTGCATTTTGAGCCCCACATCCCCTCCAGCATAAAGATTGGGTATTTGTATATTTTCCTTGAATCTGTGGTGTAATGAAAAAGCGAATCAGGTTTTTCCATCCAAATTCCCTCCATGCCCTTGAATTTGTTGATGTGTGTTGTGTTTTCCATATTTCCTGCCAGCTTTCTTCTGTTATGTTTAAATTGAGCTCTTTCTCCCATTTCTCCTTTATATAGTTACTTGTATGATTGTTTGTCATAAGTTTCTGATATAGTTTTGAAATAATTCTTATTTTATTTCCTGCATATGAGCTTAAAATAAGTTGTATAATCTCGTTCACATCTGTTTGGAGGTTATGCCTAATCTTCTTCATATAGTAATCTCTCATCTGCAGATATCTGAAAAATTCTGATCTTTCTAATTTAAATTTTCTCCTGATATTTACAAAGCTCCCGAGATCTTTTTTTCCGATATTGCCCCATGCTGTGATTCCCTTGTTCACCAGATTTTTGTATCCCCTATCTTGTTTTGCCGGTTCAAACTGACTGTCAAATGCTACCCATTTCAATAGTTTTATGTCTTCCCTTATATTATATTTTTGTACTATTTTATACCACAGTTCTAAAGTAAATTTAGTGATTGGGTCTATTTGTTTGATTTGCTTATATGCATCTTTATCCCCTATTATGCTTTGTACTGGGAGTCCCTCAATTCCCTTTTCCATTTCTTTCCATTTTGCCTCATATCCCTCGTCGCACCAACATATGATATATCTTATTTGTGCTGAGTAGTAATATTCCTTTAGACTCGGTAGGCCCATGCCTCCTTTCTCTTTTGGTAATTGGAGGGTTTTATATTTCACTCTTGGTTTTTTACCTCCCCAAACAAATCTCGATATCATCCTGTCCCACTTTGAGAATTGGGCATCTGGAATCTCTGTTGGTATAGCCTGGAAGAGGTAAAGTAATCTAGGTTGTATGCTGATTTTGACTGTCTCAATTTTTGAATTCAGATCCATATTTAAGATTGACCATCTATCAATATCTTTTTTTATTTCTTGTTCCAACCTATCATAGTTTGCTTTATATATTTTGCTTAGGTCTTTAGGTATGTTCACTCCAAGGTATTTTATTTCTTTTTGGTTCCAGTTTAGTTTGATCTTATCAGTTATCTGGTTTAGAGGGTTATAGTGGAATGTCAGTATTTGTGTTTTTGTTATGTTTATCTTGTATCCTGATAATTTTCCAAAATTTTCTATCAAGTTCATCATTTCCATTATTGATTTATCTGGTTGTTCAAGATAAACTATAATATCGTCTGCAAATAGCCCAATCTTGTGTTCCGCCCCCTTTATTGTTACACCTTTTAATTTCTTATTTTGTCTTATCGCTTGAGCCAATGGTTCTATGAACAGAGCAAACAAGGTAGGCGATAAGCAGCATCCCTGCCTAGTTGATCTGTGTATATTTACTTTGTCTGTTAAGCTACCGTTTATCTTGATTCTTGCCACAGGTTCTTGATATAGCGTCCTTATGCATTGTACTGATTTTTCGTTAAATCCAAAGCGCTCCAGTACACTATATAGGAATTTCCAGTTAACCCTGTCAAATGCTTTTTCTGCGTCTAAACTCATTATTACTGCGCTTTTCTTTTCTTTATGTATTTGGTTAATTATATGTATTGTTCTCCTGATATTGTCATGTGTTTGGCGTCCCTCTATGAATCCAGTTTGATCATCTTCTATCAATTCCGTCAAGAATGTCTTTATTCGTTTACATATAATTGTTGTGTATATTTTATAATCTACATTTAATAAAGAGATTGGTCTATAGTTTCCGCATTGTTCTTTATCTTTCCCTGGTTTTAAAATAACTGAAATGATTGCTTCGTTCCATGATGGAGGTATTTTGTTGTTGTTCAGCGTCCAATTAAATGACTTTAGGAGTTGTGGCGTGAGTTCTTCTATAAACAGTTTATAAAACTCAGAAGAGTATCCATCACTACCTGGTGATTTACCGTTTTTTTTTTGTAACTTAGATTTTTATTCATTTTTCATCATATATAATGCATTCAGATCACATTCTACATTTAAAAAACAAAGGGGTTAGGGTAGGGAAAAAGAAAAAAAAATAAACAAAATAAAAATAAAAAATAAAAGGGGGGGGGACAAATGTTGGAGCATCAAGTTTTTAGTTTCCATCTCTTAATTCTTCTGGTTTTTTCAGTGTCTTTGGTTATTCTTTCAATTTCTGCCTCGTTGTTGCACTTTGTAGTGTGTCCATTTCCGCCATTTTTTCTCCCATATTCCTTCTTGCATTCTTCGTCGATATGTTAGTTTTTCCATCATACGTATGTCCTCAACAATGTCAGTCCATTGTTCTTGGTCAGGAAGAACTTCTGATCGCCATTTTTTTGTGATAGTTTTTTTTACATGCAATCAACAAGATTTTAACTAGATATCTGTCCTCAGCCTGTATAACACTGTCTTTTTTAAGATCACATAAGTACATCAGGTTACAGTTCATTGGTATATTATATCCTAATATCCTCTGTATTGTCACATGCATAGATTTCCAAAATGATGATATTTTGTAGCATTTCCAAAACATATGTGAGTGGTCTGCATTTTGAGCCCCACATCCCCTCCAGCATAAAGATTGGGTATTTGAATATTTTCCTTGAATCTGTGGTGTAATGAAAAAGCGAATCAGGTTTTTCCATCCAAATTCCCTCCATGCCCTTGAATTTGTTGATGTGTGTTGTGTTTTCCATATTTCCTGCCAGCTTTCTTCTGTTATGTTTAAATTGAGCTCTTTCTCCCATTTCTCCTTTATATAGTTACTTGTATGATTGTTTGTCATAAGTTTCTGATATAGTTTTGAAATAATTCTTATTTTATTTCCTGCATATGAGCTTAAAATAAGTTGTATAATCTTGTTCACATCTGTTTGGAGGTTATGCCTAATCTTCTTCATATAGTAATCTCTCATCTGCAGATATCTGAAAAATTCCGATCTTTCTAATTTAAATTTTCTCCTGATATTTACAAAGCTCCCGAGATCTTTTTTTCCGATATTGCCCCATGCTGTGATTCCCTTGTTCACCAGATTTTTGTATCCCCTATCTTGTTTTGCCGGTTCAAACTGACTGTCAAATGCTACCCATTTCAATAGTTTTATGTCTTCCCTTATATTATATTTTTGTACTATTTTATACCACAGTTCTAAAGTAAATTTAGTGATTGGGTCTATTTGTTTGATTTGCTTATATGCATCTTTATCCCCTATTATGCTTTGTACTGGGAGTCCCTCAATTTCCTTTTCCATTTCTTTCCATTTTGCCTCATATCCCTCGTCGCACCAACATATGATATATCTTATTTGTGCTGAGTAGTAATATTCCTTTAGACTCGGTAGGCCCATGCCTCCTTTCTCTTTTGGTAATTGGAGGGTTTTATATTTCACTCTTGGTTTTTTACCTCCCCAAACAAATCTCGATATCATCCTGTCCCACTTTGAGAATTGGGCATCTGGAATCTCTGTTGGTATAGCCTGGAAGAGGTAAAGTAATCTAGGTTGTATGCTGATTTTGACTGTCTCAATTTTTGAATTCAGATCCATATTTAAGATTGACCATCTATCAATATCTTTTTTTATTTCTTGTTCCAACCTATCATAGTTTGCTTTATATATTTTGCTTAGGTCTTTAGGTATGTTCACTCCAAGGTATTTTATTTCTTTTTGGTTCCAGTTTAGTTTGATCTTATCAGTTATCTGGTTTAGAGGGTTATAGTGGAATGTCAGTATTTGTGTTTTTGTTATGTTTATCTTGTATCCTGATAATTTTCCAAAATTTTCTATCAAGTTCATCATTTCCATTATTGATTTATCTGGTTGTTCAAGGTAAACTATAATATCGTCTGCAAATAGCCCAATCTTGTGTTCCGCCCCCTTTATTGTTACACCTTTTAATTTCTTATTTTGTCCTATTGCTTGAGCCAATGGTTCTATGAACAGAGCAAACAAGGTGGGTGATAAGCAGCATCCCTGCCTAGTTGATCTTTGTATATTTACTTTGTCTGTTAAGCTACCGTTTATCTTGATTCTTGCCACAGGTTCTTGATATAGCGTCCTTATGCATTGTACTGATTTTTCGTTAAATCCAAAGCGCTCCAGTACACTATATAGGAATTTCCAGTTAACCCTGTCAAATGCTTTTTCTGCGTCTAAACTCATTATTACTGCGCTTTTCTTTTCTTTATGTATTTGGTTAATTATATGTATTGTTCTCCTGATATTGTCATGTGTTTGGCGTCCCTCTATGAATCCAGTTTGATCATCTTCTATCAATTCCGTCAAGAATGTCTTTATTCGTTTACATATAATTGTTGTGTATATTTTATAATCTACATTTAATAAAGAGATTGGTCTATAGTTTCCGCATTGTTCTTTATCTTTCCCTGGTTTTAAAATAACTGAAATGATTGCTTCGTTCCATGTTGGAGGTATTTTGTTGTTGTTCAGCGTCCAATTAAATGACTTTAGGAGTTGTGGCATGAGTTCTTCTATAAACAGTTTATAAAACTCAGAGGGGTATCCATCACTACCTGGTGATTTACCGTTTTTAAGTGACTTAATCACATCTCTGATCTCTTGTGTTGTTATTTCTGCTGTTAGTTTTTCATTTTGTTGATTTCCTATTGATGGCAAGTCCAATGTGTCTAGAAATTTTTTGATATCTTTCGTATTTGTTTCTTCAGGTTGCGAGTATAGTTCTTGGTAGAAATTATGGAAAATTTCTTCGATGTTTTCTGGGTTAACTGTGGTTTTATTTGTGGTGGGGTCTTTAATCTTGTATACATTATTCATTGTTTGTTGTTTTCTTAACCGTTTTGCCAGCAGTTTTGTGGCTTTTGGCCCCGTTTCATAATATTTTTGCTTTAGATATCTATTTTTCCTTTCAATTTCATCCATTTGTGTTTCTTTTATCTTTGTTTTTTCTTCTTTAATTTCTTGATATATTTTTGGATCATTTGTGCTTTGATGTTTACGTTCTAATTCCCTCAGTCTCTCACATCTTTGTTCATACGCTTCCAGTTTAGTCTTATTTGCTTTTCCTGTTTCAACAATTAATTTACCCCTTAACACGGCTTTTAGTGCGTCCCATAGTATTGTTGGGTCCACTTCTTCATTGTCATTCTCTTGGATATATTCGTTTATGTTTATTTTTATTCTTTCTTTCATTTTCTCATCATTTAACAGTCCTACGTTAAGTTTCCATGTTGTTTGTCGTTTTCTATTGTTTAAATATATTTCCATGTATATAGGATTATGATCTGATATTTCTGCCCCTCCAATCCAACAATTTCTCACCCTGTGTCTGTCACCTTCATTCATAAGGAAGTAATCTATTCTAGAGTGTACTTTATGGGCTGCTGAATAATGTGTATAGTCTTTTTCGAGTGGGTGCAGGTCCCTCCAAATGTCTACCATACCCATTTCTGCCAGTGAGGTTCTTATGAACTTTGTTACATGTTTTTTTGTCTTCTTAACACTTGTTGTGTCAACTTCATGATCCATGACAGCATTTAAGTCTCCTCCACAAATTAGGACTCCTTCACTGTGTGTTGCTATGAGATCAAACAGATGTTGAAAAAAACCCTTGTCACTTTCTGGTGGGGCATAGATGTTCACTAATGTGATCTGCATACCATCTATTCTTCCCTTTATTATTACATACCTGCCTTCTTTATCCTGGATTTCCTGTTCACTTTCAAATTGTATTTTGTTTGAGATTAGTATCATAACCCCCCTTTTTGCTCCTCCCTTAAATGAACTGTAGTAGGAGTTCTTATAGCCAAATCTCTTTAGTTTCACATGTTCTGCCTTGCTCAAATGTGTCTCTTGCATAAATATAATTTCAGCTTTTTCCTTTTTGAATTTTCTTATTATTCTTTCCCTTTTAACAGGTGAGTTCAGACCATTCACGTTTAGTGTCATTATCTTAAGATTTTTACCCATATTCATGTTTTTCCATTTTTTTAACTTGTGCTCCTAGCCCCTTTAACAACAAAAATAACACATATTTATATAAAAACACATTAAAAAAACTCGACCTCCGTACTTTGGGCCTTTCTTCTGCCCACTGGTCCCTGTTGGTGGGTGGGGGGTTTGTCTTCACAGAGTGAAGGGCCCTCCCTAGACTTCTAATTACTATCAAAGTAATAGTCATAAGTCTAGAAATGTCCAACAAATATCACTTAAACCTCTCCTAGCCGTCTGTTTCTCTTTTACCTTGTCTTCTTGGCCTTCATTTCTTCTGTGCCTTTCTTAATCTTTGTTATGATCTAGGCTTTCAGTTGAAAGCCTTGTAGCTTGTCCTGGGCCCGCTGCTCTACGTCTCTCCCCCTTCTTCCGCCGTTCACTCGTCTCCACTCCGTCTGTCGTGGTGCGTTCAGGGCCGCCGCTGCTCCAGCCGTCTCCTTCGGCACGCTCACCTCAAGGCCCCGCTCCATCATATCCCGCGCTGCCTCTTCGGCCGTGTTGTAGGTTCTTGTGCCTTCCTCCCAATGAATCCTCATTTTCGTTAGCGGCGTTTGGAATCTAATTTTTTTCTCTTTCAGCGTTTTTTTAATATTGGCATATTTCTTCGGCTGCTGCACGATTTCTGTCGGGTAGTCATGGTCAAAAAATACCTGTTTGTCGCCGATTCGTATCTTTTTTTTCCATGCTTGCGTCAGGATTCTTTCCTTTATGTCATATTTCACAAAGTTTACCACAACTGACCTGGGTGGAGAGTTTGTTTTCGGGTTCTGTGCCGGTGTTCTGTGCGCCCGTTGAATCTGCAGATCCGTTTCTCCGGGTATTTCCAGTTCTTTTTTTAAGAACTGATCCATGAATTTTGTCATCGAGTTGCCTTCAATGCCCTCCGGAATTCCAAAGATGCGCATATTGCTTCGTCGGGATCTGCTCTCCAAGTCGTTTATTTTCTCCTGCATCCTCTGCGTTTGCGTCGTCAGGGTCTGTAGTTGTTCGTTTGCCTCGCTTTTCCAATCTTCTAGTTCCGAAATTCGGGTCTGCGCTTCTGTCATACACGCCCGCTGGGAGCGCAGCTCCTCCATGTTTTCCGTTAATTTACGCTCCATTTCTCTTCGGAGGTCCATGATTTCCTCCTTAATTTCTTTTTTCAGTTCCTCCTTAAGAGCCGCTAAATCCTGTTGTAGCTGTCGCTTGAATTCTCTCAACTCTTCACCCAAACTGGCGATGCCAGCATTCATGTTGTCGAGTCTGGTGTCCTCCATTTTCTCTGCTGTGGACATCTCGTTTTTTTGGGCGTTGCGTACAGCGGTTTTTCCTGCGTTGTTGGAGAGGAATTCTTCAATTTTACCCTGTTTTTGTCCTTGTGCCCGGTTCCTTCGTGTTTTCATCCCTTAGTTTATTGATTCGTTTATGTCGAGTTGGCCATTTACCGATGATTTTTAATCCGGCAAGGGAGAGCTCTTTGTTTAAGTGTTATGTCTCTCCGCCATCTTCCCGGAACGTGATTTACCGTTTTTAAGTGACTTAATCACATCTCTGATCTCTTGTGTTGTTATTTCTGCTGTTAGTTTTTCATTTTGTTGATTTCCTATTGATGGCAAGTCCAATGTGTCTAGAAATTTTTTGATATCTTTCGTATTTGTTTCTTCAGGTTGCGAGTATAGTTCTTGGTAGAAATTATGGAAAATTTCTTCGATGTTTTCTGGGTTAACTGTGGTTTTATTTGTGGTGGGGTCTTTAATCTTGTATACATTATTCATTGTTTGTTGTTTTCTTAACCGTTTTGCCAGCAGTTTTGTGGCTTTTGGCCCCGTTTCATAATATTTTTGCTTTAGATATCTATTTTTCCTTTCAATTTCATCCATTTGTGTTTCTTTTATCTTTGTTTTTTCTTCTTTAATTTCTTGATATATTTTTGGATCATTTGTGCTTTGATGTTTACGTTCTAATTCCCTCAGTCTCTCACATCTTTGTTCATACGCTTCCAGTTTAGTCTTATTTGCTTTTCCTGTTTCAACAATTAATTTACCCCTTAACACGGCTTTTAGTGCGTCCCATAGTATTGTTGGGTCCACTTCTTCATTGTCATTCTCTTGGATATATTCGTTTATGTTTATTTTTATTCTTTCTTTCATTTTCTCATCATTTAACAGTCCTACGTTAAGTTTCCATGTCGTTTGTCGTTTTCTATTGTTTAAATATATTTCCATGTATATAGGATTATGATCTGATATTTCTGCCCCTCCAATCCAACAATTTCTCACCCTGTGTCTGTCACCTTCATTCATAAGGAAGTAATCTATTCTAGAGTGTACTTTATGGGCTGCTGAATAATGTGTATAGTCTTTTTCGAGTGGGTGTAGGTCCCTCCATATGTCTACCATACCCATTTCTGCCAGTGAGGTTCTTATGAACTTTGTTACATGTTTTTTTGTCTTCTTAACACTTGTTGTGTCAACTTCATGATCCATGACAGCATTTAAGTCTCCTCCACAAATTAGGACTCCTTCACTGTGTGTTGCTATGAGATCAAACAGATGTTGAAAAAAACCCTTGTCACTTTCTGGTGGGGCATAGATGTTCACTAATGTAATCTGCATACCATCTATTCTTCCCTTTATTATTACATACCTGCCTTCTTTATCCTGGATTTCCTGTTCACTTTCAAATTGTATTTTATTTGAGATTAGTATCATAACCCCCCTTTTTGCTCCTCCCTTAAGTGAACTGTAGTAGGAGTTCTTACAGCCAAATCTCTTTAGTTTCACATGTTCTGTCTTGCTCAAATGTGTCTCTTGCATAAATATAATTTCAGCTTTTTCCTTCTTGAATTTTCTTATTATTCTTTCCCTTTTAACAGGTGAGTTCAGACCATTCACGTTTAGTGTCATTATCTTAAGATTTTTACCCATAATCATGTTTTTCCATTTTTTTAACTTGTGCTCCTAACCCCTTTAACAACAAAAATAACACATATTTATATAAAAACACATTAATAAATCTCGACCTCCGTACTTTGGGCCTTTCTTCTGCCCACTGGTCCCTGTTGGTGGGTGGGGGGTTTGTCTTCACAGAGTGAAGGGCCCTCCCTAGACTTCTAATTACTATCAAAGTAATAGTCATAAGTCTAGAAATGTCCAACAAATATCACTTAAACCTCTCCTAGCCGTCTGTTTCTCTTTTACCTTGTCTTCTTGGCCTTCATTTCTTCTGTGCCTTTCTTAATCTTTGTTATGATCTAGGCTTTCAGTTGAAAGCCTTGTAGTTTGTCCTGGGCCCGCTGCTCTACGTCTCTCCCCCTTCTTCCGCCGTTCACTCGTCTCCACTCCGTCTGTCGTGGTGCGTTCAGGGCCGCCGCTGCTCCAGCCGTCTCCTTCGGCACGCTCACCTCAAGGCCCCGCTCCATCATATCCCGCGCTGCCTCTTCGGCCGTGTTGTAGGTTCTTGTGCCTTCCTCCCAATGAATCCTCATTTTCGTTAGCGGCGTTTGGAATCTAATTTTTTTCTCTTTCAGCGTTTTTTTAATATTGGCATATTTCTTCGGCTGCTGCACGATTTCTGTCGGGTAGTCATGGTCAAAAAATACCTGTTTGTCGCCGATTCGTATCTTTTTTTTCCATGCTTGCGTCAGGATTCTTTCCTTTATGTCATATTTCACAAAGTTTACCACAACTGACCTGGGTGGAGAGTTTGTTTTCGGGTTCTGTGCCGGTGTTCTGTGCGCCCGTTGAATCTGCAGATCCGTTTCTCCGGGTATTTCCAGTTCTTTTTTTAAGAACTGATCCATGAATTTTGTCATCGAGTTGCCTTCAATGCCCTCCGGAATTCCAAAGATGCGCATATTGCTTCGTCGGGATCTGCTCTCCAAGTCGTTTATTTTCTCCTGCATCCTCTGCGTTTGCGTCGTCAGGGTCTGTAGTTGTTCGTTTGCCTCGCTTTTCCAATCTTCTAGTTCCGAAATTCGGGTCTGCGCTTCTGTCATACACGCCCGCTGGGAGCGCAGCTCCTCCATGTTTTCCGTTAATTTACGCTCCATTTCTCTTCGGAGGTCTTTGATTTCCTCCTTAATTTCTTTTTTCAGTTCCTCCTTAAGAGCCGCTAAATCCTGTTGTAGCTGTCGCTTGAATTCTCTCAACTCTTCACCCAAACTGGCGATGCCAGCATTCATGTTGTCGAGTCTGGTGTCCTCCATTTTCTCTGCTGTGGACATCTCGTTTTTTTGGGCGTTGCGTACAGCGGTTTTTCCTGCGTTGTTGGAGAGGAATTCTTCAATTTTACCCTGTTTTTGTCCTTGTGCCCGGTTCCTTCGTGTTTTCATCCCTTAGTTTATTGATTCGTTTATGTCGAGTTGGCCATTTACCGATGATTTTTAATCCGGCAAGGGAGAGCTCTTTGTTTAAGTGTTATGTCTCTCCGCCATCTTCCCGGAACGTGATTTACCGTTTTTAAGTGACTTAATCACATCTCTGATCTCTTGTGTTGTTATTTCTGCTGTTAGTTTTTCATTTTGTTGATTTCCTATTGATGGCAAGTCCAATGTGTCTAGAAATTTTTTGATATCTTTCGTATTTGTTTCTTCAGGTTGCGAGTATAGTTCTTGGTAGAAATTATGGAAAATTTCTTCGATGTTTTCTGGGTTAACTGTGGTTTTATTTGTGGTGGGGTCTTTAATCTTGTATACATTATTCATTGTTTGTTGTTTTCTTAACCGTTTTGCCAGCAGTTTTGTGGCTTTTGGCCCCGTTTCATAATATTTTTGCTTTAGATATCTATTTTTCCTTTCAATTTCATCCATTTGTGTTTCTTTTATCTTTGTTTTTTCTTCTTTAATTTCTTGATATATTTTTGGATCATTTGTGCTTTGATGTTTACGTTCTAATTCCCTCAGTCTCTCACATCTTTGTTCATACGCTTCCAGTTTAGTCTTATTTGCTTTTCCTGTTTCAACAATTAATTTACCCCTTAACACGGCTTTTAGTGCGTCCCATAGTATTGTTGGGTCCACTTCTTCATTGTCATTCTCTTGGATATATTCGTTTATGTTTATTTTTATTCTTTCTTTCATTTTCTCATCATTTAACAGTCCTACGTTAAGTTTCCATGTCGTTTGTCGTTTTCTATTGTTTAAATATATTTCCATGTATATAGGATTATGATCTGATATTTCTGCCCCTCCAATCCAACAATTTCTCACCCTGTGTCTGTCACCTTCATTCATAAGGAAGTAATCTATTCTAGAGTGTACTTTATGGGCTGCTGAATAATGTGTATAGTCTTTTTCGAGTGGGTGTAGGTCCCTCCATATGTCTACCATACCCATTTCTGCCAGTGAGGTTCTTATGAACTTTGTTACATGTTTTTTTGTCTTCTTAACACTTGTTGTGTCAACTTCATGATCCATGACAGCATTTAAGTCTCCTCCACAAATTAGGACTCCTTCACTGTGTGTTGCTATGAGATCAAACAGATGTTGAAAAAAACCCTTGTCACTTTCTGGTGGGGCATAGATGTTCACTAATGTAATCTGCATACCATCTATTCTTCCCTTTATTATTACATACCTGCCTTCTTTATCCTGGATTTCCTGTTCACTTTCAAATTGTATTTTATTTGAGATTAGTATCATAACCCCCCTTTTTGCTCCTCCCTTAAGTGAACTGTAGTAGGAGTTCTTACAGCCAAATCTCTTTAGTTTCACATGTTCTGTCTTGCTCAAATGTGTCTCTTGCATAAATATAATTTCAGCTTTTTCCTTCTTGAATTTTCTTATTATTCTTTCCCTTTTAACAGGTGAGTTCAGACCATTCACGTTTAGTGTCATTATCTTAAGATTTTTACCCATAATCATGTTTTTCCATTTTTTTAACTTGTGCTCCTAACCCCTTTAACAACAAAAATAACACATATTTATATAAAAACACATTAATAAATCTCGACCTCCGTACTTTGGGCCTTTCTTCTGCCCACTGGTCCCTGTTGGTGGGTGGGGGGTTTGTCTTCACAGAGTGAAGGGCCCTCCCTAGACTTCTAATTACTATCAAAGTAATAGTCATAAGTCTAGAAATGTCCAACAAATATCACTTAAACCTCTCCTAGCCGTCTGTTTCTCTTTTACCTTGTCTTCTTGGCCTTCATTTCTTCTGTGCCTTTCTTAATCTTTGTTATGATCTAGGCTTTCAGTTGAAAGCCTTGTAGTTTGTCCTGGGCCCGCTGCTCTACGTCTCTCCCCCTTCTTCCGCCGTTCACTCGTCTCCACTCCGTCTGTCGTGGTGCGTTCAGGGCCGCCGCTGCTCCAGCCGTCTCCTTCGGCACGCTCACCTCAAGGCCCCGCTCCATCATATCCCGCGCTGCCTCTTCGGCCGTGTTGTAGGTTCTTGTGCCTTCCTCCCAATGAATCCTCATTTTCGTTAGCGGCGTTTGGAATCTAATTTTTTTCTCTTTCAGCGTTTTTTTTAATATTGGCATATTTCTTCGGCTGCTGCACGATTTCTGTCGGGTAGTCATGGTCAAAAAATACCTGTTTGTCGCCGATTCGTATCTTTTTTTTCCATGCTTGCGTCAGGATTCTTTCCTTTATGTCATATTTCACAAAGTTTACCACAACTGACCTGGGTGGAGAGTTTGTTTTCGGGTTCTGTGCCGGTGTTCTGTGCGCCCGTTGAATCTGCAGATCCGTTTCTCCGGGTATTTCCAGTTCTTTTTTTAAGAACTGATCCATGAATTTTGTCATCGAGTTGCCTTCAATGCCCTCCGGAATTCCAAAGATATTGCTTCGTCGGGATCTGCTCTCCAAGTCGTTTATTTTCTCCTGCATCCTCTGCGTTTGCGTCGTCAGGGTCTGTAGTTGTTCGTTTGCCTCGCTTTTCCAATCTTCTAGTTCCGAAATTCGGGTCTGCGCTTCTGTCATACACGCCCGCTGGGAGCGCAGCTCCTCCATGTTTTCCGTTAATTTACGCTCCATTTCTCTTCGGAGGTCCATGATTTCCTCCTTAATTTCTTTTTTCAGTTCCTCCTTAAGAGCCGCTAAATCCTGTTGTAGCTGTCGCTTGAATTCTCTTAACTCTTCACCCAAACTGGCGATGCCAGCGTTCATGTTGTCGAGTCTGGTGTCTTCCATTTTCTCTGCTGTAGACATCTTGCTTTTTTGGGCTTTGCGTACAGCGGTTTTTCCTGCGTTGTTGGAGAGGAATTCTTCAATTTTACCCTGTTTTTGTCCTTGTGCCCGGTTCCTTCGTGTTTTCATCCCTTAGTTTATTGATTTGTTTATGTCGAGTTGGCCATTTACCGATGATTTTTAATCCGGCTAGGGAGAGCTCTTTGTTTAAGTGTTATGTCTCTCCGCCATCTTCCCGGAAGTCGACCCAAATCCTCCTTTTTAAGTATATTGTTTATGTGGTGTCTAAGCTGGAAGAACCTGTAAAGGTCTTGATTTATTAGGCCTTGTTTTTTCAAATCTTCAAAACTTCTTAAGATTTGCCCTTTAAAAAAATCGTAATATTTTATCAGCCCTTTCTCCTTCCACTTTTTAAATCTGGAGTCTGTTTTATTAGGAGTAAAGTTTTGATCATAGGCAATCCATTGCAGAAGTCGATAGGGCTCTTTAGTTTGATTCTCTCTGACTATCTTAAACCAAATTTTTAGCGGGGTCTCTATCCACGGGTTAGTGTTATTCAAAAGCTTAGGTAAGGCATTGTTCCCTATTATCGCCTGTAGGGGGATGTCACTTGTTATTTGGCATTCGATCTCCTTCCATTGTGCAGTGTAGACTGGGTTACATATCTCTACTAAAGTTTTAATTTGTGCGGCTTTAAAGTAGTCCCTGATATTTGGCAGCGCGAGCCCACCTTTGTCTTTGTTTAGCTGTAGGGTTCTATATCTGATTCTAGGTCTCTTGCCCTGCCATATGAATCTTGAGATCCTTCTGTCCAGTTCCTGCCATGTTTTTTTTGGAGGTTCTACCGGTATTGTTTGGAAAAGGTATAGAAGACGTGGAAGTATATTCATTTTGACTGCTTCAATTCTTTGTGCAGTACCCAAGAATGGTATCATATTCCATCTTGTTAGGTCAGATTTTATTTTTGTCACCAGTGGATCATAGTTTAGTGATATAATTTTGTTGAGTTGTTTCGGGATATTGACCCCCAGATATTTCATAGATTCCGACTCCCAGTTAGTTTTGAGTTTGCTTAGTGAATAATGATTTGGGTCATAGTTGAATGTTAAAATTTGGGTTTTATGCATGTTTAATTTGTACCCCGATAAATCTCCATACTTTGAAAAAATTGAGGTTAGTTCTGGTAAAGAAGTGTCCGGCTGCCCTAGGTATATTAAAATGTCATCAGCAAAGAGTGCTATTTTATGTTCCTTCTGACCAAGTGTAATACCTTGAATTTTTTGATTTTGTCTTATCCATTGGCTCAGAGGTTCTATGAAGATTGCAAAGAGCAGTGGAGACAGGGGGCAGCCCTGACGACATCCTCTTTCCAGTTCAAAAGATGATGATAAATTACCGTTAATCCTTATTTTAGCTGCTGGTTTTTTATATAATGCCTGAATAGTTCTAATGAAGTTGTTATGAAAATTGAAACTGGATAAGGTTCTATATAGAAAAGACCAGTCAACCGAATCGAATGCTTTTTCAGCATCTAATCCCAATATGACTGCATTTAAGTTATATTTTTTTATATGATGAATTATGTGTAAAGTGCGTCGAATGTTGTCTTGTGTCTGTCTTTGTCTTATAAAACCTGTTTGGTCTAAATGAATTAGGTCTGTCAGTATATTTTCTAACCTTTTGGCAAGGATAATGGTAAAAAGCTTATAGTCCTGATTTAGTACACTGATTGGTCTGTAGTTGGAGCACTCTAGTTTATCCTTTTCACGTTTAGGTGTAACTGCAATGACCCCTTCTCTCCAGGAGGGGGGGATTTCCCCTGTGTGGAGGACATAATTAAATGTTTTCAGGAGGAGAGGAGATAGTTGCTGTTTAAAGGTTTTGTACCACTCTGCTGTATAGCCATCAGCTCCTGGGGATTTGTTAGCTTTAAGTTTCATAATTGCTTTTTCCAATTCTTTAGGATGTATTTCTGACAGTAGTGTTTTATTTTGTGACTCCGTAAGTTGGGGAAGGTTTAATGTGTTTAGGAATGCCTTGGATGCGTTTTTATGTTTTTTGTGGGAGTATAAGTTCTTATAGTAATTCTCGAAGCTTTTAAGAATATCCTGAATTCTGAATTTTATTTCCTTTGATACTGGGTCTCTGATTTTGTAGATTGCT
This sequence comes from Pholidichthys leucotaenia, assembly GCA_020510985.1. Taxonomy (NCBI): domain Eukaryota; kingdom Metazoa; phylum Chordata; class Actinopteri; order Cichliformes; family Pholidichthyidae; genus Pholidichthys; species Pholidichthys leucotaenia. The sequence goes on along the minus strand of CM035840.1, from coordinate 42,613,023 downwards.
CTTTCTGTTTGATGTTTCCTCAATTTATAGGCTAGCAATTTTGCCGATTTACTGCCTGCTTCATAGTATTTTTGTTTCAAAAATGTAAGTTTCTTCTGGATTTCTATTGTGTAGATCTCATTTATTTGGTTTTTAATTTCCTTAATCTTGAGCGAGTCAGTAGAATGAGTGTTGCCTTTGTGTTCTTTTTCTAGGTTCCTAAGTTCTGACTCTAATGTGGATAGTTTTTCTTGTCTTAGTTTCTTTTGGGTTGCCAGTTTTGCAATAATCTTTCCTCTTATTACAGCTTTGCATGCATCCCACAGTATTAAAGGGGATACTTTTCCATTATCGTTTTCTTCCAAATATCTGAGAATATCTGATTCCAATTCATCTTTCAATGGTCCTTTCAGGACATTTGAATTTAACCTCCAAGAAAATGTATTATTTGTGTATTTTTGGATATTTAAGTCCATGTAGATCGGACTGTGGTCAGAGAGATCCATCAGTCCTATTTTACATGTTTTTACTCTTCCAATGTCTCTATTAAACATAAAAAAATAGTCAATCCTTGAGTAAGATGAATGTGGAGTTGAGTAAAATGTATAGTCTTTTACACTGGGGTTGAGTTCCCTCCACACGTCACAGATTCCCATTTCTTTTAGTAGCATCCGAGTCTTCCTGTTTGGGGGGTTATTTTGATGTGGAGAATTACCAGAAGCATCCCAGTATGGATTCAGTCTAAGATTGAAGTCCCCACCACATATCACTAAACCTTGAGCTTTAGTTATCATTAGGTCGAATACATTTTTATAAAATTTCCAGTTAGCCCCTGGGGGAGCATACACATTCAGCAGGGTGATAACTTCTCCCTCTAGCCGCCCAGTTACCAAACTGTATCTCCCTTCTTTATCTTTGTGTTCTGATTTTTTTTCAAATGTAATTTTGGTTGATATCAATGTCGCTACTCCCCTCCTCCTCCCTGACTTATATGAAGATGAAGAGATCATTTTAAACCCTTGTCTACTGAGTTTATTGTGTTCCACGTCTGTTAGGTGGGTTTCTTGTAAAAATATTATTCCTGCTTTGTCTTTTTCATTTTGCCTAGAATCTTGGATCTTTTAACTGGATTCAGGATTCCTTTTACATTATATGAAATTATTTTGGTTACACCGTTTCTCCATTGTGTTGTTTTGTTTAGTATAACTGTGTGGTGGCCGTCTTTTGTGCTACTCAGAAACTGAAAGAACATTAAAAACAAGAAAAACATTAAGAACATAGTGTATAAAACTTTAAAACAAAAAGCTGTCAGAAGAACTTCCTGAGCTGAGGTCTTTTTAAAGACCCTGGAAGAGCCTTGATGGAGTGAAGGCCCTGAGGGAAATTCCTCAAACTCTGTTACGTGTTGAGGGCCCTCTCTTACCCCTGTAAGTTGTCCCATGCTTTTAACGTGAGTTTCAGAACCCAATCCAAACTTGTAATGATTTTTTTTTTTCCTTTTATGCCTAAACCCTGTGAAATTGTGTGCACCCTCCCACCCCCATCACATCAAACATTCACGCAAAAACAGTATTTGTTAGTATGAGGAGAACATGTGGATTATTGTCACATTTCTATTTTAACAAGTTTTTTTTTTTTTTTTTTTTATTAAAAAGACTTATTTGTTTCAAATATTATGACTGTTCCATGAAATGTTTTACCACATGCTGAATACGCATCTCCTTTAATGTTTGTTACCTTGTATGAGGGGGGTTGGATGTGCGGATTGATTCAAGAGAAAAAAAAAAAAAAAAGGTCGCTATTCCAACCTGAAAACGGACAGTTTATCTGCGACGCTCTGGCGCTGGGTTTCCCGCTGCTGGTCCGTGGATTTTGAAGGTCTTTGTGTTGTCCATGTTTGCGCTTTGATCTTCTCACTCGGGTCTGCTGCGGGTTTAAATACCGTTACCGGGAGCCCTCTTCTCGCCATGTCAGCTGTTGCTTCTTCCGCCGAATTATAGAGACATGTTTCTTCGCCGTAGAAGACCCTTAACTTCGCAGGAAATGGAGTCTGAAAGCGCAGTTTCTTCTCTCTTAACACCTTTTTCGCGTCATTGTATTCCCTGCGCTTTTTAAGGACCTCCAGGGTGTAATCGTGTTCTACGAAGACTTTTCTCTCCTGGTGCATAAATCCTTTTTTCTGCCAGGCCAGTCTTACAACCTCTTGTTTTATTTTGAAATTGGAAAATCTTACCAACACCGAACGTGGGGGCGCTTCCGCCGCCGGCCTAGCGGCTAATGAACGATGTGCCTTTTCTGTCTTCAAGTCGGTGGTTTGTGGAATATCCAATTTCTCTCTTAGTAAGGATTCCACGCATTCTGCCATTGAGTTAAAACCGTTTTCGGCTCCTTCTATCAGACCATGAATTCTTATGTTGTCTCTTCTTTGTCTTCCTTCTTGGTTGGTTAGCTTAGCCTCTATAGATGCTTGTCTTTTGCGTAGGTCCAGCACAGAATCTTCGAGCACTTTTATTTGTTCCTCTGTTTCCAAGATTCGGTTCTCGGCCTGGTCCACTCTGCTGTTTGTCCTTTTCAATTCTTCTCTGAATTCCCAAAATTCGGCCATAACCTCTCGGCGAAATCGTCGTAGCTCTTCAAATAGTGATTTCAGGCTAACCTTTTTGTTAGCTACCACCAGTTCCTCGTCTTCTGAACGGAGATCTTCCAGTTCAGATTCTCCGGCCGATACGTGTCCTGGCCTGGAGAATTTCAGTTTCTTCTGTTTTCCTTAAGACATGATGATTTTGTCTTTTGATTTTCACTCCTCCAAAAATCCGTTAAGTTTGATTTTCAAGGTGTTATCTTGGATTGGGTCTGAGAGCTTCAGTGTTAAGCTGCAGTCGCCATGGCGTCCAGACCGGAAGTCCATGTGACTGTGTGTTTTGATGTCCTGGGTATAAAAGGGACAGATGTTGGGGGATTCATTCTCTTTCTATTTTTGGATGATGTTGGAGAATGTGAATAAATCTGACTTGAGAAATAAACTCAGCCTTGTCCTTCCACATTCCCCACACTGGTGACCCTAAGACATATCATGAGCAGAAGTAATTCCCCCGAGCCAGACTCGTCAGGAGCCAGCCAGGCGAACGCAGCCACAGTCAAGTTACCAGACTTCTGGCAAGACAACCCGTGCTCCTGGTTCCACTTGGTCGAAACACAGTTTGCCCTCCGGGGGATAACGGTAGATGACACAAAATTCTACCACGTTATTGCCAAGCTCGACAACCGCACGGCTCGACATGTGCAGAGCCTTTTGGAGCGCCCACCAGCCGATGACAAATACGGCGGGTTGAAGGCTGCGCTCATCCAGCGTTTCACTCCCTCAGTCCAGGAGAGAGCGGAGAGGCTCCTGGCTCTGAACGACTTGGGAGAGAGCACACCCGTCGACCTGATGGAGGACATGCTGAGGCTGAGGGGCTCAGACGGCGACGACTTCCTCTTCACCCACATTTTCCTGAGGACCCTCCCGTCGGCCACGAGAGCGACCCTGGCCGGTTCACCGTTGTTGGCCCAGCGTGACTTCCGCGCGCTGGCCCAGGAGGCACAGCGGATTCTCAACGCCAGCAGAAAGCGCGCGACCACCGCAGCAGCGACGGAGCTAGGCGCGACGGCCCGAGACAGCAGGGGGCCAGAGGCGGCGGTAGCAGACCCACCAACAACGGCGGCGGCGAGGGCCAGGGATCGCGGAGGAGACGACCTCTGTTTCTACCATCGCCGATTTGCAGAGAGGGCACGCAAATGTATACCACCGTGCCAGTTCAAGAGCTCGGGAAACGCCAAGGCCAGGGGTTGGTAGCAGCCGCGGCCCTTGGAGAAGAGAACAAGCTGCTCTACTTGATGGACGCGCGTTCGGGGAGGCAATTCCTCGTGGACACAGGCTCCCAAGTGAGTTTCATCATGCCCACATATGCTCACAAGCACACGAGAGCTCCCTTGGAGCCGTTTCACATCCCGGCTAGGAGGTTCGACCACGTTCACGTGGACCTCGTAGGCCCCCTTCCGCCGTTGCAGGGGTGCACACACCTTCTGACAATGGTAGACCGCACCACGCGCTGGCCAGAAGTGGTCCCACTGTCATCAACCACAGCCGGGGAGGTGGCGCGTGCGTTTTTAACGGCATGGGTAGCACGCTTTGGAGTTCCGTCGGACATTACGTCCGACAGAGGTCCTGAACTTATTTCCGAGCTTTGGTCAGCGATGGCCCGCAGCCTGGGGGTAACGATCCACCGCACTACCGCGTACAACCCGCAGGCTAATGGGTTATGCGAACGTTTCCATAGGTCATTGAAGTCGGCCCTCAGAGCGTCGCTTACGGATGCAAATTGGGTGGACAGACTACCATGGGTTTTATTGGGGTTGCGTTCTGCACCTAAAGAGGATTTAGAAGCCTCCCCGGCTGAGTTAGTTTTTGCGCAGCCACTCCGGCTGCCCGGGGAATTTCTCCCGGATAATCCTGCGCCAGAATGTTTCCCGGCTCAGCAGTTGCAGAGTGATGCGGAAGCGGGCATGCTTCCCGGCCCCGTTCACCACAGTTTTCCGCGCGTTTTTGTGCCTAAGGCTCTAAAAAATGCGGAGTTTGTTTTTGTCAGACACGATGCGCATCACCCTCCGTTGCGACCACCTTATGATGGACCATTTAGAGTGCTGGAAACAGGGGATAAGCATTTTTTGCTAGATTTGGGGGGCAGGAAAGAAAAGATTGGCATAAACAGACTCAAACCTGCCTTTGTATTGGCCGACGAGGACGTGCTGTTGGCTACGGCTCCTCGGCGCGGCAGACCCCCTAAGGAGCATTCATCAGAACACCCACAGGGATTGACTAACAGTTCTCATCCTCAGGAAGCAGCTCCCCAGCAGGAGGGCGCTGCGAAAGTGGTTAAGCCCGCTTACAGCAGATATGGGAGGCGACTGAGGCCCAAGCGACATGTGGACTGATGTGTAATAATTTTACCATGACTTGCAGACTGTTATTACGGTTGTTCCATCTTAGACGTTTGGGGGGGGATCATGTGGGGTACATATATGCACATATGTATATCACTGCATGATTCATACGTATACCACCTTAGGCTTCACATCTGAGACGGAACAAAGGACTGAGCCGCTCTGGAGATAACACGAAGGTGTGAAAGTCTAGTCTTTGGCATGCAAAGAGACAGCTGTGGGGGATTTCGCCCAGCGACCAGAGACTGGAGGTGGGGGGTGTTAAGATCGGGAGGAAGTTACATTGTTACTGGATTAAGTACCATGTGACTGTGTGTTTTGATGTCCTGGGTATAAAAGGGACAGATGTTGGGGGATTCATTCTCTTTCTATTTTTGGATGATGTTGGAGAATGTGAATAAATCTGACTTGAGAAATAAACTCAGCCTCGTCCTTCCACATTCTCCACAGTTTATTTTTCAACATGGTCTCCAATGTCAGTGTATCTGGAAAAAAACACAATGCAGTTAGTATCAGAAAAGGTTGAATTTAAGGCATGACTAGTTTGGTTGCTGTAGCATAACTCCTTAGTCAGCCTATGAACTTTTCAGCCCCTCTACCCCCTTGTATGTGCAGATTGTCTATTAGTGCCATGCATTTTGTTTAGAAATTATAACCAGTATTTAGCTCGGCAGAAGAAGACATTTTTAAACATTTTTCCACTCTGCTGTTATTATTTCTCAATGGCTTAATTTGCACCAAATGATTTTTCTTTCTTTCAAAGGTCTTTTTATTATTATTTATTGAAGTATCAATACAATACAAAGTATTGGAAATTTTCATTTTTGTTTTAACCAAACAGTGCAAAACTAGAATTTAAAACTAACAAATGTGGATGCTTCAAAACACAAAAACCTTTAAATAAACAATAATAATAATAAAAAATACAAAAAAAAAAGAAAAAAAAGAAAAATTGTGTGTGTGAGGTGGGGGTGGGGTAGAGGGGATATGAGCTACTCAGAAACTATAATCGTGGGTCTTTCAAAGAAATCAAGAAACGGGCGCCATAATTTATAGAATTTGTTTTCAGAGCCACAAACTGTATATCTGATTTTTTCTAAATCCAAACAGGACATTATATCTTTTATCCACTGTAAATGTGAAGGGGGCGAAGAGTCTTTCCACTTCAGTAATACAGCACGTCTAGCCAATAATAATGAAAATTTGAATACTTTTAATTTGGAATTTGGCAAGACAAGTTCTGGAGCCACACCAAAAATAGCGCATAATGGATCAGGTTTAATTTGATATTGCAGGACTTCAGACATAGTGATAAAAACAGAATGCCAAAAATTCATCAATGAAGGGCAGGACCAATACATGTGAAACAAAGTGCCAGGAGCGCTACCACACTTTTCACAAGTTGGGTTTATATCCGAGTAAATACATGCTAACTTAACCTTGGACAGGTGCACCCGGTGTACGATCTTAAATTGAAAAAGAGTGTGACGAGCACACATTGATGCAGTGTGAACCTGGCCAAGAATAGAGTCCCACAGTTCATCAGTAAAAGTAAAATTAAGATCTTGTTCCCAATTCAATTTAATAGCGTCCAGAGAAGAAGATTGTAAATTTGAAATTAAATTATATAAAACTGATATTACCCCCTTAGAAGTTGGTTTAACTAATAAAAAATCATCTAGAGGATTATCAGAAGGTTTTTGAGGGAATTGTTTTGTCATGGTTTGCACATAATGTCTGACCTGGAGGAAGCGGAAAAAATGTGTAGAAGTGATGTTGAATTTAGTGGAAAGCTGAGAAAAACTTGCAAATTGACCATCAAAATATAAATCCGCAAAAGATTTTAAACCTTTTCTGTGCCATATATGAAATGCACTATCAATAGTTGATGGGGTAAATAAATGATTTGCAGCAGTTGGACTTCTAATGGAGAAAAACTGAAGACCGAAATTTTTCCTGAATTGAGACCAAATTCTAAGAGACTGACGAACTACTTTATTACCCGGTGTAGACAAAGCAAGGGGAAGTGGTGAACCTAAAATTGCCGGTAGGGAGGTTTGATTGTCCACATGTGACTCCATAAGAATCCAAATGGGTGATTTGGGTTCCAGATAGAAATGTTTCCAATATAACATGCACCTGATATTTGCTGCCCAGTAGTAATATTGAAAGTTAGGCAGAGCCATGCCACCCACTGATTTGGGTCTTTGAAGAAAAACTTTCCTCAATCTCGGATGTTTACCATTCCAAATAAATGAGGTAATCAGAGAGTCCAAAGACTTAAAAAAGGATTTAGGAATAAAAATGGGGAGACATTGAAACAAATATAAAAACTTTGGAAGTAACCTCATGTTTACAGAATTGATTCTGCCAATTAAGGACAAGGATAATGGGGACCATTTGGAAAGTATTAGCTTGCACTGGTCAAATAAGGGGAGAAAATTATTTTTAAACAAGTAATTAAGTTGTTTAGTAACACATATCCCAAGATAATTAAAATGATCAATAACAACCTTGAAAGGAAAATTTTCAAGATCCTGAACTCGAATCTTTTCATTAATCGGAAACAATTCACTCTTATTAAAATTAATTTTATAACCAGAAAACCTACTAAAACTATCCAAAATGTTGAGTATAGCAGGTAAAGAAGTAAGTGGGTTGGAGAGAAATAATAAAAGATCGTCGGCATAGAGTGAAACCCTATGCTCGATGCCACCCCTATAAATGCCTAGAAAGTCCCGGCTCCCACGGATTGCAATAGCTAACGGCTCAATTGCCAAGGCAAAGAGCAATGGGCTCAAAGGACAGCCTTGCCTCATACCATGGTAAAGTCTAAAATAGTCAGAATAGCGACAGTTAGTTAACACTGAAGCTAAAGGACTAGCATAGAGAAGTTTAATCCAGGAACAGAAGGAAGGACCAAAACCGAACCTCTCCAAAGTAAAAAACAAATATTCCCACTCAACCCTATTGAATGCTTTTCAGCGTTCAAACTAATAAGACATTCAGGTATGTTGTGGTGAGGAGTATAAATAATATTAAACAACCGCCGCAAGTTAAAAAAAAGAATGGCGATTTTTAATGAAACCGGTTTGGTCCTGTGAAATTATAAAAGGAAGAATCTTTTCCAACCTTGAAGCTAACAACTTTGACAAAATTTTAACATCGGTATTTAACAAGGAAATAGGCCTGTAAGAAGCACAATCAACAGGATCCTTGTCTTTTTTAAGCAACACAGTGATACAGGCCTGATAACATGAAGGAGGAAGTGTACCGGAGTCAAGCGACTCTGTAAAAACTTGACAAAGGAAAGGGGCAAGGTCGTCAGAGAATTTTTTGAAAAAATCAGCGGAAAACCCATCAGGTCCTGGAGATTTTCCTGATTGCATGGATGATATTGCCAGCTGAATTTCTTCTTTTGTGATGGGAGCTTCTAGAATTTGCCGAGATTCTGAGGAAATCGAAGGGATATCAATAGAATCAAAAAAATTTTGCAAATCCTTTAAGTTTGTTGTATATTCTGAGGTATATAATTTGGAATAAAATGACCTGAAAATATCATTAATCACTTGTTGATCAGATGTCACCTCTCCTTTATCTGTCCTAACTCCAGTAATAATTTGCTTAGCTCTAATACCACGCAGTTGATTAGCTAAAAGTTTACTGGTTTTTTTCACCATGTTCATAAAATTCACTCTTGTTCCTTATTAAACAACCTTCAATTTGTCGATGTCATACGTTCCTTGTACAGAGCGGGTGATGGAGATTGAGCATATTGTCTGTCAATGTCCAAGATTTGATCTAAAATAGCCTTCTGTTCCTGTATTGCGAATCGTCTTTTAAATGCTGCCAATGAGATAAATTCCCCCCTAAGAAATGCCTTCATGGCCTCCCATATTGTTTTGTTTGGCATACCAGGAGTTTTATTTTCTTTCAAAAAAAAAAAAGAATTTTAGAAGAAATATTCGCAACCAATTTTTCATCTGTAAGTAATAATGGATCCAGTCTCCAATGCTTTCTCATGGAGTCACATCCATGGAGGATCATTTTAAGTACAAGAGGGGCATGATCAGAAACCGAGATGCTATCATAACTGCAAGAGCTGAGGTTATTAATTAATAAATTGTCAACAAAAAAATAATCTATTCTGGTATAAGTATGGTGTACGTGAGAGAAAAAAGAATAGTCCCTGCCGTTAGGATGTAAAAAACGCCAAGGGTCTGTAAGGCTATATTCCTCAAGAAAAGACTTAACATAAGTTGCAGATTTATTAAGACTAGCAGGTTTTGAGCATGAGCGGTCTAAGATCGGATCCATATACAAATTAAAGTCACCCCCAAGAATTAGAGAATGAGTATTTAAATCTAGAAGCTGCGAAAAAAGTGTACATCATCAAAATTCGGCGCATACAGATTAGCCAAGGTGACATGTTTATTGCCAAGTTTACCTGATACTATTACAAATCGTCCATTTTTATCTAATACAACATTAGAGGGAATAAATGGGATATTTCAATCAATAAGAATAGCAGCGCCCCTGGCCTTAGCCTTAAAATTTGAATGAAAAAATTGTCCTGACCAACATTTTGACTGGCGCAAGTGGTCGGAATCCTGCAAATGGGTTTCCTGCAAAAACAGTACCCCAGGCTTAAATTGCTTCAGACGTGACATGACTCTCTTTCGTTTAATTGGATGGTTCAACCCCTTCACATTCCAGCTTACCAAAGTAAGATTACTATTCATTCAAAGAGTAAAATTTATATATTGTGTTGTGTAGCCCAAAAAAGAATGGGGTGAGGTACGGGTAAAAAAAAAAAAAAAAGCACCAAATGATTTTTAAAGTTATATTATTTAGAAAGTGGTGGACGAGAGTTGCCCTGAGTACCTCAAGGCCCTGGATGTTGTGGGGCTGTCATGGTTGACATGCTTCTGCAGCATTGCGTGGAGGTCGGTGACAGTGCCTTTGGCATGGCAAACCGGGGTGGTGGTCCCTCTCTTTAAGAAAGGGGACCAGAGGGTGTGCTCCAACTTCAGAGGGATCGCACTCCTCATCCTCCCTGGAAAGGTCTATGCCGAGGTACTGGAGAGGAGAGTCCGACTGTTGGTCAAACCTTGGATTCAGGAGGAGCAATGTGGTTTTCGTCCTGGCTGTGGCACATCGGACCGACTCTTTACCCTCTCGAAAATCCTCGAGAGTTTTGTGGACTTGTTTTGTGGACTTGGAGAAGGCATTCGACCGCCACCCTCATGTTTTTTTGTGGGGGGTGCTTCGGGAGAATGGGGTATCGGGCTTGTTGTTACGAGCGATCCAGTCTCTATATGACCATTGTGAGAGTTTGGTTCGTATTGCCGACACTCTGTCGGACTCATTCCCAGTGAGAGTTGGACTCCGCCAGGGCTGCCCTTTGTCATCGATCCTGTTCATAATTTTTATGGACAGGATTTCTAGGCACAGCCAGGGAACGGAGGGTGTCATGCTTGGTGACCGCAGGATCTCATCTCTGTTGTTTGCAGATGATGTCCTGTTGGCTTCATCCAGAAATGACCTACAGGTCCTACTGGGACGGTTTGCTGCTGAGTGTGAAGCGGCTGGGATGAGAATCAGCACCTCAAGTCTGAGTCCATGGTCCTCAGCCAGAAAAAAGTGGATTATCCTATCTCCGAGTTGGGGACAAGCTCCTGCCCCAAGTGGAGGAGTTTAAATATCTCGGGGTCTTATTCACGAGTGAGGGGAGAATGGAGCGAGAGATTGGCAGACAGATCGGAGCAGCATCTGCGGTGATGCGGACGTTATACTGGTCTGTTGTGGTGAAGAGGGAGCTAAGCTCTAAGGCAAAGCTGTCAATTTACCAGTCAATCTATGTTCCTACCCTCACCTATGGTCACAGGCTTTGGGTAATGACCGAAAGAATGAGATTGGATTGCTGGACTCACCCTTAGAGAGAGAGTGAGGAACTCAGTCATCCAGGAGAGGCTCAGAGTAGAACCGCTGCTCCTCTGCATTGAAAGGAAATGCCTCCTGGACGCCTCCCACTTGAGGTGTTTCGGGCATGTCCCACTGGGAGGAGACCCCGGGGCAGACCTAGGACTAGCTGGAGAGATTATCCTAGTTGGTCTGGGAATGCCTTGGTATCATCTCTGAAGAGCTGGAGCAGGTGGCTTGGGAGAGAGATTTCTGGGCTTCTCTGCTTGACTAACTAACTAACTAGCTAACTAACTAACCTGCACTTATATAGTGCTTTTCTAGTCACAAAGACCACTCAAAGCGCTTTCACTAGTACTAACCCTCTATTCTAAGGGCCTATAGGAGACAGATACAGTGGGGTAAAAAAGTATTTAGTCAGCCACCAATTGTGCGAGGTCTCCAATTTTCATCATAGGTATACCTCAACTATGAGAGACAAAATGAGAAAAAAAAAATCCAGAAAATCACATTGTCTGATTTTTAAAGAATTTATTTGCAAATTATGGTGGAAAATAAGTATTTGGTCAATAACAAAAGTTCATCTCAATGCTTTGTTATATACCCTTTGTTGGCAATGACAGAGGTCAAACATTTTCTGTAAGTTTTCACAAGGTTTTCACACACTGTTGCTGGTATTTTGGCCCATTCCTCCATGCAGATCTCCTCTAGAGCAGTGATGTTTTATGTTTTGGGGCTGTCACTGGGCAACACAGACTTTCAACTCCCTCCAAAGATTTTCTATGGGGTTGAGATCTGGAGACTGGCTCGGCCACTCCAGGACCTTGAAATGCTTCTTACGAAGCCACTCCTTTGTTGCCCGTGCGGTGTGTTTGGGATCATTGTCATGCTGAAAGACCCAGCCATGTTTCATCTTCAGTGCCCTTGCTGGTGGAAGGAGTTTTTCACTCAAAATCTCATGATACATGGTCCCATTCATTCTTTCCTTTACATGGATCAGTCGTCCTGGTCCCTTTGCAGAAAAACAGCCCCAAAGTATGATGTTTCCACCCCCATGCTTCACAGTAGGTATGGTGTTCTTTCTCCTCCAAACACGACAAGTTGAGTTTTTACCAAAAAGTTCTATTTTGGTTTCATCTGACCATATGACATTTTCCCAATCCTCTTCTGGATCATCCAAATGCTTTCTAGCAAACTTCAGACGGGCCTGGACATGTACTGGCTTAAGCAGGGGGACACGTCTGGCACTGCAGGATTTGAGTCCCTGGCGGCGTAGTGTGTTTCTGATATAGCCTTTGTTACTTTGGTCCCAGCTCTCTGCAGGTCATTCACTAGGTCCCCCCATGTGGTTCTGGGATTTTTGCTCACCGTTCTCATGATAATTTTGACTCCACGGGGTGAGATCTTCCCCCTCATGGATCGTCACCTTACCGTGGTGGGGGGGTTTGCGTGCCCCAGTGATCCCAGGAGCTATGTTGTCTGGGGCAATTTGCCTCTGATAGGGTCTCCCAAGACAAACTGGTCCTGGGTGAAGGGCCAGACGAAGAACGATCCAACAGACTCTCATGATAAATTGTATATCAAGGATTCAGTGTACCCCGCCCGGTATGGGGTTACCGGGGCCCCACCCTGGAGCCAGGCCTGGGGGAGGGGCTCGAAGGCTAGCGTCTGGTGGCCGGGTTTCCACCCATGGGACCCGGCCGGGCTCAGCCCGAAGGAGTTACATGGGTCCGCCCTCCAGTAGGTTCACCACCTGCAGGAGGGATCATGGAAGTCCGGTGCTATGTGGATTAGGTGGCAGTCAAAGGCGGAGACCTTGGCGGACTGATCCCAAGCTTTCTAAACTGGCTTTTGGTACGTGGAATGTCACCTCTCTGGTGGGGAAGGAGCCTGAGCTGGTGTACGAGATTGAGCGATACCGGCTAGATATAGTCGGCCTCACCTCAACACACAGCTCCGGTTCCGGAACCAGTCTCCTGGAGAGGGGCTGGAGCTTGGCCTTTTCTGGAGTTGCCCCGGGCGAGAGGCGACGAGCAGGGGTAGGTATTCTTGTATCGCCCCACCTTGCTGCCTCTATATTGGAGTTTTCCCCGGTGGACGAAAGGGTTGCTTCCCTGCGCCTTCGGGTTGGGAAACGGGTCCTGACCATCATTTGTGCCTATGCACCAAATGATGTTTCAGAGTACCCACCCTTTTTGGAGTCTGTGACTGGGGTGCTGGAGGGTGCTCCTCCTGGAGACTCCATTGTCCTACTGGGGGACTTCAATGCGCACGTGGGCAACGACAGTGAAACCTGGAGGGGGGTGATTGGGAGGAACGGCCTGCCCGATCTGAACCCGAGTGGTGTTCAGTTATTGGACTTCTGTGCTAACCACAGTCTGTCTATAACGAACACCATGTTCAAGCATAAGGGTGTCCATATGTGCACCTGGCACCAGGACACCCTAGGCCGCAGGTCGATGATCGATTTTGTTATCGTATCATCAGACCTGCGACCGTATGTCTTGGACACCCGAGTAAAGAGAGGTGCAGAGCTGTCAACTGATCACCACCTGGTGGTGAGTTGGATCCGATGGCAGGGGAGGAAGCCATTCAGACCTGGTAGACCCAAACGTATAGTGAGGGTGTGCTGGGAGCGTCTGGCTGAGGCCCCTGTCCGGGAGGTCTTCAACTCCCACCTCCGGAAGAACTTCAACCACATTCCGAGGGAGTCTGGAGACATGGAGTCTGAATGGGCCATGTTCTCCACCTCTGTTGTTGAAGCGGCAGCCCAGAGCTGCGGCCGCAAGGTGGTCGGTGCATCTCGTGGTGGCAACCCCCGAACCAAGTGGTGGACACCAGTGGTGAGGGGGGCCATTAAGCTGAAGAAGGAGTCCTATCAAGCTTGGTTGGCTTGTGGGACTCCCGAAGCAGCTGAGGTGTACCGGCAGGCCAAGCGGAGTGCAGCTCGGGTGGTTGCTGAAGCAAAAACCCGGGTATGGGAGGAGTTCGGTGAGGCCATGGAACAAGACTTTCGGTCGGCTTCAAAGAGATTCTGGCAAACTGTTCGGCGGCTCAGGAGGGGAAAGCAGCTCCCCGTCCACACTGTGTATGGGGCGGATGGGACACTGTTGACTTCAACTGGGGATATCGTCGGGCGGTGGAAGGAATACTTCGAGGATCTCCTCAATCCCACTGATACGCCTTCCACAGAGGAAGCAGGGTTTGGGGACGAGGGGGATGACTCGCCTATCACAGGGGCTGAGGTCGCCAAGGTGGTTAAAAATCTCCTTGGTGGCCGGGCCCCGGGGGTGGACGAGATTCGCCCCGAGTACCTCAAGGCCCTGGATGTTGTTGGGTTGTCATGGTTGACACGCCTCTGCAACATTGCGTGGAGGTCGGGGGCAGTGCCTTTGGCATGGCAAACCGGGGTGGTGGTTCCTCTCTTCAAAAAAGGGGACCGGAGGGTGTGCTCCAACTTTAGAGGGATCACACTCCTCAGCCTCCCTGGGAAGGTCTATGCCAAGGTACTGGAGAGGAGAGTCCGGCCGTTGGTCGAACCTCGGATTCAGGAGGAGCAATGTGGTTTTCGTCCTGGCCGTGGCACATCGGACCAGCTCTTTACCCTCTCGAGAATTCTTGAGGGTTCGTGGGAGTTTGCCCAACCAGTTTACATGTGTTTTGTGGACTTGGAGAAGGCATTTGACCGCGTCCCTCGTGGATTTTTGTGGGGGGTGCTTCGGGAGTATGGGGTATCGGGCTTGTTGTTACGAGCTATTCGGTCTCTGTACGACCGTTGTGAGAGTTTAGTTCGCATTGCCAACACTCAGTCGGAGTCATTCCCAGTGAGAGTTGGACTCCGCCAGGGCTGCCCTTTGTCACCGGTCCTGTTCATAATTTTTATGGACAGGATTTCTAGGCGCAGCCAGGGAATGGAGGGTGTCATGCTTGGTGACCACAGGATCTCATCTCTGTTGTTTGCAGATGATGTTGTCCTGTTGGCTTCATCCAGCAATGACCTACAGCTCTTGCTGGGACGGTTTGCCGCTGAGTGTGAAGCGGCTGGGATGAGAATCAGCACCTCCAAGTCCGAGTCCATGGTCCTCAGCCGGAAAAAGGTGGATTGTCCTCTCCGGGTTGGGGACAGGCTCCTGCCCCAAGTGGAGGAGTTTAAGTATCTTGGGGTCTTGTTCACGAGTGAGGGGAAAATGGAGCGAGAGATCGACAGACGGATTGGAGCAGCATCTGCAGTGATGCGGACGTTGTACCGGTCTGTTGTGGCGAAGAGGGAGCTTAGTTCTAAGGCAAAGCTGTCGATTTACCAGTCAATCTACGTTCCTACTCTCACCTATGGTCACGAGCTTTGGGTAATGACCGAAAGAACGAGATCGCGGATACAAGCGGCTGAAATGAGCTTTCTCCGTAGGATTGCTGGACTCACCCTCAGAGATAGGGTGAGGAGCTCAGTCATCCGGGAGAGGCTCAGAGTAGAACCGCTGCTCCTCCACATTGAAAGGAGTCAGTTGAGGTGGTATGGGCATCTGATTAGGATGCCTCCTGGACGCCTCCCACTTGAGGTGTTTCAGGCACGTCCCACTGGGAGGAGACCCCGGGGCAGACCCAGGACTCGGTGGAGAGACTATGTCTCCCAGCTAGTCTGGGAACGCCTTGGTATCCCCTCTGAAGAGCTGGAGCAGGTGGCTGGGGAGAGGGAAGTCTGGGCTTCTCTGCTTGAACTGCTGCCTCCGCGACCCGGACCTCCGGAAAAGCGGTAGAAGATGGATGGATGGATGGATGGGGTGAGATCTTGTGTGGAGCCCCAGATCGAGGGAGATTATCAGTGGTCTTGTATGTCTTCCATTTTCTAATAATTGCTCCCACAGTTGATTTCTTCACACCAAGCTGCTTACCTATTGCAGATTCAGTCTTCCCAGCCTGGTGCAGGTCTACAATTTTGTTTCTGGTGTCCTTTGACAGCTCTTTGGTCTTGGCCATAGTGGAGTTTGGAGTCTGACTATTTGAGGTTGTGGACAGGTGTCCTTTATACTGATAACGAGTTCAAACAGGTGCCATTAATACAGGTAACGAGTGGAGGACAGAGGAGCCTCTTAAAGAAGAAGTTACAGGTCTGTGAGAGCCACAAATCTTGCTCGTTTGTAGGTGACCAAATACTTATTTTACTGAGGAATTTACCAATTAATTAAAAATCCTTCAATGTGATTTTCTGGATTTTTTTTTTTTCTCATTTCGTCTCTCATAGTTGAGGTATACCTATGATGAAAATTGGAGACCTCTCTCATCTTTTAAGTGGGAGAACTTGCACAATTGGTGGCTGACTAAATACTTTTTTGCCCCACTGTATCTAGGGACAATTTAGAGCAACCAATTCACCTAACATGCATGTCTTTGGATTGTGGGAGGAAACCGGAGCCCCCGGAGTAAACCCATGCAGCACAGGGAGAACATGCAAACTCCACACAGAAAGGTTCCAACCCCTGCCGGCCTGGGGATTCGAACCTGGAACCTTCTAGCTGTAAGGCAACAGTGCTAACCACTGCACCACCGTGCTGCCCAACTTGAACTGCTTGAACTGCTGCCTCCGCGACCTGGACCTCTGGAAAAGCGGTAGAAGATGGATGGATGGATATTTAGAAAGTTGTTTAGAATTCTTTTTGTTTTATTCCAAAATAAAGAAGAATATCAGACAACCAATCCACTAGTTGTCAAAGTGAGAGTCGGGAGAACAGATGAAGGATACAGATTTATAATATATTAATACATTTGAATAAGGAGCATTATGGGGGCGGCTTTGGCACAGGTGTAGTGTGGCCGGCTACTGATTGGAAGGTGAGGGGTTCGATTCCCGCTCTGTTTGCAGTCTGCATGTCGAAGTGTCCTTGAGCAAGACACTGAACCCCCAGTTGCTCCTGGTGGGTCAGGCCAGCGCCTGTGTATGGCGGCTCCGCCACCATCAGTGTGTGAACGGGTGGATAGCAGGATCTGTAAAGCACTTTGGTCATTCAGAGATGAGTAAAATGCGCTATATAAGTGAACGCCATTTACCATTTACAATTATGAGGAAACATAACAAGAATGAAAAGTAGCTTCTTCTCAATAAAACTTTCATCTCTAATTTATTAAAATATGTGTGTCTGATACCATCATCTGCAGTACGGGGGCCCCCCAGGGAACAGTTCTGGCTCCCTTCCTGTTCACCCTCTACACTGCTGACTTTTCACGCAACACACCACACTGCCATCTACAGAAGTTCTCTGACGACTCTGCGATCGTCGGCCTCATCTCTGATGGAGATGATGCGGAGTACAGAGGACTTATCCAGGACTTTGTGGAGTAGTGCCAATGGAATTGCCTCCAGATCAATGCGAGGAAAACTAAGGAACTGGTGGTGGACTGCCACAGGCGAGGACAACTCCCCACAGCACCAGTAAACATCCAGGGAACAGACATTGAGATGGTGACATCTTACAAGTACCTGGGTGTTCACCTGAACAATAAATTGGACTGGTCATACAACACCAATGTGGTCTACAAGAAGGGGCAGCACAGGCTGTTCCTTCTGAGGAGGCTCAGGTCTTTTGGAGTGTAAGGGGCACTCCTGAAGATCTTCTACCATTCAGTGGTGGCATCAGCCATCACATTTGGAGTGGTCTGCTGAGGCAGCGGCATCACGGCAGCCGACAGGAAGAGACTGAGCAGACTGATCAAAAAGGCTAGCTCTGTTCTGGGGCAACAGCTCGACTCAGTAGGGGAGATAAGGGAGACGAGGATTGTGGCTAAGCTGTCATCTCTGCTGGAGTCCGAGTCCCACCCCATGCAGGACACGCTGAATGCACTGAGGAGCTCATTTAACAGTAGGCTGTGCCATCCATGGTGGAGAGGTTCCGCAGGTCCTTCCTACCTATGGCTGTCAGACTTTATAACCTAACCAGGGCTGCTCGTAGGGGTCATATTGAATGTACAAAATGCAACAACCTTGCACAATAAATTGTCCCCTCCATTATGCAATTAGGACAATATCAATCACTGCTGAGGGTAACAACAGCACTGTTGATTCAAATACGAACTATACTGTCTGGGTACATATTCATAATCTGCAGGGTATCTTAACAACCATAATGCTGTTTATACCATCTAGCTGCAATACTCCTGCACTGTGTATATACAGTATATCTGTGTACATATAATGATAATAATAATAATAATGCATCAGATTTATATAGCGCTTTATCATAGACACTCAAAGACACTTTACAAATGGATACATTATTCATTCACTCCAGACAGACAATGGTAGTGGCAAGCTACTACTGTAGCCACAGCTGCTCTGGGGCAGGCTGATGGAAACGTGGCTGCCAATCCACGCCAACGACCTCTCTGGTCACTACCGAACATATACAATCAATCAATCAACCTTTATTGTCATGATGCTATGCATACAACTGTAGCGCAAGCAAGATGAAATTGCGTTTCTCTAGGCATCCGTATTGTAAAAAGAACATAATTTAAAAACACAGTCACTCACCCCCCACCCTGACAGCCATTGACATATCCCTGAGACACATTTGGATATTACAGTAATGTTAACTTATTACAGTTGCAGTTAAAATGATAACTGCCTATGTATATATAAAACAATTAAAATGGCTAAGTGAATCTAAGTAGCTAAGAGAAATGAATACTTAAAACTGACTAAAACTATAATATACATAATGTCCATAAAGTGCAGTAATATGTGTAAAGGATTCCGGATCAACTGTTCAGCATCCTAACAGCTTGTGGAAGGAAGCTGTTGATCAGTCTGGTGGTTCTGCCTCTAATGCTCTGGAATTGTTTGCCAGATGGCAGCAGTTCAAAGTGTTTATGCAGAGGGTGAGAGTGGTCCTTAACAATGATCAGTGCCCTGCTCCTACAACGGCTCTGGAAAATTTCTTGAACAGAGGGGAGGAAAACTCCAATTACCTTCTCAGCTCCCTTAACTATCCTCTGCAGAGCTTTTTTGTCTGACATACTGCAGCTGGAGTACCATGTTGCAATGCAGTACGTCAGAACACTCTCCACCACACCGCTGTAGAAGGTCCTGAGGATGCAGATGGGGAGAGAGGCCTGTTTGAGTTTCCTCAAGAAGTGCAGTCTCTGCTGGGCCCGCTTCCTGATCCCCAAGGAATTCTTGCTCCAGGTCAGGTCCTGCGAGATCTGCACTCCGAGGAACTTGATGTTCTCCACTCTCTCCACTGAACGGCCGCTGATGCAGAGAGGGACGTGTTCAGGCCGTGACCGCCGGAAGTCGATAATCATCTCCTTCATTTTGTCCACGTTGAGCACCAGATTGTTCTCCCTGCACCAGCCCTCCAGGTCTCTTAACTTCTTCCCTGTACATTGATTCCTCATCCCTCTGAATAGGTCCCACCACTGTGGTGTCATCCGCAAACTTAATAATCTGGTTCCCCTCGTGTCTGGACACACAGTCATGTGTTAAAAGTGTAAACAACAGTGGACTGAGTACACAGCCTTGAGGGGATCCAGTGCTCAGCGTGATGGAGTTGGAGATGTTGTTTCCAACACGGACAGACTGAGGTCTCTCGGTGAGGAAGTCCAGGATCCAGAGACATGTGGCGGTGTTCAGACCAAGAAGGAGTAATTTCTCCATCAGTCTCTGGGGAATAATGGTGTTAAATGCTGAACTGAAATCAATGTACAGGAGTCTGGCATAGGTGTCTTTCTGATCCAGGTGGGTAATGACGGAGTGCAGGGTGGTGACTATAGCCACTTGAACGATATGCGAACTGGAGCGGGTCATGTGATCCAGTGAGGCAGGCTGTGATGTGTGGTTTAACAAGCTGTTCAAAACACTTCATCACAATTGGTGTCAGTGTGACAGGACAATAGTCATTCAGACAGGACACAACCGCTTTCTTTGCCACCGGTACTATGATAGAGGTCTTAAAGCATCTAGGAACGATGGCCTGACTCAGGGAAATGTTATATATGTCAGTCAGGACATCTGCCAACTCACTCGCACAGACTCGGAGCACACATCCCGGGATGTTGTCCGGACCTGCAGCTTTACGTGGGTTAACCTTGATAAGGGTCCTCCGTGTGTCCGCTGCGTTGATGGTGATAGCTGGCCTCACAGATGGTGAAGATGGGCCAGCCCTCCCTCTGATTGTCGGGTTTGATGCTTCAAAACTTGCAAAGAAGTTGTTGAGCCTGTCTGGAAGCGAAGCGTCATCATCATCGACCCCCTGCCTAGACTTATAATCCGTCAACGCCCGTACTCCCTGCCACATCCGTTTGGTGTTCCCCGTGTCACAGAAATGTCCCTGGATTTTCTCCGCGTAGGCGCGTTTCGCTGTCTTAATTCCCTTTGCGAGCGCAGACCTGGCTGAGCGGAGGGCAATCCTGTCCTTCGCTCTAAAGGCTGCATCTCTGGCTGTGAGCAGCGAGCGCACCTCTGCAGTCATCCAGGGTTTATAGTTGCCTCGTGCAGTGAAGGTCTTCAATATAGTGACATCCTCTGTGCACTTCGCGATGTAGCTGGTGACCGTTTCAGCATACTCCTCCACATCAATCCTGTCTCCCTGAGAGGCTGCTGTTTTGAAAAACTCCCAGTCAGTATGCAGAAAGCAGTCCTGAAGTGCCGAGACTGCACCCTCTGGCCAAGTCCTGAATTGTTTCTCTACTGGCCTGCTGCACTTCAGTAAGGGTTTGTAGGCAGGCACCAGCATCACGGATAGGTGGTCAGAGTGGCCAAGGTGGGGGCGAGGTGTTGCCTTGTATGCATTTGGGAAATTTGTGTACACCAAGTCCAACATATTCTCTCCTCTGGTCTTAAAGTCCACACATTGTTTGAACTTGGGGAGCACAGTCTTTAGACTGGTGTGATTAAAATCCCCTGCAACCACAAAACTGTCCGGGTGTGAAGTTTGAAATTCACTGATAGCATCATGCAGCTCTCTGAGTGCCTCGTTAGCATTAGCTTTAACATTAGTGCTAGGAGCTATGTAAACAACAACTACAAACATGTTGGTGAATTCCCTCGGCAGATAGAATGGCCGGCAGTTTACGATAAGGAACTCTGCCAACGGAGAGCAGTGTTTAGTTGCTAACGTGGCATTAACACACCAGTTCTTGTTAATATAGATACATAGCCTCCCCCCCCCCCCCCCCCCCGGCTCCTAGCGGAATATACACATTCATACCCAGTGCTATGGACACTGGAGGCAAGGTAGGTAAAGTGTCTTGCCCAGGGACACAACAGCAGGATATCTGGGGAGAGCAGGATGTACTGTATATGTATATTCATTTACTGCTTTTGGCTAGCCAGTTCTTATTATCTTATTAACTGTTGCTCTGAGTGCTGCTATCCGCTGTGCTGCTGTAATCCTGGAATTTCCCCATGGTGGGACTAATAAAGGCTTATCAGAAACTAAAGCTGTGTGATCACTGTTGAAAGTAGGAGATGGATGATATTTTTCAGATTTAAACAATTTATGAATGGGCTGATAATTAAAAAAATCTATACAAAAAATTATGGTCAGATATTCAGAAATTTGTTTTTCAGCACAAAACAATTTGTAATATATTTCTAATACTTTTGTTTCATAAATGAAGTTATATATAACTTGACAGTTTTTTCCACTGTTGTAGTATGAATTCATTAATGCCACATAATATTCAGAGGTATGTATATAAAAAAACTTTATAAGCAGCATAATCTTTATTTTCAAGGTCAATTTGCCGTTGCAGCCCTCAGTCACTTCTATATTAGTCGGAGACTGACAAAATGGCTCTTTGGTTGGCAAAGGTTGCAGACCCCTGGTATAGGCCTTGGATACGATGTGCATCTTTAATCGAATCTTATTGCAGTCTTTGGCACGAGTCTTCAGATAATCTTACATTTTTGCACAGTAAAGTGTATTTCTGTTGTACAGCCACCATAGTTTAGGCTCAAAATGTTAATTCCACATGCACAAACCTTTGCAGACTCTTAGATTTTCTCCATTGACACACAACATACAGTAAATAAACCCACCTGGCACTGCAAAAGTGGCAGCTAAGTACTGCAAATGCTGAACCTGCAATGACCAATCTCTGATGGTTCTCATTAAACCAAATACAGCCAAAAATGCATCTTAAAAACAATAAAGCACAGGATGAAAAATGTTGCTGTTTTAAAGTACATATAGCAGCCCTCACAAATATTAATTTTCTTTTTGTCTTTGCAGGTCTGGGTAAGTTTGGAGACCACAGTGTGCAGGGTGGTGTTCCCACAAGGAATACAAATTTACAGCCAGCTGGTTCCTCCTGCTTGTCAGGTGATAATGAGGAGCTGAGAATCGTGAGTGTTCATGGGCGAGGAGAAGGACCTCTACGGGAGGATGGTGACACCCTCTTCTCTGCTTCTGAGCTTCAGGCTTTTAGCGCAATGTCTGACCACAACATCACACACGACTCACTCCTGAGTTTCAGAACCAGTGGCAATGACAGAGCACCAGTGAGAGTGATGCAAGATAACGGTGTTGGGCTGGCAAAAAACAGCCATCTTGACATAAATATTTCTGATCAGACTGCTTCAGCAGCACTCAGTCCTGCATTAAAATCCTCAGCAGGAGGAGCTAAAGGTCAAGGTGATGGTCAAGCAGGCCATCCAAGCTACATCAGCCGGTTCCCTCAGCAGCAAAATGCCTTCCCCCACGCTGTGAAGAAATCCCTTGACTGCAGCTTCTGTGGTGAGCACTTCCTCAACCGCGAGGACCTGATTGTGCATCGCGCCAGTCACACCGGGGAGTCACCCATTCAGTGCTCGTTGTGCGGCAAGTCATTTGTCAACAAAACCACGCTGAGCATCCACATGCGCATTCACACCGGGGAGAAGCCATATGCCTGTCCGCAGTGTGGAAAGCGCTTCACACAGAACGGTAGCCTGAAGATCCACCTGAGGACTCATTCCGGAGAGAAACCGTACACCTGCAGCCAGTGCACTGCCAGCTTCAACAACCCCAGCAACCTGCGCAGACACAAGATCACACACACTAATGAGGGTCTTTGACCTCCACCAAGAAAATAAACTGGATGTGTGAACAAGTTTTTTTTAATATATTTTTCAATATATTGTTATTTTTTTAATTACAGTTTTACTGGTTGTTATTTGTTGAACTGTTTTTTTTTTTTTAATCATAGGTCATGTGTACACTATTGGACAAGAAGACTGCAATTGTCATTCAGTGCTTCAACACAAACAAGCTCAAAAGTGCTGTTTTATATAGTGACAAAGCATTTTTTTCCTTCATTTTAGGAAAACCAGCTTTTTCTGCTCTTTGCTCACTGAGTACAAGTCAAATCAGAGTCAGTGCAACAATAATAAAGAACAGAAAAACCGGACAAGATGAGACAGCAGTTAGTGAAAAAAAGCAGCAATCAGTGCTGCACGGCTGCACAGTGGCGCAGTGGTTAGCACTGCGGCAGCACAGTTTACCCTTGGCCGGGGGATTGTGGGGATCGTGGGATCGTGGGTTCGATCCCAGCCCCCGACCAACAGTGATCTGTGTGGAGTTTGCATGTTCTCCCCGTGTTGCGTGGGTTTACTCCGGGATTTCTCCGGTTTCCTCCCACATGCCAAAAACATGCATGTTAGGTTAATTGGCTGTTCTAAATTGTCCCTAGATATTTGTTTCCTATAGGCCCTTAGAATAGAGGGTTAGTATTAATGAAAGCGCTTTGAGTGGTCTTTGTGACTAGAAAAGCGCTATATAAGTGCAGTTAGTTAGTTAGTTAGTTAGTGCAAAAAAAGACAACTTACTGAACAGTTTTAATTGCTGACGGTGAGCAAATACCCAAACGAGGATCTTTTTGGAAAAATCTATATATTTACAGTAATATGTAACATAATTTATTGGGCCCTTATATTTCTGACTGTACAAGATGAGTTATTACTTTTATTACATTAAAAAGAATGGCTCATTGTATTAATATGATCACAAACACTTTAAGCAGGGCTACCCATGTTTTTCATGCAACTGTATATACCAAACCTTAATTGAAAGGCTTTTTTTGAATTTCAGTCCAATGTCAATAAGTACAAACTCCAGTATCAATGAAGTCGGGACACTGTGTAAAATGTAAATAAAAACAGAATACAATGATTTGGAAATCTTCAACTTATATTCAATTGAATACACTGAAGGCGGTCTTCAATTGAAGACCGCCTGATTGCTGGGGTCTTTCTGCAACTGTGGGGGTTCCCCCCTACAGTTGATAGTGCTATGAGATGACTGTTGTTGTGAAATGGCGCTATATAAATAAAGTTGAATTGAATTGAATTGAACTGTAAAAGCAAGATATTTAGTGTTAAAACTTATAAACGTTATTGTTTTTTAAAAATTTTTTAAGAGATGTTCACTCATTTTAAATTTGATGCCTGCAACATATTTCCAAAATGCTTGGACAGTGGCATGTTTACCACTATGTTACATCACCTTTCCTTTTAACAACATTTAATAAGCATTTAGGAACTGAGGACACTAATTGGTGAAGCTTTGTAGGTGGAATTCGTCCCCATTCTTGCTTGATATATGACTTCAGTTGCTCAGCAGTCCAGGGTCTCTGTTGTTGTATTTTGCACTTCATGATGCTCCACACATTTTCTATGGGAGACAGGTCTGTAGTGCAGGCAGGCCAGTCTAGTACCCGTACTCTTTTACTACAAAGCCACACTGTTGTGACATGTTCAGAATGTGGGTTGGCATTGTCTTGCTGAAATAAGCAAGGACATCTCTCAAAAAGACATTGCTTGGATGGCAGCATATGATGCTCCAAAACCTGTATGTATCTTTCGGCATTAATGGTGCCTTCACAGATGTGCAAGTAAAGCTGGATTCATGCTGCACCTCCGCTGTCCTCAACCGCGAGGCTTGTGTAATGAAAATTACATCATCATCTCCAGTCCGCGGACGTCCGCATGCAGCTCAAATTTTTTGACCGTGTGGCCTGACCGCGTTGACTGTGCATGCGCAAGATTGAACCTCCCATTCACAAGGTGGCACTACCAACACAGCATACAAAGTCAAAGTAGAGGAAGAGGACGACGAGAATAAACATAGATGAATCGTTTTGCTACAGCGGCAGCTTAAGCGGAGAAGAACACTGGAAAATTGTAATTTCTCCTTTTCCTTGAAACGATGCCATTGTTGTTGCTACAAAAAATGTGCGTTCATCTCATGTTTCTTCACTTTTATATAGCTGGTAAGCAAACTGGCATGTTGCCGTATTTCTGCTACCCATGGGGCTGGGTTGAAACTAACAGTTGTGCGCATGGGTCAACTGCTTGGTCTGGTAGATGAAAAAAGTGAATTATATACACAACTGTGTGTGTGCCGGCCTTGTCCAAAGCAGACATGCACCTCAGCGGACCAGAGTGGAAAAGTACCATGAATCCAGCTTAACCCCCACCACACACACACACACTTCATTCATTCATTCATCTTCTTCCGCTTAATCCTTTTTGGATCGCTGGGGGCTGGAGCCTATCCCAGCATCTTTGGGTGAGAGGCAGGATACACCCTGGACAGATCACCAGTCCATCACAGGGCCAACACAGAGAGACAGACAACCATTCACTCTCACAGTCATACCTAAGGACAATTTAGAATCCCCAGTTTTGATGTCAATTAACCTAACTTGCATGTTTTTGGTATGTGGGAGGAAACCGGAGAAATCCCGGAGTAAACCCACGCAGACACGGGGAGAACATGCAAACTCCACACACACACCATCAGATATTGGCTTTTGAACTTTGTGTTGATAAGAATCTGGATGAACCTTTTCCTGTTCAGCCTGGAGGACACGACATCCATGATTTCCAAAACAATTTGAAATGTGAACTCGTCAGACTACAGCACATTTTTCCCACTTTGCGACAGTCCACCTCATTTGAGCTTGGGCCCAGAGCGAGCAACTGGTGGTGTTTCGGTTGTTGTTGATATATGGCTTTTTGCTTTGCATGGTTTTGAAGAGTTTTAACTTGCACTTGTAGATGTAACGATGACCTGTCTTAACTAACCATGGTTTTCTAAAGTGTTCCTGATCCCACATGGTAATATCCATAATGATGTCAGTTTTTAAAGCAATGCCGCCTGAGGGATCAAAGGTCATGGGCATTCAGTGTTGTTTTTTGGCTTTGCTACCTATGTACAGAAATTTCTCTAGATTCTCTGAATCTTTTGATGATATTATGAACTGTAGATGATGAAATCTGTAAATTCATTGCGAAACATTGTTCTCAAACGGCTAGACTATTTGCCCAACCAGCTGCTCACAAAGTGGCGAATCTCGTCCTGTCCTTGCTTGTGAATGACTGAGCCTTTCGGGAACACTCCTTTTATACCCAGTCATGACACTCACCTGTTTCCAGTTAACCCAATCACCTATGGAATGTTCCAAAAGGTGTTTGTGAGCATTCCTCAACTTTCCCGGTCTTTTCTTTCCCCTGTCACAGCGTTTTTTGGAATGTACTGCAGGCATCAAATTCAAAATGAGTAAATATTTGCAAAAATCAAGATTTATCAGTTTGAACATTAAATATCTTGTCTTTGTAATGTATTCTTTTGCATATAGGTTGAAAAGGATTTGCACATCTTTGTATTCTGTTTTATGTTTTACACAGCATCCCAACTTAACTGGAATTGGGGTTTGTATAGTGTGATAATTTTTGGTATTTTTGAAAATTAACCAACCAGAAATCTAAAAATTTGCAGATGTAAAGGCTACTTTCTCAAATTGGGGTTGAGAAACAGGTTAAAAAGCATATATGTATGTGAATATTTCATATTTTATGTGTCATTTCACTACCTCTGTTATCTTTTTTTGTAGCTGTTTTTCTACTTCCCAGATAGTCTGACAGGGCAATAATAAATTCAGTGTGGATTTCCTAATGGATTTTGTGTCTTTATGCATCTATCAATAAACATGGATTTTTCTAACAGCATTTAATGTCTGGCAAATTTATTTTGCACCTCCAGAGTGCAGCACGTTTCTGTTTCCAGTATTTACTGTCTTAAGTTTGCTCATACTGGACTGTGTAGGGGGGATTCATAAAGGAAACGGGAAATTCCTTGGATTGTTCCTCTTTCCAGCCTGCCCACACTAAAGTACTTTTTCGAGGTAC
Organism: Pholidichthys leucotaenia; assembly: GCA_020510985.1. Classification (NCBI taxonomy): domain Eukaryota; kingdom Metazoa; phylum Chordata; class Actinopteri; order Cichliformes; family Pholidichthyidae; genus Pholidichthys; species Pholidichthys leucotaenia. The sequence continues at coordinate 42,585,977 of CM035840.1, read as the reverse complement.
TTCTGTTTTCATTCTCTGAATTACATCACATCTAAAGATGCTAAAAGGTTGTGAACATATTAAACTATAGGCTGGATTTTTTTTTTTTTTAAGTATAACCAACACATGTTTGAAACCGAAATGTTTTGAAGGTACAGTCATCCTTAAATGACTGTGGTCAAGCATGATTCATGCACAGAGGGCTACCAGCAGATCGAGCACATGCATTGCGGGGGACGTGGTGGTCACTGGTGGCTTTCTGTGCCACTACTTTTGTCGTGTTGATGTGGAATGCTGCTGTTGTACTTCCACACCAAATGCAGCTTCCTCCCAGACTATTGTTCTTGGGCAATCAATGATATGACATCAGTGTGTGTGTAGGGGGGAGAGAGAGGGAGGGAGCTAAATGGGAGGAGAGGGGAGGCGGTGCGCGGTGGATAGAATTTAAATCCCCTTACTTCCTCTTTGTAATTATAGGTTTACACGATCAGACAGAGTAGTTTTTTTTTTATTTTTTTCCCCAGTACAGAGCTGCATTTCTTCTGTAGTCCGTTTCTAGAGTACAGGGAGACTGAAGCGTGGCACAAACACCTGTATGAGAGGAGGAATTTAGCGTGCGCCCGCCTTGTTTTTACGGTAAAGCCGCTTGTTGATCCCGCCCTCTCTTTTGATAGAAAAGTCGATGATGTCGCTCCGTCTTTAACGAGCTTGACCCAGAAGCCAGGAAAGGAGGGGAAAAGAAAGAGGGGCTGAAAACATTAAAACGGGTTCGTCTGGAAGGGGTAGACTTTCCGAAGGGCAGGTGAGTGAATTCGTAAATGTTCTCAGATGGTGGGCTCGCTGGGGGTTGAATTTTCCTTTTCCCTGCAGATTGTGTACTCGCTGCAGCGCTGGCAAAGGAGTGGTCGCATCATCGACAGAGCAGCAGCACGACTTCTAACAGCTAGCTAATGATGCTAACCTAAAGTTTAAGCCGAGGGCTTTATCACCCAGTGTGTGCACTGTGTCTGCTCGCTGAAACGAGCATTTTGATACAGACGAATACAACAGAAAAGGCTAACACAGCTTTGGAGGCCGCTTTAGCTCCAGCTCCCGTGGCTAATCTGGTGTTTGCTGTGCTAATGTTAGCTGGCTTGTTGGCTATGTGGGTTATTGTGATGCTAACGTAGCAGGACAGCCAAACCAGGTCACACGGGTGCTGAGCGAGCATTCAAGCCAACCGGGCTGATTGGATTTCAAACATTGTCATTTATCTCGGCTCAGCACAACATCAAAGTAGCTCGGATGCGTGAGTCTTTGTTTGTGTGCTGGAGCCCGTCGCCTGTCCCACTCTTTGCAAACCAGTTAACAGTAGTATGTGGTATTTTTTTTTTGGGGGGGGGGGCTAACTGTTAGCCCATCCAGACGGTAAACCATAATATGGGGTTCGGTGTTCTCCCTCAATGCGATGATTTGTGCAGAGGTTCTGTAATCACAATTATAATCATGATCATAAACGCTGAGCGATGGTGTTACCTATTCAGTGCTGCATCTGATGTTGCATTTTGTCATCCTGTCCGGGTATCAGACATTTTTATCAGCTGCTGCAGCGATTAGATCTCTGCGGAGCGCTGAGGGAAAACTTGTTTGACCAGGCTTCATGCTTGCAGGTTTCAGTGTGGTTCCTGCTCGGCGTGGTGGTCGCTCTCATTCCAGTGTGACGCGCACACACCCTTTAGATTAGTAGTTTGTCAGCCTGTGAACCTGTTGGGTGCGTCCTGTTCGAGCTTGTTCTGTTAAGAAAGTGCCAAGGTGGGGATAACTGTCAGCTTGAGCCGGGACTAGTAAACGAACCCCTTTTCCATTGTAAACACTGGTTTCATGCAGGCACGCATGCGTAAAGTCTGTTTTTGTATCTTCTCGTAGGCTTGGGTTTCTTCTGGTCCATTATGTGTAGACTGGCCGCTGCAGGTGCCACCTTGTAATAACAGCCAGTGTCTAGCCTACTTGTCTCCAAGTCGTTGTTTGATTGTTGATGCATGCCGGGGACACAGTCTGCAATTGTGTCTACTCTCTTAAGGTGTTCAGGTTAATCCACAAAGAGCGTAGCATTTGTGTGTATGTATGTATGTGTGTTAAACTGTAAGTGGATTAGTAGGCTAAAGCTCCAATCCCATTACAAGCCCTGCTCAGCTTAAACGAGCACCAATGCCATCACATTGACTTATAAGCAAAGCTGCAGTCTTGGTTACCTTGAGATCTGTGAACAGATGTGCATTTTGACAGTGAATGTGTTGTTTCAGTGTGAGGGCCTTTTTTTTGCTGTTGAAGGCAGGTATAGACACTACCTGGACCAAGCAAAGTTTAATTAAATTAAGTTGACAGAGGCTGTATTGTTGGTTATGTGCTGGTATGATCAAAGATGTCATCTGACAGGGGTGAGTGAGTCACGCTGATGGATAGATGGGGAATCAGATGGAGCCTTCTGACTCGTGGTGTGTCAGGGTTCGCTCAGATGTTGCAGACCTCAAGGCACGATGCTTGACACTTTGATCTTTTTTTAAAAACTGTTTAGATGGCAAAATGCAACCTTTTACTTTTGGTTTCTCAAGAATTCTGGTTCATGTAGTATTTTTGATGAAGACTTGAAAACGTGCATGACAGTTTAAAAAAAAAAAAATCTGCTCTTACCTGTATGCAGTTTGGTTTATGACAATGATCTTCAGTACAGTTAATGTTCAACTATTACAAAGTAGTACAAGTAATAAAATGTGCTTTTTGGGGGGGGGGGGGTGATTTAGATAGAAAGATGTACTTTATTGATCCCAAACTGGGAAATTACAGTGTAACAGCAGCGTGACACAGAAGATGACCAAAACAACAGAAACACACACAGCATAACAGAAAAAGGAATTTTACCCAGGGAAAGCAAAACTGCCTTGATAACTTTTATATACATGGCAGATGAATAGATGATGACCTGTATAGATACATGGATCGTACTGGCGGTACAATGCAGGACTATAGAGAATGGGTATTGATGTCATGCCACGCTGCATTCTGGGCCGTGCCATCGTCATGGTCTGGCTTCTTTGTTTACCTGTAGTCTAGGCACCTGCTAACAGGAACAGACATTCATCCAATGGAATGGAGCAAATGGAAAATTAAAATTCCTTATTCAGAGAAGCTGAATAAGGAAGCAAAGGAGCGCTACCTCCCAAAAATTTAAGAAATAAATGGGGTCGATGTGAGCACAAGAAATGGACCACGGATCTCGACCAACTTCCTCGAGTCACGCTGTCCGATGTGTTTGCCTACCTGGTTTGTGGGGTGAGCACATAAACCCGTGAGCAATTTAAAAACTATAAATCATTAGGGGCTCATGTTCAGTTCACCAATGGATGGGCCCAGCCACCTCAAATCTTCCGGTGAATGACTGCACAGTTTTTTGCACTAATGTGTGTCTCTGCAACTAGAGACATTTCTAAGTCCCAGTGGTGAAATGTTGGATTTATGTTCAAATTAGTCATATGATGCTTGATAAGTATATACACTTTATTACCAACAGGACATGAAATACTAATCGAGCAATGTGATTAAACCTGATGCTCGCACTGGCGCACGGGGGGGGGGAAATTTATTGGTCTAATTAGCTGCTATAAAAACATACTAAATCAGGACAGTGACATTTTTATAGTCACCTGAAAGAGGAGAATCTCCTTAATTTAATGATGCCAAACATTCTGTGGGCTTCAGTCCACAGCTGATATTAAATCCATGCGTAATGAAGGCAATGTGCGCCCTTCCAGTGTGCACACAAGGGGAACCCCAGCGCTGCTGCATGTAGCAGTTTGTGTCCAGTTTTTTTTTTTTTGTTGCTGTTTGGGATAGTTTTAGCAGGATGATAAAACAGCAGGTAGTTTTATGCAGCATTGCTTTATGTACCTGTGAGCTTTGCTCGGCAACAACTGGTGGTGCTGCTTCAGTCATCTCTGACTGCTCAGTGTGTTTTGTTTTTTTTTTCACTTGATGACCAAGATGTAATGATGGCTTTTTAAATGTCCAGTTAGTATTTGGATTAAATAACGAACGTGTCTGAACGGAACACAGAATGCCAAAATTATTAAATTTCAAGGAATATATTACAGTGGGTCTCGAATATTTGTAAACGTGTCCCGTTAGTTGACTTGATGTCACTTGGGCCAATTAGATATAATTTAATGTGCTATTTGGGCATTTTGTGTAATATTAGTTACTACAAGAATGGCCACTTGTCGTTTAAATATTAAAATAGAAATGATTTAATTGATTTTTGGAGCGTTTGGTGGGCTTTTGGTGTCCCATTAAAAAATGATTTATTATTTGGATGTTTTCTAGGGGGTTGGGGTCCCGTTTGGTCCTGTTTGCCATTTAGTCCAGCCGGTTGGAGGAAGGGCAGGGAGTCCGAAACGTCACTGATAAATAATAAATACTTAGTGGGAGCTTTTTGGTGTGCGGCTTGTCTTTGATTTTTCTGATATGTTTTCTGGGGTCCAGCACCCGACCAGGTGAACTGTGTGATGTGCGTATCATCTTTATCATTTTCTAAATCACAACTTACCTTCGTGAAAATGCTGTGAACACACGGCCATGTGTGCAGGAATATTTTCCAAGCTGATGTCTTTCCTTCTGACTACTACAATCCCTTCCACCCAATGCCTCTTTGTTACCTCGGAGACCCAATTCTCTCCACTTTTCTTTCAAATTGGGAAGTTAAAAAAAAGCGTATGCCATTATCAGTCTTTTTCCACGCCAATCGTGAGAGCAGTTGTTGCATTTGATAATGCAGCAAAACTTCCCCATTCTAATGTCGTGTGGTATTTGGATGAATAATAATGTCATTGAAAGGACCACATTGGAAATAAGTGTTGTCTCTTTTGTGTGTCATCCTGGATCTTGTATGACGTTTTATATGTATATTTACATTTCCTATGTTTGTATACCATATTCAATGTGATTTTTTTTTTTATATATATAAGAATCCATCCATCCATCCATCCATCTTCTACCGCTTTTCCGGAGGTCCGGGTCGCGGAGGCAGCAGTTCAAGCAGAGAAGCCCAGACTTCCCTCTCCCCAGCCACCTGCTCCAGCTCTTCAGAGGGGATACCAAGGCGTTCCCAGACTAGCTGGGAGACATAGTCTCTCCACCGAGTCCTGGGTCTGCCCCGGGGTCTCCTCCCAGTGGGACGTGCCTGAAACACCTCAAGTGGGAGGCGTCCAGGAGGCATCCTAATCAGATGCCCATACCACCTCAACTGACTCCTTTCAATGTGGAGGAGCAGCGGTTCTACTCTGAGCCTCTCCCGGATGACTGAGCTCCTCACCCTATCTCTGAGGGTGAGTCCAGCAATCCTACGGAGAAAGCTCATTTCAGCCGCTTGTATCCGCGATCTCGTTCTTTCGGTCATTACCCAAAGCTCGTGACCATAGGTGAGAGTAGGAACGTAGATTGACTGGTAAATCGACAGCTTTGCCTTAGAACTAAGCTCCCTCTTCACCACAACAGACCGGTACAACGTCCGCATCACTGCAGATGCTGCTCCAATCCGTCTGTCGATCTCTCGCTCCATTTTCCCCTCACTCGTGAACAAGACCCCAAGATACTTAAACTCCTCCACTTGGGGCAGGAGCCTGTCCCCAACCCGGAGAGGACAATCCACCTTTTTCCGGCTGAGGACCATGGACTCGGACTTGGAGGTGCTGATTCTCATCCCAGCCGCTTCACACTCAGCGGCAAACCGTCCCAGCAAGAGCTGTAGGTCATTGCTGGATGAAGCCAACAGGACAACATCATCTGCAAACAACAGAGATGAGATCCTGTGGTCACCAAGCATGACACCCTCCATTCCCTGGCTGCGCCTAGAAATCCTGTCCATAAAAATTATGAACAGGACCGGTGACAAAGGGCAGCCCTGGCGGAGTCCAACTCTCACTGGGAATGACTCCGACCGAGTGTTGGCAATGCGAACTAAACTCTCACAACGGTCGTACAGAGACCGAATAGCTCGTAACAACAAGCCCGATACCCCATACTCCCGAAGCACCCCCCACAAAAATCCACGAGGGACGCGGTCCCTCGTGGAGTTACATGGGTCCGCCCTCCAGTAGGTTCACCACCTGCAGGAGGGATCATGGAAGTCCGGTGCTATGTGGATTAGGTGGCAGTCAAAGGCGGAGACCTTGGCGGACTGATCCCAAGCTTTTCTATATAAGAATAAATGAATAAATACAAAATAAATAACAGATTGAAGCAACCCTCTCAAAAGCTTATGCTTAACCGCATTCGTTGGCTACTACTAAACACGGACAGGCAGAACACTTTTCCCACAATTCCTTGCGGTTTTTGTGTTGTCACACACCCTTTGTTAATTGGGTGCAGGGTTTAATTAACCAATTTAAATTTTAACAAGGTGGGCCAACCAAAAATGAGCTGTAGTTTACACGTGCTTCCCAGCATGAAATGTTGCTACACATTAGCTGGTCAGGTGAATGCTAAAACACATTTGCATATATAAATTTACGAGATTTAATTTACAGTAATCTTAACCTTCGCACTGCTCCACTATAAAATCTGTTTAACTTCCAGTTTGTGCAAGAATATAGTGACTTAAATAGTGTGGAAAACTTAAACTGGGTCATGTTTTTACTCATCCATAATAATAATATTAATAATCATAATTGATTAGATTTATATGGCGCTTTATATGTCAAGTGACATCTCAAAGCGCTTTAGGGGAGGTGCTCCCTCCCCTAAACCAGTTGGAAACCTCACTTTATGACGACAAAAACACTTGTCAGGGTTCCGGCATGTAAAATTGCTCGCACTGACAATTGTGTGAACTTCCATGTACCACTTGTAAGGAACAAAAAATGTAACAAAAGAGGAACTTTGGTTGATGTCCGATTTTCTTCCCATGTTCTCAGGTTATTGTGTGAAAAACGATTACCACAACTTATTGCTGCTGAATAAATGTGATGAATCAGCTGTGTAGCTTAATATAAAATGCTTCCAAAAAGTCACTTGAACACAGCTGAGAAGAGCTTGAAAAATAGGAAGTGGTTTTGTGGTCTCATGATCAATGTAGTGACCATCGGGGATTTTCACCACAACAGAAAAACACCCATTTTAAAAACACATGGTAATAGAAGAAGCCAACTGTTGGTTGGTGGTTTGTTAAAGGCTATATTCTGTAGGCTTTTATGGCATGTCTGCATGTTGCAGTTTTGTTGTGAATGTTGGTTCATGGTGAGCCAACGACGCCATTGCGTCTCTCTACTCAGCTCTGATGCTGAATCCATAACATCCTGTTGCTGAGGAAGTGAGTATGAGGGGAAAGGGGGAGGGGAGTGGCATTGGTATAACACTGATTGTTTTCATTGTTCAACAAAACTCAGTGCTGACTTTCAGGGCCAAAACTAACAGCTGTGAGAGAGTCTGGCGGGTGGAGAACAGAAGTTGTGTATGCAAGGAGCAGCTCCAGCCCAAAACCCCATAGACTCAAAACGCTGATGCCGACACTCAGATGTGTCCAGTGATGTTCTCCTCAGTCTTCAGCTCTTTTCACACTTGTGCTCATCCCCTCTGTTGCACAAACTTCTCATTGTTCCTTCAACCTCCCGCACCGACAGCTGCAAATTCCTTCTCGGCTACACTTAAAACCGCAGACTCGCGCTCAGTACACACACAATATCACATTGCCAAGAACTCTTGCCAAAAAATTTCAATCACTGTTTATAATTCATCTTGTGTAAATGACATTTGTGCTCATTAGTGAAATAAGATAGCTTACAGACTGTTAATGATGATCATTTTCTGTCTGATAAGCTGAAGAATGAGGCCACACTGAAGCACAAGGCTTTTGACGAATATCAGCTGGGGAAAATATTTAATTATTGTAGTTGTCTATTAGGTCACTTTGACCAAGGAAACCTGGTTTAAATGTGACATCAGTAAACGTCATTCTCGATATGAGGATTTGCTCATGTCATGCTAAGGCCGTCCTGTTTTGAATAGGAGGGTGGGCTGTTGTGCTGAATTGCCTGAGACAATGCTAGGAATGCAAGATTAGCTTTTATCTTTTATTCTGCCCTCCTTTTCTTATCTACCCCCGCCATGCTCACCCCCTCATAACCTCTTCTTCCTTACCCGTCTATTAGTTTTGTTTGTGGCTCATCCACTCTCCCATCTCTGTCTACGGGGGATAGTATCAGCCCCGTCTCAGTGATGACCATATAAAGGCGTGTGTGTGTTGCAGGACACCAGCTTATTTGCTCAGGTAGGAGGTTGTGACTTGTAATGAGTGTATGTGGGTGATGTCATACCTTCCAGTCAGCCAGCCTTATCCTGCATGCAAATTCTGGTTTTTGTTCTTGTAGATTCTTTTTTTTTTTTTTTTTTTTCCCTTGGGAAATGCGATTTGACCCCACCTAGTTTGCTCATCAGGTTGTCCCACATTACCTCCCTTCCCCCCCCCCCCCCCGCACTGGACACCCCCCCAAGTTCAGTTGTTTTAAACTAGTCATTCGCAGTTTTAAGTCATTCGGGAACAGACATCTTCATTTCACCAACAAGGCTAAATTTTGTGAATTAAACATTTCTCTGTAATAGTCTACTGTGATGATGTCATTGTGGGAATTTTTTCTCAATAGTTTGCACAACCTGATACAGGCGAAACTGAGTCATTCTTCGCCTTCCCTTTAACTCCTGTTTGTGCTTTTACCTTTGAAACACCTGCTCCGCTCCTTCTACTGTAAATGGAGACCTGTGTTTGTTTCCCAAACTCATCACTGCGTGTGTCTGTGCATGTTGGCCAGACAGAGAGAGAGAGAGAGAGCGAGACTCTAAAATCTAGTTGCCCCTCCTCCACCTTGTCCAACCGGTCATGCAGGTGTGTGGCAATGCCACCGTTTATTCACCTTTCAAACCAGAGCTGATGCAGCGGTGGTGTGCTGGAGCAGAACGTGTATGAGCAGATAAGGGAATCTGAGCCTCAGCTGTAAACTGTTTGACTCTTAATATTTTTTTTTTCTGCTATTACAAAGTGATGCAAAAGGAGGGTTAAAAAGCAGTTGAGAGAATGGGCAGGGGAGGTTAAACAAATTGAGGGGGAAAAAGAAAAAGCCAAGCGTTGATAACTGGTCGGGAACATATGGTTCTGGAAAGCAGTTACTATCTCTGTAACTCTCTCTTTTTGCTGACGATCAATGTCCTGTGGCCCAGAAAGAGATGCAGGGTGCTCATCTTCCCACAGCTAGCTGGTGCACACAGGCCAACTGTTGAGTAAATACAGGTGCGTGTAAAGGTTGGGGCTGCTGCATGTCTCTGACTCTTGCTCTGTTTTTCTGCTCACAGCGCAAACATATTCCAGTTCACACACTTGTATGGTATTCTCGCTGTGTTACTGTTTTTTCAAACCGAAGTGTCTTCATTAAAGACTTTACTTTCCTTGTTCTCCTCCCTCTACCCCTCTGCCCTGCTCTACAGTATACTCCTTCTTGATTTTGGTCTTGGTGGTTTGGTGACTTTCGACACATGAACAACTAGAGCGCCTCCTGACCTTGGTGTGATCTCTCACCTCTTCTACCAAACCACGCCCACAGGTAAAGGTATGTATTTGGGCTCCCCACCCCCCCTAAATCTAGCTGCAAGACATCTCTGTGTGTTGTGCTTTGCGTTCAAACAGTAAGGAAATGTATGCATTTCTTTTCAGACTGAATGTTGCCTGCATGGGCATTTGGATTCTCACTATGGTTTTAAAAGTTTGTGTGAGACAGGCTATGTCTGGTGCAGCCTGCAGTTCCTGTGAAATTGCTAATACTGTATTACTGTGAATACTGCCTCTAATGCATGAGTTGGAAATATGACTTGGGGAAAGAATAACATTTTATGTATAACTAGCAGAGTGAAGTTGATATGCATATGAACCAAGTCAACATGTATGTATAAGTTCTGTTCTTTCTTGTCTTGGAGGACGCCTCCGTGCATGAAGGCATAGTCTGGTAGATAATCAATAATGTTGCCTTTGCAGACGTAATGCCAAAAAAAAAAAAAACTGTTCACAGGTTGTTAAATGGTTAATTTACCAAACGTTAAATGTAACCTATTTTTCCTGAGGTCTTGAACATTATTTGGCAATTTCTTGCCTTGTCTTTTTCCATAAATAAATAAAAAAAGAAATCCTCCCTTTAAAAAAAAAAAAAAAAAAATGTATGTACTGCATAATTGATGTGCCAAAAATTGATATTAGTTTTGCCACATAAATTGATAAATTTAGATAATATTTGCCAGCATCAGTCAGTGTTGGCATGCATGGATATTTGGCTGATATTTTGGTGTACCTACTCCTGAACATTTTTTCAGTAAGTGCATTAATGGGGACACCATCAGTAGCACAGTCACGAGGAAAGAGGAGACCAGTCATGACTTCTGAGAAGAGATTTTACTACAGATTTAAAAAAAAAAAAAACTAAATAATTTTGTACTTTTGATAATAAAATCAAGTGCTATTTAAACCTGTTATATTCAGAGTTGTGTAGATATTTCCAACAACTAGTTTCTAGAGTCTATATGGATAAATTGTGGCTTTGGGCAAAAGTGTTTTATGATCTGACTTTCCTCCATCAACACTCATAAATTCAGATTCACAACATTTTGGGTCTATTACTAGGGTCTAGTCAAAAGTGCAGACAACACTTATGGCCTTGTCCATGTCCATTTTGCTATTGGTGAAGGCAGAAAAACATTTTGCACTTGCGAAAAGAACAGAAAAGATTGTCCTAACTCTTCTTAGGCTTCAGAGCTGTGTTTTGGGTGTGATATCCAATAAAATGGCTCATCACCCCACATGTAAAAAGTTAGGCATGCATGATCTGTGGTAGATTGCTATTATAATAGCCTGTTTACCTGGGAGGCAGATTGGTTTTCAGCTTAGGAAATGAACATTCTCATGCGCAAAGTAAAGATACAGTGGTGTAAAAAAAAAAGTGTTTGCCCCCTTCCTGGTTTCTCATTTTTTTGTATGCTTGTCACACTTAAATGTTTCAGATCAAACAAATTTAAATATTAGACAAGGATAACACGAGTAAACACAAAATGCAGTTTTTAAATGAAGGTGTTTATTATTAAGGGGAAAAAATCCACACCTACATGGCTCTGTGTGAAAAAGTGATTGCCCCTTAAACCTAATAACTGGTTGGGCCACCCTTAGCAGCAACAACTGCAATCAAGCATTTGCAGTAACTGGCATTGAGTCTTTTTCAGTGCTGTGGAGGAATTTTGGCTCACTCATTTTTGCAGAATTGTTATAATTCGGCCACATTGGAGGGTTTTCGAGCATGAACTGCCTTTTTAAGGTCATGCCACAGCATCTCAATTGGATTCAGGTCAGGACTTTGACTCGGCCACTCCAAAGTCTTCATTTAATTTTCCTTAAGCCATTCAGAGGTGGACTTGCTGGTGTGTTTTGGATCATGGTCCTGCTGCAGAACCCAAGTGTGCTAAAGCTTGAGGTCACGAACAGATGGCCGACATTCTCCTTGAGGATTTTTTGGTAGACAGCAGAATTCATGGTTCCATTTACCAGAGCAAGTCTTCCAGGTCCTGAAGCAGCAAAACAGCCCCAGACCATCACACTACCACCACCATATTTTACTGCTGGTATGATGTTCCTTTTCTGAAATGCTGTTACTTTTATGCCGGATGAAATGGGACACACACCTTCCAAAAAGTCTTGGGGATCATCAAGATGTTTTCTGGCAAAACTGAGACGAGCCTTTGTTGTTTTTGCTCAGTAGTAGTTTTCATCTTGGGACTCTGCCATGCAGGCCATTTTTGCCCAGTCTCTTTCTCATGGTGGAGTCATGAACACTGACCTTAACTGAGGCAAGTGAGGCCTGCAGTTCTTTGGATGTTGTTGTGGGGTCCTTTATGACCTCTTGGATGAGTCATCGCTGCGCTCTTGGGGTAATTTTGGTTGGCCGGCCTCTCCTGGGAAGGTTCACCACTGTTCCATGTTTTCACCATTTGTGGATAATGGCTCTCACTGTGGTTCACTGAAGTCCCAAAACTTTAGAAATGGCTTTATAACCTTTTCCAGACTGCTAGATTTCAATTACTTTTTCTCTTTTGTTCCTGAATTTCTTTGGATCCCAGCATGATGTCTAGCTTTTGAAGATCTTTTGGTCTACTTCACTTTGTCAGGCAGGTCCTATTTAAGTGATTTCTTGATTGAGAACAGGTGTGGCAGTAATCAGGCCTGAGTGTGGCTAAAGAAATTGAACTCAGCTTTCCAAAGATGTGATAAACCACAGTTAATCTATGTTTTAATGGGGGGGAGAATCAGTTTTTCACACAGGGCCATGTAGGTTTGGATTTTCTTATCCGTAATAATAAACGCCTTCATTTAAAAACTGCATTTTGTGCTTACTTGTGTTATCTTTGTCTAATATTTCAATTTGATGATCTGAAACATTTAAGTGTGACAAACGCACAAAAAAAATGAGCAATCAGGAAGGGGGCAAACACTTTTTTACGCCACTGTACGTGAAGAGGTAATTTTTTTTTTGGTGCACAAGTGTTCCACCTAAGCCTTTCAAGGTGAAACAGTTAAGGGATGAAGTAGTGGCAAATCTGTCCTTTTCTGGCACTTGTATGTTTTTAAAACAAGCAGATCGATTAAATAGCAATTGATAATGCACCACTGACTTTTGTTTTGTTTTTGTTTTTTTGTCAAAATACGCAATTATTGTACTGCCATAAACTAGCAATGCAGTGACTTTGCACCCAGCTACACCCCTTTTAAAAGAAATTGCCAGTATAAGCACAAAACATAAGCAATTTCTTTCATTTTTTTTTTTTTAAATGACAAGGGTGCATAGGGTGAAAATATGGACCAAACAAAGTGCAGCACAAATTTGTGCTTTCGATCATTATAATACGGTCCTTCGCCTTGTAGTCGTATATTTGGTACGTTTTTTCATTCACATAGCCTGGGGAATGGTTATCGATTACACCTAAATTTGTTAGTAAAGCTTGTATTCCTTCCAAGCAGCATTTATACAGAAAACAAAGCGAGATTATTGTGAGTCATGTTTCTGCGTTGATGACAATTGTACCATTACTACTAAGGTCAAAAGCAGTGAACAACTGTTTTTCAAATCCTGTAGTATTAGTAAATTTTCGGTCCAGCATCTCAACTTTAGTTAACAAACAAGAATTCTTACTGGATATATTAAACATAGCAAAAACAAACAAAAAATCCTCCTCCTTACGATGAGCCTTTAAAGTCCTGCTTTGACTGGTTTTATTAGACACCTTCTCCCAATGCTGCAGTGTGCTTGAAGCCCTATGCATGTGTGTAACGCCCCCTCTTTCCCCCTTGGGGCTGTGTAGTGTGTATGGAGCAGTGTGAGAGCGCAGCGGCTCTGCTGGAGTCAGTCAGGGAGCAGGAGGTGCAGTTTGAACAGCTGACCCGGGCGCTGGAGGAGGAGAGGAGGAGAGTGGGCCTCCCCGCCACCAGCCCCTCGGCTCTGGGTCACCCCCTCCCCCACATGCAGGTAATATTACCTAAAGAATCAAATATCCATCATCCGTTTTTCACATCCCATCAGGTACATGGATCTTAATTCCCATCCCATCAAGTACATGGATCTTAATTCTCTTGAGCGATATCATGCAGCATCTTCTTTCTCTGATGTCCATCTATCCATCAGTCAAATCATCTCCTCAGCGCCGCCTCCTCTCCACCTACGCTCAATATCTTTGTGTGCATCATCATTAAATGTTTTCCGTTTTCAATAAACTCCATCTGTCACTTCATACCTGCGTAATGTTGATGTGTCTGAGGTGATTGTCACACACTGTCAGCATGCCTTCGCTGTCACTCACCGGAAACGCTCTGACACACTCAAATCACTCACTGTCAAACCTGTCAAACATTGTGGAATTTCATTTATCTTCTTCTCTGTTCCAGCATGTCATGTTGTGGAACGGGGTCACTGGTTGTGCATGTGTTGTGTCGTCCTCCACCCAAACCTCTTCTCTTCTGTAGACTTTGTTTTCATCCTACCATGCATTAATCCCTTTGGGTTTTTGTTTGGATTGTTTGCTAAGCAGTATTATGCATGTGGTTATTTTTGCTTATTGAACATCCTTTTATCCAGTTATGTTGTTAAATAATTGTACAGTGGTACCTCTACTTACGAACGTCTCTACATACGGAATTTTCAGGTTACGAGACGCCTCAACGGGAAAATATTGCCTCTAGTTACGAACGAAATTTCAGGATACGAAAGGCAAAAAAGTACGCGCTCCTCGCAGCTTCCGTAGTTTACCGAACGTAAACATACCTGTAGCTGCTCTGCCATTGGCTATCGCCTAGCATCTTCCTGGTATCCCATTGGCCACGAAGTTTTTTTTTTTTTCCAAAACTTTATGCGTTTGGTTGATCTCGCCAAAGAATATGGCCGTAATACATCAACGATCAGCACGGTATTAAAACAAAACGAAGCACTTACAAGCCGACAAAAGCAAACGTCCTTGGATCAGAACATGAACCAAAGAAGCAAAAGGTGACGATGTCGACGACGATAGCAGTTAAAGGGTAAATGAACATAATTTTTATTATTCTCTTTTATTATTCTCTATTATTCTTTCTCTCATTTTAAACTCTCATTTTATGTTTATTGTGCAGTAATCTAATTGTAACATGTATTTGTTACATGTTTTGATGCGTTTTTACGATTTATAAAAAATTTATGCCCGAATTTTGGGGGCTTGGAACGGATTACGGCATTTACATGTAAAACACGCCTCTACTTACGAATTTTTCACGTTACGAGAATTCTTCCGGAACGAATTAAATTCGTAAGTAGAGGTACCACTGTATTTCTGCATTATGTATCAGTCTTGACTGTTGCAGATCTCATAATGTGCAATAGATAACCAGTATTTTGGTTTGCCTACAGAATTAGGGGGAAAAAAAGCCCTTTTTATTATTTCCATGCAGCCCATACCGATGTATTTCAATAACTTTGTATTATAAAAATAAATGGTAAATATTTACTTTTGAACAGTTGCACATTTAAGATGTTGCATTTTCTCTTATGATAAGACAAAATCTTTTTGCACCAACTTTAAATTTATATGTAACTATATTAAGGTTTATATTTGCTTTTGAAAGTGAAAACATTTTTTTATTTGTTCTGTAAGGTATTAGCTGGTTGTAGGTCCTGTTTCACTTTAATAAAGTGGGCCCTCCCTAAATTAAAGCATTTCCACTATTTTTCCTTCCACACGCCACTTGTTCAGGTTTTAAGATCTTGGGTTATTTTGCACTCCTTAAAATGTCTGTAAATGTTGTCTCTTAAGGTCATGTTGACTTTGATTAGACTTTGTTTTGTCTTTTTTATTCCTTGCAAAGGTTAAGATAAAGAAACGTGTGTATTTTAGTTTAGTGATAACTGTCAGAGTTTTGAGGACATGTTATGCATGAAGCAGTTTGCAAATGAAGTGGTGCTATAGGAAGAGCTGTAGAGGAAGTTTCTCTTGTTATCAAAAGAATGGTTTGCACTCCCCATTACTTTTTTTTTTCCTAACTGGGCTGCCTCCTTGTGGGCTTCATTTTAAGTGTAGCATGAATAAATTTGGCTTGGGTGTAATCGGACATTTGTGTAACTTTTTCCTTCTCAGTTTGATCCTAGCAATGCTGAAACTGGGTAACACAAGCATTGCTGGGAAAGGGTTCCAGAGCGGCCCGCTTGTCTTGTTCAGTGTGATTACCATAACTACACACTGCTGAACTGCATGCAAGTGTTACTCAGGGTTATACATAGTGTCCAGCTCGAACATTGTGACAGTCATTGATTACATAAGAGTCCAGTGCAGGAAGAATTTGGGTGTGAGGATGAATGGCCGCATTCCAAAACGTCCTCCTTCGTGTCTGGCAGTGATTCACAGACTATAAACATGCAGGGACGGTTGGTCAGTACTGAATGTGCTTCAGCAGCAGTAATATCATCCAAGTGGTTAAAAGTAGACAGCACTGTCTACTGGGAATCATACCGTTTACCCTCACTTTTGTATGTTGTTTTAACAAAGTTGCATGGTATTTTAATCTTTTATTTTTCGCTTGTCTGTTTTTATTTGATCCCAGAACGGGCGCTTAGGGGATGCAGACATAGAGCGGCTGAAAATAACAGACACATACATAAACGGCACACAGGTCTGTAGATGGTTGATCACTTCAGGTGATTTTTTTTTTTTTTTCCCCCTCCCGTTTCATCCAGTATAAGCCTTTATGTGTGTGTTGTGCCTGACACAGTACAGGATGGTGGACCCTGCACACGGCACTCTGGATGAGAGCTACACACCAGAAGACGACTCCCAGGAAGTACACTCAGTTTTTTCTGAAGAGGGAATCCCACAGCGAACAGACAATGGGGTAGCAAAATCTTTTGTATCCTCTGACGTTATTTATACAATTCGAGTCTGTTTAATTTTAAAATGTATATGGAATTGAAGTATATTCTTTCCCCTCAGATGAAGAAACCGATCTCACGCACAGTCCTACCTAGTGAAACAATGTCCATTGATGGAGGTTTGTCGGGGCCCAGTATGGGAGTCTACAGTGCCACCCTGGACCGTCCCTACAGGCAGGCTGGTCCAGGAGACTATCCCACTGCCACTGTGCCCAGAAATTACCACTATGGCCCTGTAGGTGGTTTCGATGACTATAGAGGAGGCCCGCCATCAGAGGCATACACCAGCTTGAGCAGGGGCTCACACATGGATGAACGCTACAGGTGCGGAACCAACTAAAGTTTTCAAATATATCTCACATATAACACTGATTCAACTTAATCTACAGTGGTGTGAAAAACTGTTTGCCCCCTTCCTGATAGCTCTTTTTTTTATTTGTGTTTGTCACACTTAAATGTTTCAGATCATCAAAACAAATTTTAAATATTATTTAAAGATAACACAAGTAAACACAAAATGTTAGTAAGGGAGAAAAAAAATCCAAACCTACATGGCCCTGTGTGAAAAAGTGATTGCCCCCTAAACCTGATAACTGGTTGGGTCACCCTTAGCAGCAACAACTGCAATCAGGCGTTTGCGATAACTGGCATTGAGTCTTTTACAGGGCTGTGGAGGAATTTTGGCCCACTCATCTTTGCAGAATTGTTGTAATTCAGCCACACTGGAGGGTTTACAAGTATGAACTGCCATTTTAAGGTCATGCTACAGCTTCTCAATCGGATTCAGGTCAGGACTTTGACTACGCCACTCCAAAGTCTTCATTTAGTTTTTCTTAAGCCATTCAGAGGTGGACTTGCTGGTGTATTTTGGATCATTGTCCTGCTGCAGAACCCAAGTGTGCTTCAGCTTGAGGTCACGAACAGGTGGCCGGACATTCTCCTTGAGGATTTTTTTGGTAGACAGCAGACTTCATGGTTCCATTTACCACAGCAAGTCTTCCAGGTCTTGAAGCAGCAAAACAGCCCCAGACCATCACACTACCACCACTATATTTTACTGTTGGTATGATGTTCCTTTTCTGAAATGCTGTTACTTTTACGCCAGATGTAATGGGACACACACCTTCCAAAAAGTTCAACTTTTGTCTCGTCAATCCAGAGTATTTTCCCAAAAGTCTTGGGGATCATCAAGATGTTTTCTGGCAAAACTGAGACGAGCCTTTGTTCTTTTTGCTCAGCAGTGGTTTTTATCTTGGAACTCTGCCATGCAAGCCGTTTTTCCCCAGTCTCTTTCTTATGGTGGAGTCATGAACACTGACCTTAACTGAGGCAAGTGAGGCCTGCAGTTCTTTGGATGTTGTTGTGGGGTGTTTTATGACCTCTTGGATGAGTCGTCTCTGCACTCTTGGGGTAGTTTTGGTCAGCCGGCCACTCCTGGGAAGGTTCACCACTGTTCCATGTTTTCACCATTTGTGGATAATGGCTCTCACTGTGGTTCACTGGAGTCCCAAAACTTTAGAAATGGCTTTATAACCTTTTCCAGACTGATAGATCTCAATTACTTTGTTTCTCATTTGTTCCTGAATTTCTTTGGATCGCAGCATTGATGTCTAGCTTTTGAGGGTCGTTTGGTCTACTTCACTTTGTCAGGCAGGTCTTTAAGTGATTTCTTGATTGAGAACAGGTGTGGCAGTAATCAGGCCTGAGTGTGGCTAAAGAAATAAGCGACTTTTGCATCTCAGCTCATGTAAAGCATCATGGGAACGTGGCTAGCAAACATGCTGTATTGATACATTTAATTTATGGAAAGTTCCTGATCTATGAGCATATGGATCTATGAGCATATATGAGCATATATCCGCGCTGCCCCAGCGGATCAAGGCGCTGGGGCAGCGCCTTGATCCGATGGAGGAGATAGGAGAGAGAAGGACGGTGGCTAAACTAAACTGTCATCTCTGCTGGAGTCCGAGTTCCACCCTATGCAGGACATACTGAATGCACTGAGGAGCTCATTTAGCAGCAGACTACATCATCCCAGGTGCACAACCGAGAGGTTTCGTAGGTCCTTCCTACCAACGGCTGTCAGACTGTACAACCTAAGCAGGGCTGCTCGCAGAGATAGCAAAAAGACGTAACAAACTAATAGTTTTTTGAATGCAAAAGATGCAATAGACTTACACAATGGTCCCCTCCGGCATACAACTAGGAACTTACCGGTCGCTATGGAGGGTGAGAATATGTATGGGCACATAATCATACCATGTAGGATAACTAAGTAGACGGTTATGCTGTTTCATTCCATCTAGCAACAATGCTCTGCACTGTGTGTGTTTATATATTTACATATTTATTCCATCTAGCTACAATGCTCAGCACTGGGTGTGTTTATATATTTATATATCTACATATTATTCCATCTAGCTACATTGCTCCGCACTGTGTGTGTTTATATACTTGCATATTTATTCCACCTAGCTGCAATGCTCCGTACTGTGGGTGTTTATATATTTACATATTTATTCCATCTAGCTACAATGCTCTGCACTGTGTGTTCATATATTCATATATTTATTCCATCCAGCTACAATGCTCTGCACTGTGTGTCTGTGTGTGTGTGTATATATATATATTTTATAGTAATACGTACATATGTATATTAGCTGCTCTTGCTTGCTTTTTTTTTTTCTTGCCTTCTGATTGTTGCTCTGAGTGTTGCTATCCCTGTGCTGTTGCAATCCTGGAATTTCCCCGTTGTGGGACTAATAAAGGCTTATCTTATCTTATATTGTACGCGTAGGGGTCTTCCCGGTTGTACCCGCAAACACAAGGATAAACTAGTTGCGCTTGCATTTGTGGCCACGTTACAGAAATTGGCCAAAATGGCCCCCCTGTATGTACGCTGACATAGCAGATTTTTTGTTGTCAAAGGACCAAGCACCCTTACTTGCGAGACTCCAAAATGACTACAAAGAAGGTAAGCGAGTGGGTTGACAGCTCAACTTTGGTTTTGTCATTTTGAGTAAATTTCACTACAAGGCATAGCCTGCTTACTTAGATCTGTAGGTCGATACTACTATAGTTTTAAGTACCACATGTTTTCAATGATTTGCAGTTTTATTTTATACCGGCCTACTTATCAATGGCCTTAATTACATGTGTGTGTAGATCAAGCTTCATTACCAATATACAAAGAACTATATTCTAGATCCAGGCCTGCCTGTCCGTACCTACTACTTCAGGGTTTAGACGAACAATACACAACACTATTTAATTATGTTATAATATACTGTAGACTTACTGCTTTAATCCAACAATTGCATCCGTCCGGATCCTTCAGCTCTGTGGGGACTGTATATAACATGAATGGCGGCGGACATGTGCACACGCTGGTCCCGAAGTTACACGCATGTATGCTGCAAGTTTGCTTTTCCACCGCTCTAGATGATACATGCCGTTCCACACTTCACTGCGGCACAATGTGCACCTGGCATAACGGCGATTTAAAGCTTGAAGCAGACTTTAAACGGCAATTGTTCAGGTGTGACCGTACTGTCTCTATACAAAAGCAAGGCGGCTACCGGAATGTTTGGTAGTCATGAACTTTGAACTCGCATAGTCCGCACATGCACACTCGTAATGCGAAAGTCGCTTATTGAACTCGGCTTTCCAAAGATGTGATAAACCACAGTTAATTTATGTTTTAATGGGGGGGGGGAATCACTTTTTCACACAGGGCCATGTAGGTTTGGATTATTTTTTTTTTACCCTTAATGATAAACACCTTCATTTAAAAACTGCATTTTGTGTTTACATGTGTTATCTTTGTCTGATATTTAAATTTGTTTGATGATTTGAAACATTTAAGTGTGACAAACATACAAAAAAATGAGAAATCAGGAAGGGAGCAAACACTTTTTCACACCATTGTATATTAAAAAGTTGAAAACTGCTCTCCATTAGTAAGTATTGGGATCTTCAAAGGAAATGGAGGCAGGGGATATTGCACTCACCTCAGTGCTCTTGTTCTTCATTTAACAGTTCAACCCAGAATAAAATTTCCTTTTTGTTAAGACTTCTTGTAAGAGTAAGATTTAAAAGCCTAGAGCTTCACACCATTATACTGCAGCAGTTACTGACATGTGAACGCCTGTTCCATGTTCCTCTTCAAAGACAACTCAGTGCCCCGTATTAGCAGCGGCTATTCAAACAGTGTTGTCACTTTGTAAGTAGGCTATGGGAAGGACTGTATTTGATTGTGATAGTGACTCTTATTCCTTCCATCTTTCTTCAGGCCAGTTGATGGTTACAGAACTCTGGATTCAGGCTACAGGGCTCCGAGCCGTCAGCACGGTCACGACCCATATACAGCACAACCCCAGGTGGGCCGGGGAATGAGAGCCTTGGCCTCAGCTTTGGAGATGCGATATGGACACGGCCAGTATGGTCTGGAGGATGATCAGCACAGTGTGGGATATGATGACTATGGTATGGGGCCTCCACCAGTGCATGCTTTAGGATATGGTACCATGCCACGCCTGGGGCCGGGCCCTGGGGGTATGGACAGACGTAGACTAAGGTAGGCTCCAGATTTACCCTTGTTCATGGAAGTTAATCAGTCCATCCAGGATTTCATGATGTTGCAATTCTACCGTTTCCCGTGACTTCAGCAGGTCCTGCGTAATTTGAATTTTGTCCAATCACCGCAATTTTGGCCAATTGTTGTCAACTTCCGCCAATTTTGCCAATCACATTTGTCCCTGAGTAGCGTGCAAATGTGTATGTCATCAGTCTGACCAGTCAAATGCGGCACTGCACCACGCTCACTTCCGTGTTTACAGTGACTATATACAGAACACATCAGCAAAAAAGTGTGTGATTTTAGGAAAAAAAACACCCACCTGCGAGTTTACCCACATCGTTCCTTCCTCCGTCTCCCCCGCCCCGCTGGTGAACGTCTCCTCAAGTCTCTGTAATGACCACTTGTATGAAGTGCCGAGTTTGTATTGGGAAAAATGTCTGCCTGCCTGAAAGCACCCCCATCTCGGAGCGCGTGTGAGGAAACGCTGTAAAACCACAAAAAAACAAGCGAATCTAATACTACAGGTAGTGTTCTAACAGTTTGTCTTTAGAGGTAAAAGTCACTACTACATCTTGTCAATGAGTTTTAAAACTGTGAATCTCCATTGTGGACACGGGCCAGTGTGCGTTTCAGGCAATCCCCAAGGAGAGCCCATTAACTTATGGCAACAATAAAAAAAAAAAAAATCTATATATATCCTGCGAAATCCTGGAGGGACTGGTTAATCCATTTAATCTTTTATGTAGTATGCTGCTAATGAAGGTTTCTCTCCCTGTCAGGAGCTGTGAGGATACTTTAGATAATGACATGGGAGGAGTTGACCCTTATGCTTGGGGTGTTCCTATGACGATGGAGAGGGGAAGCATGGCTTCCCTAGACAGCACGTTAAGAAAGGCTCCTCCCACGTCATGGAGACAACCGGAGCTGCCGGAAGTAATCGCAATGTTGAACTATCGTCTTGACCCTGTCAAGACCAACGCTGCTGCCTTCCTCCAGCATCTCACATTTAAAAATGACAAGGTGAAACAATCATCAGCCATAATGAGGACATCACTTTGTACATTCTAGTGGTTATTCTGCAGAAGTCTTGAATGATGGGCTAATTATCTGTCCAGGTTAAATCAGAGGTACGTCGCCTAAAGGGAATCCCTGCACTGGTGTCAATGTTGGACCACCCTAGCAAGGACGTGCACCACTCGGCCTGCGGTGCTCTTAAAAACATTTCATATGGACGAGATGCAGACAATAAGATTGCCATCAAAAACTGCGATGGAGTGCCTGCTCTGACTAGGTTACTGAGAAAAACCAATGACCAGGACCTCACTGACACTATCACAGGTATCACAGTTTAGTATGGTGCTTCCTGGAGTGGTTTTGGTATTTTTTTAGCTCATTCCATCGAAGCCAAAAGGAGCCAGTGCAATGGGGATCCATCTGTCCCTACCTTCACATGTCACCAGAATTGCTGCTTCTCCTAGTCAATTGCCCCAATGCTCACTAAATTGATCCTCAGGTGGGTCTGCATCCAGGTTGTGGTCAAGGTAAAAGGAGATATGTATGCTCTCGGGGTGGTTTCATCAGGCCTGAATGAGCTACTCCATCATTGACTGTCTGGTTATGTTCTTCTTTGTTGTGGTAGTTTAATTTCATTTCCTGCCTTTAATCACACAGCTCTTACAAAGAGAGTGGTTTTATTTTTTATGAGATTTCGGAGTTGTAGCACGTTTCATGTGTACATCATCTTATTTTCGGGTCGCTAATGTGCACCTGTCATAATTACCCAGGCACCTTGTGGAACCTCTCATCCCACGATTCTGTAAAGATGGAGATCGTTGACCATGCCCTCCATGCTCTAGCTGATGAGGTAATTGTGCCACACTCTGGCTGGGAGCGAGGGAGCAGTGGTGGAGAGGAAAGCTGTAAACCACGCCACCTGGAGTGGGAGACTGCCTTGACAAACACTGCTGGCTGCCTTAGGTATTCAAATGATCAATAAAAGTAAAGCAGAGAAAGTTGCAGGACAAGAAAAAAGGGCTTACTTTTAAGATGAGCACATGCAATTATCTCCTTAACCCTTAACCTTCCCCCTTCTGCTTCAGGAATGTCAGTTCAGAGCGCATTGAGGCTAGGCGAAAGCTGAGAGAATGCACAGGGTTGGTGGACTCACTTATGTACATTGTGCAGTCACAGATTAACCGCAAAGATGTGGATAATAAGGTGAGCAGACACTTTTACGCAACATGTACTTATCTTGTCCTTGTGCTCATTTGTAAGATGAAAGCAGTGGGGTTTTTTTTCTTTCCTGTTTGATCATCTTGCCCTCTTTTCTTCCCCCTTTTGATGGTAGTTGGTGGAGAACTGCGTCTGCCTCCTGAGGAATCTGTCCTATCAGGTTCACAGGGAAGTCCCTGGTTGTGAACGCTACGTAGAGCCCATAACGGTCAACCAGGGCCCAGCTCCAGCCAACAAAGGTGGCTGCTTTGGTTCTCGAAAGGGAAAAGGTCAGTGTTTGAAAACTGTTAAAGCTCAGTAGCATTTCCTAACCAGCTCTATTGGGAAAAATTAGGTGGGTGCCTCTTTCTGTTCAATGGAGTGATGGCGTAAATGGTTATACAGTACATGTGTAAACAGTCATTGTTGTGGGAGAAAAACAGCAGAGGGTGTTTGGCTAATCATAACCAGTGAGTAAAAACTGGATGGAAAGAGCTGCGTTGTGGGCTGAAAGTCCACATGAAGTTCCTAATGTGTAATTTTTACATGGTTGAATGTGAGTATGTGTTGATTGATAAGATTTTTACGTCTTTCTCACAAGCTTTGAACCACTTTCTCAGTGTTTTCTCTGTCTGAATGATTTGCTGTTAAAAGCAGGTAGTTGCTGTAGGGTTTGAGCTTGTTGGTGGCAGAAGACGCTGTCGCTGTTTTTCACACTCTGCCACTGTTTCCCTCTTTTTTTCCCGTCTTCTCCCTCCTTCCTTTTCTGCTCATCTTCCTTCCTACCCTCCCACACTTTTTCCTACCTCTTTGCTGTGTTTAGAAGAGTGGTTTTCCAAAGGTAAGATTTTGCTCTTGGTGTTCTTCTGGATGTTTTGAAACTCATTGCTATCATCAGTTATTTTACTAACAAAATAAAATGTTAAATAGGATACCAAATTCACGTGCAGAACGTACTTGGAAGCATGAGAACTTGATGTCACATAAACAGCATTGCATGCTGACGGCCTGCTCCACTGGTTGCATGTTCACATTTCGGACAGAGAAGGAGACTAAGGATGTAAAGGCTCATCTCACTCATCATCACTAGTCCTTTGTTTCAGCTGCTCAATATTTTCTTTTTTCTCTTATTCTGCAGGAAAGAAGGATGGAGATGATGGAAGTGCCGATCAGGTTGATATTCCAAAGAGGACCACACCTGCCAAAGGTGCTGCATGTTTGTAATTTCCCTCAAATCATGTATAACTAATTACTAAGAATTTATTCATGCAACAAAGTATAAATCCCCTGTGTCCTAATTAGCTGTCTTCATGCTGCTATAGTGCTTTATTTGCAACTGGCAAACATAAGAACTTGTTTTTTTTAAAGGATTTTTTAAAAATATTTTCCATCCAAATTATGCTACTGCAGCCTCAAAATGCATCCATTGTAGAGGATGTCCTTCACAAACGAGACTGAGTTTATTTCTCAGGGTTGGTTTATTGAGAGGTCACATCCTCTATCAAGAACAGAATCTCAGAAAAGAGGAAGAGCAATCGTCTAACACAGTTCTTATACTCTCCCAAGACACAAATCCCCCAACATCAAATCACACACCCCCAACCCACAGTCTTTAGGTAAACATCCAGCCCCCGAGGCTCCTTGGCGTCTCCATTGTCTCTTGACCCTCTAGCCTCTGGGGCTCCTGCTGGGGCATTCTCTCCAACTTCCCATCTCCTGCAAGGCCAACTTCACACCTCCCGTTAGGTCCTCACAGGGTCAGGTCCTCTTTGTCCCTTAAGACGTGAAGTTTCTAGAATATGCACCGTCATGCCTACTAGGTGTATGCGGGGAATATGAATACAATATATGCGCCCTAAATATGCGCCATACCATGTTGATTTTTTTTTTTTAAATAACTGTTAGATCTACTAGATTGTATTTCTCCAGATTCAGATATTTTTGTTTTATTTGTTAAACAATTCTAGCCTCGTCTGGTAGAAGTGAGATTTTGGTACACTGTAGGTTTTGTCAGTGTCCAGCTCTAACAGTGTTGCCAGATAATTATAATAATAATTATAAATTATAATAAATTATAATAATACGATAATTATCATATTTGTACGATAGTTTTGCCTTCTGTAGGATGTACGATCAATAATTTCAAAAATCATAATGTACGATAATTTGACCTCTTCTTTACATCAGGATACGGATCCTGTGCATACACACTACACTTGTTTTTAACGCATCATCTCACGTGCATGGGCTGCGTGGAAAAGAAGACGGAAGACTCGCATTGCGGCAGCAGAGAGGGGCAAACTTCTCCCACCTGCTAGCAGAGAGGCAGCCTCGGATGGAAGCTACTGATGGGATCCACAGTTTACAGAAACATACTGAGTCAAGCTAAAAAGATCCGTTATAAATAGTGTTACATCGAATCACTCAGTGCTGTGCTGGAGCTCCATCTGTCTACCACTCACTGAACTGAGAGTTGGCTGAACCGAGCAGGTGGGGCTCGTTTGCTGCTCAGGCGGGTGATTTAGCTGGTGATCCCTGGCTTCCAGGACAGTTCTGATGAGTGATTCAGAACAGTACGTTCACCCAATAAAAACTAGTACACTTGATCAAATCGTTGGCATATGTTACAGCACTAATGCAGGCACAGCAGACTCAACAAGTAAGCAACATTACCTGCAGGTTACGAAATGAATGGGGGGGCAGTTTTAGTGGGTGGTTCAGCCCTGTTGTTGGCATTAGCACTAGTGGTGTGCGATACTGCAAGATTTGGTATTGATCTGATACCAAGTAAATATAGGGCCAGTATTGACGATACAGATACCATACCATACCGATACTTTTTAATAATTAAGGTGGATGCTTCATCAAATTACTAAATCTGAATGAATTTTCATGTTTTATGATTTCTTTTCCTTTGGGTTATTAATTAGTTAAGGTAGAACAGAATTTGAGCAAAGTTTAGTGGTAAATACAAAATACTTTATTATCATAATACAACTTTTTATTCAGAAACAATAGAATGGTAACAAAACAGTTTTTCCCCTTACATTGTCTTGTCTGGATTTTTTGCTTAAATAAACTGCACAAAATTATCACTCGGGAACAAATTAAATTCTTTGAGGTACAGTGCTCAGAAACTACAATTCAAAAATTAAATCAAATGTCTCCCTTTGTTTGAAAATATAGCCACATGGCGCTCCTCTTTCTCTCTGCCATTCTTTACCTCTAAACTTTGCCCAAATTCTGTCCTGGGTTTTAACTAATTAATAATCCAAAGGAAAAAATCACAACACACTTAAAGGTCATGAAAATTTATTCAGATTTAGTAATTTGATGATGCCATCCATCTTAATGATTTAAAAAGTATCAGTATTGTATCGATATTGGCAATACTGGCCCTGTATTTACTTGATATCGGATGGATAGCAAATCTTGCAGTATCGCACACCACTACTCTTTGCTGCTCGTGTGTGTGTGTGCGCGCACTGCTGGCTTGTTTACCTGGCACTGCTGAGTCACGTGATGGTAAAACATAAAAACACGAGGGAGGAGGAGGAAGTAAGGAGTAGGTGGCGGTAATGCACCTAAACACTGGTTGTCAACCGCTATAAAAACCACAAGAAGAAGAGGATAGGAGGAGATAGAAGAAACGTAATTGTGTTCTACTGTTCATGTTTGACTGTATGGACTGAATCAGAATGAGATTTATTGCCATTATTCATGTAGTACACAAACTAGGAATTTGTCTCGGTGCAATGCTGCAACATTAAACATAGAGTAACACTAAAGATAAAAAACTATGCATGCAATAAAAGGTAGAATAAGTAATGCTAATCTATGCAATTTTTAAAAATATTAACAAGCAGCAGATATTGTGGAGTTCCACATAGTGCAGTCGGTAATGCAAAAAGAAAACAAGTGATAATTGTCACGAGTCTGGTTGAGCTGCTATACATAGTGCACGAGAGTCTAATAAGTCACTTAGTGTTCAGCAGTCTGATGGCAGAGGGGAAGAAGCTGTTCATGTAGCGGGAGGTTTTAGTCTGAATGGACCGAAGTCTTCTGCCTGATGGGAGGGGGGCAAACAGTGCGTGTCCAGGGTGTGAAGGGTCGGCTATGATCCGACCTGCACGCCTCCGGGTCCTGGAGATGTACAGGTCCTGGAGGGATGGGAGCTTGCAGCCGATCACCTTCTCAGCAGCGCGCACAACGAGATGGCTTCTTCTTCTTGATCAATATCAATACCAACGTTGGTATCGATGTTATCGATATTTGGATCGATCCGCCCACCACTAATTGGCACTAAAGCTTTCTATTGCTGCTGCAACGTGCAAATGTCTGCAAAAATGTCACTGGATTGTGGTGGTCAATAAAACTGTGAAACAGGTTTCTGCTTCAGTTTTCAGAGGGATTTTAATAGTGGATTGTTTGTTTATTCCTAACGTATTCCAACACGGAGTGCTTCTCCAAATATTTGAGGCAAGACCTTGCCTTGATACATGATGATTCAACAGAAGACGTATAGAAGATGGTTAAATATGATTAATATTCTGGACTGTTCAGTGCAGGCCAGGGGCTCATCCTGTACTCCACGCAGGTAGAGGCACTTTTTTGGGCCACTTGACTGCAGTCTTTTTTTCAACCCATCTCTTAGGTAAAACTGCGTTATAGGCTGTAATATGCACGAAATGTGATAATGTGTTACTGAAGCAGATGGTCCTGAGCCATGTCAGAATGAAAACTCTGTGTACTATAATTTTTTTCAAAATATGATCGTTTTAAGCCACTGGTACGATACGTCAACATTTCCCATCTGGCAACACTGAGCTCTAATATTGACATTGGTCTAGCCCCATTTGTCTAAACTGGAAGTCCTCCTTCCTTTCTGTCGGTCTGTCACTTTTAGGTTACGAGCTGTTGTTCCAACCAGAAGTGGTCCGTGTTTACACATCGTTACTCAGAGAGAGCAAGAACCCTTCAGTGCTTGAGGCGGCTGCTGGTGCCATCCAGAACCTCTGTGCTGGCCGATGGACTGTTAGTACTACTTTTAAATCCATTATTACATTTGATCCAGGGCTTGTCATTAAAGTGACTGCTAAAAATCAAATTTGGTTCTGTTGTCAACATGTCTGTAACATGTTTTTTTTTGTGACTTACAAGACATATCGAGAGCAAAATCAGTCTCAGGTCTTTGTTTTTCTGCTGTGAATTTCCAGTTAGGACCCCCCCCCCCCCCCCCAAAAAAAAGGGCCAGTTTGGACTGTATTTCTAGCTATGTAAGCATTCCTGCTTAGCCTGATTGGTTAATGTTATAACCCTCCTTCCCTCGAGGATTAATAAAGTCTACAGAAATGCATAAGATGGTGGGAACTGTAATCCTTGTGGCTTGTGAAGAAATTTACAAGAAAAGGCTGCAAGTTTTAAGATTTTAATCAAACTCACTTATTACTAATGCAGACGGGCCTGTTTCTTCTGTTTTTGTGCAGGCCACAACAAAAAAAATTCTGTGCAGATTTTTTTTTTTTTAACCAAAAATTGATCAACATTTTTTTTTTAAATAATAGAGGGTGCTGACTCTTTGGGTAGTGAAAATGTTGAGTGGCTACTAACTTTGGAAACTAGCAGCCACAGTGACTGGTGAGCACAAAAGTTAATGCCAAGCCCTGCCTCGGTCTATGCTATGTTGTCAGTCATGTTGTGAATCTAGTGCACTTTTTTAGCTTTAATTGCAACTCATTTTAAGGTGTTGCCAAATACTGCTATTTTATGATGTATATTGACAGTCCTTGCTGTTCTTGTCCTTCAGTATGGTCGGTACATCAGGGCCACTGTACGTCTGGAGAAGGGTCTTCCGATGATGGCCGAACTACTGGCTCATGGGAATGACCGTGTGGTTCGGGCGATGTCTGGAGCCTTGAGAAACCTCGCTATTGACAACCGTAACTGTGAACTGTTGG
Source organism: Pholidichthys leucotaenia (assembly GCA_020510985.1). Classification (NCBI taxonomy): domain Eukaryota; kingdom Metazoa; phylum Chordata; class Actinopteri; order Cichliformes; family Pholidichthyidae; genus Pholidichthys; species Pholidichthys leucotaenia. The sequence goes on along the minus strand of CM035840.1, from coordinate 42,556,755 downwards.
GTAAGCCTGATACTTTTTTATGAAGGTCTGCAAATGCCAGACTTTGCAGAATGGTTTAGTACAGTACGTGTAAGGTTTATTTTAAGGACTTTATCCTGATCTTTCTCTCCAGGTGTACATGCAGTGCCTCACCTTGTAGCCAACTTGCCTGGAGGTAAGAGTCAGTCTGGGCGTACTCTCTCAGAAGAAACGGTGGTTTCTGTATTAAGCACACTTGCTGAGGTGCTGGGAAACAATGTAGAAGCCGCAAAGGTCCTTCGAGCTTCCCAAGGCATTGAGAGGCTGGTGTTGATCAACAAGGAAGGGTGAGTGCTTTTTTTAAGTAAGGCTGCGTGTCCACCATACGCGTTTTTTCCGCTGTGAGCGAGTATTTTCTACTCATTCTGTATGTAGTCCAGTGTTTGCTCAGTGCTGAAATGCTTTGAGTGGTGGCCGCTTTTTGTCGTGGCACTCAGGGCTGAAAAAAGTTCAACTTTTCAGACTACAACTATGCTCATCGATGTCAGACCTTTCTAAGCAGCCAATCAGAATTAAGGAAGGGTGGGATATAGGACGCCAGTACAGGAAGATGAGAATGGAAGGATGATGGGGGAGAGGCTGAACTTTGCTGCATCAACCTGGTACTCTTTGATCTGACACCACTGGTGCTCTCACACCTACAGGCTTTAGTTCATTTCAATCAAACTCAAGTTTGTTTTCTCCGTTAGTGCAGTTCGTTTTGTCTGGTGAGAACACGGTAATCTCACTCAAGTGCATACCAAAACAACCGTACTGAAATCACCTGAAAGAGGTGGTCTCGGTTCGAATCAAATGGCGAACTGTGGTGTGGTCCTGCAGGTGAGAAAGCAACAGCACTAAAACAGGACCAGGGGCACCCGGTAAAACATTTTATGTCACTGTACATACCTGATAGATCTTTGAAAATATCTGTGGCTGAGCACGTCACAGTTCTGGAGGATTAATGAACGTTAACATGTCATTTCCCATCCGTAGCAGCTCTTCATTTTCAAACTGTACAATTTGCTGAAAGTGGTATATGCACGTATGTAATAAACGATAACCAGGGCGATAAAACCCACCTGTAGATTACGCTACGATTTGCATTGTTTTCTCCCCAGAAATGCATAAATACACAGTAGTCATCCTACTTCCTGTATTTACCTTTCCTGTTCTCGCGTCAGAAAAATCTGACCAATAAGAGCAGAGAATGTTCTGATGTAAGTGTCGCAGGATTTAATGTGACGCAGTTTGGTCTGCTTAAATTTTTGCCTGTGTGAAAGGGGACCAAACCAAGGAGAAAATGATACAAAGTAACAAGCTTGTCAACTGGTTTGGACCAAATTAAACAAATTTAGGTGTGAAAACACCCTAAAAGGATATCACGATCAAAATTTGAAAGCAGACGCTTGAATGAACGTGTCTGCATCTGTTGGTGTGCCAGGTGAGCGTTTGTGCCTTAGTCATGGTCATATTACGTACAAGTTTGTTGTGGTAGATAATGTGAATTTGTAGTTGACAACTGCAAGAAATGGAAATGCCTCCAATGTGATCATTTACTGACAGTCATTTATGAGTTTAGGAAACCGTGTGTTGAGCATATCTGTATTGGAACTGTTCATTGTTTTTAGAGCTTCAAGACCACTAGGGGACACAGTTCTTTAATTTACAGTTTTTCTATCTAGTAGTGTTGTACCTTCAGCCAATAGGGAGTTCCAGGAAGTGATGAGCCAAAAAAGCATGGTGTGTTTTCGGTGCCGATTTTCCATCTCCAACCATCCATTTGTTTCTAGCCATATGAGCGGCAATATAAGTAAATGTTGTCAAATATATGTATTTCATTTATCTTAAGTATTCTAACACATTGGCAGTGTTTTGATTAACTTTGTTAGCATGCATGCACAGTGTAATATTGGAGTTATGGCCTTTGGCCTAAGTTTGGGCAGTATATTATACAGTTTAACTGAATTTAGTGTTTAATGCAATATCTACCTTGACTCTATTTATGTGGCTGGTTGCTGTATTTGCTTACTTGATTATTATACTAATCACTTACCTGATTAGTCCTGTCATTTATAGAACTTAAGAATCATTCCTGAGAATACATAAATGTAGCTCAGCAAGAGGACAAGTTTTTTTTTTTTTTTTTTTTTATATATATATTGATAAGGGAAGACTAATTTGCAAATGTGTCAGACTGTATTGTTTATTAATTACTACTTTCTCTTTTGTATGTCCATTACAGTTTCGCACTTCCCTGTGTTAAATCTCGTTCAACTACAACACCTGTCTGTTCCTTGGAGGATTTGATGCAGGGGAGAGTTTAGCTGGCTCTGAATCCCAATATAGGACAGGAGTCACATTGGGTGCGACAGTACAATATCTCAGCCGAGTTTTACGAAAATAGATGTAAAAATAAACAAAATTTTGACCAAAGACTACTCGCCTCAGAAGGGCTCTCTGTAATTAGTTTGCATCTGAGAAATTGATGGGCCAATCTTCTCCAAAACCAGTTCAAAGTGACTCCTAGTCAATCTAAAATACTCCTTGAAATGCGCACAACTCCTGTACAAGTTTGGTGTCCGGTTGTCTGTTCCCAGACTCCTGTTTTGTTTTCCGTGTCATCATAGTTTGCATCCAGAACTGCTGCCAATGCCAGAATAAGTTTCCTGTCCATTGTTATTTAGAAACTGCTATTAAAAAAAAATGTGTAGAAAGTCTGACCATGGGAAAAACTGAAGTGCTGAGCTGTGAGTGACAAGCTGTTGCTAGGATACAGGGCACATACTTTTTTTTTTTTTTTTTTTTTAATTTTCCAGAGTGCAGCATACAAGTGCTGTAAAAGAGGTTGAGGGCGGTTGGGTGACAGAAAACATGTTTGGTGGACACGCAGCCTAATGGATTTAAAGAAAGAGGGGCTCTCAGTGTGTTTTTGAAGTGCTTTTTTATGCTTGGCACAAAAAAATTACAAGTTGTCTGTCTGAGTGGTGTTGTCCTCTAAAATTCTCCAAATGAGCATGTAAGGGTGCTAATTTTGTACAGTTGTTGATAAAAGTAGTGAGTTAGTCTTATGGTTTAACCACTTGCACTCCGGGCAATTTTCCTAAAAATGCCAAAAAATAACGTGCCCAAAGTAAATCGAAAGCTGTTATTCAACCCTTTGCAGCATCTTCATGGGGTTGGTCTCATTTAAAAGAAAACACTTTGAATTTTTTGGCAAAAAAAACATAACCTCTCTACGTGCTCCGGCCACTGAGTTACAGTCATCTAAACATACTGAACTTGAAGAAAAAAAATTTGGACACAGTGTTTTTTTGGATACAAATGCTTGTAAATAACACACAGCTGTCCGATCCGGCTGGAAAATGCAACAGAAATGTAGAACCAAGTGTTATCCAGCCGAGATCCAAATTTGGTAACAATACCACAAAAAATGAATATTTTACACAGCTTTGTTCTCAGGCTGTTCCCAGGCGTTTTGGAACTGTGCCAAATTGTGCCAAATGGCACAGTTTGGAAAAATGTCTGTAACTTTTGAATGATTCAATGTAGAAGCTTCATTTTAGGCTCAAAGGAAAGGTCACACTCAGGGCTGTGTCTGTGTGTGTGTGTGTGGGGGGGGGGGGCCCCCCCCCCCCCCCCCCCCCCCCGCTACCAAGGACAGAGTTCGACCCTTGCTACATGACAGATTACACTCGTTGCATGTTTCCACAGCAACGCTGTCACAGCGGCTCCCCCCCCCCCCTCGCTACTGTGTGTGTGGGGGGGGGGTTGTCCCCCCCCCCCCGCTCGCTACAGAGGATGGACTTTAGCCATCGCTACACAACAGATTAGCCTTATGTGGTGATGTAGGACAGCAGTGCAGTCACCGCGGCTCCCCCCCCCCCTCGCTGCAGAAGAATAGCGGGGGTGGGGGGGGCGTTCACAGCCTGTACACTGCGAGCAACCCCTTGTACCGCGGCGCACGAACTTCAGACTTCGTGAACCGCACAGCTGTAATTTACTGATCGGTCAAAAGTCATTTTGGATTACAATTTTCAGGGATAGAGAATAATTTAGCTTATAACACCTTACCTCTTCACAGCGGAGTCTTGGCGAACTTGTCTCCTCATTGTCAGACGAACGCGATGCTGGTCCGCTCTGGTTCTGGTCTCGTGACTCGATCAAAACATAATTCCATTATTGCAGTTTTGTGCTTCCATGATTGCGGTTTTTGGCGAACGATTTTTCAAAACAAATAACAGTAGTAATTAAAAAAAGACTGGCGAAGGCGTGTGTGTCACTCAGCCTTCGTTGTCAGCCTCCCTCGGTCTATAATGACCATGGAATAAATCATAACGTCTACTCTGCTGGAACCAATACAAAATAAGCACCGCCTGTGGCCGAACATGCCGATCCACGAATGGCACTCCCTGTCACACAGGTTGCATTTGTGGATGGTCTCCATGCTGCTGGGTCTGTGGAGCTCTTCCTGTGTCCTTTTTTGAACCACTGCAGCAGCCAGTCTTCACCCAGCCTTAAAAAAAAAAAAACAGCTCACAAACTTCTCTGCTTCAATTGGCTCACTGCATTAAAAGCGTTGGGAGGCGGGTCCTCCTTCCTAGGTTTTCATTCATTGGTTCTTCAAGGTTTCAGAAACCCAATTCAAGGCTCTTATTAGTCGAATGACAGGTCAATCAGAGGAACTAATCTGTTCGCGGCTGTGTTTGCAGATTTTTTTTTCAGTGGCGCTTGGAGGCCACACCACCTACATCACCACCATCATGCGTCATGCGTCCAAGCGCGCACGAGGGCGCTCTCGTGCGCCCTCGTGCGTCTTAGGACGCAGAGACTTGCCCGCCCGCGGAACAACGGAGTGCAAGTGGTTAAAGTGAAGCCTAATGTTACAGCTGAAAGTGTTAGAGTAGATATTTTCAATTTAAAGCAAGCTTGAATATCAAAATTGAATACTCGAATCTTCAGTACAACTCTAATTGTGACTTGTCTTAGAATATTGTAGCTTGCACTCATTAATTACACATTTCTGAAGTTAAACAGACCGTAGGCATTTTGGAATGAAGTGTGACACACAGTTTATGGTACTAATTTAAATGCAAGTCTAAAATGAACACTGTCTGTATTTTATACAGCAAACGATCAGATCGTGAGGTGCGGGGAGCTGGCCAGGTGCTTCAGCTTGTCTGGGCTCACAAAGAGCTGCGTCGACCTCTTGAGAAAGATGGCTGGAAGAAGACTGACTTCATGGTGAACCTTAATCCTAGCACCACTACCACCAATGGTCCAAGCATCCGGACTAATGGCACCTATGAAGACAGTACCACGCCCTTACTAGACAGAGGTCAGTTATCATTAGAAACCTTTTGTTTGCATTTATATGTTACACTTGTTGGTCAGGTGTGACTTTTGATATACATTTTTTAAATTCATTTTAGGGGAAAAGAGGGACATGATTCCACTAAATGACCTTGGCCCTGGTGAGTACATCTATTGTTGTTGCTTTTAATAAAGCCCAAGTGTTTTTTCCAAAGACAAAACCTTATTTTTACTTTTTAAAAATCTCTCTCAGAAACCTACTCTACACTAGACCAGAAGGAGAGGAGACACACTCTGGATGATACCATAGACAGTTTACCGGTACTTTGAACCATTATCACACACACCGATTTGATGACTTGACTAACTTAACCACACTAATCCATAACCTAACATCCTGCACAACTATGAGTATTTCCTGGCTTTCAAACCACGTCGTTACTGACTTTTTTTCTTACACTCACTTCCTGTCCACCTTCTCTCTTTCTCTGGGAATCTCTCAGCGAGGGGTGTATGGGAGCAGAAAGGGCTCCCTGCCTCTGTTGGACTCCTACGATGGTTAGCCCTCCCCCTCCTCTCTACTCCTCTGCATGTAACAGCATGGTATGTCAAACTGACCTCTAATCCTGCATGGACTCATTAAACTGTGTTCCTTCTCTTATGACTTTGAACCCTCAGTAAAACCTGGTCCGTGTCTTTGATGGCATACTAAAACACAGGGAGATTCTTAACTGTTTTATTTTGTGATGTGGTCCATTTGTTCTGCTCCAGTTTGTCAGTGTAGATTTAGAAATGTGGAGATAATATAGATGTAAATTAATGCAGGAGTGTTGTCACAATGCTACAATGGAATTATCCACCCCAGGGGTCTCAGAGCTGTGGCTCTTTTGCCAATATCCCCATGGCTTTAACAAAAAAATCTTTAGTTTTGCGAAACCTTGATGTTTATGCCTAATCTTATGTTGCTTTAGGTTTTCTAATTTACAAAAAATAGCTCCTAATTTTGCAAGAAAACCTTTCTGATCAACTTAAAAAAGTACAAGAAAAAGATTAAACTTGTAATGCCGTAAATTATCATCTTCAATTTATAAGTCACATTTATGACATTTTACTAAAGCCCTTTGCAAACTACCCCAGCAGTCTAGGCAAACCCAGTACGATCCGGGCTCCCTCTGTTATCTGCATAAGATTACCCGGGCTACTTAACACGGGCTAAACGACCCTGCAAGCGACGTGGGTCGTTGGTTATCTCACCTCCGCTCAGCTCAGCTGACATTTGAATGATGAAGTAGGTGTGACTGTCACAGTGCAGTGACAGAGAGTGGAAATGAATCACAAGGTTGTCTGTCATTATTCTGACAGATTGATATTATATTAATTTTGAAGCTGGAGCAGACAGCTGTGTGTGTGCCACAAATATCACAGTGAGAGTTTCTTTTAAGAGCATCTTTTCAGTCAATCCTATGGAGTCTGCAGCAGCTCCTACCATCTCTGGCTGCTGGGGAGCTGAGAGCAGGCCGTCGTGAAACGAAATCTGTGGGAGACACAACAGTTAGGCGTGGGACAGTCTCCCTCTTCAGCTCCGCTCTGTGCTCACTCAAGACATGAGAAGTCATCAACGCTATGTGTTCCTCACAAGGATGTGTTGTGGTTTTTGGCTCTGGGTGATTCTGACCTCAGCAGAACTTCAGAAAACTGTCACACATCTAGCGGTACTGTGTGGTAGTTCTTGGAAAGTCCTTGATGCCCCGTCAAAAAAATTGCCATCTTTGCTTCATTTATACATATCACAACCACTTCAGCCACTTTGGCAGTCCAGTTCAGAATATTTGGACAGTTCCCTTAGCAACCCCCAGGGGTTTCTTTAAAGCATTGTTTCCACCAAAGTTTAGGGCCCCTTTACACAGCACATAGATCGTAGAGAGATTAGGCCAGTTTTTGATCTTTGGGATGATTTGGGAGATCCTTGTTTGTTTTGGACCTAGTCAAAATTTTTGAGGAGACCGTAGTGATTGTGGAGATCATTGACGGAGCAAAAATTGGCCAGATCTCCCAATGATCTCCACTCCTGTGTAAAGGGGGTATCACATAACAGTTCTAGCCTGAAACCAGCAAACTTCTGTTGCAGTTACACCATTCATTTACATGACGCCATTCTTTTAAGAGTGAAATCTTACTAAGACGCTACCCAGTTAGTCACCGTGTAAATTGCCATAAGGTGATTACTGTTAAACCAGTAACCTCACAGCCCCACCTTATGCACTTATTTGGCCTTCTTTTCTTGCACTACTCACAAAAAGCTAGGGATATTTGGCTTTCAGGTGAAATTTATGGAAAATGTAAAAAGTTCACGCTACAGTGCTATAATATCATGAAAGTAGGGCATTTAAGTAGAGGCATGCAATGGTGATTTCCTCATCTAAAACAATTTATTGAAACAAACACCAACAACAGTGGTGGGTATACCACAACAAAAAATGTCAGTGTCTCAATAACTTGTCATGTGCCTTTGAGCATCAATTACAGCTTGATGATATCTCCTGCTGTTCACAAGTTGACTTATTGTCTGCCGAGGCATGGCATTCCACTCTTCTTGAAGGGCGGTCCGCAGGTCATTGAGGTTGTGGGGTGCAGGGTTATGACCCTCTACACAGTGACTCAACTGATCCCCTAGGTTTTCTATGGGATTCAGGTCTGGAGAAAGTGCAGCCACTCCATTTGAAGTACCCCAGCCTCCAGCAGCCGTCCCTAATGATGTGACCTCAATGAGTTGGAGCATTGTCATCCATGAAGATGAAATTAGGCCTGTGCTGTTCATGCAGGGGTACCATGACTGGATTAATGATGTTATTCAGGTAGTATCGGCTTGCCACTGTACCATTCACAAGGTGTAGGGCAGTTCTGTATTGACATGTGTGTCTAGTCACTAGACACACCTGCCTAGACTGTAACACCACCACTACCAGAGGCTCATCTGGTGACAGTGGCGTGCTCCTTGACATCTCCAACATTGGTGGCTGTCATCATTTCTACTCAGCGTGAATCCACTTTTATCAGAGAACAGCACTGAGGCCCACTGGACCCTTGCCCAGCGTAAATGCTCCCTGGCCCATGCAAGACAATGATGCCTGTGCCTGGTGGTGTGGTCAGGTACCTTTGCAGGTCATCTAGCATGCAGACCATGCTGATGTAAACAGTTTTGAATGGTCTGACATGGCACTTGGGTGTCTTTCACCTCCCTTAAATGTGCCTGGAGTTGAGTGGCATTCATCATCCGGTTCCGCAGGGCACTGTTCACAATGAAGCGGTCATCACCGTGGCATGTGGCCAAAGGACGTCCATGTCTGTGCCTTTCTGTGACTCTTCCAGTCTCTCTGTATCTCTGTTGCAACCTGCTGATGACACTCTGTGACACTTGAAGCTCAGATGCCATTTCCCTCTGAGAACATCCTGTTTGAAGCCTCGCAATGGTGAGGTACTGTTGATCAATTGTTAATTGTCGTCTTGGTCTCATGATGTCAAAATGTGAACAGCATGATGAATGGGACTGTTTAAATACCAGTTCTAATTGAACCAGAAAATTTATTGGTTGATTCATGGATCAAACACCTGTTGTTTATTTTGCCGTTAAGCACCTTGTTGGAGAACAGCAAGTTATGCAAAAAGTGCTGGAACAGTTGGATTTGGAGAAGGTCAAATTAAGTTCACCTGTAAAGGTTATAGTGCATTTTAGGGGCATCCTGAAATTTCATCCGAAAGCCAAATATCCCCAACTTTTTGTGAGTAGTGTATAAAAATTACAAGACTGACCAAAACATGTTAAACTTTAAATGTTTCTACCTGCTGTTAGTCAGACATTTGATCTCCCACTTCCCACTCCCATCAGCCCAGAGGGACACTTTTTGACTCTCTTGCTGCTTATCCAATTTAAAAGAAAAACAACTGCCACCTACTTGCCTGGCATACATACTACAGCAGTTTCTACAGCTTTTGTGGATCTGTGTAAACAAGAGTTATTTCTAGGATGTTGACGTATGAAGCAGATTCTGAGTAAAGGTGTTTTGTGAAAGGTGCCACGGTACCTTTAAATTTGTGCGAGGGTAATTTTCCCTGATTTTTAAAAACGCTAATACAACTATACAGGTATTAGTAGTATTAAAGTAGTATTTGAGTATTATCATTGAGTCTCAGGTAGTTACTGTATAATAGTTGGTTATTGTGGCAGCACTTCTGTAAAGGTGACAAACTTACACCACAATGTCTTTTGTGTATGAGTAAATTTTGTCTTGATTTTTGTCTTTAATCTGTCTCCCCTTGTTCCTGTAGAAAAACTGATAGTGTGCATCACCCAGATGGGGCCGTCCCTGCCATACCACTGCTACTGAGGAGAGAAGACCCAGACCATCTCCCCGCTTTTCCTCCTTTGTCCCTCTCTATCGCCACACAGACGAGATCGGAAGATGAGGGTTGGCATCCAAAGAAAGTGATGGTGTTGCAAGAAAAAAAAGTTTCAAGCAGCACACACAAACTGACACCTGCTTTTTACAAATTCATTCAACTGTAGCAGCAGAAGCTTGTTCCGTTTTTATAAGTAATACTTCTTCTGTAAAGGCAATCACCTTTGTTGACAATCATTTCATTCTGGTGTTGTCCTCCTGCTCGTTTTTCATTCTTCTTGCTGTAAAGCAACTCTGGTAAATTTTGTCACGCCAATACCTGCGTCCTAATGATGATTTTGAATTTAGACATTTATGTAGGGTGTATACTGTAAATAAAAAAAAAAAAAAAAAGAAAGAAAATGGTAGTGGGTGAGTGTTCAACTGCATTAGTTTTGACTTGTTAATTTAAATCATACCTTTGCTGAGAGTGTTAGGGAGGGTGGGACACGCTGACAGCCCGCCCTGTAGATTGAGAATGTTTGTTAATATAGGAGTTATTTTCCTGTCTAGAGTTTTTTTTTTTTTTTTTTTTTTTTTTTCTTTTCTCGGTTGGGATGACGAGAAAAGTTCAGGTGTGTGTATATTTATCATACAGTAAACCTGTGGCTGTACGTGCATGTGTGGGAAAACGAATATGGACCTTTGAGCGTGTGTGAGATGACCCAAAAAGACTCCACGTTTGTCAGTCATGCCACCAGTTTTTGTATGAGCCCTCTCCTGAGACAGTTTTTAGTTTCCATGTTCCTCCTATTGTGCTTACATACTTTATTTCTTTATCTCCCAAAGTGTAAAAAGACCATTTAAGCTGCTTTCCCCCCCCCCCTTTCCCAGTACAACACATGAGATCCAAAACTTGAGATGCAAAGCTGTGAAAAAAGCATCCAAACCACTACAATATTTTCTGAGATACGGCTTTAGAAATTGTCTACATTGCTTTTAGACTGAACAGAATGGACTTTGCAATACAAGTGTTTGAGCTCAAAGCCTAAATTTCCCACTAAAAACCACTGTCATTTTGTACATAAAGCATGATTTGGGAGACTTCTTCACTCAGAGGAGACTCGAGTTTTAACAGATTTGGGAGAACTATTGGGGTTCAAGCTGTTTTTTTTGGGGGGGGGGGGGGGTTGGTTGTTTTTTTAAGTTAAGCTTTTTTTTTTTTTTTTTCTCCCTTTGTCCATTTGGATTTTGTTTGGATTTTTTATGTAAGGGAGTGGTGGATGAGAGCATTATGCAATTAGTTCTACTTTGTAATCCCACTTTTACAGCTGAGTTGGTTTTTAATGGCAAAAGAGACCAATCATTTTTTTTTTTTTTTTTTACTCTTAATACACATAGTATATTTGTACTGTTGCCTATCCATGTAAAATTATGATGTACCATTCATACCTGCCTTGGCTCTGAGAAGTTTCTTTTTCAGTGACATATGTAACTGGTAATACTGTTGTTTTTTTTGTTTTGTTTTTTTAAATAAAGATCTTTTCTGGACAGGAACGTGTGATTGATGCGTCTGTGTGCTGAGGTGAGAAAAGACTTCTATATCTCATAGATAAACAAGTCTAATTAGAGATGGAGCCTGTTTGATATTCATCCCCTTGCATTACTACGCCCCATTAAGCTTGTTTTTTGGATGCATTAACTGTTGGTCCAATAGTTTGCCAGCTGACCTTTTTAAACGCAACATAAACACATTAATCTCCCGACCTAAGCCATCAAATTGTGCTCAGGTCTCAACTCATCCTGAATAAAGCCACTTAACCTATAAACACCACGGCACAGTTAAAGGGTGTTAAGCATTGACACGCAGCTTTGTTTATGTCTCTGGTTACGCACGAGTTGCATGTTGACAGGGAGAAGTGTCACCTTTTGGAGCGTGGTGTATGTCTTGGTTTCTGGACATGTTGAAGGACCATGTGAGGCTTGTTCCGGGATGTGGAAAAAAAAAAAAAGTCCTTTAGTATGCAACACATGTGAAATGCATTGCAGACGCACTGAGAAGCAGGTGCTGGATCACAACGGCATTAAATGCATGTCAGTGTGAAAGTTTTGTATTAGTCAGGCTACGATTTGTATGTGACCTCCAAATTACCTTGGCGTTTTATCATGCACCATTAAGACTGTGCCACAGTAGTGTTGGCATTACGATTACTCAAAACTTTCATCTTGTTAAAATCTGAGTTGGAGAAAAAAAAAATGCAGATTTAGTCTTTAAATAAGAAAGACTACACACACACACAGCGAGGTTTACTTGTGTACTCATGAGCCACCCCACCCCCACCCCCCATGTTTGGTGACCCAAGCTGCTTTTGGTTACAGTAACGCCAGACAATGGAACAGACTTCTCAGAATCCATCGGCATACATAAAAAGTAATGGTGCAAATTTTTTGATTTAATCTTGTACTCCTGGAATTTCCTGTAATCCTGGAATTTCCCCATTGTGGGACTAATAAAGGCTTATCTTACATTTGTGACTTTTTCTCAATATAGTAGATGGCGTTCACTTGTACAGCTCTTTTTCCTCATCTCTAGGTGACCAAATCGCTTTACAGATTTAACCTTTATTCATACAGGGTAGTTCCTTTGAGAGGCAACTTCTCTTTTTCAAGGACGCCCTGTTCATTCACACAGTTGCACATTTACACCTAGAAGCTTCCCAGTACAACCACAGACTGACCTGTGGCCACTGAGCAGCTCCACTGGAGCAGTTGAGGTTAAAGTCTTATTCATGCTGCATTTCCCCTCTGGTCCGCGTGTGCTTTGGACAAGCCTGGCGCGCATGCAGCGTTGTACATGCTCACTTTTTTTTCATCTACTAGGCCAAGCGGTTGACACGTGCACAACTGTTATTTATAATTTCGCCCTAGCCCTATGGGTAGCGCAGATGCGCTAACATGCCAGTTTGTTCACTGGCTATAAACACGAGAGTGACGCACATTTTTTTTTTTTGTAGCGACAACAATGACGTTTCAAGGAAAAGGAGGAATTGCCATTTTCCAGTGCTCTTCTCCGCTCAAGCAGCTGCAAAAGGATTCATGTATGTTTATTCTCGTCTTCTTTGTATGCTGTGTTGGTAGCGCCGCCTCGTGAATGGGACGTTCAGTCTTGCGCATGCGCTGTCATTGCGTTCAGGTCGTGGGCAGGCCACGTGGTTGTCCGCAGAAAAGACCTGCGGCCACTCGCGGACTGGAGATGATGACGTAAATTTCGTCACAGTGTAGCACCTTGGGGGAGCCAGATTATCTAGCATCTCAGACAGGAGACAGTGGATAAGCATGGGAGAACAAAGAGCAGGAGGTTCCTGGTGAGATAGGAAGGAGTCAAAGATGAAGGGGGTTGAATGCAGGGTGATGCAAATGTCATGTTGTGTGTGATGTAAATGCCATGAAACTTAAGAGGAGAGTTTCTGCTTAAATGTTCAGTCTGTTCTTTGCTTGAGAAGTGTGAGTGTGTAATAAATCGTCTGAAATGAATCTGCCTCTTCATTTACACGCTCCACACTGGTGACCCAAGACGTATTATGGAACACGAGGCAAGATCCCCGGAGCCGGCCCGGTCAGGAAGCTACAGCGAGGCGGCAGCCATCCCACAGACAGCCCGGACTGGAACCTCCATCCACGTCTGTGCGGTTTCAGTCAAGCTACCGGATTTCTGGCAGCACAACCCGCGCTCTTGGTTCCACCTCACAAGGCTCAGTTCGCCCTCCGGGGAGTAACGGCAGACGACACCAGATTCTACCATGTGGTCACAGCACTCGACGCACGCACAGCTCAACAGGTAGCGAGCCTGCTCGATCAGCCAGCAACAGATACGAGGCGCTCAAGGCTGCGCTCATCCAGCACTACACGCTCTCGGACTGTGAGAGAGCGGAGAGGCTCCTGACGCGGACCGAGTTAGGAGATGGTTCGGCCGTAGACCTGATGGAGAAGATGCTGGCGTTAATGGACACGGACGACGGGCACTTTCTGTTTGCCCACCTCTTCCTCTGGAACCTTCCGACAGTGGCGAGAGCGGCTCTGGCCAATTCGCTGTTGCTGGCCGCGCGAGACTACCGTGCGCTAGCCCAGGAGGCAGACCGGATCATCATCACCACCAGGGCGATCACAGTCAACGCGGCAGCGGTGGAGCCCAGCGAGACGACCAGAGGAGGCGAGGAGCCACCGACGGTAGCAGCAGCGGGGGCCAAGGAGCGCCAGAGAGACACGCTCTGTTTCTACCACCACCGCTTCGGAGAGAAGGCACGCAGATGTGCGCCACCATGTCAATTCAAGCACTCGGGAAACGCCAAGGCCGGGGGTCGGTAGCAGCTGTGATCCTCGGTGAAGAGAACAAGCTGCTCTACCTAACGGACGCACGCTCGGGGAGGCGTTTCCTCGTGGACACCGGAGCCCAGAAGAGCTTCATCCTGCCGACCTACGCTGACCGGCTGGCAGGACCTAGCGGCCCCGGGATGTTGGCAGCAAACGGCTCGGATATTAAGACCTTTGGTGAGAGGACTCTGCTCTTATCTCTACACGGCCGTACATATGAGTGGACTTTTGTCGTAGCAGCACTGAATTACCATATCCTGGGGGCTGATTTTCTGTGTGCACGTGGTTTACTGGTTGATGTTGCTAACAGGCGCCTGGTTAATGCACTGTCCTTTGACTCTCTCCCCTGTATAGCTCGAGTGACCCAGCCAACAGCACAAGCCAACGTCACAGCTACAGGCGGTAAGTTCCACACACTGCTCACTCAGTTCCCAGCACTCACAGTCCCGACGTTTTCCGCGGCCATCGCTAAACACGGGGTGGAGCACTTTATCACCACCACCGGGCCGCCTGTTTTTGCAAGACCTCGGCGCTTGGACGCAGCTAAACTGGCCATAGCGTGCAAGGAGTTCGCCACCCTGGAAAGGTTGGGCATCATCAGGCGTTCGAACAGCCCATGGGCATCCCCGCTACACATGGTCCCTAAGGCTGAGGGATCGTGGCGACCGTGCGGGGATTTCCGCAGGTTGAACAACGCCACAGCGCACGACCGCTACCCAATTCCCCACATACAGGATTTTTCCGTTCACCTTGCCGGAGCACGCATTTTTTCCAAAATAGACCTGGTCCGCGGTTACCACCAAGTCCCAGTGCGTGCTGAGGACATACCCAAAACAGCGGTAATAACTCCGTTCGGTCTATTCGAGTTCCTGCGCATGCCATTTGGGTTAAAAGGAGCGGCACAGACGTTCCAGCACATGATGGATGCAGTGCTGCGCGATCTCCCGTTCGTGTTCGTCTACCTGGACGATATCCTGGTAGCCAGTGCGTCTGAAGACGAACACGAAACCCACCTCACAACAGTTTTCCGGAGGTTGGAGGAGCACGGGTTAATAATCAACCCGGTGAAATGCCAGTTCGGCGTGACGGAGATTGATTTTTTGGGGCACCGCGTCTCTCCGGAAGGAGCGATCCCGCTGGCCGACAAAGTGCGCGCCGTGGCGGATTTTCCCCGGCCTCAGACAGTCAGGGCGCTGCAGGAATTTTTGGGAATGGTGAACTTTTATTACCATTTCCTTCCCCGCGCGGCGCAGCTCATGCAACCATTGTACGCCGCGCTCAAGAAACAGAAACCCGTGGATAGGGTCGAATGGACCCCGGAGCGAGAGCGGGCGTTCTCGGAAGTTAAAGCAGCCCTGGAAAACGCCGCACTGCTGGCGCATCCGGACCCGACGGCCCGCATAGCGCTCACCACCGACGTTTCAGACGTGGCCTTAGGGGCTGTCGTGGAGCAGCGTGTCGCCGGGGCTTGGCAGCCGCTCGCCTTTTTCAGCAGAACTTTGCGCGACAGCGAACGTAAATACAGCGCGTTCGACAGAGAGTTGCTGGCTCTCCACCTGGCCATACGCCACTTCCAGTTCTGGCTGGAAGGGCGCAGCTTCACCGCGTTCATGGACCACAAGCCGCTAACATTCGCGATGGCCAAGGTTTCAGAACCGTGGTCGGGCCGGCAGCAGAGACAGCTGGCCGCGATCTCAGAGTTTACTACCGATATTCAGCATGTGTCGGGTAAACTGAATGTAGTGGCGGACTGCCTCTTGTGCACCGTGGTGGCCCCGGTCTGTGTGGGGATAGATTACACAGCCATGGCCGCGGAGCAGATTAGTGATGCAGACGTGCGCACGCTCCAGTCTGGACCAACAGGGTTAAGGCTGGAGAGCAGGGTGCTGCAGGATGGCGCCCCCCCCCCCCCCAATCTGCGATGTCTCCACGGGTCGCCCGCGTCCGGTGGTCCCGGCCGCAAGTCGGTTCACACTCTGGCGCACCCAGGAGTGCGCGCGTCGGTCAAAATGGTGGGAGAGAAGTTTGTGTGGCCGAGCCTACGCAAATAAGTGAAAGAGTGGGCTGCAGCCTGCGTGGCGTGCCAATGAGCCAAGGTACACAGACACACGAAGGCTCCCTTGGAGCCGTTTCGTATTCCGGCTAAGAGGTTCGACCATGTTCACGTGGACCTTGTGGGCCCCCTCCCGCCATCACAGGGGTGCACGCACCTCCTGACAGTGGTGGACCGCACCACGCGCTGGCCAGAAGCGGTTCCGCTGGCGGCAACCACATCCACAGACGTAGCGCGTGCTTTTTTAACAGCATGGGTGGCGCGTTTTGGAGTCCCGTCGGACATTACGTCTGACAGGGGCCCTCAATTTGTTTCCGAACTCTGGTCCGCGATGGCCCGCAGCCTGGGTGTTTCAATTCACCGCACAACCACGTACAACCCACAGGCCAACGGGTTATGCGAGCGTTTTCATAGATCACTGAAAGCAGCACTCAGGGCTTCATTGACAGATGCAAATTGGGTAGACAGGCTGCCATGGGTTTTATTGGGGTTGCGCTCCGTGCCGAAAGAGGATCTGGAAGCTTCCCCAGCAGAGCTCGTTTTTGCGCAGCCACTACGGCTGCCCGGGGAATTTCTACCAGATAATCCCGCGCCGGGCAGCTCCCCGTCTCAGCTTTTGCAGCGTAGCGCAAACACAGGCACGCTGCCGGGCCCTGCCCACCACAGTTTTCCGCGTGTTTTCGTGCCTAAAACTTTGAAGAGCGCGAAGTTCTTGTTTGTCAGACACGACGCCCACCGCCCTCCATTGCGCCCACCCTATGATGGACCGTTCAGAGTGCTGGAAACGGGGGATAAGCATTTTTTGCTAGACTTGGGGGGTAGGAGGGAAAAAATTGGCTTAGACAGACTCAAACCCGCTTTAGTTGTGGCGGACGAGCAAGTGCTGTTGGCTAGGGCCCCTCGGCGTGGAAGACCCCCACGGAGAGCTCCCCAGGGAAACGATTCACCAGAGCAGCCACACGGACAGACTGAAATGCACCCCCCCCAGCCACAGCCCACCCACAGTCAGACACACTCCCAGCAGCCCCCCACCGGCACAGCAGCACCGCGGAGGCGGTAAACCCCAGTTACAGCAGATACGGGAGGAGAGGAAGCCCAAGCAGCATGTGGACTGATATTCTATTGTCCTATCACAGCATGTGGGCTGTTATTCTATTGTTCTATCTAAGATGCTGCGGGGGTAGTGTAGCACCTTGGGGGAGCCAGATTATCTAGCATCTCAGACAGGAGACAGTGGATAAGCATGAGAGAACAAAGAGTAGGAGGTTCCTGGTGAGATAGCAGCAAGGAGTCAAGGATGAAGGGGGTTGAATGCAGGGTGATGCAAATGTCATGTTGTGTGTGATGTAAATGCCATGAAACTTAAGAGGAGAGTTTCTGCTTAAATGTTCAGTCTGTTCTTTGCTTGAGAAGTGTGAGTGTGTAATAAACCGTCTGAAATGAATCTGCCTCTTCATTTACACGCTCCACATCATGAGGTTTCTGGTTGCACGTATGTGGACAGCGGAGGTGCAGCATGAATCCAGCTTAAGGGCCTTGCTCAAAGGTACCACAGTGGGGTTAAGGAGGGTGGGGCAAACATTGCTATGTTATCTTTCCCACCCACATCTAATCCTGCAGGTCCAGGGATCGAACCCGCGACCCTCCGCTCATCAGTCCACATCCCTAACCATTAGGCCACCACTGCCTGCTATCCATCCATTCACACACACATTCACACACTGATGGTGGCAGAGCTGCCATGGACAGGTGCTGGCCTGACCCACCAGGAGCAACTGGGGGTTCAGTGTCTTGCTCAAGGACATTTTGACATGCAGACGGAGCAGGAATTGAACCCCTGACCCTCCGATCAGTAGTTGGCCACGCTACACTTATGCCACAGCCAACCACCAATAAGCTAAAATAGCAATGGCAAATGATAAGATTACAACTCCTGGCAAAAGTTATGGAATCACTCTTGAGGTTGTTCGTTCAGTTGTTTACATTTGTAAAATAAATCAACTGATCTTAGACATGTCACAGAACTATTTTTATGCCAACCTAGCTTTAAGAAACCTAAAAAAAAGAAAAAAGTTGTAGTCAGCTGCAATTTTTTTATTTGATCAAGCAGAGAAAAAATATGGAATCACGCAACACTTCACTTGTGTGACATTTCAATGTTTTGTAGCACCTTAGCTCTTGCACTTTTGCATATCCACTTTGTACAGTTTGATTGCAGATGTTCTTCTCGTGTATGATGTCTTTGTGGCCCGCCAGGGGACTACAGATGTAAATTAGCAGTATTGCTAAATCTGGCATACTTACATTTGTATTAATGTTTATTAATATGTAGTGTTCCTTTCAAATAAACATTAAACTTAATTCTGAGAAAAATATAGTGGAATCATGAACAAAATGCTACACCCTAGTACTTTGTTACACCACCTCTGGCTTTTATCACAGCTTGAATTCTCTGAGGCATGAACTTAACTATTGGCAAACAGTATTCTTCATCAATCCAGCTTCAACTTTCTCTTATTGCTGTTGCCAGATCAGCTTTGCAGGTTGGAGCCTTGTCATGGACCACTTTCTTCAATTTCCACCATAGATTTTCAATGCGATTGAGATCCAGACTATTTGCAGGCCATGCCATTGACATTATATGTATTTACTGCAGGAAAGTTATTGAGCTTTTTATCCCATGGCAAGATGCATTAACTTGGAAAATTATGTCATTATCATCAAACACCTTTTCAATTGATGGAATAAGAAAAGTGTCCAAAATTTCTGTGTAAACTTGTGCATTTATTGAAGACATAACGACTGCCATCTCACCCATATCTTTACCTGACATGCAGTCCCATGTCATCAATGATTGTGGAAATTTGCATGTTTTCTTCAGGCAGTCATCTTCATAAATTTCACTGGAACGGCACCAACAAAAAGTTCCAACATCACCTTGCCCAATGCAGATTCGTGATTCATCACTGAATATCACTTTCATGCAGCTGTCCACAGTCTATGATTGCCTTTCTTTAGCCCACTGTAGTCATGTTTTTTTCTGCTTAGGTGTTAATGATGGCTTGCGTTTGACTTTTCTGTGTGTAAATCCTATTTCCTTTAGGTGATTTCTTACAGTTCGGTCACAGATATTGACTCCAGTTTCCACCCATTTGTTCCTTGTTTGTTTTGTTGTGCATTAACTGTTTTCAAGACATATTGCTTTAAGTTTTCTACCTTGATGCTTCGATGTCTTCCTTGGTCTACCAGTATTCTTTCCTTTTTTCCCCTTTTTATGTTTCTTAAAGCCTGACGGTTGGCATTTTGTATAAGAATAGTTTTGTGACATGTCTGAGATTCTTTATTTTACAAATGTAAACAAATGAATGAACATCCTCCAAGAGTGGCAATTCCATAATTTTTGCACATGTTCACTTCCATGCTGTCTGTACAGGTTTAGCAAAAATAAGGGGTGATAGATGCACCTTCTAGACTCCCGATCTAAAATATTTATATAAAACCTTGCTCCAGCCCTGTAAAGATGTAAAAGCTAAAACTGATATAGACTCCTATTGCTGCACCTGCTGCAAAGTAAGAATTCTCCGTGGTTGGAGTTGTATTAGTATTGGAGCTGTAATATACCGCACAGCTGCTACAGGCAGATATCTGACTCACAAGTGTGTGTACATGTCTGGGTTAGTCATGGAGTGTGTGTAACGTTTGTAACCTGCGCAGCTGACACACAAACACACTAGTCTTTAAACCTGAGACGACCAAACGCAGCAAATTCTCCCCCCTCTCCTTCACGGTGTCCTGTCATTTGGTGTCATTTCTATTTAGGGCTCTCCTGCTGTTCTTCTTTACTCTCTCTGTCTCTCTCTCTGAAGCTCAGCTAGAAGCAGCAACGTTAATTCCAGCACACGATGATCTGATGGAAAACTGCGAGGAAGGATAGAGTAATAAAGACTGTTTGAAGAGGAATAAGTTTTCTTATCTCGTTGGAATACTTTAGGAACATACCACACATGAGGAGGAAGGGAAACCACACCACTGGGATTTTACATGAGGCTTTATGCTTCCCTCTTTATAATCTCTGGAGCTAAACTGAAGAGGAATATGTGGGGCAAGTTTTGTTTTGAATATTAACTCATGGATTCACTGAACGTCCCTGGTCCGTCCAACTCAAACTCGGATGAGGAGTCCCCTGATCACACTCCAGCTCCAGATACCTCTCGTCACACTTCGCACACTGGAAAGCAGAGTGGCCTCAGTAGCCTGGGCTACGGGATTGGGGTGGCCTGGCGTCACCTGAGGCCCTTCATCCCCTTCTTCCTCATCAGCTTCATGGTGGTGGCCCTGGTCTATCTAATGCAGGCCATCATTTACGGAGGACCGTTCAAAGACCCACTTTTCTTTGTCAAATTTAATGAGCGCTGGCCCCGACCGACCCTAAACAAAGAAGACTTTCCATCCCCCACCAAGGATTTTAGTCTGGAATCCTCCTCGTTCCTGGAGCAGGTCCATGGTGACCTGGACAGAAACAATAAGACAATGTGACCTGAGGAAACTTTTCTGTGTGGCTATTAAAAACTAAAAGCAAAAACTCTAGGAGGCTACAGCATGTTTTTGGATTTAGAGAGCACAGACTGACATTCAGCTGGGGTGCCGTCATCATAGTACAAAAGTTAATGGATAAAAATTGATTTTCTTTGTGAAGCTGCAGCTGATTAAGTGCTCCTCAAACTAAGGACAAGAAATCTCATCTAAATATGCTTGATTTAAAGGACACTGAAAAGGTTGTCTCTTAATTTTAATACAGATGAAGATTACTGATCTTTATTTAAACACAGATCTATCTTAAAATGACATAGCTGCTCTATTTCAGAATATACCTACAGTAAACGTGTATTTATTTTCCTCCAGTTGGTGTTCAGTTTTGTTCACATTAATAATGAGAGAAAATTAATCAATTTTCATTATTGTTGTTCAGTAAGCTTAAAAACGCAATAAAACTAATGTTAACGAGTTTGTGATTCAATTGTACCAAAAATACAGTTATAGTAATTCTAAATCTAAATATGTCTGTTCCTTTGTTCTTCTTCTCTATCCCCTCACCCCCCCAGCCAGTTGCAGCAGATGACTGCCCCTCCCTGAGCCTGTTAAAAGGGAGTTTTTCCTCTCCACCGTCGCCAAGTGCTTGCTCACAGGGGATCGCCTGATTGCTGGGGTCTTTCTGCAATTGCTGGGTTTCCCCGACAGTTGAAAGTGCTATGAGATGACTGTTGTTGTGAAATGTCACTATATAAATAAAGTTGAATTGAATTGAATTAAATATATTTAGGATTTACTTGTATTACATAAATATAGGATATTTATATTTATTTGCTTATCACCATGAGTAACAACAACAACAAATTATTAATAATAATAATAATATATCCTTTTACAAAAAAGTGCCAAAAAAAAAAACCACACAGACAAAACACTGCCAGTTTTCTGTAATATGTGAGCACAATACACTACATTTAGGTGCTTGGGCTTCATTAACCAAAATTATCTTACTAAAACCGTAGACATTACAACTTCTTTGTATGTAGGTTTATTATTGATACTTGATTGCTTTAGTTTTAGCTTGTGTATCTAACTCTTAACATCATCAATATTATGGGCATTATGCTGTATTTTCTCAGTAAATGCTGAAAATATATAAAGGTTACACATCTTCTGTATTCATTGCACTTTTGCATATTTTTTTTCTATTTATGAAGTGATGTTTTTATTTATCGAGCCTATCTTTCCATTTTTCTTTATCCTGTAGTTACTTCTTATCTCATCTTATAACTCTGTGTCTATTAGACCAGTTGCTATACAGGTAAATTTGCTTACGGACCCTTGAAAACTCTCTATTGTGAAGTCTTTCCGGAAACGGAAGTGTTGGAAATAAACTCTCTTGGTTTTAACGTTGCTGTAATCTTTGGCTGTCTGTCATCCGTCCCTTGCTGTGGTCGCGATTGCCTCGCGGCTCGCCCCGCCCCCGGAGCAGCAGAGCGCAACGTGACTTTCCCGGTGGTCACCACGCTGACCTCAGGTTGACCCCAGTCAAACGGAACACGCGCTAATAAACTCATCTTAACATATAAGTGCATTTTTTAAAACAAAACTCTTAATTCGTTTGAAG
Organism: Pholidichthys leucotaenia; assembly: GCA_020510985.1. NCBI lineage: Eukaryota > Metazoa > Chordata > Actinopteri > Cichliformes > Pholidichthyidae > Pholidichthys > Pholidichthys leucotaenia. Next base: position 42,534,488 of record CM035840.1, on the reverse strand, counting down.
TGGAGCGAATATATAAAAACCACCGAGGCTGGGAGAAGGTGAGTACAGCCGGCCATTGTGTCACCTCCTCAATATCTCAATTTAAATGCTGTTATCCCTCCAAGAGCGAGTAGTTTAAGTAGGCCAGGCTGTTGGTAGGCTTGTTATTGTGGTGTCTGTGACATGTTAACTAACAAGAGGCCTGTCATGACTAGTTGACAACCCTTTGGTCCGTTATTGGGCATGATGCTAACCTGAAGGTGTCCCTTGATCTCAGACTTGCGCTTGGATAAATGTTATTGCGAAATAAATTATGCATAAAACAACAAATTAAACAGAGCAATAATTGTATTATTTTATGGCCTACTGCTCTAATGGAATAGTTAATTTCTGACACGTGTATTGTATTTTTTTTTAAATTTTAGTCAGTAAAGAGGTATACATGTGTTAAAGGGAAGGTTCAGGATTATTTTGGTTAACTTCATTTTTTTTCACAGAGCTGGTACGGGTTATTTGTTACAAAGTGTACATATACAGTGGAAATCAAAATTAGAGAACATTGTATTAATACTTGATTTATTCTAACATATGTTATTCTTCATTGTTCAGAATTTAACAGAATATCAGCTATGGCTATACCACTGCTGTACTAGCATTTTTTTTTTTTAGCTAATCAAGGCACTTCAACACAAACATTTATTTTGTAAAAACAACAGTGAGCAAAATTAGAGAGTAGTGACCACTGTTTCAGAAGAGAAGATTTAAACAGTGTTTCTTTAGGGCTGTAGGATTCAGATATTAATAGGAAGTGTAGAGGTCCTTGCTTTGAATGCCTTCAGCACATCTGCACCCACAGGACATCACTAGTTTCTCACACTGCTCTGGTTTGATCTTAGTCCATTCTTCTTGCATACTCTTCTACAGTTCAATAACTGTAGTGGGTTTCTTAGCCATTACTTTCTTGCCAAGTATTTTCCAGAGATTCTCTATGGAGTTTAGATCTGGGGCCTCATGTATAAAGGATTGCGCAGCTTTCATACTGAAAGATGGCGTACTCACAAAATTTGAAAAGTATATGCACAGAAAAATTTTCAGATTTATAAAACTGTGCACATGCCTGATTCTCTGCTCCTTTTCTTTACACATTCCACCTCACATGAAAACCAAGGCACATACACAATCTCTTTACTCTGCCTCTGTTCCTCCCACTAATGACTAAGTATAAATGAAGAAAAACGCCCCTTCTGTCACTCTTCTGTCAAACAGTGATTGTCAATCCTGCGGGAAAGCGCAACATAAAAAACTAATAACTTCAGTGAGTGTGACTCTGAGGTGTTGATAACGGAAGTGGAGGTCAGAAAAAATATTTTATTTTGTTCTGACCCTCCAGAATCAACAATAAATCTGTTTACAGAGTGGGCCGTGTTGCAATGACAATTCATTTATTAATTTTTTTTTGTATCTCTGTCGGATCATAACAAGACAAAAAAGAAAAGGAAAGAGAAAAAGACAACATATTTCGGACAGAAAGGGTGTAGGTTGAAACAACAGCTTCTGCCTACCCCTCAGTTAATGTAGCCAGCTCAGACTGAAATAAAATAAAATGGCATTAAAGTTAAAATCTATAGACAGATCACTATTTGACAGTGTGACGGGGGGGATGGGGGCGGGGTCTGACACTCGGAAAAAAAAGGCTGTGAAAGAAAGCCCTTGGTAATCCGCACAGACGTGATGTTAACAAGTAAACAACTTCCCACTGATCATACAATCCATGAGTCACTCTCACAGACCTTCACCCAACCAACCCTAGTGATTAACAGAACCGTCTTCCTCCCTGTATTTAGCCAATTTCTCATTTTTTAACTTTTTTTTAAACTTAAAGTTAAGTGCAAAGTTAAAGTTACTTAAAGTCTATAGACGGATCACTATATGACAATGTGTGTGGGGAAGGGGCTGACACGGGAAAAAATGCTGTGAAAGAAAGCCCTTGATAATCCGCATAGACAGACGTGATGTTACTGAGTAAAATAAGTAAATTGTGGCGCAGATATTGAGTTCATATCTCCCCACAAATGCATGACAGTATGTGTATTGGTGACTCCACGTCTGGTGGGACAAAAGAGGTCTGGACCTGCAGAGATCTACAGGAGATGACGAGTACGTGTGAGTCTTGACCTTTGTCTCCGAGAGGATGTCCCAGGAAGATTCCCGGAACACCGTAGAACAAGAGACAATAGTGAGACATGAAAGAGTGCATTGTGACTGAGACTATGTGCCATGTAATTATATGTTTGCTTAAGTAACATGCGACTGTGGGTTGTGGCCCCAGCAGAGTATAAGAACGTGGTATTCAATTGCTCAGCCAGCCTCTTTTCCTGCATAGAGATTGATAGAGCATGTGTTCACTCAATAAAGTTGACTCTGAGAAATAAACTCAGCCTCATTCTTGAACGCATTCTCTACAAAATAAAGTAAATAAACACCATTAAATACCACTCCAATCTTTCAGCTGAATTTATCTTAGTTACAAACCAAATCTGTGTCAGAATCCAAATTACACATGACAGCCAGGAAGAAGGCTTTTATTTCCAGATTGAATTCTCCAAACAGAGATAATCTACAGGGATGAAGGATCCGCAATCCAGCTGCTTCCAAGTAGTCTGCAGTCAGGGGATTCTTGTTGCCTCGGCACATATTGTGCAGAAGCTGGGGCTCGATTAGAGTGCATTTTGCTGAACAGAATTCCTCCCAGGAGAGATGGATTGTGCATGTTGCCTCTTGAGTCAACTGTCAATTATCTCTTTGTCACATTTAAAGAAATGGGATCCACTTTATAGTGATGCTGGTTTTGATCTATGAATGAGGCTGGCTATATCTGAGGGAAATTAGTTATTATTCATCTGGGTTTCATTGCGCTCAATAAACCGAGTTGTGGAGATAAATCACGTAATAATAATAATCATGTTTTTCAATCACTAATTCATAGACAAATCATTTTAACAAATAGAAATGTTATTTTAACACATTCTGTGAGTTTCAGCTGTTTTGTAGTTTAACAGATCCACCTGATAGAGTCAAACTGAATTTTACAGAGAGCCCGCAACTTCTCACGGCAAGTGGAAACTTTGCGGCTCAGCCCACAGATTGTTATGTCACATCTGTCTTTATACATCCCACTGTGTGTGTGAAAATCAGCATCCACCGTGTTTTTGTGCGCGCGCACCGTTAATACATGAGGCCCCTGGACTCTGGGCTGGCCAAATTCATTCAGTATTGTTAGATTCAAGTAGCTGTTTAACCTGTTTTGCAGTGTGATGGGGGAATTGTCTTTCATGAAAATTGTGGGCTGATTAGGAGACCGTTGCAGTGAAGGAATTGCACGTTGCCAAGGGAGGTTCACGTAAACATTTGGATTCACCCTGCCATGTAGCTGTACAAGAGGCCCAACTCCTGCTGCAGAAAACGTCCCCCAAACAATGACTCTTCCTCCTCCAAATTTAACTGACTTCTTTACACACTTTGGGTTCAGTCTTTCCTCAGTTTGATACCAGACATACTGTTTCCCATCAGCCCCAATAAATTGAACTTACTCTCACCACTGAAGTGCACTCTGGACCAGTTCTTCTCTGTCCACACAACAGGCTCCTCAGCAAAGGCAAGTCTAGCCTTTTTTCTTTCTGCCGATGAGAGGTTCGGTCACTGCAGAGTGAGCTTTGAGTCCAAATTGTCTTAACCTCTTACGCGCCGTTGTACCGCGGACGGGCAAGTCTCTGCGTCCTAGAGCGCATGAGAGCGCACGAGGGCGCTCTCGTGCGCTCTAAGACGCATGGTGTAGATGGTGGTGTAGGTGGTGATGGTGATGTAGTGGCGTCCAAGCGCGCACTGAAAATAAAAGCTGCAGACACAGCCGCGAACAGATTAGTTCATCTGATTGACCTCTCATTCGACTAATAAGAGCCTTGAATTGGGTTTCTGAAACCTTGAAGAACCAATGACTGAAAACCTAGCCAGAAGGACCCGCCTGCTGTGAATGCAGTGAGCCAATTGAAGCAGAGAAGTTCGCAAGCTGTTTTTTTTTTAGGCTGGGTGAAGACTGACTGCTGGAGCAGATCAAAAAAGGATTAGATGTTATGAGACGTTATGATTTCTTCCATGGTCATAGACCGACGGAGGCTGACAACGAAGGCTGAGTGACACACACGCCTTCGCCAGTCTTTTTTTAATTACTACTTGTGGCTTATATTATTCATATATCCATACCTACATATGTATAGACATAAGTGGAATGTTTAGAGATTGCATATGTGGAATGACCTCACGTCTCAGAGCAGGACAAGAGGTCTCAACCACCGGTGAAGATCAAGGAGCAGACGGAGTCGCAGCGGTGGAGACCTGATCGAACTTCCTGACCCCTAGGGTCAGGTGGAGGAGAGAGAGGACAATGGAGAGGGATTACGCTAATGCGGGATGTCAGCTTTGATATGCAATGTCTTTTGTTGAGTGTGGGTATAAGTATGAAGGTCTGACTGCGCTCAGCCTCTTCATTCTGCTTCTGCATCGAGATGAGACATGTTAGGGACTGGAAGCTGATAATAAAACTTGATTTATAAAATCACATCGCTTCTTCATTTCACGCTCCCTACATTGATGACCAGACGTGAGGATGGACCAAAGACGTTCTCTCGCTACAAGCTCATCAGAGGCGACCCAGGCAAGCGCCGTCGCCAACGCAGACAGGGGAACGGATGGAAGACGTTCCCCCACAGCAGAATCGTCAGAGAGGGCTCAACCGAGCACCGTCCCCAGCTCCACCGCGAGAACGGAAGAAAGGCGTTCTCACCCTGCAGACACATCAGAGACGGCCCAGGCAAGCGCCGTCACCGTCAAACTCCCAGAGTTCTGGCAAAACGACCCGAGCTTGTGGTTCCAGCAAGCTGAGGCTCAGTTTGCACTGGCGGGGATAACGGCGGATGAAACAAAATTTTACCACATCGTCGCCAGACTCGATGCCGCCACATCAAGATGCGCGCGGAGCGTGATACAACAACCGCCCGCCCACGACAAATACAAAGAACTGAAGGCGACCCTCATCGAGAGCTTCGTCCCCTCGGCCGAGGAAAGAGCAGGGAGGATTCTGGCGATTTACGGCCACAGAGGACACAGACCGATGGCCCTCATGGAGGACATGCTGCAGCTGAGGGAGGCAGACAATGACAACTTCCTCTTTCAACATATCTTCCTCAGCACTCTGCCGTCGCACATGAGAGGGACCCTGGCCAACATGTGGTGCAGCACCCAGCAGGACTTCCGCGCGCTGGCCCGAGAAGCGCAGCGGCTCATCAACTCCTGCGGCGAACAGATGGCCACAGCAGCATCTGCAGATCTCGGCGCGGAAGCCCAGAGCAGCGGACAACAGCAGACAACAGAGCAGAGCCCGCCCACCATGGCAGCGACGCGACCAAGGCGCAGCAAGCAGAATGACCTCTGCTATTATCATCAACGTTTCACTGAGAGGGCGTACAAATGCGTGCCCCCCTGCAATTTCAACAGCTCGGGAAACGTCAAAAGCCGGGAACCGTTAGCAGCTACGGCTCTCGGCGAGACAAACAAGCTGCTCTACGTGACTGACAGATGCTCCGGGAGACAGTTCCTCATCGACACTGGAGCTCAGGTGAGCTTCATCACACCGTCCAACACAGACCGGGCAATGGGACCCCGTGGAAACGGAGCGATGGCAGCTAACGGCTCGATCATCGACACTTTCGGTGAAAGAAACCTACCTCTGTCCATTCACGGCCGCAACTATAGGTGGACATTTATTATAGCGGCGGTGAGTTTTAACTTGTTGGGCGCTGATTTCTTGTGTGCACATGGGTTGTTAGTCGATCTTGCAAATAGACGCTTGGTTAATGCACTATCATTTTCTTCTATCCCCTGCTCAGCTCGAGTCTCTCCACCACCCGTGCAGGCCAACGTCACCACAGCAGGAGGTAAGTTTGACCAACTCCTCACCCAATTTCCAGCACTCACAGTTCCCAAATTTTCAGCAACAGTAGTAAAACACGGGGTTGAACACTTCATCCCCACAACAGGCCCACCTGTTTTTGCCAAAGCTCGGCACTTAGACGCGACCAAGCTCGCCATAGCACGCGACGAGTTTGCCAGCCTGGAAAAATTGGGCATTATTCGGCGCTCGAAAAGCCCTTGGGCATCACCACTACCTCGACGATATTCTGGTAGCCAGCTCGTCAGAGGAAGAACACGAACAGCACCTCGCTACAGTTTTTCAGAGACTAGAAGAGCACGGGTTAATAATCAACCCAGCCAAATGCCGATTCGGCGTGTCACAAATTGATTTTTTTGGGACACAGAGTTTCACTAGAGGGGGCAGTTCCATTGCCGGACAAAGTGCGCGCGGTAGCAAATTTCCCACGACCACAAACGGTCAGATTGCTACAAGAATTTTTAGGAATGGTGAATTTTTACAACTGTTTCCTACCCCGCGCAGCTCAACTCATGCAGCCCCTATATGCCGCGCTCAGAAAACAAAAGCCCTCCAACGCGGTCGAATGGACCCCGGAGTGGGAACGCGCCTTCGCGGAAGTAAAAAGTGCACTAGCGAATGCCACATTGTTGGTTCACCCCGATCCCTCGGCCCGCATAGCGTTAACCACAGACGCTTCAGACCTGGCCATAGGGGCAGTCGTGGAACAACAGGTTGGCGGAACCTGGCAACCGTTAGCATTTTTTAGTAAATCCTTAAACCAAACCGAGTGCAAATACAGCACTTTTGACAGGGAGCTGCTAGCGCTTCATTTATCCATCCGCCACTTCCAGTTCTGGCTGGAAGGGCGGCGTTTCACGGCTTTTGTAGACCACAAACCACTCACTTTTGCGATGGCTAAAATTTCAGAACCATGGTCAGGCAGGCAACAAAGACAGCTAGCTGCAATTTCAGAGTTCACCACAGATATTCGACATGTGGCAGGCAAGCTTAATGTGGTAGCAGACTGCCTCTCCCGCGCTGTAACATGGTCAGAGCGCGAGGAAGCAGATTATACTACCGCAGCCGCAGAACTCATGGCCAACGCGGACGCGTACGCGGCCCCAATCCACGTAGGGATAGATTACGCGGCCATGGCAGCGGAACAAAGCAGTGACGCGGACGTGCGCGCGCTCCAGTCTGGACCAACAGGGTTAAGACTGGAGGAAAGGGGTTTGCGTGACGGTGTTCCCCCCCTAATCTGCGACTTGTCAACCGGCCGGCCTTGCCCGGTAATTCCAGCCGCGTGGCGCCGCCGCATTTTTGACTCGGTTCACTCCCTCGCGCCTCGGTTAAAATGGTCGCGGAGAAGTTTGTTTGGCCGGGCCTGCGTAAAAATGTAAAGGAATGGGCAAAGACTTGCATGTCTTGCCAACGCGCCAAAATACACAAACACACAAAAGCTCCTCTTGAACCTTTCCGAATTCCAGCCAGGAGGTTTGACCACGTACATGTCGACCTCGTGGGCCCACTACCATCGTTGCAAGGTTTCACACACCTGTTAACAATGGTAGACTGTACCACGCGCTGGCCGAAGGCGGTTCCGCTGGCGCCAACCACAGCCGCGGAAGTCGCTCGCATTTTTTTAACAAACTGGGTGGCGCGTTTCGGCGTCCCATCGGACATCACGTCCGATAGGGGGCCTCAATTTGTCTCAGAGCTGTGGTCAGCCATGGCCAGCAGCTTAGGGGCGACAATTCATCGCACCACCGCGTATCACCCTCAGGCTAATGGGTTATGCGAGTGTTTTCATAGGTCTTTAAAGGCCGCCCTCAGGGCCTCACTAACGGATACAGATTGGGTGAATAAACTTCCCTGGGTTTTATTAGGGTTGCGTTCTGTGCCTAAGGAGGATCTAGACGCCTCCCCGGCAGAATTAGTTTTTGCACAACCTCTCAGGCTCCCAGGTGAGTTCTTACCAGAGCATTCAGAGCCCGGGCACCTACCAGCCCTGAGGCCCCTAAGCAGCACGGGACCGGACCCGCTCCCCGGACCCGTACATCACTCTTTTCCGCGGGTTTTTGTCCCCCAAGCTTTGAAAAACGCCGAGTTCGTTTTTGTTAGACACAAAGCTTTAAAACCAACCCTCTGCCCTCCATACGATGGACCATACAGAGTGCTGGAACCTGGTGATAAGCATTTTGTGCTTGATTTAGGGGACAGAAAAGAAACAGTCAGCATTGACAGACTTAAACCTGCTTTCTTGTTGAGTGACGAGCCTGCACGGGTGGCGAGAGCACCTCGGCGGGGTAGACCCCCCAAGAGAAAAGACTCAGCCCCCCTGCAGGGAACAAATAACCACTCTCCTCCCCAAGCTGCAGATCCCTTACAGGACGGTCCCGCCAGGACGCCAAAGCGGGCCTACAGCAGATTCGGGAGAAGATTTAAACCCAGACGACACATAGACTGATGTAAAATTGACAAAGAGTTGTTAACTATGTTGTCGAATTGTGCCGTTGCAGTTTTAAGGCTGACTTGTGACATTAACTATACTGTTGTTGTTACCACTGAATTTTTAACAGGATCATGCTGCATAACTTGAAGGTTAACATGACTGCTGAAAATATTTTTCCTTTTTCCTGTTGAGATGTATAACGGTATAATATGTCATGGATGTTATCTTAAGCTGTAAACTTAATTTGATTGTCCTTTTCTTAGACGTTTGTGGGGGGGGCTGTGGCTTATATTATTCATATATCCATACCTACATATGTATAGACATAAGTGGAATGTTTAGAGATTGCATATGTGGAATGACCTCACGTCTCAGAGCAGGACAAGAGGTCTCAACCACCGGTGAAGATCAAGGAGCAGACGGAGTCGCAGCGGTGGAGACCTGATCGAACTTCCTGACCCCCCAGGGTCAGGTGGAGGAGAGAGAGGACAATGGAGAGGGATTACGCTAATGCGGGATGTCAGCTTTGATATGCAATGTCTTTTGTTGAGTGTGGGTATAAGTATGAAGGTCTGACTGCGCTCAGCCTCTTCATTCTGCTTCTGCATCGAGATGAGACATGTTAGGGACTGGAAGCTGATAATAAAACTTGATTTATAAAATCACATCGCTTCTTCATTTCAAGCTCCCTACACTACTGTTATTTGTTTTGAAAAATCATTCGCCAAAAACCGCAATCATGGAAGCACAAAACCGCAATAATGGAATTATGTTTTGACCGGGTCGCGAGACCAGAACCATGAGCGGACCAGCGTCGCGTTCGTCTGACAATGAGGAAGAGAAGTTCGCCAGGACAATGTGGCTGTGAAGAGGTAAGGTGTTATAAGCCAAATTATTTTTTAGCCCTGAAAGTTGTAATCAAAAATGACTTTTGACCGATTGGTAAATTACAACTGTGTGGCGCACGATGTCCGAAGTGTGTGCGCCACGTTACACGGTTCTTCGCCGCCTCCGGACCGTGAACGCCCCCCCCCCGCCGCTACGATTCTGTAGTGGCGGGGGGGGGGGGGGGGGAGCCGCGGTGACAGCGTTGCTGTGGACACATGCCACATCCGAGTGTAATCCGTCATGTAGCGAGGGCGGATCTCCGTCCTCTGTAGCGGCGGGGCGGGGGGGGGGGGGAGCCGCGGTGACAGCGTTGCTGTGGACACATGCCACATCCGAGTGTAATCCGTCATGTAGCGAGGGCGGATCTCCGTCCTCTGTAGCGAGGGAAGGGGGGGGCCACCCCCCCCACACACACACAGTAGCGGGGGGGGGAGCTGTGGTGACAGCGCTGCTGTGGAAACATGCCACATCCGAGTGTAATCCGTCATGTAGCGAGGGCGGATCTCCGTCCTCTGTAGCGGGGGGGGGGGGGTTTAGAGGCCAAAATGAAGCTTCTACATTGATTCATTCAGAAGTTACAGACGTTTTTCCAAACTGTGCCATTTGGCACAATTTGGCACAGTTCCAAAACGCCTGGGAACTACCTGAGAACAAAGCTGTGTAATATATTCATTTTTTGTGGTATTGTTACAAAATTTGGACCTCAGCTGGATAACACTTGGTTCTACATTTCTGTTGTATTTTCCAGCCCGGATCTGAAGCTGTGTGTTATTTGCAAGCATTTGTATCCAAAAAAACACCCAGGCCAAATTTATTTTCTTCAAGTTCACTATGTTTAGTTGACTGTAACTCAGTGGCCGGAGCACTTAGAGAGATCATGTTTTTTTTGCCAAAAAATTCAAAGTGTTTTCTTTTGAATGAGACCAACCCCATGAAGATACTGCAAAGGGTTGAAGAACAGCTTTCGATTTACTTTGGGCACATTATTTTTTGGCGTTTTTAAGAAAATTGACTGGAGTGCAAGGGGTCAAACGGCGAGACACTGTGTGCCAAGACAGATCCTTTCCCTGCTGAGCAGTGAACTGGTGAGCAATTCCAGCTGCAGCGTTGAACCGATTCCCCATTGAGAGTCTTCGTATAATCCTGTCCCCCAAACCAGAGCAGTGTGAGAAACTAGTGATGTCCTGTGGGCACAGATGTGCTGAAGTCATTCAAAGCAAGGGCCTCTACACTTCCTATTAATTTTTGAATGCTGTACCCCTATAAAACAAACATTGTTTAAATCTTCTCTTCTGACACAGTGGTCACTGTTCTCTAATTTTGCTCAGTTTTTTTTAAACAAATTAAATGTTTGTGTTGAAGTGCCTTTGTTATTTAAAAAACATGCTAGTACAGCAGTGGTATAGCTACAGCTGATATTCTGTCAAATTCTGAACAATGAAGAATAACATACTTTAGAGTAAATCAAGTATTAATACATTGTTCTCTAATTTTGATCTTCACTGTAGCTGATACTGTATTTTGAACCTCTGCATAGGAGTCTAAAATACTACCTTGACATAAACTTAAATTTAAAGGTTCAATAATGTGCATTTTCCAGGAATTCATTTTACATTTTGCAAACACCAACAATGACTTTTTTGTTGTTTTACAGCTCATCAAAAAAGAAGAAAAAACTGTAAAGCTCTGTATGTAACAGTTGTTTTCAGCCTGTTTATAAGCCCCTAATCTGATTGGGTAAAGTTTTTTTGGGTGGACCAATCACAAGTGGAACAGTCAGGGTGTTATTGTTACGCTAATTAAAGGTCATATGGACTTAATTTTCATGAAATAAATGATAATCACAAAAATTTCAGACAGGCAACAAATGAAAGTATGTTTTCTTGAAAAAAATATACTTGTGAAATAATTATTTTTTTTTTAAATTAGGCATCTAAACAGTCATAATATTTACATTTGAGCAGTTGGCTGAGCAGAACAATGGTGGCGAGTAAGGATCTCAAAACCTATAGCACAACAAGGTTGATATCATGTGTTGTAATTTAGCAGGAAGCTGAGTGTTCACCTGATACTATGAAATGTGCAGAGAAATGACAGCCCAGGAGCAAATGTTCAGTGTCTGGATATTTGTCTCAAGATGGCAATAGTACATTATTATAGGGCAAGAGTGAGTGTGGTGTCGCCAGCCTGAAAGGTATCACCTTTAATGCTGGTGACACACTAGATGATTTTCAAATCTTAGCCAATTTTTAAAATGTGGGAGACCGTAGACATAATTACACTTTAATCTGATTTTAACTTTATAATCTCCTAAAATTACACACTGACTAGACCAGGGATCGGCAACCTCAACTACAAAAAGAGCCACTATTAGTGATTTTTACATTAAAAAAAATCTGCATGGAGCCAGAAAAATATCTGAGGTAAAACAGCAGAGATCTCACTACAATCTGGCCTGGCAACATCAGGATTAAGAGTTTTTTCCTCATAAAGTTGCAGTCTTTTAATTGTAAATTTGTTACCTTTTCCTCACAAAATTGCTCTTTTTTTCTGGTCAATTTTGGATTTTTTACAAAAAAGTTTTTTTTTTTTTTTTTTTTCTGCAAAATTGTATGGGTGTTTTCCCCCCATTAAACTGTAATGTTTTTTCGTTAAAAAAATATTTTGGCATAAATGTGTTACCCTTTTCAGGTAAAAATGCTGCCTTTTTCACATAGACTTGCAACAGGTTTCTAATAGAATTGTAGCATTTTCTGGTAAATTTGTGACAATTTTTCTTGCCAATTTGTGGAGGGGTTTTTTCAGAAAATTGCAACATTTTCTCTAGATTTCAAGTATTTTTGGCATAAATTTTCACCTCATAAATTTATTTTATTTTTCTTTGTAAATTTATTACCTTTCATATATAAGCATTTCTTACATAAATTTATTAATTTTTTCTCTGGAACTTGCAACTTTTGCCAGTAAATTTGTAATTTCTTTTCAGAATTCTTGTGACTTTTTTTTTGCAAATTTTTGGGTATGCCTTTCTCAGAAAATTGCAACGTTTTTCCCAAAATTTGTGAGATTTTTTTGCATTAATTTCAGATTTTCTCATTTCCCGCTTTTTAAGATATTTTTCTCATGATTGTGCTACCTTTTTTTCTTGGAAAATGTATTGTTTCTTTTCTTCGAAATGTGTGTGTGTGTGTGTGTGCGCATGTGCGTTTCTTTTAGGCCTCAGAGAGCCACAATCTATGGGCAAAAGAGTCACATGTGGCTCCAGAGCCACAGGTTGCAGACCCCTGGATTAGAATATTTAGTGAGACCACACTCCTGTCAGTAGGAGTGATTTTACGTGGGAATTCCACAGACACGAGACCTCACAGAAACTTGTGTGACCAAACATGATTTTAGAAGATGAACAAATACAGCGGGCAAAATAAATATTGAACACATCAACATTTCTCTCATTAAACATATTTCTGATGGAGCCATTGACCTGAGATTTTCACCAGATATCAGTAATAACCCAAGTAATCCATACATACAAAGAAATCAAGGCAACTGTGTTCACAAAACAAGTTATATTTAAGAAAGTGGAATGACATACGGAATAAGTATTGAACACATGCAGAAAAAAGCAGTACAAAAAGGTATAGAAAGCCAAGAAACCAACTGAAATTCATCAGAATTTAGGAAGCCATCCCATCCCCCATCAGTGCAAATTAATTTCAGCTCATTAAGTCCTGATTGATAACCTTTAAAAAGGTCTGTGAATATCAGATTGTCACACTACACAGAACTCATGAGTAGAAGCAAAGAGCTCTCTCTAGACCTTCGCAACCTTATTGTTGCAAAACATAATGATGGCATTGGTTACAGGCACATTTCTAAACTGCTGAATGTTCCAGTGAGCACTGTTGGAGCCGTCATTCGGAAGTGGAAAGAACATCATTTTACCATTAACCGGCCATGACCAGGAGCTCCTCACAAGATTTCTGATGGAGGAGTCAAAAGAATTATCAGAAGATCCACGAGCCAAAGACCACTCATGGAGAGCTCCAGAAAGACTCTGTTGCTGAAGAAAAAGCATGTTGAAGCTTGTTTAAAGTTTGCTGCACAACATTTGGGCAAACCAGTAAAATACTGGGAGAATATACCATAGTCTGCTCAGATGAGACCAAAATTGAACTTTTTGGATGTCACAACAACGCAGCATGTTTGGAGGAGAAATGGCACTGGACATCAGCTCCAAAACACCATACCAACAGTGAAGTTTGGAGTCGGGAGCATCATGGTGTGGGGGTGTTTTTCAGCACATGGTACAGACAGACTTCAAATAATTGAAGGAAAGATGAATGGACAAATGTACAGAAACATCCTTGATAAGAGAGCCTGGTGTCATCTGCCAAGATGCTGAAGATGAAACAAGGGTGGACATTTCAGCAAGACAATGATCCCAAACACACAGCCAAGGAAACTCTCAACTGGCTCCAGAGAAGGAAAATAAAGCTGCTAGAATGGCCCAGTCAGTCACCTGACCTGAATCCAATTAAAAATCTGTGGAATGAACTGAAGATCAGAGTTCATAGAAGACACCCACACAACCTTCAAGATTTGAAGACAGTTTATGTGGATGAATCAGCTAAAATTACTCCCGAGCAACGTCTGCGCCTAGTTTCTCCATACAGAAGGCGTCTGGAAGCTGTTATTATCAACAAAGGCTTTTCTACTAAATATTAAATAAATTTCACCAAGCATGTTCAATCATCATCATCTGTTGTCCGTGCGCAGAGCAAAAAAAGCTGCAGCAACATCCATCCATCCATCTTCTCCCGCTTAATCCTTTTCAGGTCGCGGGGGGGCTGGAGCCTATCCCAGCATCTTAGGGTGAGAGGCAGGGTACACCCTGGACAGATCGCCAGCCCATCACAGGGCCAACACAGAGAGACAGACAACCATTCAGTCTCACAGTCATACCTAAGGAAAATTTAGAATCCCCAATTTTGTTGCCAATTAACCTAACTTGTTGGGCCCAAAGTTTCCTGTCCTTCATCAGTCTTAACACCTCCTGCTTCTCAAGCCCCATGTCCCTTTTGATCGTGTTGGGATAACTGAGTCTTTGCCTGCCACGGCTAGTGCGACCACTGAATGGAGCCCAGAAGACAAGGTGGGAAAGAGGTTTGTCCACTGCACGTAGGCAGTGTCCAGCAAACTGTAGACGTCTCACTTTTATTGTTGTTGTTATGAAGGGTAATTTTCCATACACAACTCTGCTAGGAATATGGTCCTTCCAACTTATGTTCAGTGCTCTCCGCAATAGTTATGTATAACATCCATCTATACGTGCCTCTAGCTCTCTTGTGATGGTCCATGTTTCTGACCCATGAAGTCTATGCAGGCTCTGAATATATTGATCTTAAGTTGCCAATCAAGATTGGATTTCCAAATTTTCTCCAGCTTGTTACATGTCTCCACACTAAAACTGTCATTGTACACGTTTCTTTTCGTTTATTCAGATCCCCATTAGTTGCTACCGTAGTAGCAGCTATTCTTCCTGGGGTCCACACACAAAAATTTAAAAACAGTAAAATCACACATACACACATATACACAAACATTGATACAATAGTGCTGTTTACAATTTACAGCAAAAAAATAAATAAAAAACATATAACATTACAGACTAATTAAGTTCTATACCAGACCATAAAATTAACAATTCCAATAGACATCACCCATAAACAATTAACATCATAATGCTTTCCTCATAAGCAACATTCTTAGTTTCTTTTTGAAACTTTTCTTATTTCTGTTCTGAATTAAACAGGATGGAAGTTTGTTCCAATGTGATACAGCCCTATACATCACAGTTTTCTGTAAAGCATTTGTTTTTGGTAGTGGTAAAGTAAATCGTCGCATTACACATTGTCTGGTATTATGATTATGTCTATCATTTGTATACATCAACTGTGAATACAAATATAAAGGTCTTCTAAAGACAACAATATTTCTTAGGAACTGAACCAAACTATATGTCAACCTTTCATCCACAGTCAACCATAATAGTCTAGCATGCATTTCCTTAACACTATCTCGTAATGACCATCTGAGCGCTAGGCGAGCAGCTCTGTTTTGAGTGAGCTGGATTTTATTAAGATCTTGTCTTGCAGCATTAGACCAAATGGGTGAACAATAGTCCTGATAGGAAAGGACCAAAGACTGTAATACTTGTTTTATTGTTCTTTCTGTAAACAGGGTAGCACATCGCCTAATTAAAGAAATCCCTCTACTCATTTTAGCAACAGTGTTATTAATATGGGTTGACCATGACAATGCTCCATCAACTGTAACTCCTAGCAATTTAATTTCTTTAACTTGTTTAGTAGGTACACCTTCTAAGGAAATACACAGTTCCTCATCTGCACTAAGGGCATACCTGGAACCAAGCAAGAGGGTTTTAGTTTTTTCCAAATTCAGTTTTAGTTTGTTCTCAACAACCCAATGAGAGATCAACATCAGCTCTTCCTGTAGCATTTTTTGCATTTCTTCAATATTGCTTGAAGGTATGTTAATAGTAGTATCATCTGCATACATAACAATGGATGAGCTTTTTAATATACTTGGTAAATCATTTGTAAATATAGAGTATAATAAGGGCCCCAAACAGCTACCCTGTGGTATACCACACTGTAGAGTTTTAATATCTGACAAGGCACCATTAAACAGAACACATTGTTTTCTGTTAGTTAGTAACTTCTCATACATTCAATGGCTGATGTTTTAAAACCATAAGCAACTAATTTAATTAACAAATGCTTATGATCTATAAGATCAAAAGCAGCACTAAAGTCAAGCAATATAAGATAAGATAAGATAAGCCTTTATTAGTCCCACAATGGGGAAATTCCAGGATTGCAACAGCACAGGGATAGCAACACTCAGAGCAACAGTCAGAAGGCAAGAAAAAACAAGAGCAGCTAGTATACATATGTACATATTAATATAAATATATATATATATATGTAGACACACAGTGCGGAGCATTGTGGTTGGTGGATGTACAGCAGAAAGTCTAAGCTCTCTCTCCGCGGATGGGGCGGGCCAGCTGGATGTCTTTGGGCATGATGGTGACCCTCTTGGCGTGGATGGCGCACAGATTGGTGTTCTCGAAGAGACCCACCAGGTAGGCCTCGCTGGCCTCCTGCAGAGCCATGACGGTGGAGCTCTGGAAGCGCAGGTCAGTCTTGAAGTCCTGAGCGATCTCCCTCACCAGGCGCTGGAAGGGCAGCTTACGGATGAGCAGCTCCGTGGATTTCTGGTAGCGACGGATCTCTCTCAGAGCCACGGTACCGGGCCTATATAGTGCCAATAATTAATTTTTTATCAATTTGTTTTAACCAGTCATCAGTTAATTGTGCCAAAGCTGTACATGTTGAATGGCTGACTCTAAATGCATGTTGGAATTCAGAGTTGATGTTGTTCTCAGAAAAATAGCACTGAATCTGTTTAAAAACAACACTCTCCATAAGTTTGCTCAGAACAGGCAAAATGCTAATGGGTCGACTATTTGGCCCTGTAAATGATGCTTTGGTATTTTTTGGTAATGGAGTTACTCTTGCTATTTTCCATATTATTATTATTAGGTAAATGGACTTGCAGCCACAGCGCCTCTACACCTGGGACATTTAAATCTTGTCTTATTTTTACTGGTATGTGTTCTTGAATGTAGAATGCCACACCTCCTCCATATTTATTTTTATCCTGTCTATACATGTTATACCCATAAATTGCCACTTCTTCATCTTCTACAGTAGTATCTAGATGTGTCTCAGAAATACCCATAATATGTAACGAATTTTCCGTCAACACAGTATTCAATTCATCTACCTTGTTTCTTAAACTACATATATTAAGATGAGCAATTCTAAGTCCTTTCTTTGGTAATTTTAAGGGCATTTAATAATTTATGACAAAGGTCTTTAATACAATTTCTTGCACCAAAACCATTCAACATTCAATCTAGGAGACCTCATCTAGGTTTCTTCTTGGTTTTATGATGAGTCGGTCATAACTGATCTATGGCAAAATTACCCTTTGCTCTGGCTTCCTTCATGGCAGGCAAAAGTTCAGCTCGTTTTTTTCTCAACCGTTCAGAAAAGTCTTCATTTATGTACACAGATGTACTTTTCAAATGTGCCTGTGCCTTTTCTAAGATGAGTTCCTTGTCCTTATATTTCAAGAGCTTCACAACTATGGTTCGGGGTCTTTTTGCATTGCCTCTAAATATTCCTCTTCTGTGAGCCCGTTCAATTTGAACACAGTCTCCTTCCATTTTCAGCTTTGTGGCAAACAGTTCACGTACCTTTCGCTCAGTCTCAGCCCATGATTCCTCTGCATAATCCGGTGTAATGCCTTCAATTAATAGATTATTCCTTCTGCTTTGATTCTCCAGATGATCTAATTACTCCAAGATGGCATTAGATTCACTGGAAGTTGAGTGAAGTTGTTTTACTTGATTATTCAGATCTTTCAGCTCACTTTTATTCACAGCCAGTGTAGTTTTGATATTGTCTATCCTGCTGTGAATATTTTAAACTATTACACAATTCTTGAAACTCCTTCACGATCCCATCGATCCTTTTATTGGTTGAGTCCATAATTATTTGTGTGAAACATCTAAATGATGTCTCCTGCCTTTTAAAAAGGTCCTCATGGAGACTTCCGGTCTGGACGCCATGGCGACTGCAGCTTAACACTGAAGTTCTCAGACCCAATCTAGGATAACACCTTGAAAATCAAACTTAACGGATTTTTGGAGGAGTGAAAATCAAAAGACAAAATCATCATGTCTAAAGGAAAACAGAAGAAACTGAAATTCTCCAGGCCAGGACACGTATCGGCCGGAGAATCCGAACTGGAAGATCTCCGTTCAGAAGACGAGGAACTGGTGATAGCTAACAAAAGGGTTAGCCTGAAATCACTATTTGAGGAGCTACGACGATTTCGCCGAGATGTTACGGCCGAATTTCGGGAATTCAGAGAAGAATTGAAAAGGACAAACAGCAGAGTGGACCAGGCCGAGAACCGAATCTTGGAAACAGAGGATCGACTAAAAGTGCTCGAAGATTCTGTGCTAGACCTACGCAAAAGACAAGCAGCTATAGAGGCTAAGCTAACCGACCAAGAAGGAAAACAAAGAAGAGACAACATAAGAATTCATGGTCTGATAGAAGGAACCGAAAATGGTTTTAACTCAATGGCAGAATGCGTGGAATCCTTACTAAGAGAGAAATTGGATATTCCACAAACCACCGACTTGAAGATAGAAAAGGCACATCGTTCATTAGCCGCTAGGCCGGCGGCGGAAGCGCCCCCACGTTCGGTGTTGGTAAGATTTTCCAATTTCAAAATAAAACAAGAGGTTGTAAGACTGGCCTGGCAGAAAAAAGGATTTATGTACCAGGAGAGAAAAGTCTACGTGGAACACGATTACGCCCCGGAGGTCCTTAAAAAGCGCAGGGAATACAACGACGCGAAAAAGGTGTTAAGAGAGAAGAAATTGCGCTTTCAGACACCATTTCCTGCGAAGTTAAGGGTCTTCTACGGCGATGAAACGTGTCTCTATAATTCGGCGGAAGAAGCAACAGCTGACATGGCGAAAAGAGGGCTCCCGGTAACGGTATTTAAACCCCCAGCAGACCCGAGTGAGAAGATCAAAACGCAAACATGGACAACACAAAGACCTTCAAAATCCACGGACCAGCAGCGGGAAACCCAGCACCAGAGCGTCGCGGATAAACTATCCGTTTTCAGGTTGGAATAGCGACCTTTTTTTTTTTTTTTTTTTTTTTTCTCTTGAATCAATCCGCACATCCAACCCCCCTCATACAAGGTAACAAACATTAAAGGAGATGCATATTCAGCATGTGGTAAAACATTTCATGGAACAATCATATTATTTGAAACAAATAAGTCTTTGTAATAAAAAAAAAAAAAAAAACTTGTTAAAATAGAAATGTGACAATAATCCACATGTTCTCCTCATACTAACAAATACTGTTTTTGCGTGAATGTTTGATGTGATGGGGGTGGGAGGGTGCACACAATTTCACAGGGTTTAGGCATAAAGGGAAAAAAAAAAAAAAAAAATCATTACAAGTTTGGATTGGGTTCTGAAACTCACGTTAAAAGCATGGGACTACTTTCAGTGGTAAGAGAGGGCCCTCAACACGTAACAGAGTTTGAGGAATTTCCCTCAGAGCCTTCACTCCATCAAGGCTCTTACAGGGTCTTTAAAAAGACCTCAGCTCAGGAAGTTCTTATGACAGCTTTTTGTTTTAAAGTTTTTTACACTATGTTCTTAATGTTTTTCTTGTTTTTAATGTTCTTTCAGTTTCTGAGTAGCATAAAAGAGGGCCACCACACAGTTATACTAAACAAAACAACACAATGGAGAAACAGGGTGTAACCAAAATAATTTCATATAATGTAAAAGGAATCCTGAATCCAGTTAAAAGATCCAAGATTCTAGGCAAAATGAAAAAAGACAAAGCAGGAATAATACTTTTACAAGAAACCCACCTAACAGACGTGGAACACAATAAACTCAGTAGACAAGGGTTTAAAATGATCTCTTCATCTTCATATAAATCAGGGAGGAGGAGGGGAGTAGCGACATTGATATCAACCAAAATTACATTTGAAAAAAAATCAGAACACAAAGATAAAGAAGGGAGATACAGTTTGGTAACTGGGCGGCTAGAGGGAGAAGATATCACCCTGCTGAATGTGTATGCTCCCCCAGGGGCTAACTGGAAATTTTATAAAAATGTATTCGACCTAATGATAACTAAAGCTCAAGGTTTAGTGATATGTGGTGGGGACTTCAATCTTAGACTGAATCCATACTGGGATGCTTCTGGTAATTCCCCACATCAAAATAACACCCAAAACAGGAAGACTCGGATGCTACTAAAAGAATTGGGAATCTGTGACGTGTGGAGGGAACTCAACCCCAGTGTAAAAGACTATACATTTTACTCAACTCCACATTCATCTTACTCAAGGATTGACTATTTTTTTATGTTTAATAGAGACATTGGAAGAGTAAAAACATGTAAAATAGGACTGATGGATCTCTCCGACCACAGTCCGATCTACATGGACTTAAATATCCAAAAATACACAAATAATACATTTTCTTGGAGGTTAAATTCAAATGTCCTGAAAGGACCATTGAAAGATGAATTGGAATCAGATATTCTCAGATATTTGGAAGATAACGATAATGGAGAAGTATCCCCTTTAATACTGTGGGATGCATGTAAAGCTGTAATAAGAGGAAAGATTATTGCAAAACTGGCAACCCAAAAGAAACTAAGACAAGAAAAACTATCCACATTAGAGTCAGAACTTAGGAACCTAGAAAAAGAACACAAAGGCAACACTCATTCTACTGACTCGCTCAAGATTAAGGAAATTAAAAACCAAATAAATGAGATCTACACAATAGAAATCCAGAAGAAACTTACATTTCTGAAACAAAAATACTATGAAGCAGGCAGTAAATCGGCAAAATTGCTAGCCTATAAATTGAGGAAACATCAAACAGAAAGAGCAATCTACAAAATCAGAGACCCAGTATCAAAGGAAATAAAATTCAGAATTCAGGATATTCTTAAAAACTTCGAGAATTACTATAAGAACTTATACTCCCACAAAAAACATAAAAACGCATCCGAGGCATTCCTAAACACATTAAACCTTCCCCAACTTACGGAGTCACAAAATAAAACACTACTGTCAGAAATACATCCTAAAGAATTGGAAAAAGCAATTATGAAACTTAAAGCTAACAAATCCCCAGGAGCTGATGGCTATACAGCAGAGTGGTACAAAACCTTTAAACAGCAACTATCCCCTCTCCTCCTGAAAACATTTAATTATGTCCTCCACACAGGGGAAATCCCCCCCTCCTGGAGAGAAGGGGTCATTGCAGTTATACCTAAACCTGAAAAGGATAAACTAGAGTGCTCCAACTACAGACCAATCAGTGTACTAAATCAGGACTATAAGCTTTTTACCATTATCCTTGCCAAAAGGTTAGAAAATATACTGACAGACCTAATTCATTTAGACCAAACAGGTTTTATAAGACAAAGACAGACACAAGACAACATTCGACGCACTTTACACATAATTCATCATATAAAAAAATATAACTTAAATGCAGTCATATTGGGATTAGATGCTGAAAAAGCATTCGATTCGGTTGACTGGTCTTTTCTATATAGAATCTTATCCAGTTTCAATTTTCATAACAACTTCATTAGAACTATACAGGCATTATATAAAAAACCAACAGCTAAAATAAGGATTAACGGTAATTTATCATCATCTTTTGAACTGGAAAGAGGATGTCGTCAGGGCTGCCCCCTGTCTCCACTGCTCTTTGCAATCTTCATAGAACCTCTGAGCCAATGGATAAGACAAAACCAAAAAATTCAAGGTATTACACTTGGTCAGAAGGAACATAAAATAGCACTCTTTGCTGATGACATTTTAATATACCTAGGGCAGCCGGACACTTCTTTACCAGAACTAACCTCAGTTTTTTCAGAGTATGGAGATTTATCGGGATACAAATTAAATATGCATAAAACCCAAGTTTTAACATTCAACTATGACCCAAATCATTATTCACTAAGCAAACTCAAAACTAACTGGGAGTCGGAATCTATGAAATATCTAGGGGTCAATATCCCGAAACAACTCAACAAAATTATATCACTAAACTATGATCCACTGGTGACAAAAATAAAATCTGACCTAGCAAGATGGAATATGATACCATTCTTGGGTACTGCACAAAGAATTGAAGCAGTCAAAATGAATATACTTCCACGTCTTCTATACCTTTTCCAAACAATACCGGTAGAACCTCCCAAAAAAACATGGCAGGAGCTGGACAGAAGGATCTCAAGATTCATATGGCAGGGCAATAGACCTAGAATCAGATATAGAACCCTACAGCTAAACAAAGACAAAGGTGGGCTCGCGCTGCCAAATATCAGGGACTACTTTAAAGCCGCACAAATTAAAACTTTAGTAGAGATATGTAACCCAGTCTACACTGCACAATGGAAGGAGATGGAATGCCAAATAACAAGTGACATCCCCCTACAGGCGATAATAGGGAACAATGTCTTACCTAAGCTTTTGAATAACACTAACCCGTGGATAGAGACCCCGCTAAAAATTTGGTTTAAGATAGTCAGAGAGAATCAAACTAAAGAGCCCTATCGACTTCTGCAATGGATCGCCTATGATCAGGACTTTACTCCTAATAAAACAGACACCAGATTTAAAAAGTGGAAGGAGAAAGGGCTGATAAAATATTACGATTTTTTTAAAGGGCAAATCTTAAGAAGTTTTGAAGATTTGAAAAAACAAGGCCTAATAAATCAAGACCTTTACAGGTTCTTCCAGCTTAGACACCACATAAACAATATACTTAAAAAGGAGGTTTTGGAAAGGGCCCAGTCAGGTGTTCTGAAGGTCTTCTTAATGGCATATAAAGGGATCCCAGGGATCAGATACATTTCTAAAATATACCAAGGTCTTCAAGACTTAAAAGGAGACAACACATCTTATATAAAAGAGAGATGGGAAAAAGAGGGGAATTTCACTTTACAACTGGAAATATGGGAAAAGCTAAATAAACAGCAATGGAAAAGTACCTCATCCCTGCAGTGGAGAGAATTTGGATGGAAAAACTTGGCAAGATTTTTCAGAACACCTGCACAAAACAAATTTACCCATAAGGGATTGAACTGTTGGCGCTTGTGTGGTGAAAAGACTGCAAATCATTTTCATGTGTTTTGGTCATGCCCAGTTATCCACCAATATTGGACCAAGGTACAGACAATATTGGGGAAAATATTCAAAATTACAGTTCCCTTTTCTTTTGTAACTTTGTATTTGGGTTTACTACCGGACTCACTGGAAAGACGAGGAGAAAAATACTTATTCAATGTTTTAATATTGGCAAGCAAAAAAGCTCTAACTAAAAAATGGATGTTGAAGGACTGTCCTACACCTGAAGATTGGACTAACGTGATCCAAGACATTTACTCGATGGAAAAGTTGACATTCGCACTGAGACAGGACATGGATGTGTTCATGAACTTTTGGCAACCCTGGACCGCATATGTGTCTTCCATTAGATCTAATCTTTGACAAATACCATTTCAATAATGGTTCCGCTCTTTGTTCCAATGCTACTCAGATGCTCTTTTATCTTTATTTACTTACTTTTTCTTTTTGTTTGTTTTTTACTGGTTTGTTTTTTTTTTTTTTATTTGTTTCTTGTTTTTTTTTCTCTTTAATTTCACTTTTTCTTTCACTTTAAAAAAAAAAAAAGGGGTGTTGTAAGAATTAATCTTCCAATGTTGTCAGATATCAGAAAATAAGGGAACATGTGATGAAAATGTAAACACTGCATTGCTGTAACGACCTGTATACCTTTTACAAAAACTTAAATTAAAAAAAAAAAAAAAAGGTCCTCATAGAATGTCTTTTGTTGATCCAACAGCTCTTTAACTATGTCCAGTGTTACAAACTCTGGTTCTGCCTCAGTTATATTCCTTTGATGTTTACGGGTAGCCATCTTCACTTTGTTGTATTGTCCCTTTAACTTGTCGTAAAAGAATCCATGGATGGCCCAGCAATGAACCTCAATTAGCTGAGATGGTGCTTCTTAATTATGGTATCGTCAACCAGGAAATGCCCAGGCTTTGTGGCCTGCTAGCACATTGCTTGATGTTAGTTAGCAGTGAAGATGCAGACTGAAACAGTTGGAATTAGCCAGCAGTTTAGTCCCAGGAAAAAGCAGTTGATGTTAACCAGCAATAGAGGCCGAGGCTAGAGCTGTTTATGTTAACAAACAGTGAAGATCTAGGCTGAGGCAGATGGAGTTAGCCAGCAGTTTAGTCCCAGACTGAAGCTGTTGATGTTAGCCGGCAGTGGAGGCCAAAGCCCCACCAAAGGTTTGGGTCTCCTGCTTCAGTCAAAACTGCTCTCCCTCCTCACTTCTGACTTTATCTTTTTTTTTTTTTTTTATAAAAAAGCTTCTCTCTCAGAATGAGTCGTCAGCAAGTGTCCTCCATCAAGTAGCTGGTGAAGTCAATCCTCAGAGATTCATCAGTCAGTGGGTTGCTGCTGAGCAAAAGTGTCCATGGAAGCAGGTAAGTTTCAGTTCCTTTGTTCCTCAAATGTGTGTTCCTCAGATATCTCCCAAACCGTTTGTCAGACTGGCCTCAGATTTTATAAGTGCTTTGGTGAGGTTATGAGACTGTGCATCCCCGAGTATGGAGTTGCTCAGTCAAAATTTTTATCAGTAAAAGTTTAGCCACCACTCTCGTTCCTTATGCTCTGGCTTCTGGCTTCTAGAAGTGTAGGCAGGGTTTTGGATTGACGTTGGATGCAACAACATCCCAGATGAAGCGTCGGAGATCTTAAAGAGTGACTTCAAGAGCCTTCTGTCCACTCTTATGAACTGTGGCAGACGTGTGTTTATTTCTGGGCCATTGGCACCTTTCAGACGAGGTTGCAGTTATTTTAGCAGAACTCTCAGCCTTAACACCTGGTTGTGTTCTACATGTCCTACTTTTAACATTGGTTTTGTAGACAATTTCAACCTGTTTTGGAACCACCCATCATTTATGAGGCCAGATGGCATCCATCCAAATAGACTGGGTGCACGTGTTTTAAGGGACAATCTGTTCTATTCCATTCAGCGTTTTTTAGTACAGTGACTGAAATTTGGTGCGTTAACTCACCCCGAAGTTCCTGAGTCTGCCATCCAGCCCTTCTTTGTTTCCACTTCTCATATTAATCCTATTTTAAATTTCCCAGAGGGAGTCATCCCAAAGGGATTAATAAAGTTAAGTCTAAGTCTATTAATCCAAATAATCCTCGCTGTTTAGATCAGTCTTCAATTTATAACCCCATAGAGATTGTGTCTGTCTCCCGTTACCTAAAATATTATAACCCAAGACAAATACAACATAACTTGATAAATACACACCTTTCTGCAGCTCCTCCTCATCCGCCACCCCTCAACTTAGCCCCTGTCTTCCCCCTCAGAGAACCTTTGCCTACTCCCCCCAAAGTTAATGAAAATATAATGTATAAACATCCCAAAGTGATTAAACAAAAAGTTGGTAAAACTCAAATTAAACATCAAGTCTCTAAATTTAATGATTTGGCCTCTCTTCGTCCTCATAATTTAAAAATTAAATGCGGTTTGTTAAATATTAGGTCTCTAATGGCTCTTTTCCATAGTCACAGTTCTTTTTTACTTGTTTTGATTCTCCACTACTTCTTTCTCCCTGGGTTGTTGATCCATTACAACCCTGTAAAGCCGCGTAAACTCGGTAGTGGGCGGGATTGAGGCGGCGCCACACTCTGCTGACGTCAAGCACGCGACCGAATCCTTCACAACAAAGAAAATGGCGGATTACGAGCGGAGGATTTCCACGTTGCTTCTTCTCTGGCTTTTGAACACAATAAATGAATGTTTTTAACCGGAGAAGAGAGTTTTATAGGAGAAGACAACGTGCATTGAGAGAACACACGTTGGGGCAGTACCAGAGACTCGTTGTTGCCATTGGGGAATATCAAGCAGCGGAATATGAAGCGGAATATGAAGCAGAGAGCTTAATTACCCAGCACATCAGGCACATCAGGCACATCAAGCACACGGGGAAACAGTTTTTGGTAATTTAATGCTTTCTATTGTCATTTTAGCGTCATGTCATTGTTGTGTACAGCATTTTGATGTCGCCAGGTTATCAGTATTAATATGTATGCTGTGTGTGTGTTCTAGTTGGCTGTGTTGTTGCAAAATCAACGCTGCAGACCATGGACCTGGGCAGTAAACCGTAGCTCGCAGTGGTGGGAGAATGTTGTCCCCAGCTTCTCAAGCACACAGTGGTTACAGAACTTCCGGATGTCCGAGGACACTTTCACCTACTTGTGCCACAAATTGCGTCCATGCATGGAGCCTCATTCATGTGCATACATATGTCAAACGTTTGTTTTTTAAATAAAATTTGGTGCACTTTTCGTCTATGTCTCCTCTGTTGTTCATAATGGTTAACTGTTAAGGGACAACTAATTAAATGCTAAAACCTTGTAATTGACCTTGGAATTGTATGTGGATACTCGTTATATTTCCAATTAATCATAGCCCTATTTTACTTACAAAATAATTTAAATTACTTTAAAAAAGCCAATTCAACTGTAGTAAAATTCTTGTTTTTGTGTATCATTTTCCCATTGATAGTTATTTTTAAGGGATATGTGTTCAGGGATGGGAAATTACACGCTAAAACACCGTAGAAAATGACTGCAGAAAAATGCAGCAGCTGAACAACTCCCTTTTGGTTTGATTGAATTGCCAATTGACCTTGGAATTATATGTGGACACTTGTTATATTTCCAGTTAATCCTAGCCCACTTTTTTTTTTTTCCACAATATCTTTATTGAACCTTTTTTTTTTTTTAACAAACATGATACAAACAATCAAACACTAACACTAAAGTACTACAAAAAAAAAAAAAAATACCCTAAAAACACCAACAACCACCAACAAAATCAAGTCTTCAACAATGCTCCTCTGTTTAGTCTAGACAATCCAATACATTAGTATACATATTATGTTCACCAGTTCGGAATTTACAAGGTCCACACACATCATTCACCTTCTTCTTCAAGAGTTATGTTTAAATTTTTTACATAATCAATAAAAGGTCTCCATATATTCTCAAACACAATTTCCTTTGATTTCAGTATATATGTTATTCTTTCTAATGGAAGGTTTGTTAACATCTGTCTTAACCACTGAGTCACATCTGGTCTATGAGTCTTTTTCCATAATAGTGCAATACATTTTTTGGCATTAAGCAAACTGAGGTCTATGAATGTTCTTTCACTTTTATTGAAATTATGCTTTTCTGGGTACAGACCCAACAAAAACAGTTTAGGATTCAATATGATTTGTTTTGAGATTATTTTTTCAATTGTTACCCTCACCTCCTCCCAAAACATTCTTATTAATCTACATTCCCATAAACAATGAAATAGGGTTCCTTTACTTTCCATGCATTTTGTGCATGTATCTGGTATATTTTTGTTATATCTATTTAACTCCTCCGGTGTAACATACATCCGCATTAACCATTTGAAATGTATCAATTTAAGGCGTGCATTTATTGATTTGGTTTGAGCTTCTGTACAAGCCAATTCCCATTGTTCCTCTGAAATTTCAATTTGCAGATCTTCTTTCCAGTAGTTTAATCTTTTCAGTGAATTTTCACTTGAAGATAGTGTCAATGAGTTATAAAACTCTGAAATAATACCCTTTCTTTTACTATCTTTCATCATCATTTTTTCCAAGGATGAATAAATAGGTCGAGTGAGAGCTTTATTTTGATTTGATCGAATAAAGTTTCTAAGTTGAAGATATTTAAAAAAATGTGTTCTATTGAGATTAAATTTGATCCTCAGCTCTTCAAAAGACATTATGTTGTCTGCACATGGCAAATATAAATCCTGAATCTTTTGTATCCCTTTTAAATTCCATACTTTAAATACAGCGTCCGCTCTCCCTGGTTTAAAATATTGATTACCCCATATTGGACTAAATTGTGACAATAACTGTGGTTCTTTTAAATAGTTTTTAGCTTCACACCATATTTTGATCATATGCTTTACAAATGGATTTTTAACTTGTTTTTGTAATTTTTTTGCCGAATCTGAGTATATGAATATGGGAAGAGGTAAAGGTAAATTGTATGATTCCATTTCAGTCCAGTGAGGGAGATCATTTGATGAAAAATAATATGTCATAGACCTCAGTTGTGCCGACCAATAATACAACATAAAATTTGGACATTTCAGACCTCCACGATCAAATGGTAAATATAATAAAGACAAACGTAATCTAGCCCTCCTGTTGTTCCATATAAATTCCACGAACTTTTTTTTTATTCTTGAGAATAGATCTAAAGGTGGTGATAAGGGAATGTATTGAAATAAATAAAGTATTTTAGGTAAAATATTACTTTTAAGTATATTGATTCTCCCGATCATCGACATTGGTAGTGACATCCATCTCTGAGTTAACTCATTGATATCTGACATTAAGGCTTCATAGTTGACACTGGCGACTGATTCTAGCTTAGGCATAATTTGGATTCCTAAATATTTAAACTGATTTACAACATTGAATTGATTTACCTCAGGGGCTGGGTAATTTCTCTGGGTCTCATTTAGCATTAATATTGAAGATTTAGTTTTATTTATTTTATATCCTGATATTTCCCCAAAATTCTTTATTAAATTCAACAAGGTTGGAATTGATTTTTTTAGATTCGACATAAACAAAATTATATCATCGGCGTACAGGGAGATTTTATGTTCTGTTGGTCCAACTTTAATTCCATATATTTGTGAATGTAAACGTATCGCTATCGCTAAAGGTTCAATTGCCATAGTAAACAGTAAAGGTGAAAGTGGACAGCCTTGTCGACATCCTCTATTGATTTTTATTGGTTTTGAAATATTGTTATTTGTTAGGATTTCTGCTGTAGCATTATTGTATATTATTTGAACCCATTTTATGAAATTATTTCCAAGTCCAAACCTTTGTAGGACTTCAAAAAGAAAGGGCCATTCAACTCTATCAAAGGCCTTTTCGGCGTCCAATGATAGGAGAGCTGTATCCGGTGCTTCTTTATTAAAATAAATAATATTAAATAGTCTTCTTACATTATGGAAGCCTTGTCTACCCTTTATAAAGCCATTCTGAT
Organism: Pholidichthys leucotaenia; assembly: GCA_020510985.1. Lineage (NCBI taxonomy): Eukaryota > Metazoa > Chordata > Actinopteri > Cichliformes > Pholidichthyidae > Pholidichthys > Pholidichthys leucotaenia. The sequence goes on along the minus strand of CM035840.1, from coordinate 42,505,323 downwards.
CTCGATTAATAATATTTGGTAAAATTTCTTGTATTCGTCTTGCTAAAATTTTACAGATTATCTTAAGGTCGGCGTTTAATAGGCTTATTGGTCTCATATTTTCACATTTATTAGAGGGCTTACCTGGTTTTGGCAGCAGTATAATTAAGGCATTATTTATGTATGATGGTAAATTATTATTTTGAAATGCTTCTAAAACCATTTCCAAAAAAGGTTTTATTAATTTATTCTTAAATTTTTTATAAAGGTCAACTGGAAGACCATCTGGTCCTGCACTTTTTCCTGATTTCATATTATCAATGGCTAGCCCAACTTCTTCTTGACTAATTTTAAACTCCAATATCTCCCTGTTTTCATTTGGAATACACGGTATAGATAGTTCGTTCAAAAACCCATTTAGTTTTGTTAAATCAGGTTCATTTTTGGTATCATATAATTTTTCATAGTAATCTCTAAAGGCTCTATTAATTTCTAAAGGATCTATAACTACCTGTCCGTTACTTATAATACTGGTAATTGGTGTTTTAATTTCCAATTGTTTAATCTGCCATGCTAATAATTTTCCTGATTTTTCACCTTGTTCATAAAAAGATTGTTTCAATCTTAGAAGACTCGAGGCAGCTCTATTCGCTGATTTTTTGTCGTATTCAGCTCTCAAAATCAGTAATTCATTCTCCAACCTTGGGTCACTTCCTGCATACACTTTTTCCTGAAGACTTTTTATTTTATGTTCCAATTTAGCTCTCTCCTCTCGAGTCTTCTTAGATTTTGATCCTGTATAACTAATAATATGTCCCCTAATAAAAGCTTTGAAAGCCTCCCACTTTACACATGCTGATGTTTGTGTAGTATTGATGTCAAAGAACTCGTCTATCTGTTTTTCTATATACTTGACAAATTCCTCATCCTGAAGCCATTTATGCTGAAATTGCCATCTACCTGATTCCTTTGTCAATTTTTTATCTACATATATTAGACAACAGGGTGCATGATCAGAAATCACGATGTTATCATAAAAGCAGTTTTGAATCTTGGACCTTAATTCTGTGGAAATCAAAAAATAATCAATACGTGAGAATGTCTTGTAGGTACTGGAATAACAAGAATAGGCTTTAACTTGTGGTTTCATTTAGTAGTAGTAGATTAGTTTATTTGACAGGGACAGTGCAATAAACATAGACAATTAATCAAAGACATTTCTCTCCATATATCTAACAATCTCAATTCTTTCATAAAATGATTAATAGTCATCCTACATCCAATGTGCGTACAATCCAGTCCTGTTGATCTATCCACACCTGGATTCAATGTACAATTAAAATCCCCTGCTATTATATGTTGCCCTGTAAGTGATGATAAGATGAGAAATAAATTAGCAAAGAACTTCTGATCATCTATATTGGGACCATATAAGTTCACAAGATTTATATTTTCTAATAGCAAAGAACCTTGAATGATTACATATCTTCCAAATTTGTCTCCAATTACATTTTTCACCTGAAAAGGAACTGATTTATGTATGAGAGTCATAACTCCCCTGGCTCGGGATGAAAATGAAGAGGTGAATACACTTCCCTGCCATCTACTCCTAATTCTTTTAACATCCTCCTCTATCAGATGAGTTTCTTGTAAAAACACAATTCTTGAACCCATGTCCTTTATTTTATTCATAACTTGTTTAAGTTTTTTTAAATTTTGTAGACCTCTGCAATTCCATGAAGTTAAATTAAGATTAACACTTTGGTCCATGATCAATAGAGAGTTTGGGATTACCTTGCAGTGTAAACATGCTCATACAGAGAAGCAAAAACATGAGTGGTTGAACATTCATCCTACAAACTACACACAAACAAATTTCCCCTTCCCACACTTGTGGCAAACCCCCCAAAATCAAAAGAAAAATTCTGTCTCCCGATATAGCCATCGACCGTTCCACACCCACGGGGAACAGCCTAAGCCACTCCTTCTTCATCCTCCCAATCACCCCAACTCTACTGCTTTTAATGACGTAACATTAACTCTCCTCTGTAGTTTTCCAACTTAACTCCAAAATTTTTAACAACTTTGTACATCATAGTTTTTTTTTTTTTTTGTTTTGTTTTTGTTTTGTTTTTTTAATATATAATACAATCTATATTTTGTAAACTTACTATTTACTTCAAGTCAGTCAGATGCCTGTGCAAATGCTTAATTATTCTACCTTATATTTTGTTCATGCTTAGCTCCCACCAGTCTCTTCTTCTTCTTTGATCTTCTTGATGAACTCCTGCGCCTCCTCTGGGGTCTTGAAAATGTGGGTTCTGCCCTCATACGTGGTCAGCAGTCTCGCAGGATAGATTACACCATGACGAATCCCAAGGTTGCGCAGCTCCTTACGTATGGGATCAAACTGCTTCCTCAATTGCTGGATTCCTGTGGCCAAATCTGGGTAGAACCGCACCTGCTGGTCCTGGTGTTTAATCTCTCCTTTAGCACGTGCAGCGTTGAAGATCTTCATCCTGTCTCTGTTGCTAAGAAACTTCATAATTAAGGTCCTCGGCGGTCCCTTATCTCTCCGTGGGCCAATACGATGTGCTTTTTCCAGAACCACTGCTGATTGCAACTCCTCGCTGCCCAGCACCTCCGGAATCCACTTTTCCAGAAAGGAACATACGTCCCGACCTTCTGATTCCTCTGGAAGACCCACCAGCCTCAAATTATTCTGTCTCGACCGAGATTCCAAATCCAAAATATTATCTTCCAGAGATTTTTTTTTTCCAAAGTGCGCACCTTTAATTGAAGACGGGTGACGTCATCTTCAGCACTAGCGAGACGGAGCTCCATCTGCGCCGTTCGTTCTACACAGTCACCCAATTCCTTTCTTATTCCTTCCAACGCTGTCATAATCCCATCAAATCTAGAGGAAAAGCCCGCTCTCATTGAACTCATGGCAGCCATCAGCGCATCTGCGCCATTCCCCGCAAACATCGCACCGCCGCCAGCCTCCTCCGCCATATATGGAGTTTTGTTTGCTGCGTCACAGACCTGAAAGTCCGTTAATTTGGACTGTTTCGGCGGCTCGCTTTTTCCTTTTCCTGGTTTTCCAGCCTTAGGCTTCGCCGACATATCCTCGCCCAAATGCTGGGATACGTTCTGTCCCAAATGAGAGAGTTATTTGCCGATTTTTTTTCTCCAGGAGCAGAGCAGAGCGAGACACGTCCGTCCTACGTGGCAGCCATAACCGGAAGTCCCTAGCCCACTTTTACTTACAAAATAATTTTAAAAATTTTAAAGAAAGGCAATCCAACTGTAGCACCATTTTGCATGTTGAGTGTCATTTGAGTATCATTTTCCCATCTATTGATATTTATAAGGCATATGTGTTCAGGGATGGGTAATTACACGTTAAAACACCTTAGAAAAATGACTACAACAAAAAAGGCAGCAGCTAGACAACTCACTTTTGGTTTGATGGAATTGCAAATTGACCTTGGAATTATATGTGGAAAATTGTTATTTCCAGTTAATCCTAGCCCATTTTGTCTTACAAAATAAATTTAAAAATGTTAAAGAAAGTCAATCAAACTGTAGCACCATTTTTTATGTCGAGTGTCATTTGAGTACCATTTTCCAATCTATTGATATTTATAAGGGATATGTGTTCAGGGATGGGTAATTACACGTTAAAACACCTTAGAAAATCACTGCAAAAAAAAAAAAAACAGCAGCTAGACAACTCACTTTGGGTTTGATGGAATTGTCAATGGACCACGAAATTTTCTGATGAAACTTTTGTTATTCCTATTAAATACTGTGACATTGTCAGACTGGCCAACACCAAATTATAATTTTATTTTTCAAACCTATGACACTTTGGATGTATTGAATCAGAAAATCATAGGTTTATCATATTCATGTCAACGTTTACAACTACAAAACTGTTATATTTGGGTTTACATGTATGGGTATTTTCCCTTTATATTGTACTAGACTCCTTATAATGTATTGAAATTCTCTGAATTTGGAATGACGATAGAACATTCAATTTACATGTACTTACCTTTTACCTACTTCGACTTTTACCTTCATCAGTGTCTACTGCTGAATGTAAAGTACACCTGTGCCTCTGCTTACAATTTAACTTGAACACTGTACACAATTTAGAGAAATGTATACAGCCGTGATAATTTTTATTAACTTTAACAATAACATTTACATTACCTTTAAAAATCGTGACACCTTTATGGATGAACAGCGGCATTTGGCTAATATGAGGCAATGGAATGTGTATGTAATTATTCGCCTTTCTCATTTAGTTATAACAGACAACCCACACTTTTATCCAAAAAAGTAACAATTTAATAACATTAGAAATATTCCCAAAACATGTTTAAAAAGGGGGATTTTTCAGTACTTCGACCAGACTGCCAAAATGGTTTAGGAAAACTCTGTTGAAAGAAGCCGTCTCGGTCAGCTCATCCCTTCTGAATGCTTCTTCCTTCTCCTGGGCTGACTGCAGGTTTGCTGAAAGCATTCGTAGCTCCTGATGGTGTCTTTCGCGCTGTTCGTGGAGCCGTTCGTGCTGTTAGAGCATCCTGTCATGGGCCAGCATCTCAGGTTGTTATGAAAACACCCCTGCATCTAGTGTTTTTTTTAAACGTACAAAGACATTTTAAATTCCTTATTATGCGTCTAAAGAAAATAACAATAATCACATTAAAAAAACCGGGTGGTCATTTTCAGTTGTGCCTTACCAGAACTTGCCCGGGACATGACGGTTACTGATGGAGCTTGTAGGGAGCTTGAAATGAAGAAGCGATGTGATTTTATAAATCAAGTTTTATTATCAGCTTCCAGTCCCTAACATGTCTCATCTCGATGCAGAAGCAGAATGAAGAGGCTGAGCGCAGTCAGACCTTCATACTTATACCCACACTCAACAAAAGACATTGCATAACAAAGCTGACATCCTGCATTAGCGTAATCCCTCTCCATTGTCCTCTCTCTCCTCCACCTGACCCTGGGGGGTCAGGAAGTTCGATCAGGTCTCCACCGCTGCGACTCCGTCTGCTCCTTGATCTTCGCCGGTGGTCAAGACCTCTTGTCCTGCTCTGAGATGTGAGGTCATTCCACATATGCAATCTCTAAACATTCCACTTATGTCTATACATATGTAGGTATGGATATATGAATAATATAAGCCACAGCCCCCCCCCAAACGTCTAAGAAAAGGACAATCAAATTAAGTTTACAGCTTAAGATAACATCCATGACATATTATACCGTTATACATCTCAACAGGAAAAAGGAAAAATATCTTCAGCAGTCATGTTAACCTTCAAGTTATGCAGCATGATCCTGTTAAAAATTCAGTGGTAACAACAACAGTATAGTTAATGTCACAAGTCAGCCTTAAAACTGCAACGGCACAATCCGACAACATAGTTAACAACTCTTTGTCAATTTTACATCAGTCTATGTGTCGTCTGGGTTTAAATCTTCTCCCGAATCTGCTGTAGGCCCGCTTTGGCGTCCTGGCGGGACCGTCCTGTAAGGGATCTGCAGCTTGGGGAGGAGAGTGGTTATTTGTTCCCTGCAGGGGGGCTGAGTCTTTTCTCTTGGGGGGTCTACCCCGCCGAGGTGCTCTCGCCACCCGTGCAGGCTCGTCGCTCAACAAGAAAGCAGGTTTAAGTCTGTCAATGCTGACTGTTTCTTTTCTGTCCCCTAAATCAAGCACAAAATGCTTATCACCAGGTTCCAGCACTCTGTATGGTCCATCGTATGGAGGGCGGAGGGTTGATTTTAAAGCTTCATGTCTAACAAAAACGAACTCGGCGTTTTTCAAAGCTTGGGGGACAAAAACCCGCGGAAAAGAGTGATGTACGGGTCCGGGGAGCGTGTCCGGTCCCGTGCTTCTTAGGGGCCTCAGGGCTGGTAGGTGCCCGGGCTCTGGATGTTCTGGTAAGAACTCACCTGGGAGCCTGAGAGGTTGTGCAAAAACTAATTCTGCCGGGGAGGCGTTTAGATCCTCCTTAGGCGCAGAACGCAACCCTAATAAAACCCAGGGAAGTTTATTCACCCAATCTGTATCCGTTAGTGAGGCCCTGAGGGCGGCCTTTAAAGACCTATGAAAACGCTCGCATAACCCATTAGCCTGAGGGTGATACGCGGTGGTGCGATGAATTGTCGCCCCTAAGCTGCTGGCCATGGCTGACCACAGCTCTGAGACAAATTGAGGCCCCCTATTGGACGTGATGTGCGATGGGACGCCGAAACGCGCCACCCAGTTTGTTAAAAAAACGCGAGCGACTTCCGCGGCTGTGGTTGACGCCAGCGGGACCGCCTCCGGCCAGCGCGCAGTACGGTCTACCATTGTTAACAGGTGTGTGAATCCTTGCGACAACGGTAGTGGGCCCACGAGGTCGACGTGTACGTGGTCAAACCTCCTGGCTGGAATTCGGAAAGGTTCTAGAGGAGCTTTTGTGTGTTTGTGTATTTTGGCGCGTTGGCAAGACATGCAAGTCTTTGCCCATTCCTTTACATTTTTACGCAGGCCCGGCCAAACAAACTTCTCCGCGACCATTTTAACCGAGGCGCGAGGGAGTGAACCGAGTCAAAAATGCGGCGGCGCCACGCGGCTGGAACTACCGGGCGAGGCCGGCCGGTTGACATGTCGCAGATTAGGGGGGGAACACCGTCATGCAAACCTCTTTCCTCCAGTCTTAACCCTGTTGGTCCAGACTGGAGCGCGCGCACGTCCGCGTCACTGCTTTGTTCCGCTGCCATGGCCGCGTAATCTATCCCTACGTGGATTGGGGCCGCGTACGCGTCCGCGTTGGCCATGAGTTCTGCGGCTGCGGTAGTATAATCTGCTTCCTCGCGCTCTGACGATGTCACAGCGCGGGAGAGACAGTCTGCTACCACATTAAGCTTGCCTGCCACATGTCGAATATCTGTGGTGAACTCTGAAATTGCAGCTAGCTTTCTTTGTTGCCTGCCTGACCATGGTTCTGAAATTTTAGCCATCGCAAAAGTGAGTGGTTTGTGGTCTACAAAAGCCGTGAAACGCCGCCCTTCCAGCCAGAACTGGAAGTGGCGGATGGATAAATGAAGTGCTAGCAGCTCCCTGTCAAAAGTGCTGTATTTGCGCTCGGTTTGGTTTAAGGATTTACTAAAAAATGCTAACGGTTGCCAGGTTCCGCCAACATGTTGTTTTACGACTGCCCCTATGGCCAGGTCTGAAGCGTCTGTGGTTAACGCTATGCGGGCCGAGGGATCGGGGTGAACCAACAATGTGGCATTCGCTAGTGCACTTTTTACTTCAGCGAAGGCGCGTTCCCGCTCCGGGGTCCATTCGACCGCGTTGGAGGGCTTTTGTTTTCTGAGCGCGGCATGTAGGGGCTGCATGAGTTGAGCTGCGCGGGGGAGGAAACGGTTGTAAAAATTCACCATTCCTAAAAATTCTTGTAGCGATCTGACCGTTTGTGGTCGTGGGAAATTTGCTACTGCGCGCAGTTTGTCCGGCAATGGAACTGCCCCCTCTGGTGAGACTCTGTGTCCCAAAAAATCAATTTGTGACACGCCGAATCGGCATTTGGCTGGGTTGATTATTAACCCGTGCTCTTCTAGTCTCTGAAAAACTGTAGTGAGGTGTTGTTCGTGTTCTTCCTCTGACGAGCTGGCTACCAGAATATCGTCGAGGTAGACGAACACGAAGGGGAGGTAGCGTAATACCGCATCCATCATACGCTGAAAAGTTTGAGCAGTACCTTTGAGGCCAAACGGCATTCACAAAAATTCAAAAAGACCAAAAGGGGTTATTACAGCCGTTTTGGGAACGTCCTCCGGTCGAACCGGAACTTGGTGGTAGCCGCGGACCAGGTCTATTTTAGAGAAAATGCGCGCACCCGCCAGATGTGAAAAATCTTGGATGTGAGGAAGTGGGTAGCGGTCATGCGCTGTCGCATTGTTTAACCTGCGGTAATCACCGCAAGGTCTCCAAGAACCGTCGGTTTTCGGGACCATATGTAGTGGTGATGCCCAAGGGCTTTTCGAGCGCCGAATAATGCCCAATTTTTCTAGGCTGGCAAACTCGTCGCGTGCTATGGCGAGCTTGGTCGCGTCTAAGCGCCGAGCTTTGGCAAAAACAGGTGGGCCTGTTGTGGGGATGAAGTGTTCAACCCCGTGTTTCGCTACTGTTGCTGAAAATTTGGGAACTGTGAGTGCTGGAAATTGGGTGAGAAGTTGGTCAAACTTACCTCCTGCTGTGGTGACGCTGGCCTGCACGGGTGGTGGAGAGACTCGAGCTGAGCAGGGGATAGAAGAAAATGATAGTGCATTAACCAAGCGTCTATTTGCAAGATCGACTAACAACCCATGTGCACACAAGAAATCAGCGCCCAACAAGTTAAAACTCACCGCCGCTATAATAAATGTCCACCTATAGTTGCGGCCGTGAATAGACAGAGGTAGGTTTCTTTCACCGAAGGTGTCGATGATCGAGCCGTTAGCTGCCATCGCTTCCATGGGGTCCCATTGCCCGGTCTGCATTGGACGGGGTGATGAAGCTCACCTGAGCTCCAGTGTCGGTGAGGAACTGCCTCCCGGAGCGTCTGTCAGTCACGTAGAGCAGCTTGTTTGTCTCGCCAAGAGCCGTAGCTGCTAACGGTTCCCGGCTTTGGCGTTTCCCGAGCTGTTGAAATTGCAGGGGGGCACGCATTTGTACGCCCTCTCGGCGAAACGTTGATGATAAAAGCAGAGGTCGTTCCGCTTGCTGTGCCTTGGTCGCGTTGCTGCCATGGTGGGCGGGCTCTGCTCTGTTGTCTGCGGTTCTCCGCTGCTCTGGGCTTCCGCGCCGAGATCTGCAGATGCTGCTGTGGCCATCTGTTCGCCGCAGGAGTTGATGAGCCGCTGCGCTTCTCGGACCAGTGCGCGGAAGTCCTGCTGGGTGCTGCACCACATGTTGGCCAGGGTCCCTCTCATGTGCGACGGCAGAGTGCTGAGGAAGATATTTTGAAAGAGGAAGTTGTCACTGTCTGCCTCCCTCAGCTGCAGCATGTCCTCCATGAGGGCCATCGGTCTGTGTCCTCTGTGGCCGTAAATCGCCAGAATCCTCCCTGCTCTTTCCTCGGCCGAGGGGACGAAGCTCTCGATGAGGGTCGCCTTCAGTTCTTTGTACTTGTCATGGGCGGGCGGTTGTTGTATCACGCTCCGCGCGCATCTTGATGTGGCGGCATCGAGTCTGGCGACGATGTGGTAAAATTTTGTTTCATCCGCCGTTATCCCCGCCAGTGCAAACTGAGCCTCAGCTTGCTGGAACCACGAGCTCGGGTCGTTTTGCCAGAACTCTGGGAGTTTGACGGTGACGGCGCTTGCCTGGGCCGTCTCTGATGTGTCTGCAGGGCAAGAACGCCTTTCTTCCGTTCTCGCGGCGGGGCTGGGGACGGTGCTCGGTTGAGCCCTCTCTGACGATTCTGCTGTGGGGGAACGTCTTCCATCCGTTCTCCTGTCTGCGTTGGCGACGGCGCTTGCCTGGGTCGCCTCTAATGAGCTTGTAGCGGGAGAACGTCTTTGGTCCATCCTCACGTCTGGTCACCAATGTAGGGAGCTTGAAATGAAGAAACGATGTGATTTTATAAATCAAGTTTTATTATCAGCTTCCAGTCCCTAACATGTCTCATCTCGATGCAGAAGCAGAATGAAGAGGCTGAGCGCAGTCAGACCTTCATACTTATACCCACACTCAACAAAAGACATTGCATAACAAAGCTGACATCCTGCATTAGCGTAATCCCTCTCCATTGTCCTCTCTCTCCTCCACCTGACCCTGGGGGGTCAGGAAGTTCGATCAGGTCTCCACCGCTGCGACTCCGTCTGCTCCTTGATCTTCGCCGGTGGTCGAGACCTCTTGTCCTGCTCTGAGACGTGAGGTCATTCCACATATGCAATCTCTAAACATTCCACTTATGTCTATACATATGTAGGTATGGATATATGAATAATATAAGCCACAGAGCTGCCGATGTTGCGGACAATGGTCTCGACACCGATTCTGGCCCCCAGACAGACGCCGGAGTGATTCTAGAAGGAAAATGCACACAATACAGCTCACCAACAAAGTGCAACATGTACAGAAAACACCAAACTTTTTAACCAGAATACAATAATAAGCTTCTTTCAGCGTTTGGTTTAAGTGAATACTGAAATAAAAGCGTGAAGCTGCTACCTCACAGCAAGTTGCGGAGGTAGCCGGATATTAGCTTGCTAACCATCATCACTAACCATTGCCCACAATCGAAAAAATGTCTTTATTGCTTAAAAGAAGTGAGCTTTTGACCGAAAGGACCAATTGGCGAAAAGACAGACAATATTAAAACAACACTCATCGTCAACGTTTTCCAATTGCGTGGCCGTGTCGAGCACATTGTCTGTGCCATTGCTAGCAGGCCGATATGGCGTCCATCTGCTCGTACCATTTCCACTCCTATCTACTCGCACCACTGCGTCCGTTATGGTCCTTTATGGCCCGATAATCGCTCTTCATTTTTTTTCTTTTGGACATCGTTAACACAATTGTGAAGCCGCTCACCGTGGTTACTCGCTGAAATTACAAATGGCGGTCGTGTAGCTTCAACAGAAAACAGAAAACGGACGCGTTTGTGACGTTACGCCCTGACCAATCAGCAGCTAGCAGTCGATTGACGTCAAATCACACCTCGCTTTTTCGCTCGGTTATACCCTGCCCTTAAACTGGCATGAAAATCGTATCGGTTAAAGCGGGTAGGGTACTGTGGAAAGAGCGAAAAAGTGAATAAAGTAGAAGTAAGTAAAGCTAAGGTGATACTTGTGGAAAAGTGCCTTAACTCCCAAGTCTCTGCTAGTCCATGATCTGTTAATTGATCATCAGATCGATTTAATCAGAATCAGAATCAGGTTTATTGCCATTGTTCATGTGATACACAAACTAGGAATTTGTTTCGGTGCCATGCTGCAACATTAAAAACATAATGAGAAAAAGAGATAAACTAAAAAACTAAAGGACTAGAAACGTGCAATAAGTGTAGAAAAATAAGTAATAATAAGTAATAATAATAATAATACTAGTAATAATGAGTAGTACTAGTCAAGGCAGTTTTAAAAAATTAGCATGTAGCAGATAATGTGAAGTACCACATAGTGCAGTCAATAATGCAACAGAAAAACAGTGATGAATGACATGAGTCTGGTTGAGCTGCTGTACATAGTGCACGAGAGTCAAAAGTCACTTAGTGTTCAGCAGTCTGATGGCAGAGGGGAAAAAGCTGTTCATGTGCCGGGAGGTTTTAGTCCGAATGGACCGAAGCCTTCTACCTGAGGGGAGGGGGGCAAACAGCACGTGACCAGGATGTGAAGGATCGGCTATGATCCGGCCAGCACGCCTCCGGGTCCTGGAGATGTACAGGTCCTGGAGAGATGGGAGCTTGCAGCCTATCACCTTCTCAGCAGTGCGCACGACGCGCTGCAGCCTTAGTCTGTCCCTGGCAGTGGCTCCTGCGTACCACACAGTTATGGAGGAGGTGAGGATGGACTCGATGATGGCCGTGTAGAACTGCACTAACATCTTGGTGGGTAGCTTGAGCTTCCTCAGCTGTCGCAGAAAGAACATCCTCTGCTGGGCCTTTTTGATGAGGGAGCTGATGGTTGGCTCCCATTTGAGGTCTCGGGTGATGGTGGTGCCCAAGAAGCGGAAGGAATCTGCAAAGGTGATGGGAGAGCCTGTGATGGTGAGGGGGGGCAGGGGGGATGTGACTTTCCTGAAGTCCACAATCATCTCCGCTGTCTTCAGAGCATTCAGCTGCAGGTTGTTGTGGCTGCACCAGGACACCAGCTGGGCCACCTCTTCCCTGTAGGCGGACTCGTCACCGTTGGAGATGAGCCCGATGAGGGTGGTGTCGTCCGCAAACTTAATCAGCTTAACAGACTGGTGGGAGGAGGTGCAGGAGTTGGTATAAAGGGAGAAGAGTAGGGGGGAAAGTACACAGCCCTGGGGTGATCCAATGCTGATGCTAACAGAGTCTGAGACAGACTTCCCCAGCCGCACATGCTGTCTCCGGTCCGTCAGGAAGTCGGTGATCCACCTGCAGAGGGAGTCAGGCACGTTGAGCAGGGACAGCTTGTCCTGGAGCAGATCGGGGCGGATGGTGTTGAATGCGGAGCTGAAGTCCACAAACAGAATCCTGGCGTAGGTTCCCGGGGAGTCCAGGTGCTGCAGGATGGAGTGGAGGGCCAGGTTGACTGCGTCGTCCACAGACCTGTTAGCACGGTAGGCAAACTGCAGCGGGTCTAGGAGGGGTGTGGTGATGGACTTGAGGTGAGACAGGACCAGGTGCTCAAAGGACTTCATGACTACAGAGGTGAGCGCTACAGGTCTGTAGTCGTTAAGTCCAGTAATCCGTGGCTTCTTGGGGACAGGGATGATGGTGGAGGATTTGAGGCAGGTCGGCACGTGACATTGCTTAAGGGAGGTGTTAAAAATGTCTGTGAAGACAGGAGCCAGCTCTTTCGCACAGTGTCTCAGGGTGGAGGGAGACACACCGTCCGGCCCGGGGGCCTTGCGCGGGTTCAGTCTGGAGAACTGTCTGTGCACGTCCTGCTCACTGATGACAAGGGGAGGGGGGGAGGAGGAGGAGGAGGAGGAGGGGGGGGGGACCGCTCTTGATGAATTAGGGGCTGAGGAGGCAGAGGAGCTGGGTGGAGTGGGTGAGTTGGACACAGCTGACGAGGTGTCAAAACGGGCATAGTGTTGTAATATCCCTTACAGAGACTTGGTTAGGGCCAGATGATTATGTTGATTTGGATGATTTGATCCACGATCATCCCTGTCCCCAAGAAGTCACGGATCACTGGACTTAACGACTACAGACCTGTAGCGCTCACCTCTGTAGTCATGAAGTCCTTTGAGCGCCTGGTCCTACCCCACCTCAAGTCCATCACCACTCCCCTTCTGGACCCGCTGCAGTTTGCCTACCGAGCCAACAGGTCTGTGGACGACGCAGTCAACCTGGCCCTCCACTCCATCCTGCAGCACCTGGACTCCCCGGGAACCTACGCCAGGATCCTGTTTGTGGACTTCAGCTCTGCATTCAACACCACCCGCCCCGCTCTGCTCCGGGACAAGCTGTCCCTGCTCAACGTGCCTGACTCACTCTGCAGGTGGATCACCGACTTCCTGACGGACCGGAGGCAGCATGTGCGGCTGGGAATGACTGTCTCAGACTCTGTTAGCATCAGCACCGGATCACCCCAGGGCTGTGTACTTTCCCCCCTACTCTTCTCCCTTTATACCAACTCCTGCACCTCCAGCCACCAGTCTGTCAAGCTGATCAAGTTTGCGGACGACACCACCCTCATCGGGCTCATCTCCAACGGCGACGAGTCCGTCTACAGGAAAGATGTGGCCCAGCTGGCGTCCTGGTGCAGCCACAACAGCCTGCAGCTGAACGCTCTGAAGACAGTGGAGATGATCGTGGACTTCAGGAAAGTCACAACCCCTCTGCCCCCCCTCACCCTCACAGGATCTCCCATCACCACTGCAGATTCCTTCCGCTTCCTGGGCACCACCATCACCCGGGACCTCAAGTGGGAGCCGACCATCAGCTCCCTCATCAAAAAGGCCCAGCAGAGGATGTTCTTCCTGCGGCAGCTGAGGAAGCTCAAGCTACCCACCAAGATGTTGGTGCAGTTCTACACGGCCATCATCGAGTCCATCCTCACCACCTCCATAACCGTGTGGTACGCAGGAGCCACTGCCAGGGACAGACTAAGGCTGCAGCGCGTCGTGCACGCTGCTGAGAAGGTGATCGGCTGCAAGCTCCCATCCCTCCAGGATCTGTACATCTCCAGGACCCGGAGGCATGCAGGCCGGATCATAGCCGATCCTTCACACCCTGGTCACGTACTGTTTGCCCCCCTCCCCTCAGGTAGAAGACTTTGGTCCATTCAGACTAAAACCTCCCGTCACATGAACAGCTTCTTCCCCTCTGCCATCAGACTGCTGAACACTAAGTGACTTATTAGACTCTTGTGCACTATGTACAGCAGCTCAACCAGACTCATGTCAATCATCACTGTTTTCTTTTTGCATTACCGACTGCACTATGGGGTACTCCACAATATCTGATGCTCGCTAATATATTTAAAAATTGCTTTGTCTAGTATTACTCATTCATATTCTACATTTTATTGCATGTATAGTTTTTATTTCTATCTTTTATTTTTATCATGTTTAATGTTGCAGCATTGCACCGAGACAAATTCCTAGTTTGTGTACTACATGAACAATGGCAATAAATCTGATTCTGATTCTGATTGATTTAAATGAATCAACTCCCTCTGGTTATCTAAACTGTCATAATCCCAGAAGTTCTGGTCATGGAGGTGGAGTAGCGGCAATTTACCATTCTAAATTAATGTAATGTAAGTTAATGTAAAGCAAAAATCATGTTTTAATTCCTTTGAGGGCCTGGTTCTCAGTATGGGGCATGTTAGCAATCTTAGCTTAAACCCAATTTTCTTTGCCATAGTTTACCATCCTCCCTCAGCCTACTCAGAGTTTTTATCCGAATTTGCCAAATTTTTAGCTGATTTAGTGCTGAAATCAGATAGAATAATTATAGTAGGGGATTTTAATATACTGTACATGTTGGTGTAGATGGTGACTGTCTTAATAAGGTATTCAATTCATTATTAGACTCAATGGGGTTTTCCCAGAAAGTAGAAAATTCTACCCATTATCTCCACCTCACATTGGACCTTGTTCAGACTTATGGTATAGAAATAGAAAATCTGGTAGTGTCTCCTCATAATCTTGTACTGTCAGACCATTGTCTGTTAACCTTTGATTTTACTATTTCTGATTATTTGACTCCTAAAGAAAACTACTACTACAGGAGATGTCTTTCAGATGATGTTGTTACCAAATTTTTGCGGATTGTCTCCTCTATACCATGTGTCAACACAACGGAAATAAAAGATGGAGAGCTTGCTCCTTCTGTAATTGATAGCATGGTAGATTGTGTTACAGCCTCTCTGCATCAGACTCTAGATTTGGTGGCCCCTTTAAAAAAGAAAAAGTCTGATCGGAGATTTCTAACCCCTTGGTTTAACACAGAAACTCATAGCTTAAAACAGAGGACTCGTCAATTAGAAAGAAAATGGCGTTCCACTAATTTAGATGAAATCTATTTAGCGTGGAGAAATCATCTCCTAATTTACAAAAAATTTCTTAGAAAAGCTAGAACAAGTTATTACTCTGCAGTAATAGAAGAGAATAAGAATAATCCTAGGTTTCTTTTCAACACTGTAGCTAGGCTAACAAAGAGTCAGGACTCTGTCAATCCTCACATCCCCCTAGAGCTTACTAATCAGGACTTTTTGAACTTTTTCAATCATAAAATTTTATCTATTAGAGATAAAATCAGTCAGATTCTTCCCACCGTAAACTTAAGTACAGCAACTACTACAACTCCTTCAATTGATATCTGTTTGGATAAGTTTATTCCAATTGACCTTTTAGAGCCTTCAACTTGTCTTTTAGACCCTATTCCTACCAGGTTATTTAAAAAAGTCTTCCCATTTATTGGTAGCCATATTCTTCAAATAATCAATTCTTCTTTAAGAATGTACTGCAGGTTTTTAAAGTTGCTGTAATTAAACCCTTACTCAAAAAACCAACGCTCGACCCAGGAGTTTTAGCTAACTATCGACCAATCTCTAATCTGCCTTTCATTTCAAAAATCTTAGGAAGAGTTGTTGCTACGCAGTTATTTGACCACTTGCAGGGAAATGGTTTATTTGAAGAGTTTCAGTCTGGGTTCAGAATTCATCATAGTACTGAAACAGCCTTAGTGAAGGTCACTAATGATCTCCTTATCGCATATGATAATGGACTCGTTTCTGTTCTTATCCTTTTAGATCTTAGTGCAGCCTTTGATACTATCGACCATGATATTCTGCTTGATAGATTAGAACACTATGTTGGACTAAATGGAACTTCGCTGCAGTGGTTTAGATCTTATTTGTCTGATAGACTTCAGTTTGTTCATATCAATAATGAGTCTTCTTCCAACTCTAAGCTCAGTCATGGAGTTCCACAGGGATCTGTGTTAGGCCCTACTCTTTTATTTTATATATGCGTCCGTTAGGCAACATCATTAGAAAGCACTTTATACATTTTCATTGTTATACTGATGACACACAATTATACCTGTCAGTGAAGCCTGATGATAGTACTCAATTAGCCAAGTTAGATGCCTGTCTTAAGAAAATCAAAGCTTGGATGACTTGTAATTTTCTGCTATTAAACCCAGATAAGACTGAAGTAATTCTTGTTGGTCCAAAAAACCTTAGAAATACCTTTCCAAATCAAACTCTTAATTTGGATGTGGCTGCTCTTTCTCTGAATAGTTCTGTGAGGAACCTTGGAGTTATTTTTGATCACGATCTGTTTTTTACTTCACATATTAAATTTGTTTCTAAGACTGCCTTCTATCATCTGCGTAATATTGCCAAGATTAGGAGCATCTTGTCTCTTGAGTGATGCTGAGAAACTGATCCACGCTTTTGTTAGCTCTAGATTAGATTATTGTAACTCGTTATTATCAGGTTGTCCTAAAATATCTTTAAAAAGTCTTCAGTTGATCCAAAATGCTGCAGCAAGAGTTTTAACAGGTACTAGAAAGAGAGATCATATCTCTCCGGTTCTGGCCTCCCTTCATTGGCTTCCCACAGAGTTTAGAATTAAGTTTAAAATCCTTCTTCTCACTTACAAAGCTCTTAATAATCAGGCCCCCTTTTATATAAAAGATCTGATATTACCCTATCATCCTAACAGAGCACTATGCTCCCAAAATGCTGGATTACTTGTAATACCTAGAATCTCCAAAAGTACAATGGGAGGCAGAGCCTTCAGCTATCAAGCTCCTTTCCTGTGGAACCAGTTACCAATCTGGGTTCGGGAGTCAGACTCGATCTCTGTTTTTTAAGAATAGGGTAAAAACCTTCCTCTTCAATATAGCCTACAATTAGGGAGGGATCTTGTGTCTCTTAACCCTCCCTTTGTTTTGCTGTTAATAGATTTAGACTGCCGGGTGACCTCCAATAATGTACTTGGCTTCTCTCCTTTAATGTTTGCTCTCTTTATGTCTGTTCTTTTCATCTTCTCTATCCCCTCACCTCCCAGCCAGTCGCAGCAGATGACTGCCCCTCCCTGAGCCTGGTTCTGCTAGAGGTTTCTTCCTGTTAAAAGGGAGTTTTTCCTCTCCACCGTCGCCAAGTGCTTGCTCACAGGGGATCGCCTGATTGCTGGGGTCTTTCTGCAATTGTGGGGTTTCCCCAACATTTGAAAGTGCTATGAGATGACTATTGTTGTGATATGGCGTTATATAAATAAAGTTGAACTGAATGTCTTCCAGGCCTGAGCTTTCCTTGATTTGAAATCAAGAAAAAAGTCAGGCACATGTAATCCAAGATATTTGAAATTTGGAACATTCTCCACTGTGACCCTTTTCTTGGTTTTAATGTTATTTGTTGGGTCGATGTTGAGTAGAAGAGCCTTGGTTTTTCCTTCATTTTGATGAAGGCCAACTGCATTTGAAGCAGACTCAACGCTACGAAGGAGAGATTCTGCTTTCTCTACTGATGTAACAAGTAGGGTAATGTCATCAGTAAAGTCCAGGTCATGAAGATGAACCTCCGGGTGTCTGCTGCTCCTTCTAGGCTCAAGGACTATACCTGTGTCCTCATATGTAGAAGAAAGTGCTTGGCGCATCATATAGTCCAGAACAATGATGAAAATGTATGGAGCCAAGGTGTCGCCTTGCAGGACACCTGCCGAGATCTTGAATGGCTCTGTTTCACCATCGCTGGACATGAAAATAGCTGTAGAGTTATCATACATGATCCTCATTGCTTTGATTATGTTGTCCGGGATGCCATGTGCTTCAAAGATCTTGAACATATGTTTTCGCTGAATAGAATCAAAAGCTTTTGAATAGTCTATGAAGAGTGTGACAAGAGGGAGATTCTTTGATTTCATTCCTTCCAAGATTCTGTGTAAGGCAAGAATCTGTGATAATGGCGATCGATTTTCCCTGAATCCATTTTGGTTCCATCTCAGAATTGGATCTATGTGAGGATGCAGACGGTTAAATAGTATTTGGTTGGACCAATACAGATAAGGCTGATGCCTCTGTAGTTTGCAGGGTTGGATAGATCTCCTTTCTTTGGGATTTGGATTATTGCACTCTTGGTCCACTGATCTAGTATTTCATGTTGAATCAGTGCCCTGTTGCAAATCTTTAGAAGGAAGGGTTTAAACTTTTGTTTAACCGTTCCCCCAGGGAACGGTTTTGGCTCCCTTCCTGTTCACCCTTTATACTGCGGACTTCTCACACAACACAACACACTGCCATCTACAGAAGTTCTCTGACGACTCTGCAATTGTTGGCCTCATCTCCAGCGGAGATGAAGCTGAGTACAGAGGGCTTATCCAGGACTTTGTGGACTGGTGCCATCGGAAGTGCCTCCAGATCAACGCGAGGAAAACTAAGGAGCTGGTGGTGGACTGCCGCAGGCAAGGACAACCCCTCACAGCACCAGTAAATATACAGGGAACAGACATCGAGATGGTGACATCCTACAAGTACCTGGGTGTTCATATGAACAATAAACTAGACTGGTCACACAATACCGACGCACTCTACAAGAAGGGACAGCGCAGGCTGTTCCTACTGAGGAGACTCAGGTCTTTTGGTGTACAACGGGCGCTGCTGAAGTCATTCTATGACACGGTGGTGGCATCAGCCATCACTTTTGGAGTGGTCTGCTGGGGCAGTGGCATTACAGCAGCCGATAGGAAGAGACTGAACAAACTGATCAAGAAAGCTAGCTCTGTCCTGGGGAAGCGCCTTGACCCAGTGGAGGAGATGGGAGAGAGAAGGATGGTGGCTAAACTGTCATCTCTGCTGGAGTCTGAGTTCCACCCTATGCAGGACATACTGAATGCACTGAGGAGCTCATTTAGCAGCAGACTACATCATCCTAGGTGCACAACCGAGAGGTTTCGCAGGTCCTTCCTACCTACGGCTGTCAGACTGTACAACCTAAGCAGGGCTGCTCGCAGAGATAGCAAAAAGACGTGACAACCTAATAGTATTGAATGCAAAAGACGCAATAGACTTACACAATGGTCCCCTCTGGTTTACAACTAGGAAAATACCGGTCGCTATGGAGGGTGAGAATATGTATGGGTACATAATCATACCATGTGGGATAACTAAGTAGATGGTTGTGCTGTTTCATTCCATCTAGCTACAATACTCCGCACTGTGTGTGTTTATATATTTATTCCATCTAGCAACAATGCTCCACGCTGTGTGTGTTTATATAGTTACATATTTATTCCATCTACCTACAATGCTCCGCACTGTGTGTTTATATATTTACATATTTATTCCATCTAGCTACAATGCTCCGCACTGTGTGTGTTTATATATTTATATATTTATTCCATCTAGCAACAATGCTCCACACTATGTGTTTATATATTTACATATTTATTCCATCTAGCTACAATGCTCCGCACTGTGTGTGTTTATATATCTACATATTTATTCCATCTAGCTACAGTGCTCCGCACTGTGTGTGTTTATATATTCATATATTTATTCCATCTAGCTACAATGCTCCACTGTGTGTGTTTGTATATTTACATATTCATTCCATCTAGCTACAATACTCCACACTGTGTGTTTATATACTCATATATTTATTCCATCTAGCTACAATGCTCCGCACTGTGTCTATATATATATATATATATATATATATATATATATATATATATATATATATATATATATATATATATATATATATATATATATATGTACATATGTATACTCGCTGCTCTTGTTTTTTTTCTCTTGCCTTCTGATTGTTGCTCTGAGTGTTGCTATCCCTGTGCTGTTGCAATCCTGGAATTTCCCCATTGTGGGACTAATAAAGGCTTATCTTATCTTATCTTAAAGGCTTATCTTAACTTATCCATCTTCCAGATTTCCAAAGGAATGTTTTCTAATCCAACCAGTTTTCCTGGACTCATTTGGTTGAGAGCAATGTTCAGTTCATTCATGGAGAAACCATCCATCTTGATAGGTAGCATGCCATCTACTACTGAGCTGACATCGAAAACAGCACTGTCCACTTGTGGCTGTTCAGCCAGAAGAGTTCGGAAGTGATTGAGCCACGCAGAATTCCTCTCATCTATTGAGCCTCTCAAAGGTACCGATTTTACTTGTTTTCTTCCTGTGATGTAATTTATTACTTTCCATGCTTCAAGGTATTGGCTGGAGTATGAAGCATGCTGAACTTGGAGGATCTTTTCCTCAAGTAGATGCTGTTCCTCCCAGAGGTATGCTTGTTTTAAATCATCATGAGCTTTTGAGAGGTTGTTTCCATTGGTGATGGCATCTTGAAGGGACTTTGTAGCAGACTGTACTCTCTGGAACTGTGAAAGATTCTTGAGTGACAATCTCGATTTCTTGGGTAGTACAGTTGAGGTCTGCACTAACACAAGCTTCAGACAAGCGACTGTAGCTGTCCTCATCAGGGAGTGTTGGACTCGTCCTCTAGAGGGCTGAATCTGTTGGTCACTTCCACAGCATTTTGTTGTTGAAGAGCTTCACTCTTCCACAGACATTTAAAGTTTACAGCTTGATAGTTGCTACTATTGTGTTTTGGAGCACGTAGACTAAGTTGTAATGTAGCCGTTACAGTTCTATGATCTGATCCAACTGTTGAGAATGTACTGTATGCTTCTGCATTGTGTAAAGAGTTGCCCCACTTCTTTCGGACCAGGATAAAATCAATCTGCGCCTTGGTAGAGTCTGGGTACTTGAAGGTCCATAACTTGCGTTCAGGCTTTCTAAAGGTTGTGTTGCCAATGATTAGATTGAATTCATCAGCAAAGCTTTGAAGGTATTGACCATTTTGGTTAGTTTTTGAGTGAAAAGAGTGCACTCTAACTAGATTCGAGTTTGGCATTGAAATCGCCACATATCAGGAGTACATTGTATGAAGGAATATTCCTTGTCGTATCTGATAGATCTTTGTAGAAAGCAGTAATCTCTTCTTCATCGGAGCAGTTGGTAGGACTGTGTCATTCCACTTTATTAAATATAACTTTTTTGTGAACACAGTTGCCTTGATTTCTTTTTATGAATGGATTACTTGGGTTGTTACTGATATCTGGTAAAAATCTCAGGTCAATGGCTCCATCAGAAATATGTTTAATGAGAAAAAATGTTGATGTGTTCAATACTTATTTTTCCAGCTGTATGGGAACTATCACCATCAGCTGTCTGTTATTCTGTTTTGCAGTGACACGAGAAAAGGCATATGAGTGAAATTCTGTCTGACAAGGCAGCGTAGGCGTGACTTTTACACCGCAACATCAGCTGGAGGTGAGTACGCAACATTCAGTTAGTGACGCTTCAGGCGGCTCGCTCTCAGTAATCCATCAGAGGTGGGAACTGATAAACAACACTTAGTCCCGACCAGGCAATTTGATTGGACAATAGGGATTCCAGGAGTTACTGTATTCCACAATAATTGCACTCCAATTTCACTGAATATGTATCACTCTGCTTTAAAGGTGTTCATGTAACCGTTAATTACTAAGGCTGTGAATCTTTAGAAGTCACACGATTCGATTCACTTCCGATTTTTGGGGTCATAATTCGATTCAGAGTCGATTTTCGATCCTAAACGCTTTTCGGTTCACATTTGGCTCTCAGTTCAGTACAAAAACCCACTAATCTCAGGAAAAAAGTCCACTGCACTGCAAAAAATGCTGAGGTAAGCCTGCAAGCAGAGTACAGTGCGTTGATGTTTTGAGGGGTTATATATATATATATATATATATATATTTTTAAATTACATCAACTGATTTGCAATAAAATACTGTTAAATGAAAAAAGCAGGCTTAGGTTAGTAACTGCTTTTTTATTTCTTGAAAACTTGTGACCTTCAAAAATGAAATTGTACACAAGTGAAATAAATTTGGAAAATTTTCCTTTTTAGCATATCACAATCCCTAACAGCTTTTACACAGCGTTCTAGAAATATAGGCTATTTATTACAAAAACAAAAGTACAGTGCATCCAGAAAGTATTCACAGCGTTTCACTTTTTCCACATTTTGTTATGTTACAGCCTTATTCCAAAAGGGAATAAATTCATTTTTTCCTCAAAATTCTACACACAATACCCCATAATGGCAATGTGAAAAAAGTTGAGATTTTTGAAAATTTATTAAAAATAAAAGACTAAGAAATCACATGTACATAAGTATTCACAGCCTTTGCTTAATACTTTGTTGATGCACCTCTGGCAGCAATTACAGTCAAGTTTTTTTTGAATATGATACCATAAGCTTGGCACACCTATCTTTCGGCAGTTTTGCCTATTCCTCTTTGCAGCACCTCTCAAGCTCCATCAGGTTGGATGGGAAGTGTTGGTGTCATTTTCAGATCTCTCCAGAGATGTTCAATTGGATTCAAGTCTGGGCTCTGGCTGGGCCACTTAAGGACATTCACAGAGTTGTCGTGAAGCCACTCCTTCGATATTTTGGCTGTGTGCTTAGGGTCATTGTCCTGCTGAAAGATGAACCATCGCCCCAGACTGAGGTCAAGAACGCTCTGGAGCAGGTTTTCATCCAGGATGTCTCTGTACATTGCTGCATTCATCTTTCCCTCTATCCTGACTAGTCTCCCAGTTCCTGCCGCTGAAAAACATCCCCACAGCATGATGCTGCCACCACCATTGGCATGGTTATGAGCGGTGCCTGGTTTCCTCCAAACATGACGCCTGGCATTCATGCCAAAGAGTTCAATCTTTGTCTCATCAGACCAGAGAATTTTGTTTCTCATGGTCTGAGAGTCCTTCAGGTGCCTTTTGGCAAACTCCAGGGGGGTTGCCATGTGCCTTTTACTTAGGAGTGGCTTCCGTCTGGCCATGGCCCTAAGTGTGATTGTGTGTGTGAATGGTTAAGGGATAGTGTCGTACTGTGGCTGTGATACTCTAGCAGAGGGCACAAGACATATCACACCCAGAGTTACTATATTCATGATACTGTACTCACTCTCATACAATATTGCTTGAGTAAACATGTTTATGTACAATTTCAGATTGGAGAGGTTGTGACTTGATTGGGAGCAGTAAAACTGACCCCACACATTTGAGGATTAGTTAACAGATAATTATGGCAACAAGTTTCAAATCAGGCTACATTCCCTGATCATGGGGGCAAATCGGGGCCAAAATCAGGTGTAAAATCATCCAGTGTGTGGCCATCCTCAGAGAACTGTTATATATGACTAGGGCTGTTGTGGTAAAGGAGTTTCCCCTGCGGTGACGGTGGACAGCTCAACACCGCGGTATGCGGTATTATTGCAAATGTTTTTAGGACCCTGTGGTCTTGTAATTTAAACAGGGTTCATAACTTATGTGGAAAATAATGGAAGCTGTGAGAAACTCGCTGCAGCTCCGCTCTCAACTTTATGTGCGTGTGTGACAATTGTGCAGAGCTCCTTTCTTTCTACAGCAATGAACTGCTGATTCTGTTAAAAAAAAACCAGATTATTTTCATAAAGCAGTGGTGGAAACTCCAGTATTTTAACTACGGTGTGTATGGACTGGAGACTGCAGCGGCATTCAGCTTATTTAAACAGGACAGTCTCCGTACAGGACCCTGCGTGGCTCTTGTCTCTGATTTTTGGATTTTTGCCGCTGTTCGAAAAATCACGTTCAGACAAGCAATGCACTACGTACTAGTTGTTTCACTGTCTGAGCTCAATTGTCAGGATCATAAACACTCCGTTCAGAAGGAAATAACATGCTTTGTGCCCTTTCAGTGCTTATTGTCACGGCTGTATTTAACAAGGAGTCCAAACACTTCCGTCACTAACTGCCTGCTGGAGTCCATATGGAGAAAGAGTGCCCAACACAGTGCTGATGCTGTCAGCACCCGATACTGTGAAAGCTTCTGCAGCACCGGGTGCTGCCGCCATCATTACCAGATGCAAACATGCTATTGGTAATAAAAATACACTTAATTTATTTATTAATCAATAGGGGCACATAAGTGAACAATGAGATTTAGCCACACACACAAAAAAAATGAACACCATGGTTGTTGCGGTTGTTCATTTTCCTCCACTGTAGGCTTGTCCATAGCACGGTATTACATAATTGCGGTTATCGCCACAGCCCTATGTATGACATCATATTATCCTGGAAGTGTAGTCAAATAATCTATACAGGCTTAGTGTATTTCTCTGTGATGTGAGCTTTTAATATTTTAATTCTATACATGGGACCCCAGTGTTTTCCCTAGGTCAGGAGTCAGCAACCCACGGCCTTTCAGCCTCCATGCTGGGGCTCCCTGCAGTTATATCTCCAAACAAATGGAATTTAATGAAGTTCATTGTAATTATTTTACTTTTTTAATTTTTTTCCCCTTGTCCTGTCAGGCAGCTAGGCAAGCAGAACAGGGATTCGTCATCCTTATTGTGCCAAAACAGATTTACTTTGCCAAGAGAAGCTTATACAGTACCTAACTGTGTATTGTATATTGCTGTAAACTCCTCCTGTAATAACTTTTAATACTTTATTTTAATTATTTTACCGTTGGATGACCCAACAGTATGGGGAAGAGGGAAAGGAAGTGTGTGGATGGGGAAAGAAAAGGGAAGGGAACAGATAAAAAAACAAACAAACCAACAACTAAAACAAACAAAAGACAAACTGCTTCTTCCACCGAAGATGTCTCAACATGAGTCCTGCTAAAGGAGAGACACTTGTGTGTGTATGTCTGCGTGCATATATATGAGAGTGCACGCAAAATAAGTGTGAATGTGAGTGGTTTGTCAGGAAACATACGAAGCGGAGGGCCGGTCGCAGAAGCTTTCCCCCCGGGAACCCTGAGCAGGCAAGGCAGCACCACCAACCACCACAGAGCACAAATGTCTGAGGTCAGCAAGCCCCAGGAAAGCCAGGCATCCACCCCCGGAGGGACGATCGAGGGAGGCCAGGTCGCTCGGCGGCCGGGCGACCCCTGGACCTGCCTGACCCCTACCCCCCCCAGCGAGGCCAACACCCGCCCCCAGGCACCAGGAGGCCAGCAACCCCATCCCCTGGGCCGGAGACCGACCCACGCCCCCCGGCGTGAGCCCCCCCAGGCACCCCCACAACAGGCCCACCCCAGTGCCACCGCTGCACACCCCGGGGACCCCCATGGCCAAAGAAGTCCCCCCTCCCAGGGGAGCCCACATTGCCGAGAGGCACTACCCCCCCTTAATCCAGCACCTCCCGACTCGCAGACACACCCTTCCCCACACCTTCACACCCACATGCTCCCATGTGCACCCATATGCACTAACTCCCTCTCACTCACCTGGACCAACCCATTCTCTGTCACTCCTGTACCCATTCAAACTCACCCCTCATTCACCCTTGTTTCATAAGGTGGCTGTGAAGCAGATGCAGCGAGCCTGAACGCGCACCAGTGCCCGGCAGTGACCGGGGAGACCACCGGCGCAGGCCACAGAAGCAGACCCCACCCCCGGCGCCCACCTGAGCGACTGATCAGCAGACCACCGCAGGTGCCCCAAGATGCCACCCGACATGCAAAGCGCCGCACAAAACCGACCCACCATCACCACCTCCATTCATCACCCCCTCACTCTCACTTGCGCTCATATTCAGTCCCCCTCTCACTCCCTTGGTTGTATCTATACATTCAGTAGCACCCAGGGATTTTGGCAACATGATGGGTCCCAGGCTCCCCACCGGGCCCCCACGCCCCCAGCAGGAGGAGGGTAACAGGGGTGGGGGAAGACCCCCCCCCCGCACAAAACATGGTAGGTGTATGTTGGTTATATGATGTAATTGTGTGTAAATTTGTGGACTACCAAAGTGCAATTAAAATTGGGGGGGATAGTGATTGTAGCACCGCTAGCCACTGCAATGGGCAGCAGGGCCCCCATCCGCCCAAGCCCTCAGTGTCTAAAATGCAATTAAAATTGAGGTGAGTGCAGCCCCACTGCGCAGCAAAGGTATCCCCTTCGCTGACACAGTGCAGCACACCCCCACCCCATAGCCCTACATGTATCCAAGAAGATGTACAGTTGTGTTCAAAATAATAGCAGTGTGTTGAAAAATGTAAGTAAACGTCAAAATTCTTCAAATAAATTGTATTTTAATGAACACAAATGCATTGGGGACACTGCACATTCTCTTTCAAAGCAAGAAAATTGGAAAAAGTAGTTGAATTTGATAATATTTTACAGAAAGTCAAGAAATATAATGTTCAAAAAAATAGCAGTGTTGACATCTGAACAATAAACTAGACTGGTCACACAATACTGACGCACTCTACAAGAAGGGACAGCGCAGGCTGTTCCTACTGAGGAGACTCAGGTCTTTTGGTGTACAAGGGGCACTGCTGAAGACATTCTATGACACGGTGGTGGCATCAGCCATCACTTTTGGAGTGGTCTGCTGGGGCAGTGGCATTACGGCAGCCGATAGGAAGAGACTGAACAAACTGATCAAGAAAGCTAGCTCTGTCCTGGGGCAGCGCCTTGACTCAGTGGAGGAGATAGGAGAGAGAAGGACGGTGGCTAAACTGTCATCTCTGCTGGAGTCCGAGTTCCACCCTATGCAGGACATACTGAATGCACTGAGGAGCTCATTTAGCAGCAGACTACATCATCCTAGGTGCACAACCGAGAGGTTTCGCAGGTCCTTCCTACCAACGGCTGTCAGACTGTACAACCTAAGCAGGGCTGCTTGCAGAGATAGCAAAAAGACGTTTCTCGTGAGATGGCGGCGCGCCTAGACGCAGCGGCCCCTCTTGGCATCAGCGAGTGTGAGCGTTTTAATCATCCCAGACATACATTCTGTAAAACTTACAACCGTGAGACCTTATTAAACATCAAGGTACTGCACGCTGCAAGAATCGCAGCGATCGGTTGTGATTTGGACATTCTACGCCAGCATGGAATTCTGGCGGAGTCCCCGATGGAAGCTACCCGAGAGAGGAGGAAGCGGAAGCGGAGCGAACGCAACTAAAAGCGAGGAAAAAGGGCCGGGATCCATGCTAGGCTAAAGGCTAACCCCTCCAGACCAGCAGTACCGTCGCTTCTTCTCTCTAACGTCCGCGCCCTCGAAAACAAGGTGGACGAACTGCGTCTGCTGAGAGAAACCCGGAGAGAGTGGAGGGACTGCTGTGTGTTTGTTTTTACCGAGACATGGCTCCACAGCAACATTCCTGACGAGGCCATTCAACTGGAAGATATGGCGATGTTCCGTGCCGACAGGGAAACAGCGAGCTCCGGTAAGAGCCGGGGGGGTGGGCTATGCATCTATGTTAACAAGAACTGGTGCGTTAATGCCACGTTAGTGTCTAAACACTGCTCTCCGTTGGCAGAGTTCCTTATTGTAAATTGTCAGCCTTATTATTTAGTGTTTTAAATTTAGTGTTTGTAGCTGGTGTTTACATAGCGCCGAGCCCTAAACCTAAAGCTAATGCTAAGAAGGCACTCAGGGTACTGCACAATGTGATCAGTGAAATCCAAACTTCATACCCGGACAGTTTTGTGGTGGTTGCGGGGGATTTTAACCACACCAGCCTAAAGACTGTGCTCCCCAAGTTTAAACAATGTGTAGACTTTAAGACCAGAGGAGAGAATATGTTGGACTTAGTGTACACAAACACAGATGCATATAAGGCGATATCCCGCCCCCATCTCGGCCGTTCTGATCACATGTCCGTGATGCTGCTGCCTGCCTACAAACCTTTATTGAAGCGCAGCAGGCCAGCAGTGAAACAAATCAGGATTTGGCCAGAGAGTGCAACCTCTGCACTAAAGGACTGTTTTCTGCACACAGACTGGAAGGTCTTCAAAATAGCAGCCTCCCAGGAAGACAAGACAGATGTGGAGGAGTATGCTGATACGGTTACCAGCTACATCGCGAAGTGCACAGAGGATTTTACTACAGTGAAGACCATCACTATGCGGGGTAATCATAAGCCCTGGATGACTGCAGAGGTGCGCTCGCTGCTTACAGCCAGAGATGCAGCCTTCAGAGCAAAGGACAGGATCGCCCTCCGCTCAGCCAGGTCTGCGCTTTCAAAGGGAATTAAGGCGGCAAAGCGCGCCTATGCAGAGAAAATCCAGGGACACCTCCGTGACACTAGGAACACCAAGCAGATGTGGCAGGGAGTTTGGACACTGATGGGCTTTAAGTCTAGGCAGGGGGTCGATGATGACGACGCTTCGCTTCCAGACAGGCTTAACGACTTCTTTGCACGTTTTGAAGCATCAAACTCGACAATCAGAGGGAGGGCTGGCCCACCCCCACCATCGGTCGGACCAGCTTTTACCATCAACACAGCGGACACACGGAGGACCCTAACCAGAGTCAACCCACGCAAAGCTGCAGGTCCAGACAACATTCCGGGACGTGTGCTCCGAGACTGCGCGAGCGAGTTGGCAGATGTCCTGACTGACATTTATAACATCTCCCTGAGTCAGGCCATCGTTCCCAGATGCTTCAAGACCTCTATCATTGTACCGGTGGCAAAGAAACCAGTGGTGTCCTGTTTGAATGACTATCGTCCTGTTGCACTGACACCAATTGTGATGAAGTGTTTTGAACGGCTTGTCAAACCACACATTACAGCCTGCCTCCCTGCATCACACGACCCGCTCCAGTTTGCATATCGTTCAAACCGCTCCACGGAGGATGTTATAGTCACCACCCTACACTCTGTCATCACCCACCTGGACCAGAAAGACACCTACGCCAGACTCTTGTACATTGATTTCAGTTCAGCATTCAACACCATTATTCCCCAGAGACTGATGGAGAAATTACTCCTTCTCGGTCTGAACACCGCCACATGTCTCTGGATCCTGGATTTCCTGACTGAGAGACCTCAGTCTGTCCGGGTTGGAAACAACATCTCCAACTCTGTCACGCTGAGTACCGGAACCCCTCAAGGCTGTGTACTCAGTCCACTGTTGTTTACACTTCTAACACATGACTGTGTATCCAGATACGAGGGGAACCAGATTATTAAGTTTGCAGATGACACCACGGTGGTGGGACTTATTCAAAGGGATGAGGAATCAATGTACAGGGAAGAAGTGAGAGACTACTACTACTACTACTAACCTGCACTTATATAGAGACTACTACTAACCTGCACTTATATAGAGACCTGGAGGGCTGGTGCAGGGAGAATAATCTGGTGCTCAACGTGGACAAAACGAAGGAGATGATTATCGACTTCCGGCGGTCACAGCCTGCGCACGTCCCCCTCAGCATCGGCGGCCGTTTAGTGGAGAGAGTAGAGAACATCAAGTTCCTCGGAGTGCAGATCTCGCAGGACCTGACCTGGAGCAAGAATTCCTTGGAGATCAGGAAGCGGGCTCAGCAGAGACTACACTTCTTGAGGAAACTCAAACAGGCCTCTCTCCCCATCTGCATCCTCAGGACCTTCTACAGAGGTGTGGTGGAGAGTGTTCTGACGTACTGCATTGCTACATGGTACTCCAGCTGCAGTATGTCAGACAAAAAAGCCCTGCAGAGGATAGTCAAGGGGGCGGAGAGGGTAATTGGAGTCTCCCTCCCCTCTGTCCAAGAACTTTTTCAGAACCGTTGTAGGAGCAGGGCACTGAACATTGTCAAGGACCGTTCTCACCCTCTGCATAAACACTTTGAACTTCTTCCATCTGGTAAACGATTCCGGAGCATCAGAGGCAGAACCACCAGACTGATCAACAGCTTCCTTCCACAAGCTGTCAGGATGCTGAACAGCTGACCCGGAATCTCTCATACACACTACTGCACCTACGGACATTTTGTATATTATAGTTAGTTATTCTTTTTCCCCAAGTATGTCTCAGGGATGTGTGAATGGATGGGGGGGGTGGGGGTGGGGGGTGGAGCTATGTGGGAGTGTGTCTTAAATCTTGCTGCTTCTTACATGGATGCCGAGAGAAACGCAATTTCATCTTGCCTGCACTACAGTTGTATGTACAGCAATATGACAATAAAGTTTGATTTGATTTGATTTGACTTGACGTGACAACCTAATAGTTTTGAATGCAAAAGACGCAATAGACTTATACAGTGGTCCCCTCCGGCATACAACTAGGAAAATACCGGTCGCTATGGAGGGTGAGAATATGTATGAGTACATAATCATACCATGTAGGATAACTAAGTAGACGGTTGTGCTGTTTCATCCCATCTAGCAACAATGCTCCGCACTGTGTGTGTTTATATATTTACATATTTATTCCATCTAGCTACAATGCTCCGCACTGGGTGTGTTTATATATCTACATATTTATTCCATCTAGCTACAATGCTCCGCACTGTGTGTTTATATATCTACATATTATTCCATCTAGCTACAGTGCTCCGCTGTGTGTGTTTATATATTTACATATTTATTCCATCTAGCTACAATGCTCCGTACTGTGTGTTTATATATCTACATATTTATTCCATCTAGCTATAATGCTCCTCACTGTGTGTTTATATACTCATATATTTATTCCATCCAGCTACAAAGCACCGCACTGTGTGTCTATATATATATATATTTATATTTATATGCACATACAATACCGTTCAAAAGTTTGGGGTCACTTAGAAATTTCCTTATTTTTGAAAGAAAAGCACTTTTTTTCAATGAAGATAACTTTAAACTAATCAGAAATACACTCTATACATTGCTAATGTGGTAAATGACTATTATAGCTGCAAATGTCTGGTTTTTGTTGCAATATCTAGATAGGTGTATAGAGGCCCATTTCCAGCAACTATCACTCCAGTGTTCTAATGGTACAATGTGTTTGCTCATTGCATCAGAAGGCTAATGGATGATTAGAAAACCCTTGTGCAATCATGTTAGGTCTGCAATACTGTAATTGCTGCAAATGGAGGATTCTTTGATGAAAGCAAAGTTTTGTTTTTTTTTTCAGCCTTTTTTTTAATTTAAGTTTTTGTAAAGGATATACACGTCATTACAGCATTGCATTATTTACATTTTCATCACATGTTCCCTTTTTTTGTTTTTTGACAACATTGGAAGAATAATTATTACAACACCCCTTTTTTTAAGTGAAAGAAAAAGAGAAATTAAAGAAAGAACAAAAAAAACAAACCCCAAAACCCCCAAAAAACAAAATAAGAAAATACAAAAAAGAACAAAAACAAAATAAAAGAGCAAAAAACAAACAAAAAAAAAATAAAAAAATAAAAGAGCATCTGAGTAGCGTTGGAACAAAGAGCAGTGCCAATATTGAAATGGTATTTGTCAAAGATTAGAAACACATGAAAATGATTTGCAGTCTCTTCACCACACAAGCGCCAACAATTCAACCCCTTACGAGTAAATTTGTTTTGTGCAGGTGTTCTGAAAAATCTTACCAAATTTTTCCATCCAAATTCTCTCCACTGCAGGGATGAAGTACTTTTCCATTGTTGTTTATTTAGCTTTTCCCGTATTTCCAGTTGTAAAGTGAAATTCCCCTCTTTTTCCCATCTCTCTTTTATATATGATGTGTTGTCTCCTTTTAAGTCTTGAAGACCTTGGTATATTTTAGAAATGTATCTGATCCCTGGGATCCCTTTATATGCCATTAAGAAGACCTTCAGAACACCTGACTGGGCCCTTTCCAAATCCTCCTTTTTAAGTATATTGTTTATGTGGTGTCTAAGCTGGAAGAACCTGTAAAGGTCTTGAATTACTAGACCTTGTTTTTTCAAATCTTCAAAACTTCTTAAAATTTGCCCTTTAAAAAAATTGTAATATTTTATCAGTCCATTCTCTTTCCACTTTTTAAATCTAGTGTCTGTTTTATTAGGAGTAAAGTCTTGATCATAGGCAATCCATTGCAGAAATCGATAGGGTTCTTTAGTTTGATTCTCTCTGACTATCTTAAACCAAATTTTTAGCGGGGTCACTATCGATGGGTTAGTGTTATTCAAAAGTTTAGGTAAGGCATTGTTCCCTATTATCTCCTGTAGGGGAATGTCACTTGTTATTTGGCATTCCATCTCCTTCCATTGTGCAGTGTAGACTGGGTTACATATCTCTACTAAGGTTTTAATTTGTGCGGCTTTAAAATAGTCCCTGATATTTGGCAGAGCGAGCCCACCTTTGTCTTTGTTTAGCTGTAGGGTTCTATATCTGATTCTAGGTCTCTTGCCCTGCCATATGAATCTTGAGATCCTTCTGTCCAGTTCTTGCCATGTTTTTTTGGGAGGTTCTACCAATATTGTTTGGAAAAGGTATAGAAGACGTGGAAGTATATTCATTTTGACTGCTTCAATTCTTTGTGCAGTACCCAAGAATGGTATCATATTCCATCTTGCTAGATCAGATTTTATTTTTGTCACCAGTGGATCATAGTTTAGTGTTATAATTTTGTCGAGTTGTTTCGGGATATTGACCCCCAGATATTTCATAGATTCCATCTCCCAGTTAGTTTTGAGTTTGTTTAGTAAATATTGATTTGGATCATAGTTGAATGTTAAAACTTGGGTTTTATGCATGTTTAATTCGTACCCCGATAAATCTCCATACTCTGAAAAAACTGAGATTAGTTCTGGAAAAGAGGTGTCCGGCTGCCCCAGGTATATTAAAATGTCATCAGCAAAGGGTGCTATTTTATGTTCCTTCTGACCAAGTGTAATACCTTGAATTTTTTGATTCTGTCTTATCCATTGGCTCAGAGGTTCTATGAAGATTGCAAAGAGCTGTGGAAACAAGGGGCAGCCCTGACGACATCCTCTTTCCAGCTCAAAAGATGATGATAATTTACCGTTAATCCTTATTTTAGCTGTTGGTTTTTTATATAATGCCTGGATAGTTCTAATGAAGTTGTTATGAAAATTGAAACTGGATAAGATTCTATATAGGAAAGACCAGTCAACCAAATCAAATGCTTTTTCAGCATCTAATCCCAATATGGCTGCATTTAAGTTATATTTTTTTTATATGTTGAATTATGTGTAAAGTGCGTCTAATGTTGTCTTGTGTCTGTCTTTGTCTTATAAAACCTGTTTGGTCTAAATGAATTAAGTCTGTCAGTATATTTTCTAACCTTTTGGCAAGGATAGTGGTAAAAAGCTTATAGTGTGGGACACATATGTATCACTTTAGGCCTCACATCTCAGATTAGAACAAAGAACTGAGTCTCCTTGGAGATAACAGGAGGATGTGAAAGTTTAGCCTTTGGTATGCAAGAGATGGCCTTGGGGGATTTCCAGGTGGCCGAAGACTATGAAAAGGAGGTTATAGGATCAAAGCGCAGATGCATTGTTACTTGTGATTGAAATGCAATGTGACTGTGAACTGGGAGAGTCCTGGTATATAAAGGACGAATGCTTCTGTGTTTTTCCTCTTTCTGCTTTGCTGATGTTGGAAGATGTGAATAAACCTGACTCGTGAGATAAACTCTGCCTTGTCATTTTCACATTTCCACAATAGTCCTGATTTAACACACTGATTGGCCTGTAGTTGGAGCAGTCTAGTTTATCCTTTTCAGGTTTAGGTATGACTGCAATGACCCCTTCTCTCCAGGAGGGGGGGATTTCCCCTGTGTGGAGGACATGGTTAAATGTTTTCAGGAGGAGAGGAGATAGTTGCTGTTTAAAGGTTTTGTACCACTCTGCTGTATAGCCATCTGCTCCTGGGGATTTGTTAGCTTTAAGTTTCATAATTGCTTTTTCTAATTCTTTAGGTTGTATTTCTGACAGTAGTGTTTTATTTTGTGACTCAGTAAGTTGGGGAAGGTTTAATGTGTTTAGGAATGTTTCGGATGCGTTTTTATGTTTTTTGAGGGAGTACAAGTTCTTGTAGTAGTTCTCAAAGCTTTTAAGAATATCCTGAATTCTAAATTTTATTTCCTTTGATACTGGGTCTCTGATTTTGTAGATTGCTCTCTCCGTTTGTTGTTTCCTCAATTTATAGGCTAGTAATTTTGCCGATTTGCTGCCTGCTTCATAGTATTTTTGTTTCAGAAATGTAAGTTTCTTCTGGATTTCTATTGTGTAGATCTCATTTATTTGTTTTTTAATTTCCTTAATTTTGAGCGAGTCATTAAAGTGAGTGTTGTCTTTGTGCTCTTTCTCTAGGTTCTTAAGTTCTGACTCCAATGTGGTTAGTTTTTCTTGTCTCAGTTTCTTTTGGAATGCCAGTTTTGCAATAATCTTTCCCCTTATTACAGCTCTGCATGCGTCCCACAGTATTAAAGGGGATACTTCTCCATTATCATTTTCTTCCAAATATCTGAGAATATCTGATTTCAATTCATCTTTCAGTGGTTGAATTTAACCTCCAAGAAAATGTATTATTTGTGTGTTTTTGGATACTTAAGTCCATATAGATCGGACTGTGGTCAGAGAGATCCATCAGTCCTATTTTACATGTTTTTACTCTTCCAATGTCTCTATTAAACATAAAAAATAGTCAATCCTTGAGTATGATGAATGTGGTGCTGAGTAAAATATAATCTTTTACACTGGGGTTGAATTCCCTCCACACATCACAGATTCCCATTTCTTTTAGTAGCATCTGAGTTTTCCTACTTTGAGTGTTATTTTGCCTGTTATTATGTTTGCCTGTTGTTATGTTACCTAAACTGGCCCGAGAAATACCCACTACGGCGCCTACAGGTGATACAATATGCAATAACACTGCTGTAAAAGACACCATCTTCATAAAGAACACAGACGAAAGAGAGGTCATTGAAATTGTTAAATCGTTCAAAAGTAAAACATCTACTGACTGCGATGGTATTGACATGCTACTAGTCAAAACTGTTATCGAATGCATAGTGAAACCACTGACGTATATCTGTAACCTGTCTCTCCAATCAGGTATATTTCCCAATGCAATGAAAATAGCTAAAGTAATTCCGATTTACAAGACAGGCGACAGAGGGGAACTCTCCAACTACAGACCAATTTCACTATTACCGCAATTTTCCAAGATACTTGAAAAAATATTCTATGAGAGAACTGACAACTTCATACTGAAGAATGATTTATTGTGTGAGCAGCAATATGGGTTCAGACACAAAAGGACAACAGCATATGCCTTAATGGAATTTACAGAAAAAATATCAACAGCCATTGAAAATAAAGAGTATTCAGTTGGAGTATTCCTGGATCTTAAAAAAGCATTTGATACAGTAGATCACAATCTATTATTAAAGAAACTACAAAATTGTGGTGTTAGAGGGGTAGCACTGTCCTGGTTAAGTAGTTACTTAAAGAATAGATATCAGTTTGCATGTGTTAACAGCAAAAACTCAGAGTTACTGAAGGTCACCTGTGGAGTCCCACAGGGTTCAGTTTTGGGACCATTATTATTCAATATGTATATAAATGATATATGTAAAGTTTCAGAAAAAATGGACTTAATATTGTTTGCTGATGACACTAATCTGCTATGCAGTGGAAACAATTTGGAACAACTGCTGGATACACTCGGAAGGGAATTAGGAAAGCTGAAACTGTGGTTTGATTCAAACAAATTAACGCTCAATTTAAGCAAGACAAAATTTATAGTCTTTAAGAACCATCACAACTACCCAGTACCCAAACTCAGTGTAAATGGTGTAGAGATTGAAAGGGTATCCGAAACTAAATTCCTTGGAGTAATAATTGATAACAAACTGTGTTGGAAGCCACATATTAATTATATAAAAGGTAAAGTATCCAAATCAATTGCAATATTACACAGAGTGAAAAATTTGCTGAATCAACCCACACTATACACCTTGTATCATTCATTAATACTCCCATACATGACATATTGTAATGAAGTATGGGGAAATACATATAAAACAAACATATATCCACTCTTTATGCTTCAAAAGAGAGCTATTAGAATAATCAACAAAGCAGCTTACAGGGAACCAACAAACCCACTTTTTCTTAAACAAAAAACTCTCAAGTTGAAAGATCTGATTGACTTTAAAACCGCAATAATAATGTTCAAAGTGAAGAATCTATCACTGCCCGCAAATATCCAAAAGTTGTTCCAAACAAGGGAGAAACGATATCACTTCAGAGGAACATGTATATTTCAAAAGCCTACAGTGAGAACAACCACCAAGCAACACTGTATTTCAGTGCAAGGAGTCAGATTATGGAACGATTTTGGACCTGAATTAAAATCATGTACAAAGCTTGGACAATTTAAACAAAAACTAAAGGAAGAAATACTCCAAACATATTTACAAGACGACATGTAAACTCACATAAGGATTGACATTTCCAGCCTGTGTTGTGTTGTAGCTTGGTTTTTTTCTTTTTTTCTTTGTGACACTATGTCTTAGATTTGTTTTTGAATAGTAACTGCTTAACTTAGACTAGCTCAGTTTTTCTTTTTCTCTCAGTCACATTTTGTCTTAGCCTTGTTTTAAATTGTAATCGCTCTTGTCTTGTTTTCTCTTTTCTCTCCTTTGAATTCTTGGATGGAATATGGGTGGGCAATATAAGCTGCGGCTTCAGCCATCACCCATTTCGGATAACTCACGTGGAATTGTATAGTAGAAAGAGTCTTTGTCTAATTTGACCTTGTTGTTATATTATACAGTTTCTTTTAACCTGTAATGTACTATCCGAAATAAAATAAATTCATTCATTCATTCATTCATTTTGATGTGGAGAATTACCTGATGCATCCCAGTATGGATTCAGTCTTAGATTGAAGTCTCCACCACATATCACTAAACCTTGGGCTTTAGTTATCATTAGGTCAAATACATTTTTATAAAATTTCCAGTTAGCCCCTGGAGGTGCATATACATTCAGCAGGGTGATATCTTCTCCTTCTAGCCGCCCAAGTACCAAACTGTATCTCCCTTCTTTATCTTTGTGTTCTGATTTTTTTTTCAAATATAATTTTGGTTGAGATCAATGTCGCTACTCCCCTGCTCCTCCCTGACTTATATGAAGATGAAGAGATCATTTTAAACCCTTGTCTATTGAGTTTAGTGTGCTCCACGTCTGTTAGGTGGGTTTCTTGTAAAAATATTATTCCTGCTTTGTCTTTTTTCATTTTGCCTCGAATCTTGGATCTTTTAACTGGATTCAGGATCCCTTTTACATTATATGATATTATTTTGGTTACACCCTGTTTCTCCATTGTGTTGTCTTATTTAGTATAAAAGTGTGGTGGCCCTCTTTTATGCTACTCAGAAACTGAAAGAACATTAAGAACATAAAAAACATTAAGAACATAGTATATAAAACTTTAAAACAAGAAACTGACAAAAGAACTTCCTGAGCTGAGGTCTTTTTAGTGACCTTAGAAGAGCCATGTTGGCGTATTGGCTCTGAGGGAAATTCCTCAGATTCCGTTACGTGCTGAGGGCCCTCTCTTACCCCTGTAAGTTGTCCCATGTTTTTAACGTGAATTTCAGATCCCAATCCAAACTTGTTATGATTTTTTTTTTTTTATGCCTATACCCTATGAAATTGTGTGCACCCTCCCACCACCATCACAGCAAACATTCACGTTAATACAGTATTTGTTAGTGTGGAGAGATCATGTGGTTCATTGTCACGTTTCTATTTTAACAAGTTTTTGTTTTTTTGTTTTTTTAAAGACTTATTTGTTTCTAATATTATGACTGTTCCATGAAAAGTTTTACCACTTGCTGATTCTGCATCTCTTAATGTTTGTTACCTTGTAGGAGGGGGGTTAGTTGTGCAGATTGACTAAAAATATCGTTATTCCCTCCTGTAAACGGCCAGTTTTTCCTTGTAGCTCTGGCGCTGGGTTTCCCGCTGCTGGCCCGTGGATTTTGAGGGTCTCTGTGTGGACCATGTTTGAGCCTTGATTCTTTCGATCGGGTCTGCTGCGGGTTTAAACATCGTTACCGGGAGCCCTCTTCTCACCATATCCGCGGTTGCTTCTTCCGCCGAGTTGTAGAGACACGTCTCATCGCCGTAGAAGACCCGCAGCTTCGCCGGAAATGGTGTCTGGAAGCGCAGTTTTTTCTCTCGTAGTACCTTTTTAGCGTCGTTGT
The DNA here is from genome assembly GCA_020510985.1 of Pholidichthys leucotaenia. NCBI lineage: Eukaryota > Metazoa > Chordata > Actinopteri > Cichliformes > Pholidichthyidae > Pholidichthys > Pholidichthys leucotaenia. Next base: position 42,467,177 of record CM035840.1, on the reverse strand, counting down.
ATTCCCGACGCTTTTTAAGGACCTCCGGGGCGTAATCGTGTTCCACGAAAACTTTTCTCTCTTGGTGCATAAATCCTTTTTTCTGCCAAGCCAGTCTTACAACCTCTTCTTTTATTTTGGAGTTGGAAAACTTCACCACCACTGATCGTGGAGGCGCTTCTGCCGCCGGCCTAGGGACTAATGTACAGTGCGCCCTTTCTATCTTCAAGTTGGTGGATTGGGGAATATCCAACTTCTCTCTCAGTAAGGATTCCACGCATGCCGCCATTGTGGTGAAACCATCCTCGACTCCTTCTTTCAGACCATGAATTCTTATGTTGTCTCTTCTCAGTCTTCCTTCTTGGTCGGTTAGCTTAGCCTCCAGTCTTGACTGTCTTTTGTGTAGATCCAGCACGGTATCTTCCAGCCCTTTTATTCTTTCCTCAGCTTCCAAGATTCGGTCCTCGGCCTGGTCCACTCTGCTGTTTGTCCTTTTTAATTCTTCTTTGATTTCACGAAATTCGGCCCAACACTCTCGGCGAAATCGTCTTAATTCTTAAAGTACCATTTTCAAGCTAACCGTTTTGTTAGCTTCATTCAGCTCCTCGTCTTCTGAATGGAAATCCTCCGGATCAGATTCTTCGGCCGATGCGTGTCCTGGCCTGGTAAATGTCGATTTCTTCTGTTTTCCTTTAGGCATGATGACTTTGTCTTTTGATTTTCACTCTTCCAAAAATCCGTTAAATCTGATTTTCAAGGTATTTTCCTGGATTGGGTCTGGGAGCTTCAGTGTTAAGCTGCTATCACCATGGTGTCCAGACCGGAAGTAGACGAAAGCAAAGTTTGAAGGAAAAAATTATTATTTCAAATACAAATCATTATTTCTAACGTTGTCAATGTCTTGACTATATTTTCTATTCATTTTACAACTCATGGTGGTAAATAAGTGTGACTTTTCATGGAAAACACAAAATAATTGTCTGGGTGACCCCAAACTTTTGAACGGTAGTGTATGTATACTTGCTGCCCTTGTTTCTTTTTTTCTCTTGCCTTCTGATTGTTGCTCTGAGTGTTGCTATCCCTGTGCTGTTGCAATCCTGGAATTTCCCCATTGTGGGACTAATAAAGGCTTATCTTATCTTATCTTATCTTATCTTATCTGTCTTTACAAACTCAAAAATGTACTGTATAAACTAAGAAATGCTTGAAGATTCAACTTTCCTGAGAATCATAAACTAATATTTAGTTGCATAACCACGGTTTCTGATAACTGCTTCACATCTATGGTGCATGGAGTCGACCAACTTCTGGCACCGGTCAACAGGTATTGCAGCCCAGGACAATTGTACTAGGTTCCACAATTCCTCTGCATTTCTTGGTTTTGCCTCATGAACAGCATTTTTTATGTCAGCCCACAAGTTTTCTATGGGATTAAGGTCTGGGGATTGTGCTGGCCACTCCATTACTTGAATGCTGTTTGTCTGGAACCATGATTTTTCTTGCTTGCTGGTGTGTTTGGGGTCATTGGCTTGTTGAAACACCCATTTCAAAGGCATTTCCTCTTCAGCATACGGCAACATGACTTCTTCCAGTATTCTGATGTACTCAAACTGATCCATGATCCCTGGTATGCGATAAATAGGACCAACACCATAGTACGAGAAACATCCCCATATCATGATACTTGCACCACCATGCTTCACCGTCTTCACTGTGTACTGTGGCTTGAATTCAGTGTTTGCAGGACGTCTGACAAACTGTCTGTGGCCCTTAGACCCAAAAAGAACAATCTTACTCTCATCAGTCCACAAAATATTACGCCATTTCTTTTTAGGCCAGTCAATGTGTTCTTTGGCAAATTGTAACTGCTTCAGCACATGTCTTTTTATTAACAATGGGACTTTGCGAGGGCTTCTTGCTGGTAGCTTGGCTTCACATAGACGTCGTCTGATTGTTACAGTACTCACAGGAAACCTTAGATCTTCTTTGATCCTCCTGGAGCTGATCATTGGCTGAGCCTTTGCCAGTTTGGTTATTCTCCGATCCATTCGAATAGTCGTTTTTCTTTTTCTTCCTCGCCTTTCTGGTTTTGGCTACCATTTTAAAGCGTTTGATATCATTTTAGCTGAACAGCCTATCATTTTCTGCACTTCTTTATAGGTTTTCCCCTCTTTTATTAATTTCTTAATCAAAGAACGCTTTACTGCCCTCCCATCGAGTTTCCTAATTATCGGCTGGTAGACAGCAAGCTAACACGTGTGGTGCAGGTCTCAATGATGACAAGATGTTTCCTTTTATCTCGTTTATTGATGCTACACCACAAGGAACTCAACGTGATGTACACTCGTCTTTTTCTGGTCTTACATCCGTTTACATTCGTTCCTACATCCGTGCAAAACTGCAACAAAGTAGACATATACATGCCGTCAATGATATGGTCACCGTGTCTAGCTTAGCACATGTTAGCATTAGCTCTAACTTAGCTTGGTAACAATGTTGGCAACGGACTAGACAGTCGCTTAAAATACACCAATGCAACCGTGCAGTTCTCATTGTAGCTGTTAACACTGTCAAACCATGTAGGATACTCACGGACTAATGATGTCCAAGGCGCCGATACTTAAACAACATTCACAGCGTTCGTACATTGGGTGAAGCTCTGACCGGTCTCCTGTTATATCATTACTGCGCATGTGCAACATTTTGTGTATTAGTTCAAAACGATGCTTTCACTACACCACTAGAGGGAACCAAACTAACTTACATGAAATGCTGTAATGAGAACTGCTCAACTTTAATTTATAAAGGCAGAACACTCCCCGTCTGGTGCAATAACATTGTACCACTATTTAGCCTTACAACATTTCAAACAACAGTGCATAACAATAGGCCCTTTTCCACTAGCCCCGCTTAGCCCAACACGGGACAGCTCAGCACGCTTTGTAACTCTTTCCACTAGCCCCAACACGGTTTAACATGCGCTATTTTCGTCCCTGCTCGAGGGCAGGGTACAACCGTGCTGAGTCGTGCCGTGATGTGACGTCAACAGCCTGGTCGCCGCTGATTGGTCAGGTCGTAACGTCACGAAAGCGACCGTCTTCTGATGAATCTACACGACCGCCATTTGCAATATTTCACGGACTAACTCGGCCACGGAGTAAATACGATATTAATGCAGACAGCGTTGTAGGTTTTGCGGAACTCTACACCGTGGTCCAACGAAGAGGTGCGGAGTTTTCTCTGCTTGGTGGCAGATCCACAGTGAGAGGAGTGATCTGGACCAATACAGATGGCAGCCCAGCATAGAACCGGACTACGGACAAGCTGAAGACGAACGTGAGAGAACCATTGATGGTGAGTGATTTGTAATAATGTGCATCTGTTCGCTTATTTATCCTGTTGGTGGTAAGCTCACTTTTTTTGAGCCATACAGCGCTGTTCTGTGCTGGCTAACGAGTTTTAGCTAGTAGCTAGCTAGTACCACCTGCTGATTCGTGCTTGTTTTCTCCTAAGTATTCGCTTGTGAGAGCAAAATGATGAAATATGTTAATCCTGGTTAAAGTCCTGGTTTGTGTACGTATTGCACTTTGGTGCTGTGCATTAAATTGTGTGCAATTTAATGCTAGAATGTGTTTTCCACATGCCAGGGGTTAGCTTCTCTCAGTGTTTATATTGTGGATACTGGTGAAATGGAACACAGGAGCCGAAATCTCGTCATATTAAAATTGCTTTTTCAAACCAGTGATTTATAAAGTCATTCATATAACTTTCTAAAGCGTCAGAATAGACCCACACACCTATTCTGTGGATCCTGCAGTGCTTGTCAGGGAAACGAAGCATTTTTGTCACATCCCACCACTGACTTTCGTAAGTATATTTCCCTAACACAGGTGCATCTCCAAAAATTAGAATGTCATGAAAAACTTCAATATTTTTTGTCACTCATTTCAGAAAGAGAAATCCGTATATTATATAGATTCATTACACAGACAGTGATATATTTCAAGCATTTATTTATTTTAATTTTGATGATTATGGCTTACAGCCCCTGAAAACCCCAAATTCAATTTGGCAAAAAATTAGAATATTGTGGCGCATATATATTGAACTCTTATTCCCCACATATGCATGACTCTATATGCATTGGGGGCTTCACGTCTCGATGGACAAAGGAACATCTGGACCTGCAGGGACCTGCAGGAGGTGACAAGGAGGTGTGAGTTCAGGCCTTTGTCTAGGAGAGGATGCCCCAGTGGGAGTCCCGGAACATCGAAGGATTATGGACAATGGGAGGAGATCAAAGGGGCATTGTGATTGAGATTATGTACCAGGGATTGTATGTTTGCGTAAGTATCATGTGACCTAGGTTGTGTGACTTCTGCAGAGTATAAGAACTGTGATGCATACTTGTTCTGCCTCTTCTGTTTGAGAGATTGATAGAGGATGTGTGTTCTCAATAAAACTGATCCTGAGAAATAAACTCAGTCTTGTCTTTGAATGCACCCTCTACACTGGTGACCCACGACGAAGCATGGCCGGTGACGACCTTCACGCACCGGACTCGTCAGGAGCCAGCGGGGCTAACGCAGCTACCGCAGTCCAGCTGCCCGATTTCTGGCAGCACAACCCGCGCTCCTGGTTTACCACTGTGGAGGCGCAGTTCCATCTTCGGGGAATTTCAGCAGATACAACGAAATTCTACCATGTTGTTGCCAAGCTGGACAGCCCCACAGTGCAGCGGGTGGAGAGCCTGGCTAACCACCCACCACAAAACGACAAGTACGGCGCACTGAAAGCTGCCCTCATCCGTGCTTTCACCCCCTCGCTGGGAGAGCGAGCAGAGAAGCTCCTGGCGTTGACTGAAGGCGAAACAGACAGGCCGGCGGTCCTGATGGCGAGGATGCTAAGCCTGAGAGGCGAGGACGACGACGGTTTTATCTTCACCCATCTTTTCCTCAGAACACTACTGTCAGCAGTGAGAGTCACCCTGGCCAGCTCACAGCTACCGACCAACCGAGAGTACCACGAGCTGGGCCAGGAGGCACAGCGACTCGTCGACGCCCATAGACGACACACAGCCACGACGGCGGCAGCGGAGCTGAGCGCAGCACCAGGAGACGGCAAGAGGCCAGAGGCTGCAGCGCTGGATTCGCTGACATCAGCAGCGGCGGAGACCAGGAGAAGCGGACTGGACGGCACCCTATGCTTTTATCATCAACATTTCGCCGAGAGGGCACACAAGTGCGTTCCACCGTGCCGGTTCAAGCGTTCTGGAAACACCGACAGAGAGGCGGTAGCAGCTGCTGCTCTCGGCGCGAGGAATAAGCTGCTCTTCATCACAGATGCGAAATCAGGGAGGCAGTTCCTGGTGGACACAGGCTCCCAGCTGAGTTTCATCAAGCCTTCCTACGCTGACCGGCTGGCACCCTCCAGCGGACCCCTGGTGTTAGCGGCGAGCGGCTCGTCGATCAAGACCTTCAGGGAGAAGACCCTCACCCTGTCTTTTCACGGTCGGACATTCGAGTGGACCTTCATCTTAGCTGCAGTCAGCAATAACATGTTAGGTGCTGATTTTTTGTGCTCTAATGGTTTATTGGTTGATCTTGCTAATAGACGTCTTTTCACTCCTTTGCTTGCACAGCTCGGGTGGCCCCGCCTACTGCACATCCCACTGTCACAGCTGCGGGTGGTAAGTTCCAAGCACTACTCACTCAGTTCCCAACACTCACGGTCCCAACGTTTTCGGCGTCAGTAACTAAGCACGGAGTGGAACATTTCATAACCACTACTGGCCCCCCCGTTTTTGCAAAAGCTCGGCGCTTGGACCAGCTAAACTGGCCATTGCGCGTGAGGAATTCGCTAACCTGGAAAAACTAGGCATCATCAGGCGCTCTAACAGCCCCTGGTCCTCACCACTGCATATGGTCCCCAAAGCTGATGGTTTGTGGCGGCCTTGCGGTGATTTCTGCAGGTTAAATAACGCTTCAGCACACGACCGCTACCCGATTCCGCACATCCAAGATTTTTGGCACATTTGGCGGGGGCGCGCATTTTTTCTAAAATAGATTTGGTGCGCGGTTACCACCAAGTCCCAGTCCGCGCTCAAGACATACCCAAAACAGCGGTAATAACTCCTTTTGGGCTTTTTGAGTTTTTGCGCATGCCTTTTGGACTCAAGGGTGCCGCGCAGACGTTCCAACGCATGATGGATGCAGTTTTACGTGGCCCTCCTTTCGTGTTCGTCTATTTGGATGATATTTTGGTGGCCAGCACATCCGAAGACGAACACGAAAGCCACCTCACAGCCGTTTTTCAGAGGCTAACAGAGCACGAGTTAATAATTAATCCAGCGAAATGCCAATTCGGGGTGGCGCAAATAGATTTTTTGGGGCACCAGGTCTCTCCAGAAGGAGCGGTCCCGCTGCCCGATAAAGTACGCGCAATAACGGAGTTTCCCCAACCTCAAACGGTCAAAGCACTGCAGGAATTTTTGGGAATGGTTAATTTTTATAATCGTTTCCTTCCCAGCGCGGCACTTAAAAAACAAAAACCTGCAAATAAGATCGAGTGGTCCCCGGAGCGGGAGCGCGCTTTCTCCCAGGTCAAATCAGCCCTAGCGAACGCCGTTTTGCTGGCACACCCAGTGCCAACGGCTCGTATGGCGCTTACCACGGACGCTTCCGATTTAGCGATAGGGGCGGTCGTCGAGCAGTTCGTGGCAGGAAGCTGGCGGCCTCTTGCATTTTTCAGCAAAACCTTGCACGATAATGAGCGGAAATACAGCGCGTTCGATAGGGAGCTGTTAGCCCTGCATTTGTCCATCTGCCATTTCCAGTTCTGGCTGGAAGGGCGCCGTTTCACTGCGTTCGTAGACCATAAGCCGTTAACGTTTGCGATGGCCAAGATTTCGGAGCCTTGGTCAGCTCGGCAACAAAGACAGCTGGCCGCGATTTCGGAGTTCACCACCGATATTCAGCATGTCGCGGGCAAACATAATGTAGTGGCAGATTGTCTCTCACGTGCAGTGGCAACGCCAGACCCCCAGGGGGCAGACTCGGCGGCCGTGGATGCAGGCCAGGTTTGTGGCGCGAAAGCGCTCGCAGCCCCGGTCTGCGTAGGTTTAGATTATGCAGCCATGGCCGCAGAGCAGGCTGATGACGCGGATGTGCGCGCGCTCCAGTCTGGACCAACAGGGTTAAGGCTGGAGCACAGGGTGCAGCAAATAGGTATGCACCCTCTAATCTGCGATGTCTCCACGGGGCGCCCTCGCCCCGTAGTTCCAGCTGCATGGCGACGCCACGTTTTTGACTCAATCCATTCGCTGGCGCATCCGGGAGTGCGCGCATCGATTAAAATGGTGGGGGAAAAGTTTGTTTGGCCGGGGCTGCGTAAACGGGTCAAGGAGTGGGCTGCAGCCTGCGTAGCGTGTCAACGGGCCAAAATACACAAACACACCAGAGCCCCTTTAGAGCCGTTTCACATTCCGGCTAAACGTTTTGATCATGTACACATCGACTTGGTTGGCCCCCTCCCGTTGTTGCAGGGGTTCACACACCTCTTGACGATGGTGGACCGCACCACACGCTGGCCAGAGGTGGTTCCTCTGGCACCAACTACAGCAGCAGACGTTGCGCGCGCTTTTTTAACGGCTTGGGTTGCGCGTTTTGGAGTCCCGTCGGACATAACGTCTGATAGGGGCCCCCAGTTCGTCTCCGAGCTCTGGTCATCCATGGCCCACAGCCTAGGGGTGAAAATTCACCGCACTACCGCGTATAACCCCCAAGCTAACGGCTTGTGTGAACGCTTTTATAGGTCATTGAAAGCAGCCCTCAGGGCGTCGCTCACGGATACAAATTGGGCAGATAAACTTCCATGGGTTTTATTGGGGTTGCGTTCTGCACCTAAGGAGGATTTGCAAGCCTTCCCAGCCGAACTAGTTTTTGCTCAACCCCTCCAGCTGCCGGGAGAATTTCTTCCTGACAACCCCGCACCGAATTGCCCCCCCGCTCAGCTGTTGCAGAGCGACACCGGATCAAACACCCTTCCTGGCCCAGTCCATCACAGTTTTCCGCGCGTTTTTGTGCCCAGAGCCTTAAAAAATGCAGAATTTGTTTTTGTTAGACACGATGCTCAGAGGCCAGGTTTACGACCGCCTTACGACGGACCGTTCAGAGTGTTAGAAACAGGTGAAAAGCATTTTTTGCTGGATTTGGGAGACAGGAAGGACTTGGTCTGCATTAACAGACTCAAACCCGCCTTTGTTTTGGCTGATGAACATGTGCAGCCGGCCAGGGCACCCCGCCGTGGCAGGCCGCTGGGAAGGCATTGTTCCAAGCCACCACAGGGATGCACTAATGACTCTGATTCACAGATACGAGGAGTGGCTGCAGATGGAGCAAAACCCACTCACAGAAGATATGGCAGGGGATGGTGTTGTGATATATTATGATATTCTCTGCTTTTTATGATATGTTGTGATATGTTCTGCTATGCATCTTGGAGTATACTTTGTCCCTAAATAGACGTTTGGGGGGGGGGGTCATGTGCCGCATATATATTGAACTCTAATTCCCCACATATGCATGACTCTATATGCATTGGGGGCTTCACGTCTCGATGGACAAAGGAACAACTGGACCTGCAGGGACCTGCAGGAGGTGACAAGGAGGTGTGAGTTCAGGCCTTTGTCTAGGAGAGGATGCCCCAGTGGGAGTCCCAGAACATCCAAGGATTATGGACAATGGGAGGAGATCAAAGGGGCATTGTGATTGAGATTATGTACCAGGGATTGTATGTTTGCATAAGTATCATGTGACCTAGGTTGTGTGACTTCTGCAGAGTATAAGAACTGTGATGCATACTTGTTCTGCCTCTTCTGTTTGAGAGATTGATAGAGGATGTGTGTTCTCAATAAAACTGATCCTGAGAAATAAACTCAGTCTCGTCTTTGAACGCACCCTCTACAATATTACATAAAATTAACTTTAAAAAATAGTTTTTAAATATAAATGTTGGCTGCTGAGGTGTTGGTTAATATGGGCTGTAGCCGTAATCATCAATATTAAAATAAACACTTTCAATATATCACTGTCCCTGTAATGAATCTAATATGGGTTTCACTTTCTGAAATGAGTGAAAAAAATATTGAATTTTTTCATGGTATTCTAATTTTTGAGATGTGCCTGTATTAAGTGTTGAACTCGCTTGAACCTAACCACCATCCATTTCTGTCGTTCATCTAGGCAAGAGGAAAGCAGCCAGCCCACAACAGACCTCGCCACTGTGGAATGTACTGAAATCCTTTGCTTTTATAGGTAAAGTGTCAAAACCAAAGTAGCACAATTTCCACTTAATATAAAAGGGACTGAACTGAGATTTATTTGATTGTGTGAATATGGCACATCAACTGTAAAATAAACCGCTTGTTAATGTATTTATTTTTTTGTCAGATCACTTGTGTGATCCTTTGTGAGTTATGTTCATAAGATTAGATTAGATTAGATTCAACTTTATTGTCATTACACGTGTATGAATACAAGGTAACGAAACACAGTTTAGCATCCAATCAGAAGTGTAAAGGACAGCAGGGCAGTATATACGGTAATTAACAGTATGTGCAATTTAAGCAAATATATGCCAATATATGCAGCAGTGCAGAAAGTTAAAAGTACTGTTATGTGCAAATAATGTGCAATAAGTTAGATGTAGTTATGTAGTTATGCAGTTATGTACAGGTGAGGATGGTAAAAGATGATTGTAAGAGAGTCAGCGGGGAACTAAGTTCAATAACGTGACAGCTGTTGGAAAGAAACTGTTCCTAAACCTGCTGGTTCTAGTCCGAAGGCTTCTGAAACGTCTTCTGGAGGGGAGAAGCTGGAACAGTCCATGAGCAGGATGGTTGGAGTCCCTAAGAATGCTGCGTGCCCGGCGCAGACATCTTTTCCTGTAGACGTCCTCTATAGCTGGAAGTGGAGTCCCTGTGATGCGTTGGGCGGTTTTCACCACCCGCTGCAGCGCCTTGCGGTCAGCTACAGAGCAGCTCCCATACCAGAGTGTGATACAGTTGGTCAGGGTGCTCTCTATCACGCAGCGGTAGAAGTTGCCCAGGATGTCAGTTGACAGATGGTTCTTCTTCAATGTCCTCAAGAAGAAGAGGCGCTGATGGGCCTTCTTGATCAGGCTGGTGGTGTTAACTGACCAGGACAGGTCCTCCGAGATGTGGGTCCCCAGGAATTTGAAGCTGGGGACACGTTCAACAGCTATGCCATTGATATGGATGGGGTCATGTGTCTCTTCCCTCTCCTTCCTGTAGTCCACTATGAGCTCCTTGGTTTTGCTGGTGTTAAGGAGCAGGTTATTGTCCTAACTGTATGTTTTGGCGAATGTGAGATGTTCAGTCGTCAATATAATTTACTTTATATGTGTAGTTTATAGTCTATCATCAATAAAGTCATGCAGTAACAGGACACATTACAAATATTTGAGATGATGAGATGAGATGAGATTCAACTTTATTGTCATTACACATGTATGAATACAAGGTAACGAAACGTGACTTGGCATTTGGGCACGCTCTGCAGAGCGCATCCAAGGCCGGGGCAGCCGCTAGGCCATTGTAGACCCATTGTAGTGCTTCCTTTTATATTTTAGCAATGCTAGTACAAAACACCGCCCACACATGAAGCCAGGGCAAGAAGAGACACTTTTACAAACAAGACAAACTTTTATTGATAAAAACTTCGTATTTTGACTGAGCAACTCCATACTCTGTGATGCACACCTTCAGTTAAAGCAGTGCTTCTCAATTATTTTTTGCAAAGCCCCCCCTAGGAAAGAGAAAATATTTCGCGCCCCCCCAACTCGCCGCAGTGACTATAAATAAGATCATTATCTATAAAAATTGTATAAGTATACCTAAAATTGTATCCTTTTTAACATTAACAAAAGAAAAAAGCAATATAAAGCAACTTTCAACAAATATTAACTTTATTTTGCCACACAGAAACCCTGTTATAGTCTAAAACAGAAAAAAAAAACTTAAAGTGCATCAAAGTGCCTGAAATAAAAAATATGTCAATCCTTATTTAAACTAGAAACATTTTTGACCAACTGAACCATTTGATGCTGAGAAAAATAATTCAATCAATAAATAATATTAAATGTAAATTGATCTGGAACATTAACACAGGAGTACCAATATATTTAACATTTTAGTCTGAAGAAAAAGGTAGAAAAAGGCAGTATCAACTCCTCTGCAATTGTGTGGGTTTTTGTTTTTTTTTGTGGGGTTTTTTGCACTGCGCAATTTGGTACGCCACTTTAAATGATGCTAAAAGTGCTCGCTGGTTTACTGATGTAGCGTTCACAAAGCGGGATGATTGTTGGCCGTACTCCGCACGTTTTCGCTGAAAAAAATCAAGCGGCTTATCAACGTGTTGAGGATGTAATGTCTGTAGGTGACGTCTTACTTTATTTGGCTTCATGCTGTCCGCTGCCAACACTTTCAGACACAGTGAACACACCGGTCTTTCCTCGTCTCCCACCGTAGTCAGAGTGAAGCCAAGCGTGAAGTGAAGTGAAGCCAACCTCTGTCTCTCTCCGCCTTTCTTTTCGTTACTGTTAAATATTTCTCCACGGTGTCTCTCGAGGGGTTTGTTGACAGCAATTTAAAAAGTTTTAAACTCCCGCACAGACTTTGACAATGAGAGCGTCACTGCACCACCTGCTGCCGTGGATGTGCAATTACACTTTACACGGCAAAAGCAAAGCCTGTTCCCCGGGGTCACACGCGCCCCCCCCCGGCATCGCATCGCGCCCCACTATTTGAGAAGGACTGAGTTAAAGTACTATATTCCATTCAAGTGAATGTATTAATTCGTTCTGATTGCTGAGGCCAGAGTAAAAACAGATGATTTTAAATGTAACCCAGACCTTGTAAAATCTACTAAAGCGCAGCTACATGAAAATTGTGGTTAAATACAACAACGAAGTACTTCATTGTCACATTCAAATTGTAATCCCTCCTGTTTTGTTTTTCTTTTGAATTCTTTGATGAAATATGGTGGGCAATATAAACTGCAGCTTCAGCCATCACCCATTTCAGATAACCTATGTTGAACTGTATAATCAGAGGAGTTATTGTTTAATTTGACCTTGTTAGATTTTTTCCCCTTTGTTATACTATTCTATTTTCTTTTAATCTTTACTTTTAATCAATCCAAAATAAAGGTTCATTCATTAATTCACATTCCACCACTGGCTTTTAGCAACAAATGTATTTCCCAAATATGTTTTAAACTTGCTTTAATTAACCACTACCCATTTGTCTTTTGTCTAGGCAAGAGGGAAACTCTCCACCCCAACTGGACCTTGCCTCACTGTTTACAGAGATGCAGGCTGAAGATCTGCTGAACCAGGACCAGTACGAGGTGCCGATCCAGTTGCTTCTCAGTGAGGCAGCGTGGCTGGCGTGTGTGACCCATTCCAGTTTTTTTTTTACAGTTTGAATTTTGCACATTCTGAATAATCTGGAATTTGCTGCTGATTGTAATAAACAATTTAGTGAGTTATGTGTTTGCATCATGATTTTCTATTTTGTCTGTTAAGACACCGGTGGGAAAAGCGTCAACTGTACAAAGGATTTATCGGTGACCTTGAAAATAATGGCTCATTTTTAAGAAAAAAGTAACCAAAACAATTATTTTATTAACCGAAGACTGTATTGTTGGATGTGCCACCGCAGAAGACCCTGCATAGGACTTCCGGTCTGGACGCCATGGCGACTGCAGCTTAACACTGAAGTTCTCAGACCCAATCCAGGATAACACCTTGAAAATCAAACTTAACGGATTTTTGGAGGAGTGAAAATCAAAAGACAAAATCATCATGTCTAAAGGAAAACAGAAGAAACTGAAATTCTCCAGGCCAGGACACGTATCGGCCGGAGAATCCGAACTGGAAGATCTCCGTTCAGAAGACGAGGAACTGGTGATAGCTAACAAAAGGGTTAGCCTGAAATCACTATTTGAGGAGCTACGACGATTTCGCCGAGATGTTACGGCCGAATTTCGGGAATTCAGAGAAGAATTGAAAAGGACAAACAGCAGAGTGGACCAGGCCGAGAACCGAATCTTGGAAACAGAGGATCGAATAAAAGTGCTCGAAGATTCTGTGCTAGACCTACGCAAAAGACAAGCAGCTATAGAGGCTAAGCTAACCGACCAAGAAGGAAAACAAGGAAGAGACAACATAAGAATTCATGGTCTGATAGAAGGAACCGAAAATGGTTTTAACTCAATGGCAGAATGCGTGGAATCCTTACTAAGAGAGAAATTGGATATTCCACAAACCACCGACTTGAAGATAGAAAAGGCACATCGTTCATTAGCCGCTAGGCCGGCGGCGGAAGCGCCCCCACGTTCGGTGTTGGTAAGATTTTCCAATTTCAAAATAAAACAAGAGGTTGTAAGACTGGCCTGGCAGAAAAAAGGATTTATGCACCAGGAGAGAAAAGTCTACGTGGAACACGATTACGCCCCGGAGGTCCTTAAAAAGCGCAGGGAATACAATGACGCGAAAAAGGTGTTAAGAGAGAAGAAATTGCGCTTTCAGACACCATTTCCTGCGAAGTTAAGGGTCTTCTACGGCGATGAAACGTGTCTCTATAATTCGGCGGAAGAAGCAACAGCTGACATGGCGAAAAGAGGCCTCCCGGTAACGGTATTTAAACCCCCAGCAGACCCGAGTGAGAAGATCAAAACGCAAACATGGACAACACAAAGACCTTCAAAATCCACGGACCAGCAGCGGGAAACCCAGCACCAGAGCGTCGCGGATAAACTATCCGTTTTCAGGTTGGAATAGCGACCTTTTTTTTTTTTTTTTTCTTTTCTCTTGAATCAATCCGCACATCCAACCCCCCTCATACAAGGTAACAAACATTAAAGGAGATGCGTATTCAGCATGTGGTAAAACATTTCATGGAACAATCATATTATTTGAAACAAATAAGTCTTTGTAATAAAAAAAAAAAAACTTGTTAAAATAGAAATGTGACAATAATCCACATGTTCTCCTCATACTAACAAATACTGTTTTTGCGTGAATGTTTGATGTGATGGGGGTGGGAGGGTGCACACAATTTCACAGGGTTTAGGCATAAAAGGAAAAAAAAAAAAATCATTACAAGTTTGGATTGGGTTCTGAAACTCACGTTAAAAGCATGGGACTACTTTCAGTGGTAAGAGAGGGCCCTCAACACGTAACAGAGTTTGAGGAATTTCCCTCAGAGCCTTCACTCCATCAAGGCTCTTACAGGGTCTTTAAAAAGACCTCAGCTCAGGAAGTTCTTATGACAGCTTTTTGTTTTAAAGTTTTTTACACTATGTTCTTAATGTTTTTCTTGTTTTTAATGTTCTTTCAGTTTCTGAGTAGCACAAAAGAGGGCCACCACACAGTTATACTAAACAAAACAACACAATGGAGAAACAGGGTGTAACCAAAATAATTTCATATAATGTAAAAGGAATCCTGAATCCAGTTAAAAGATCCAAGATTCTAGGCAAAATGAAAAAAGACAAAGCAGGAATAATACTTTTACAAGAAACCCACCTAACAGACGTGGAACACAATAAACTCAGTAGACAAGGGTTTAAAATGATCTCTTCATCTTCATATAAATCAGGGAGGAGGAGGGGAGTAGCGACATTGATATCAACCAAAATTACATTTGAAAAAAAATCAGAACACAAAGATAAAGAAGGGAGATACAGTTTGGTAACTGGGCGGCTAGAGGGAGAAGATATCACCCTGCTGAATGTGTATGCTCCCCCAGGGGCTAACTGGAAATTTTATAAAAATGTATTCGACCTAATGATAACTAAAGCTCAAGGTTTAGTGATATGTGGTGGGGACTTCAATCTTAGACTGAATCCATACTGGGATGCTTCTGGTAATTCCCCACATCAAAATAACACCCAAAACAGGAAGACTCGGATGCTACTAAAAGAATTGGGAATCTGTGACGTGTGGAGGGAACTCAACCCCAGTGTAAAAGACTATACATTTTACTCAACTCCACATTCATCTTACTCAAGGATTGACTATTTTTTTATGTTTAATAGAGACATTGGAAGAGTAAAAACATGTAAAATAGGACTGATGGATCTCTCCGACCACAGTCCAATCTACATGGACTTAAATATCCAAAAATACACAAATAATACATTTTCTTGGAGGTTAAATTCAAATGTCCTGAAAGGACCACTGAAAGATGAATTGGAATCAGATATTCTCAGATATTTGGAAGATAACGATAATGGAGAAGTATCCCCTTTAATACTGTGGGATGCATGTAAAGCTGTAATAAGAGGAAAGATTATTGCAAAACTGGCAACCCAAAAGAAACTAAGACAAGAAAAACTATCCACATTAGAGTCAGAACTTAGGAACCTAGAAAAAGAACACAAAGGCAACACTCATTCTACTGACTCGCTCAAGATTAAGGAAATTAAAAACCAAATAAATGAGATCTACACAATAGAAATCCAGAAGAAACTTACATTTCTGAAACAAAAATACTATGAAGCAGGCAGTAAATCGGCAAAATTACTAGCCTATAAATTGAGGAAACATCAAACAGAAAGAGCAATCTACAAAATCAGAGACCCAGTATCAAAGGAAATAAAATTCAGAATTCAGGATATTCTTAAAAACTTCGAGAATTACTATAAGAACTTATACTCCCACAAAAAACATAAAAACGCATCCGAGGCATTCCTAAACACATTAAACCTTCCCCAACTTACGGAGTCACAAAATAAAACACTACTGTCAGAAATACATCCTAAAGAATTGGAAAAAGCAATTATGAAACTTAAAGCTAACAAATCCCCAGGAGCTGATGGCTATACAGCAGAGTGGTACAAAACCTTTAAACAGCAACTATCTCCTCTCCTCCTGAAAACATTTAATTATGTCCTCCACACAGAGGAAATCCCCCCCTCCTGGAGAGAAGGGGTCATTGCAGTTATACCTAAACCTGAAAAGGATAAACTAGAGTGCTCCAACTACAGACCAATCAGTGTACTAAATCAGGACTATAAGCTTTTTACCATTATCCTTGCCAAAAGGTTAGAAAATATACTGACAGACCTAATTCATTTAGACCAAACAGGTTTTATAAGACAAAGACAGACACAAGACAACATTCGACGCACTTTACACATAATTCATCATATAAAAAAATATAACTTAAATGCAGTCATATTGGGATTAGATGCTGAAAAAGCATTCGATTCGGTTGACTGGTCTTTTCTATATAGAATCTTATCCAGTTTCAATTTTCATAACAACTTCATTAGAACTATACAGGCATTATATAAAAAACCAACAGCTAAAATAAGGATTAACGGTAATTTATCATCATCTTTTGAACTGGAAAGAGGATGTCGTCAGGGCTGCCCCCTGTCTCCACTGCTCTTTGCAATCTTCATAGAACCTCTGAGCCAATGGATAAGACAAAACCAAAAAATTCAAGGTATTACACTTGGTCAGAAGGAACATAAAATAGCACTCTTTGCTGATGACATTTTAATATACCTAGGGCAGCCGGACACTTCTTTACCAGAACTAACCTCAGTTTTTTCAGAGTATGGAGATTTATCGGGGTACAAATTAAATATGCATAAAACCCAAGTTTTAACATTCAACTATGACCCAAATCATTATTCACTAAGCAAACTCAAAACTAACTGGGAGTCGGAATCTATGAAATATCTGGGGGTCAATATCCCGAAACAACTCAACAAAATTATATCACTAAACTATGATCCACTGGTGACAAAAATAAAATCTGACCTAGCAAGATGGAATATGATACCATTCTTGGGTACTGCACAAAGAATTGAAGCAGTCAAAATGAATATACTTCCACGTCTTCTATACCTTTTCCAAACAATACCGGTAGAACCTCCCAAAAAAACATGGCAGGAGCTGGACAGAAGGATCTCAAGATTCATATGGCAGGGCAAGAGACCTAGAATCAGATATAGAACCCTACAGCTAAACAAAGACAAAGGTGGGCTCGTGCTGCCAAATATCAGGGACTACTTTAAAGCCGCACAAATTAAAACTTTAGTAGAGATATGTAACCCAGTCTACACTGCACAATGGAAGGAGATCGAATGCCAAATAACAAGTGACATCCCCCTACAGGCGATAATAGGGAACAATGTCTTACCTAAGCTTTTGAATAACACTAACCCGTGGATAGAGACCCCGCTAAAAATTTGGTTTAAGATAGTCAGAGAGAATCAAACTAAAGAGCCCTATCGACTTCTGCAATGGATCGCCTATGATCAGGACTTTACTCCTAATAAAACAGACACCAGATTTAAAAAGTGGAAGGAGAAAGGGCTGATAAAATATTACGATTTTTTTAAAGGGCAAATCTTAAGAAGTTTTGAAGATTTGAAAAAACAAGGCCTAATAAATCAAGACCTTTACAGGTTCTTCCAGCTTAGACACCACATAAACAATATACTTAAAAAGGAGGTTTTGGAAAGGGCCCAGTCAGGTGTTCTGAAGGTCTTCTTAATAGCATATTAAGGGATCCCAGGGATCAGATACATTTCTAAAATATACCAAGGTCTTCAAGACTTAAAAGGAGACAACACATCTTATATAAAAGAGAGATGGGAAAAAGAGGGGAATTTCACTTTACAACTGGAAATATGGGAAAAGCTAAATAAACAGCAATGGAAAAGTACCTCATCCCTGCAGTGGAGAGAATTTGGATGGAAAAACTTGGCAAGATTTTTCAGAACACCTGCACAAAACAAATTTACCCATAAGGGATTGAACTGTTGGCGCTTGTGTGGTGAAAAGACTGCAAATCATTTTCATGTGTTTTGGTCATGCCCAGTTATCCACCAATATTGGACCAAGGTACAGACAATATTGGGGAAAATATTCAAAATTACAGTTCCCTTTTCTTTTGTAACTTTGTATTTGGGTTTACTACCGGACTCACTGGAAAGACAAGGAGAAAAATACTTATTCAATGTTTTAATATTGGCAAGCAAAAAAGCTCTAACTAAAAAATGGATGTTGAAGGACTGTCCTACACCTGAAGATTGGACTAACGTGATCCAAGACATTTACTCGATGGAAAAGTTGACATTCGCACTGAGACAGGACATGGATGTGTTCATGAACTTTTGGCAACCCTGGACCGCATATGTGTCTTCCATTAGATCTAATCTTTGACAAATACCATTTCAATAATGGTTCCGCTCTTTGTTCCAATGCTACTCAGATGCTCTTTTATCTTTATTTACTTACTTTTTCTTTTTGTTTGTTTTTTACTGGTTTGTTTTTTTTTTTTGTTATTTGTTTCTTGTTTTTTTTTCTCTTTAATTTCACTTTTTCTTTCACTTTAAAAAAAAAAAAAAAGGGGTGTTGTAAGAATTAATCTTCCAATGTTGTCAGATATCAGAAAATAAGGGAACATGTGATGAAAATGTAAACACTGCATTGCTGTAACGACCTGTATACCCTTTACAAAAACTTAAATAAAAAAAAAAAAAAAAAGAAGACCCTGCATAATTTAGTGACAGTACCAGTATATGGAGGAATTCTGGGTCATATTAGCATCTGCTCTTCATCATAATGGGTTTGGGCGGGGGTGTCTAATCATGTGCCATGGAGGGCCAAAACCCTGCAGGCTTTACCTCCAACCAGTGTCTTCAACAGCAGATTCCACTGAACTTCTTCCACTGACTGATCAGTGAGAACACCTGCTGAAGAGACTGGGTAGAAGAGAGAACCTGCAGGGTCTTGGCCCCCCATGACACATGATTGGAAGCCCCCGGATTAGGTTTAATGGGATTTAACATTTTAACACAAACTGCTTTATGGTTCATAATTCTGTTGACAGACTTACACCAAACCAAAAGTGATTTCTCAAACTGCTGGATTATTCTTAGACAGCTTTTCCAGTCTTTCAGTATTTAATTTATGCCACATGGTGGTAACCTTCATATATAAAAAAAGAGACATCTGCAAAAACTTCAGAGGTTTATTGTCAGTGCAATTCCCAGTGCAATACTACATGAATGCATGTCTAGTACATTGTTGATGCAGAGAATATATATTTCTACAGTACATGTATCTAGTAAATCAAGTATTTTCCATGTAACCTTTTGACTGCATTATTTTAATTGCTTTTAATCCTAGATCAAGTTTGTTTTGGCTTAAAATGCATCATAACTGTCAAATATATCTTATTATACCTAACTCAGTACTGTTTACTTTTTGAATATATATTTTGTGGCTAATATAGTTATTAACATGGCGATCAAGTTGTGTCAGCTGATCATTTTTTTCTATGACACCACCTCAGACTCAGTGCTGCAGAAGCAGGTACGTCCATGATGTCTCAACAGTCTCTCCATGATTTTCACGCAGATCAGAGCAATTTGTTGCACAGGAAATAAATGTTTCTACAGAAATTCTTAAGCTCTATAACCGCTGATCGTTTGTGAAGCTGTGTTGACATCAGTGACAGGCTGTGCTGAACGCCCAGACCGACTGTTTGAAGTGGTAATTTCCCCACAACAGAGCCATCTGAAATACACACAGCATACATATTTCAGTACCTAACAGCGACAACTTGCAGACATTACAGTGTAGTACGACGTACTTATAGCAAACTAGCATTAGCAACATTAGCTTACGTCATAAATGACCTAGTTTGTATCCTCACGTCTTTGGCTCTCCCAGAAGCTGCAGAACTATTCCAGAGTGTTTCATCTCGCTGCCTGTACTCTTGTCTGGCGGTCCTTTTTTGATATTTACGGTGAAAAAAGCCACAGACCGAGGAGTCGCCTTGTACAGCCGCCATGATGCATGTGTTATGTTTTGCTTGGGTCGCGTGTTTTACGTCACGGGAGTGTGGCGCCGCCTCGCTGTTATAGAAATCCCACCCACCTCAGCTTAACACGGTTGTAATGGAGACAAAAGCAAGCCGAACCGTGTCGAAGTGAATCGAGACGTGGCGAGGTGTGCTGGGCTAGTGGAAAAGTGCCTAATGTTAACCATATCATTATCTATTCCCCATCTGCCATCAGTAAAACCATTTCTGTAATTGGTCTCAGAAACACTTTAACAGTCCCATCTCTTATTAACTTCACCTCCGCTTTTCGTACTTTATTGTCCTTTCCGTGAAATGTTTTTACAATCCGCCCCATGGGCCAGTCATTTCTGTGTGTTTGCCCATCCTTGAGCAAAACGACATCTCCAACATTGATGTTCGGTTTCTCATCAGTTCATTTTCTTCGGCTCTAAAGAGTCATGAGATGCTCTTGTCTCCATTGTTTCCAAAATCTGTTCGCAAGAGCCTGCACTTGTTTCCACTGACATGTATGAAGTTCTGGTGCAGCGAAAGTTCCCGATGGTGCTGTCAAGGGGTTGGTTTTTTGGGTCAGTAGCATTGCTGGGGTTAGGATGGTTGGATTGTCAGGATCTGTTGAGACCGGCACGAGTGGTCTTGCATTCATCACTGCCATAACCTCTGCCATTAAGGTGCTCAGTACCTCATGCGTGAGCCGTAGTTTGTTCTTGAGAAGTAGTGCATCCAAAATCTGCCTGGCAACTCCAATGAGTCTTTCCCAGGATCCACCCATGTGTGATGCATGAGGTGGGTTAAAAAACCATTTGCAACCCTTTTCTTGTAGGTAACTCATTAATGCTGCGTCACTGCGCTCAATTCTCAGTTCCTTACATGCCCCGATAAAGTTTGTGCCCCTATCAGATCGCAGAAGCTGTGCGGGTCCCCGAATGGAGAAGAATCTTCTCAGAGCATTTATGAAACTGGACGTTGACATTGATTCAATCAGTTCGATGTGCACAGCTCTTTTTGACATGCACGTGAAAAGTACAGCCCATCTGTTGCTGTCTGCGCTTCCTCCTCTTGTGCGTCGTGTTGTCACTGACCACGGACCAAATATGTCGAGACCAATGCTGGTGAACGGTGGCATTGGTGAGAGCCTGTCACTTGGTAAATCTGACATCTTTTGGATTTGCAATGTCTTTCTCAGTTTCCTGCAGGTCACGCACTTGTGGATGGCAGAAGACACAAGACGTTTGCCACCTATGATCCAAAACCCAGATGCTCTAAGGGCTCCCTCTGTCATGTGTCGGCCTTGATGCGCTACCTTTTCATGGTAGTATCTGATTAAAGGAACAGCGATGTGATGTGAACGAGGGATAATGAGAGGGTGTTTTTCCTCTTTTGCCAGGTTTGCTGGTGCCAAGCGTCCTCCGACTCTAAGCAGACCATCCTTGTCAATGATTGGGTTTAATTTTCTCAGCCAACTCTGTTTCGGCAGTGGATGTTTTGTTTCAATGCACTTGAACTCTTCCTTAAAGACTTCATGTTGCACTGTAGATATTATTAGACATTTCGCTCGTGAAAGTTTGTTGGTAGTGCACGCGCTGTTATAACGTTTCCACCCACTGTTTTTGGTTTGCCTGGACTTGCTCTTGTATGAAGCTGCAACACGAATGAGTGATCCAACTGTGCGGCACAGTTTCATCCAGTGTGAGAACCTTTCAAAGCGGTGTGACCCCAAATGTCCAACAGACACCTTAGTAACGAATGTTTTTACATCAGGCCTGATTTCTGCATCTTCTTCTGGACTTATGAGTGAGAAGGGGTCAGATTGCTGTAGTTCTGCATTGGGTTGAGTCAAGAACAGAGGTCTTTGGAACCAGTTTGTGAGCTTGAGTGCATCTGCCGCGATATATCTTGTGGCAGTGTCCACTGGGTTGTCGCTGGTTGCTATGTAATACCACTGTGATGGAAGTGTTGACTTTCTGATGCGGGTTACACGGTTTGCCACATATGTGTAGAACCTTTTTGTGTTGTTGTGTGTGTATCCGAGAACAATCTTACTGTCTGTATAAAACCTGACAGCATCCATTGCAGTGTGTAGCTCATCTCTGATCAGCTCGTACATCTCAACAGCTAGAACAGCTGCGCATAACTCCAATCGAGGGATGGTGTGTGCAGGGCGTGGTGCTATTTTAGATTTACCTATAATGAACCCTGAGTGGCACTGACCTTCATTGTTGGTGGTTCTCAGGTATGCTGCTGCTCCGATTGCCAAGGTTGATGCATCTGAGAAAATGCATAATTCTCTTTTTTGAACAGAAGGCTGCGACAATGGCAGGTAGCACCTTGGTATCTGTAGGTCTTCTAGGTCTTTCAGGGAATCTTTCCATTTGTTCCATTCCTCTTCTCTCTCAGCGGGAAGTGGTTCATCCCAGTCGCCATGTTCTGTTGACAGTTCACGCAGGAGGTTCTTCCCCTGCATCGTGATGGGCGCCACAAACCCTAGAGGGTCATACAGGCTGTTGACCGTCGCTAAGACTCCCCTTCGTGTGTAGGGCTTCCTGTCGATGGGCACCTGAAACATAAAACTGTCAGTTTCAAGATTCCAAAGCACCCCCAAACTGCACTGTAGTGGGAGCTCGTCACGTTTGAGATCTAAGTCTTTTAAGTCCTTTGCTCTTTCATTCCCCGGAAAGGCTTCCATGACCCTGTAGTCATTAGATGCTATTTTGTGTAATTTGAGATTGGATTGTAAATAACATCTTTTGTGCATTTGTCAGGATGTCAACAGCTTCTTCTGGTGTGGCTGTGGAGGCTAATCCATCATCTACATAGAAATGTCTCATTATGAACTGTGTTGTGTCATGTCCATGCTCTTTCTCATCTTCAGCACGTCTCATGCAGTAAATAGCCACGGCTGGAGAAGGGCTGTTGCCGAACACGTGCACTTTCATTCTGTAGTCTCTTACTTCTTTGTCGAGATCATTATCCTCATACCATAGGAACCTGAGGTAGTCTCTATGATCTTCTCTGACCACAAAACAGTAAAACATCTGTTGCACATCTACAGAAAATGCTATTGGCTCTTTCCTGAAACGTAGTAGGACGCCCACAAGACTGTTGTTTAGGTCAGGTCCTCTTAATAGTACCTTATTTAGAGATACTCCTCCGAATTCCGCACTCGAGTCGAACACCACTCTCAGTTGGTCGGGTTTTTGGGGGTGATATACGCCAAACGACAGTAAGTACCAATGTTCTTTGTTCTTCTCTAAAGGAGGAGCAGCCTCTGCATGGTCGTTGTCCAGCATCTTTTGGACGAACTCTGTGTACTGTCTTTTCATTTCAGGTTTTCTGTCCAGTGTTTTTCTGAGAGAATGAAGACGTTGCATTGCCTGTTCTCTGTTGCTTGGAAGGTGTGGTCTGGGAGAACGAAATGGTAGTGGTGCTACCCAGCTGTTCTCTGCATTTTGATGTACTTCTTTGTTCATGATGTCAATAAAAACCCGATCTTCTATTGACAGCGCTGGTTTATTGTCGTCCTTTGTTTTATCAAAGATTGTGTTTCCTAAGTGGTCTGTGTCTCTCTCACCCTGCAAGGCATATGGTAGTATACTGTTGGGACGTGAGGTAGAGCAACCTGAAACCTCTTTGACAAGAAATGTGTTTGGGCATGGGCTAAGGAATGATGCACGACCATTGTAGAGCACATGTGTCTTTAGCACGTTAACAGTCGAAGGCTTGTGTGTTGTCCCCAAACACGTTTCTCCCACAATAACCCATCCCAAGCCCAAGCGCTGTGCATAGGGAGTACTGTGGGGCCCATTTATTTGTTCTCTCACCTTGTGCACCTGTAGGATGTCTCTTCCCAGCAGTAGGAGGATGGGAGCATGTTCACCTACAGGTGGAATCTTGTCTGCGACTTTTCTCAGGTGTGGATGCGCGAGTGCGGCCTTTGGAGATGGAATCTTCCTCCTGTCATCGGGGATCATGTCACACTCGATCAAGTTTGGAAGCTGGAGCTGTACGTTACCATCCATTGGTTCTATCACAAAGTTTGAAGCTCTCCGCCCCCAAACCGTAGTAGCTCCTGAACACGTTTTCAGTGTGTAAGGGTCGGAAGGTGCTCTAATGTTGAACAGCTGGAAAAACTCTGATTTAGCGAGTGATCTGTTGCTTTGTTCATCGAGCACTGCATACATTTTCTGGGCTTCCTCTCTGTGTCCTGCAGGATAAACTAACACAGGGCTAATTTTTGAGCAGGATTGTGGGTTTTCTGCATTACCGCAAACTTCTGTGCATCTAGACGTGACTAGTGTGCCTTCATAATCATGGGACTCCCCGCCATGATCCGTCTCAGCTTCCTGAGGTTCCATGGGAGGAGGAGAGGGGCCGGGATGTAGTGCTGCTACATGTCTATCACTACCGCAGTCAGAGCACTGGATTGACTGTTTACAGTCTTTTGCCAGATGCTGAGTGGATCCACAACACTTAAAGCAGATGTGATTCTCTCTCAAGAACAGTTTGTGTTCTTCTATTGGTTTCGCTCTAAATGTTTTACATTTCTTTAATGGGTGCGGCTTTCTGTGTATGGGACATTGTTTATCTGGGCTTTCTGTTCTTTTATGTGTGTGGTTACCTTTAGCTGTGGGTGAAGCTGGTGGGATGTCTGTTTTGTGGATACTGATGAGGTGCTTACTAGCGAACTTGGGGGCCTTTTCAACTCTGGTGTTCATGTGGGCCGGTGGAGAGAAACTGAAACTTGGGTCGTTTCTTATTTTGGCTTGTTGTCTGACGTAACTGGAAAAAAAGCTGAAAGGAGGAAAAGCGACTTTGTGTGTTTCTTTGTATTTGGCACCTGCTGCAATCCACTTCTCCTGTAGGCTGTAGGGCAGTTTCTCTACGACAGGATTCACTCCACGGGCTGTATCTAGGTATGCGAGCCCAGGTAGGTATCCGCCATCCTTTGCATATTCGATTTCCTGTAGAACGTCGCCAAGTTCTCTCAGCTTGAGTGCGTCTTTGTTGCTGATTTTGGGAAAATGATCAAGCTTTTTTAACAGTGCATTTTCTATTGCTTCAGGTGACCCATAACACTCTTCTAGCCTTTCCCAGACTAAGTTGAGGGCTGCCTTTGGGTTGAAGACATGTGCAGAGCGGATCCTCTTTGCTTGTTCTGCTGATTCTGTGCCGAGCCATTTTATCATCAAATTCAATTGCTTGTGGTGTGAGAGACTGAGGTCTTGTATGGCGTTCTGGAAAGATGCCTTCCATGTCCAATAATTCTCTGGGAGGTCATCAAACTGTAGGAGTCCCGTGCTCAACATTTCCCGGCGTGTGAGGTATTTGGTCAGATCCTGAACGCCTTGTGCTTCCGCGTAATGTGTTGCAGGGGCATAATAGGGTCGTAATGTTGGGGGATTAATCGTCTCTGTGGCTCCATGCTCCTCCTCAATGTTGACGCTGACCCTACTCTTACCATCTACAGCATTAGATGAGATGAATGGTACATTTGTGGCCATTTCAAACTGTTCACACTGGATCTTAGAGGGGGTGGCTGGATCAGTTTTAAGTGGAATTTCTTCAAAGCGTATATCAAAGTGTTTCTGTACATACTCAGATGTGCGTTGTGCTGAGCCAACTGGCAAGTCCATTAATGCTTGACTGAATTCACTTCTTGCACATTGCTCTGCTTCATAGGCCGCAGCTTCAGCTTCTGCAGCTGCAACAGCCTTCTGGTGGTTCAGAATGTGCATATGTGCTTCAAGATTAGCTTTCTGTGAGATGAGGGCTGCTTCTTTCTCTGAATAAGCTAATTTAGCCCGTGCAGCATCTGCTTTAGCTCTAGCTTTTATGGCTGAGGAGGTAGCTGAAGAAGCCTTGCTTGACTTGAAGCTATGTGAATATAACGAGCTACCTTGTACAGCTGTAGCCAAGGGAGCTGTGTGTTCCGTCTCCATAACTTCACTTCTGAGTTGGGGAATTGGCTGGTGCTGCTTTCCTGCCCTGAGGCTCATTTGCTGCTTGTTGTTTGTTTATTGGGCCCGCCGCGCTGTAGTCCTTTTATTTTACTGCCCTCCCATCGAGTTTCCTAATTATCGACTGGTAGACAGCAAGCTAACACGTGTGGTGCAGGTCTCAATGATGACAAGATGTTTCCTTTTATCTCGTTTATTGATGCTACACCACAAGGAACTCAACATGATGTACACTCGTCTTTTTCTGGTCTTACATCTGTTTACATTTGTTCCTACATCCGTGTAAAACTACAACAAAGTAGACATATACACGCTGTCAATGATATGGTCACCGTGTCTAGCTTAGCACATGTTAGCATTAGCTCAAACTTAGCTTGGTAACAATGTTGGCAACGGACTAGACAGTCGCTTAAAATACACCAATGCAACCGTGCAGTTCTCATTGTAGCTGTTAACACTGTCAAACCATGTAAGATACTCACGGACTAATGATGTCCAAGGCGCTGATAGTTAAACGACATTCACAGCGTTCGTACATCGGGTGAAGCTCTGACCGGTCTCCTGTTATATCATTACTGCGCATGTGCAACACTTTGTGTATCAGTTCAAAACGATGCTTTCACTACACCACTAGAGGGAACCAAACTAACTTACATGAAATGCTGTAATGAGAACTGCTCAACTTTAATTTATAAAGGCAGAACAAACGCTCTTCTTCTGAACAGTGTCTTGAATGACCCATTTTACTCTGTTTTTCAAGGACAAATGCACAGCCAGCATATGCAGTGTCAGTTGCCTTGATCCTTAAATAAGGGCCACCTGTTTAACACCTGTTTTTTTCACAGAATCAATGACCTCACTAAGTGAACTCAGCACTGCTATTTTTTTGAACACGCCCCTTTCAGTTAATGATTCAGTTTCACAGATTCAGCAGCATGCATGTCATGCCTGTTGGGTCTGTTGGTTTTCTGTACCTTTACTAAACCTTCTAGAAACTTACTTGCAGTGTAGAAGTTGAAATTCTAACAAAAACAATGATTTATCTTGTTAGTGATGTGGGACTGCTATTGGGGGAGGGCGGGAAATAAGACTGGGAGGGAGGCGGTCTAAAAGCGAGGCTGTCCCACCCCCAGAAGCCAGCTTGCAATCTGATTCATGAGGCCACCCACTGCCCCCAAATCCCAACCCAGGGCGAGGGCCGCCAGTGCAAGCAGCCCAGGACCCACCAGCATCGCACCCCGGCGCTCCCAGCACCACAAACATGATGGGGCAGCCATACCAATTCCCATTCATCTTACACACACACAAACATGGACAACAATAGTCACAATAGTGAACAATGGGCCGGACCCACACGGTGCCCCACATGCCAAGCGACACCCCCGAGCACCCATGCAAGCCCACCGACCACCCACCCCAGATGCACACTGACAGCAGCAGGCCGCCCTGCAGCCACAGCCACCCCAGAGCAACCTGGTGGAAACACGGCCACCAACCCGCGCCAACGGCCCCACCAACCACCCCCAAGCACCAACACACACCCGCCGCCAGTGACACCAGGGGCAGTGTGACAAAGCACCTCACCCTGCGACACAACAGCTGGGCGGCCAGGACAAGCAGGCCCCAAAACGCCAACCCCTATGCCACTAGATGGACTGCCCCACCCCTGCCACCCAACAATGTTCTCCTACCCATACACACATCCTCCACCCCCAGACATCCACCCACCGGTAACCGCACCCATACACACACGTACCCCCACCCACCATCACACATGCCCACCTACACCCACACAGCCCCACCTGCCCACTCACAACACACACACTCACTTCTGCATCCTCTCATACACAAGCCCCCACTCACCCTCACTCTCACACACATACACACATGCACACCCACACCCGCAGACCCTAGTGGACGGGGAGGGCGACCCAGGATGCAGGCACCTACCCCAAGGTGCCACCAGGGCTCCAGGGAAAACACGATCCCGCTGCGCAAGGATGCACCAGGGCCAATCCGCATCACCGGCGCACACCTGACCCCGGCCCAGGGGGTTTATTTTTTTTAAATTATATTGTTTATATATTTGTAAATTAAATTGGATACTGTAACAGTGTGTGCTCCAAGCATCATAGTTGGTCAAAAAAAAAAAGATGAATTGGAACAGCAGAAAAGTGCTTATTTTTTTTCTTTATTTAAATAGACTACCATGGGAAGTTAAAAACATCCCAACAAATATAAAGAAATGGTTCTAGAAATAACTAATCCATAACTTAGCTCTGATTTATCAGCAGACTTCTCAGGTCAGTCCTCTCACATCAGAGTCTTCTCTCTACTGTAGTGATGGGATGGCAGACTCGAGTTTCGAGGGTGCTTTGAGCTTATCCAGGAAATATTTGGCGAAGTGCGTTTCGAGACGTGTATTGCTGACGTATGTGTTGACATCGAACCACGTGACTGGGTCAGGAAGCCATTCATGATTTTGCACTCAACATGAAATAAAGTGAGCAGTGATATACAATGGAAATCCCCGTCCCTCATGTTTTGTGTTGTCAATGTTTGACTCTGTAAGGGATTTGTCACAGCCAATTTTCAGATGGAGCCAGCACTAAAAACACGGACTTCTCCCGTTTGAGAACATTTTGAGCACATTTTGAGCACATTTCTTCCATTGTTGTATTTTCCACAAGTAGTGGATATTTATTGTAACGGAGGTGATGGCTTAGCGGTAATGCATCTGTTCTACAACTGGGAGACTGGGGTTCAAATCCCAGCTGGGTCATGCATTCATTCATTTATTCATTCATCTTCTTCCGCTTAATCCTTTTCGGGTCGGGGGGGGGGGGGGGCTGGAGCCTCTCCCAGCATTCTTGGGCGAGAGGCAGGGTACACCCCGGACAGATCGCCAGTCCATCGCAGGGCCAACACAGAGAGACAGACAACCATTCACTCTCACAGTCATACCTAAGGACAATTTAGAATCCCCAGTTTGATGCCAATTAACCTAACTTGCATGTTTTTGGCATGTGGGAGGAAACCGGAGAAATCCCGGAGTAAACCCACGCAGACATGGGGAGAACATGCAAACTCCACACAGATCACTGTTGGTCGGGGGCTGGGATCGAATCCAGGATCCCCAACCAAGGGTGAGTTGCTGTGCTGCCGCAGTGCTAACCACTCCGCCACCGCACCGCCCTGGGTCATGCTTGTGGTTTTATTTTTATTTGCTAGGTGAAGTGTCTGTTGTGTTTCAAAGAGCTTGAATCATTATTACGCATCATTATGCTGAGGCACTATTGCCATTGTGCCCTGCATAAGAATAAGGACAAAGGTGAATATACTGGGAAAGACAGTATAAGACTGTTGAAGTTATTTCTTAATAAAAATGGATAAGTAGTACAAGCACACCAAGTAACACAGGCACATTCACTGTAATCACCTCAGTTTTATTATTTCTTTTTCCCTTATAATCATTGATGTTTCTTAAAAGACAGTGCTTTTACTGAAATGAGAAAAAAATACACATTAAACCAACAATACCCTTGTAAAAATCTCCATGTTGTATACATTTTGTCCACTAGATGGCCTGGTAGAGAAAATGAAGTTTCACATGAGGCCTCATCTATAGTGATGGGACGGCAGGCTCCGGAGCTTTGAGGGTGCTCCGAGTTTATCCAGGAAATATTTGGCGAAGTGTGTTTTGAGGCGTGTATTGTTGACGTCGTACCATGTGACTGAGTCAGGAAGCCATTCATGATTTTGCATGCAACATGAAATAAAGTGAGCAGCGATACACAATGGAAATCCCCATCCCTCACGTTTTGTGTTGTCGATGTTTGACTGTAAGGGATTTGTCACAGCCAATTTTCAGATGGAGGCAGCACCAAAAACATGGACTTCTCCCATTTGGGAACATTTTGAGCACACTTCTCCCATTGATGCATTTTCCACAAATAGTGGATATTTATTGTAACTGAGGTGGTGGCTTAGCGGTAAAGCATCTGCTCTATAACTGGGAGGTCTGGGTTTCAATTCCAGCTGTGTCATTCTTGTAATTTTACTTTTATTTGCAAGGTGAAGTGTCTGTTGTGTTTCAAAGAGCTTGGATCATTATTACGCATCATTATGCTGAGGCACTATTGCCATTGTGCCCTGCATGAGAATAAGGCCAGAGTTGAATATACTGGGAAAGACAGTATAAGACTGTTGAAAATTTATTATTTCTTAATAAAAATGGATAAGTAGTACAAGCACACCAAGTAACACAGGCACATTCACTGTAGTCACCCCAGTTTTATTATTTCTTTTTCCCTTATGATCATTGATATTTCTTAAAAGACAGCACATTTATTGAAAAAATACACAGTAAACCAATAATGCCCTTGTAAAAATCTGCATGCTGCATACTTTGTCAACGACATGGCCTAGTAGAGCAAATTAAGTTTCACATGAGGCTTTGTTGATATGAACCATTTTGATGGAAAGGGTCAAGTCTTCAAGAAAGCCTTATCCAGCCGTCACTAAGTGGTAGCCTAGAGGTAAAATATTTGTCTTGCATCTGGAGAGCTGGGGTTCAAGTCCATCCATCCATCCATCTTCTTCTGCTTAATCCTTTTTGGGTCACGGAGGGGCTGGAGTCTATCCCAGCATCTTTGGGCGAGAGGCAGGGTACACCCTGGACAGATCGCCAGTCCATCGCAGGGCCAACACAGAGAGACAGACAACCATTCACTGTCACAGTCATACCTAAGGACAATTTAGAATCCCCAGTTTTTGATACCAGTTGACCTAACTTGCATGTTTTTGGCATGTGGGAGGAAACCAGAGAAATCCCGGAGTAAACCCACGCAGACACGGGGAGAACATGCAAACTCCACACAGATCACTGTTGGTCGGGGGCTGGAATCAAACCCAGGATCCCCCGGCCAAGGGTGAGTTACTGTGCTGCCTCAGTGCTAACCACTCCGCCACTTCACTGCCCGGGTTCAAGTCCTAATGGGGTTATTCCTATTTATTTTTATTTGCAAGGTGAAGCGTTTGTTGTGTTTCAAAAAGCTTGGATACAACAATAACACATCATGCTGAGGCACTATTGTGCCCCGCATGACAATAAGGACAGAGATGAATGTACTGGAAAAACAGTAGAAGACTATTGAAAAGTTATTTAATAAAAATGGATAAATAGCACAAGCACATTCACTGTAGTCACCTCAGTTTTATTATTTCTTTTTTCCCTTATGATCATTGCTATTTCTTAAAAGACTGCATTTACTGAAATGAAAATACACAAACCAATAACACTCATGTAAAAATCTGTGTTGTATACATTTTGTCCACTAGATGGCCTTGTAGAGAAAATGAAGTTTCACACGAGGCCTTGTATATATGAGCCATTTTGATGAAAGGCCTCAAATCCTCCAGAAAGCCTCATCTGGCCATCGCTATGCTACTGAGCTGTGCACTGGCACTATATAACTTTAGGCTCAACCATCCCCATCAATATCAATTAACATAGAAAAATACTAATGCAAACATCACGATACATTAGAATGACATATCACTGATACACATTCATTTCCTAATATCCATCCAACTCTACAATGACCCTTTAAAGGATAAATTTAAATTATTCAAAAACACCCCCACTTCAGGGAGCACTTCCTCTGTGCAGGGAGCACAGAAAAAGTTCTCTCTCGCCTTCACTCTGGTTTGGCCATGGACACTCAGAAGACTGACAACAACGTATGTCTTTCCCTTCTTTTTTAGAAGTATTACTTCAACCTTTTATGGCATATTCTGTTACCAAAGGCTTGTGCATGTTCAGATGTTAATGTGTGCACTTCAGAGTATTCACATTGCCATTGTAACTTACAAAGGAGAATATGTGCAGTCATACCCGTGTCATGTCTTAATTGATTTCAGCTTGAGTATCATTAGTTCAAATGCCTGTACCTACTGCCACAAAAAAGGATCTTAAATATTCCAAAGGCATGTCCAAATTCATTTACATTTCATTTTTTTTTAAACATTTTCATTCATTCATTTCATGTCCGTGCCCCTTATCAGTATAGGGCAAAAGCCCACCCTTAAAATGACGGATGTAATCACTCTGTCACAGATACATTTCTCAATGGAAATACATACTTTTATGAACGTAAAATGTATATTTTTCTAAATTATTACCTCCGCCAAGGAGGTTATGTTTTTGTTGCCGTTAGTTTATTGGTTAGTCTGTTAAAATAACTAAAAAAAGTTATGGATTTTGATTAAATTTTCAGGAAAGGCGTGTAATGGCACAGGGAAACAGATTAGATTTTGGTGATGATCTGAGAGTGCATACCTCCACTAAGGGCTTTGTTTGTATTTGTGCATCAGGATTACACAAAAAGTATTGGATGGAATTTTCACCAGAGGTGGTCCTTGGGCAAGAGACGAACCAATTACATTTTGGTGATCTGAAAATGCATACCTCCGCCAAAGCTCTTATCTTCTCACAGAGTTTTAGCAACAATACTTCAAAACTACTGGATGGATTTGGATGAAATTTTCACCAGAGGTGCTTCTTGGGCTAGAGACAAACCCATTACATTTTGGTGATGATCTGAGAATGCATACCTCAGTCAAGGCTCTTATATTCTCAGTGTGTTAGCAACAATACTCCAAAACTAATGGACAGACTTTGATGAAATTTTCACCAGAACTGGCTTTAGGCCTACACACAAACCCATTACATTTTGGAGGTGATCCATGAGGGACGGAAGGAGCCTTGGTGGAGGTACGTCCTCTTAATGCTTTTCTAGTTTATTATGTTGTCAACCATGCGTGACTGCGTCACATATGACAGCAGCTGCACAGACACCTGCTCATCCTCTCCTCAGTGCATGTGGAGAAGCATGGACAGCAGCAGCTTCCTACCACCCTCAGTAAGTCATGAACAAATCCAGAAATGTCTTTTGTCTTAGCTTTGTTCTGAATTGTAATCGCTCTTGTTTTGTTTTTCTTTTGACTTCTTGGATGGAATATGGGTGGGCAATATAAGCTGCGGCTTCAGCCATCACCCATTTCGGATAACTTATGTTGAACTGTATAATCAGAGGAGTTATTGTCTAATTTGACCTTGTTGGATTTTCTTCCCCCTTTGTTATATTATTCTGTTTCTTTTAATCTGTACTTTTAATCTATCCAAAATAAAGATTGATTGATTGATTGAACAAATCCAGAAAAAGTAAAATCACAGAGGAAAACAGAAAGTTTAACTGTGTGTGGACAAATTAATTTGCATTCATGTATGGTTGTTGTGGTGAGAATTTCTCCTCGAAAACGTAAACTACTGTCATGAATCCCCTCTAATGAGGAGAGGAGAGAGACAGATTCATGCGCAGGGTTACACCACAGACAGATTTATTGAAGAAAAGAATAACAGTCCCCAAAATTAGTGCTGACAGACAAAAACGCTAGAGAAAAACTTACTGGAAACACGATGAGACATGACCGAGGAAACTACTGTAGGGATGAGCCATGGCGTAACATGGCTGAGGCAAAGACACAGTAAACACAATCATCCAGCAAAGCAATAATGACCATGAACTGAATAAATGCACACACAGATAGGGTGATAGGATGCACCTGAGCGAGGAGTGGAGAGATGAAATTAATGAACACAGAACAGCTGAGTGTCAGGAGAGGGGGCGTGGTCGGACCGGCAGGCTGATAGGCAGCGCCCACAGACGTGCAGGCCAACAAAGCTGCCTCACAGAACTTAACTAGAAATGATGTGCAAATAAACAAGACACGGCAATACACAAATAAATATGTACACAGAACAAACTCAGAACCAGACTGGAAATGAATAGCAAACAATACATGGATAATATGACACACAGAGGAGAGTCATGGAACCGAGCCAGAAGAACAAACCGGCTCGGTTCATGACAACGAAAAACAGCCACCTCATTAGTGTCTACAGGTCCATAAAAAGTCATAAATGTGATTTTCTAAAATCACATTAATTATCCTTAAAAATGAGAAACAGTCCTTGAATTCCTGCAAGCAGTGCTTTTTATCATCGTTGTTCCCCAGTTTTGAAAGGACTTTATTTGAGGTGGGTTGCTCTGACCTGGTGCTAGTCACTGTCATTTACCGACCCCCGACCCCCCCCCCCCCCACACACACACAAATACAATAAGGATTTTATGAATGACTTTGCCAATTTTCTGGCAGAAATTATGCCAAAGTACGACCGAATCCTTATTGTTGGAGATTTTAATATCCATGTGTGTTGTCTGGGTAAGCCACTGGTGAATGATTTTTTAAACCTTATTTATTCTTTTAATTTGGAACCATTTTTATCTGGCGGTCCTACACATGAACATGGACATACATTAGACCTTGTTCTTTCACATGGTTTGTCTGTGAAAGGATGACTCATGACTTCATGACTCATGACTCAGGACTTCATGACTCACCTCTGTAGTCATGAAGTCCTTTGAGCGCCTGGTCCTGCCCCACCTCAAGACCATCACCACTCCCCTCCTGGACCCGCTACAGTTTGCCTACTGAGCCAACAGGTCTGTGGACGACGCAGTCAACCTGGCCCTCCACTCCATCCAGCAGCACCTGGACTCCCCGCCAGGATCCTGTTTGTGGACTTCAGCTCTGCATTCAACACCATCCACCCCGCTCTGCTCCAGGACAAGCTGTCCCTGCTCAATGTGCCTGACTCCCTCTGCAGGTGGATCACTGACTTCCTGACGGACCGGAGGCAGCATGTGCGGCTGGGAAAGACTGTCTCAGACTCCGTCAGCATCAGCACCGGATCACCCCAGGGCTGTGTACTTTCCCCCCTACTCTTCTCCCTGTATACCAACTCCTGCACCTCCAGCCACCAGTCTGTCAAGCTGATCAAGTTTGCGGACGACACCACCCTCATCGGGCTCATCTCCAACGGCAACGAGTCCATCTACAGGAGAGAGGTGGCCCAGCTGGCGTCCTGGTGCAGCCACAACAACCTGCAGCTGAACGCTCTGAAGACAGTGGAGATGATCGTGGACTTCAGGAAAGTCACAACCCCTCTGCCCCCCCTTACCCTCACAGGCTCTCCCATCACCACTGCAGATTCCTTCCGCTTCCTGGGCACCACCATCACCCGGGACCTCAAGTGGGAGCTCCCTCATCAAAAAGGCCCAACAGAGGATGTTCTTCCTGCGG
This sequence comes from Pholidichthys leucotaenia, assembly GCA_020510985.1. Taxonomy (NCBI): domain Eukaryota; kingdom Metazoa; phylum Chordata; class Actinopteri; order Cichliformes; family Pholidichthyidae; genus Pholidichthys; species Pholidichthys leucotaenia. Next base: position 42,432,122 of record CM035840.1, on the reverse strand, counting down.
CAGCTGAGGAAGCTCAAGCTACCCACCAAGATGTTGGTGCAGTTCTACACGGCCATCATCGAGTCCATCCTCACCACCTCCATAACCGTGTGGTACGCAGGAGCCACTGCCAGGGACAGACTAAGGCTGCAGCGTGTCGTGCGCACTGCTGAGAAGGTGATCGGCTGCAAGCTCCCATCCCTCCAGGACCTGTACATCTCCAGGACCTGGAGGCGTGCAGGCCAGATCATAGCCGATCCTTCACACCCTGGTCACGTACTGTTTGCCCCCCTCCCCTCAGGTAGAAGACTTCGGTCCATTCAGACTAAAACCTCCCGTCACATGAACAGCTTCTTCCCCTCTGCCATCAGACTGCTGAACACTAAGTGGCTTATTAGACTCTTGTGCACTATGTACAGCAGCTCAACCAGACTCATGTCAATTCACTGTTTCTTTTTGCATTACCGACTGCACTATGTGGTCCTCCACAATATCTGCTACTCGCAAATATATTTAAAATTGCTTTGACTAGTATTACTCATTCATATTCTACATTTTATTGCATGTATAGTTTTTATTTCTATCTTTTATTTTTTCATGTTTAATGTTGCAGCATCGCACCGAGACAAATTCCTAGTTTGTGTACTACATGAACAATGGCAATAAATCTGATTCTGATTCTGTGTTTAACCTAGAGATTGGTGATGCTGTATTTTCTGACCATATGCCTATTTTATTTGATGCTACCTTCTCCTGCGCCAAAGTCAAAACCTGCGCTCTTGCTCGCCGCTGTCAAATTTTTAACCCCTCCACTGCTGGTCAGTTTTCCTCTGCTTTTACCCAGCTCTCTGCTCCCCCGATTCTACTTCTTTTGATATGGAGGACCTCAGTTCCTGGTTTTACTCCTCTTGCCAAACTGTCCTGAACTCTGTGGCTCCATTAAAAATTAAACAGCCCAGAGCCAAACTCAAGCCGTGGTTTAATGACAGAACTCAGGCAGCCAGACGGGAGTGCTGCCAAGTTGACCACAGGTGGAAGAAGGACAAGTTGCAGGTATCATTTCAAATCTCAAAGGACTGCTGGCATCACTACCAGGATTGTGTTAAAGAGGCTAAAAGGGAACATCTATCTAATATTATTGCGGCAAACTGTCATGACCCACGTATGTTATTTAAAACTATTGACTTTGTTCTTAATGCCTCACCGTCTGTTAGTATGGAAGCATCATCTGTAACATGCAATGACTTTTTATATTTTTTTTATTGATAAGGTCACCACCATTAGGGCTCTTATCCCAGCTCCTGCCCCTGACTCCTCTGTGTCTGTCCCTTGCTCTGCTGTTTTCAGTCAGTTTGAGCCTGTGACCCTGCAATAATTACAGGATGTGGTTGATCATATTAAGCCCCCAGGTTCCCTTTGTGATGCTCTCCTTCCTCGATTTTTTTAAAGAAGTCTTTCCTAGCATAGGTCAGTCAGTTTTAATGATTTTAAACAACAGTTTATCTTCTGGTGTGGTTTCTGCACATTTTAAGCATGTAGTAGTTAAATCCCTGATTAAGAAATCTGGTGTTGGGCACACTGTGTTGGCTAATTTTAGACCAATCTCCAAGCTGCCTTTTATTTCAAAAATATTGGAGAAAATAGTTTATTTCCAGTTGAAGGCTTTTTTGGATGAACATGATATTCTTGAGGTGTTCCAGTCTGGTTTTAAAACCCTACATAGAATAGAGTCAGCATTATTAAGGATTTTTAATGACATCCTTTTGATGTCTGATTCCAGTGATTATGTGGTTTTTGTTTTGTTAGACCTAACTGCTGTTTTTGATACAGGGGACCATGACCTTTTAATTTCTCTCCTGCAGCATCTTGTGGGTATTTCTGGTACTACATTGGATTGGTTCAGGTCCTATTTAACTGATAGCACCATGTGTGTAAGTCTTGCTGACTTTGAATCCTTCTCTGCTTCTCTGTCATGTGGGGTCCCACAGGGTTCAATTTTAATGCCCCTGTTCTTTCCACTTTATCTGCTTCCACTGGGTTCAGTTCTTAGAAAGCATGGTATCTCGAATCGAATCGAATCGAATCAAACTTTATTGTCATATTGCTGTACATACAACTGTAGTGCAGGCAAGATGAAATCGCATTTCTCTCTGCATCCATATAAAAAACAGCATGATTTAAGACACATTCCCACATAGCTCCCCCCCACCCCCACCCCCCCATCCATTCACACATCCCTGAGACATACTTGGGGAAAAAAAAATAACTAACTATAATATACAAAATGTCCGTAGGTGCAGTAGTGTGTATGAGAGATTCCGGGTCAACTGTTCAGCATCCTGACAGCTTGTGGAAGGAAGCTGTTGATCAGTCTGGTGGTTCTGCCTCTGATGCTCCGGAATCGTTTACCAGATGGAAGAAGTTCAAAGTGTTTATGCAGAGGGTGAGAATGGTCCTTGACAATGTTTAGTGCCCTGCTCCTACAACGGTTCTGAAAAAGTTCTTGGACAGAGGGGAGGGAGACTCCAATTACCCTCTCCGCCCCCTTGACTATCCTCTGCAGGGCTTTTTTGTCTGACATACTGCAGCTGGAGTACCATGTAGCAATGCAGTACGTCAGAACACTCTCCACCACACCTCTGTGGAAGGTCCTGAGGATGCAGATGGGGAGAGAGGCCTGTTTGAGTTTCCTCAAGAAGTGTAGTCTCTGCTGAGCCCGCTTCCTGATCTCCAAGGAATTCTTGCTCCATGTCAGGTCCTGCGAGATCTGCACTCCGAGGAACTTGATGTTCTCTACTCTCTCCACTAAACGGCCGCCGATGCTGAGGGGGGCGTGCTCAGGCTGCGACCGCTGGAAGTCGATAATCATCTCCTTCGTTTTGTCCACGTTGAGCACCAGATTGTTCTCCCTGCACCAGCCCTCCAGGTCTCTCACTTCTTCCCTGTACATTGATTCCTCATCCCTCTGGATAAGTCCCACCACCGTGGTGTCATCTGCAAACTTAATAATCTGGTTCCCCTCGTGTCTGGATACACAGTCATGTGTTAGAAGTGTAAACAACAGTGGACTGAGTACACAGCCTTGAGGGGATCCGGTACTCAGCGTGACAGAGTTGGAGATGTTGTTTCCAACCCGGACAGACTGAGGTCTCTCAGTCAGGAAATCCAGGATCCAGAGACATGTGGCAGTGTTCAGACCGAGAAGGAGTAATTTCTCCATCAGTCTCTGGGGAATAATGGTGTTGAATGCTGAACTGAAATCAATGTACAGGAGTCTGGCGTAGGTGTCTTTCTGGTCCAGGTGGGTGATGACAGAGTGTAGGGTGGTGACTATAGCATCCTCCGTGGAGCGGTTTGAACGATATGCAAACTGGAGCGGGTCGTGTGATGCAGGGAGGCAGGCTGTAATGTGTGGTTTGACAAGCCGCTCAAAACACTTCATCACAATTGGTGTCAGTGCAACAGGACGATAGTCATTCAAACAGGACACCACTGGTTTCTTTGCCACCGGTACAATGATAGAGGTCTTGAAGCATCTGGGAACGATGGCCTGACTCAGGGAGATGTTATAAATGTCAGTCAGGACATCCGCCAACTCGCTCGTGCAGTCTCGGAGCACCCGTCCCGGAATGTTGTCTGGACCTGCAGCTTTGCGGGGGTTGACTCTGGTTAGGGTCCTCCGTGTGTCCGCTGTGTTGATGGTAAAAGCTGGTCCGACCGATGGTGGGGGTGGGCCAGCCCTCCCTCTGATTGTCGAGTTTGATGCTTCAAAACGTGCAAAGAAGTCGTTAAGCCTGTCTGGAAGCGAAGCGTCGTCATCATCGACCCCCTGCCTAGGCTTAAAGCCCGTCAGTGTCCGAACTCCCTGCCACATCTGCTTGGTGTTCCTAGTGTCACAGAGGTGTCCCTGGATTTTCTCCGCATAGGCGCGCTTTGCCGCCTTAATTCCCTTAGAAAGTGCAGACCTGGCTGAGCGGAGGGCGATCCTGTCCTTCGCTCTGAAGGCTGCATCTCTGGCTGTGAGCAGCGCGCGCACCTCTGCAGTCATCCAGGGCTTATGATTACCCCGCATAGTGATGGTCTTCACTGTAGTGAAATCCTCTGTGCACTTCGCGATGTAGCTGGTGACCGAATCAGCATACTCTTCCACATCTGTCCTGTCTTCCTGAGAGGCTGCTATTTTGAAGACCTTCCACTGTTACGCTGATGACTTTATGTCCCATTAAGGCAGAAGGGGGCTTTCTCAATCAAATCACTTCTTGAATGCCTTAACGACATTAAAGATTGGATGGCAGTGAACTTCTTAACACACACAGTGGCTCCTGTGACACCCCCCCCCCCCCCCACCGCCACACCCACTGACCTGGGCCCCTTGGCAGGGTTTGTTGACCCTACTGTTCCTAATCTGGGTTTTAAGATGGACAGAGATTTTAAATTAGATTGTCAAATTGCTGCAGTAGTGAAGTGTAGCTTTTTCATTTAAGGCAATTGGCAAAGGTTAAACCAGTCCTTTCTAAACAGCACTTTGAAGCAATAATCCATGCCTTCATCACATCTCGGCTGGATTACTGTAATGCACTTTATTTTGGAGTCAGCCAGTCTTCCCTCTCACGTCTCCAGTTGGTTCAGAATGCTGCTGTACATCTTTTAACTGGAACACATAAGAGGGACCACATTACACCCATTTTAGCTTCCCTTCACTGGCTGCCTGTACACTTTAGGGTTCATTTTAAAATTCTTTTGTTTGTTTCTAAATCATTAAATGGCCTTGTCCCACCTTACCTTTCTGAGCTTTTTCACTTTTACACCCCTGCTCAGTCTCTCAGGTCAGCTGATCAGCTACTCCTGGAGATGCTGAGATCGAAGGGGAAGCTCAGAGGGGATAGAGATTTTTCTGTGGCTGCTCCTAAACTGTGGAACAGTCTCCCTTTGCCTATTAGAAAGGCTCCTTCACTGTCCATTTTTAAAACTTATCTTAAAACTATTTTTTACTCCTTGGCCTTCAACCCAACATGAGACATTGATTTTACTTGTTTTATTGCTTTTATTATATGATTGTCATTTTTACCTGTTTTGTTTTATACTTTCTTAGTTGCATTGTATTGTCTTTTATTTATTTTTATGTCTTGCATGTCCTTCACGTTTTGTCAATTCCTGATGTACAGCACTCTGTATCAGCTGTAGTTGTTTTTAAAGTGCTGTTGAAATAAAGTTGGATTGGATTGGAATTCCTGCTCAATAACCTTAGAATTAGTCACCTGCTCTATAAATGCTGGATTCACAGACATGACTGAAGTCTGAATTAGTGTAAATTTATTTTCACCATCACAGCTCAATACATCCTGAGTTATGTAAAAATAAACGCCCTCTACAGCGATTCAGTTTTCAGAATGGTTGTTTTTGTTATGTGCTTGTATTATGAAACACTGTCAACCGGATATACTTGTCTGAAATCAGCAACATACAGCTGACGGTTTTTTCTCACAATCTGTAAATAAAAAAACTACAAAAGCACTCAGAAAGCACATACCTCCTCCAAGGCTCCTTCCGTCCTTCATGGATCACCTCCAAAATGTAATGGTTTTGTCTATAGCACAAGAACCACCTCTGGTGAAAATTTCATCCAAATCCATCCAGTAGTTTTGGAATATTGTTGCTAACACTCTGTGAGAAGATGAGAGCCTTGGCGGAGGTATGCATTCCTGGATTATCACCAAAATGTAATGGGTTCCTCTCTAGCCCAAGAATCGCCTCTGGTGAAAATTTCATCCAAATCCATCCAGTAGTATTTGTGTAATCCTGCTGCACAAATACAATCAAAGCCCTTGGTGGAGGTATGCACTCTCAGATCATCACCAAAATCTAATCATCTGTGCCCCGTGCCATTACACACCTTTCCTGAAAATTTCATCAAAATCCGTTCATAACTTTTTGAGTAATGTTGCTAACAGACAAACCAACCAACCAACCAAACCGTCAAAACATTACCTCCTTGGCGGGGGTAAAAAAAAAAAAAATAGTAAAAGGAATTCAAATGAGTGAAAAGAGAGGAGAGAAGATTGTCTGACAGTGATGTAGAGGTGAGCCTTTTATTACCTCTGCCAAGGGAGGAGGTAATGTTTTTGCCAGCGTTTGTTAGTCTGTTAGCAACAGGGACTAACTTTTAGTTTCAGCAGTGATTGTTGTATATGATTACACATTTCTAGATGTTTCATCATGTGGACAGTATTAGCATATTAGCCCTGAAAGTTATTCTTATCGTAAACCAGGGGTGTCAAACTCATTTTACTCCAGGGACCACATGCAGCCTGATTCAATCTCAAGTGGGCCGGCCTCAGTGTACAAATTTGGAATATTAGTTATTTTATTTAAAAATGGCAGCCTATCTTTTCACACTTCTCAAATTCATCCCATGGGCAGGTTTGGGCCTGCGGGTCATATACTTGACACCCCTGTTGTAAACTAAGCTTTTACTGTACATTAAGCATTGACGTTTTCTTATTACCTCCACCAAGGGAGGAGGTAATGTTTTTAGTGGCGTTGGTTGGTTTGTTGGTTTTTCTGTCTGTTAGCAACATTACTCTAAAAGTTATGAACGGATTTTAATGAAATTTTCGGGAAAGGTGTGTAATGGTACGGGGAACAGATAATTATAGATTTTGGTGGTGATTTGGATCACGATCTGGATGCAGGAATTTTTGAAATATTTTATATAAATATGGCGCTTTTCATGTACTGCCCCTTTAAGACGTGTCCACTGAGTTATGTGCGTGATCACGCCATAGGGTCACGCGCCTCGGCAACCCAGAAGCCAAACACCGCAGAGAAAGTATTAAGGGGCGTGCCCACCAAACTCGTTTTTTCTGCTGTGGGTGACTATTTTCTATTCAGGGACTACAAATGGAAATTAGTGAGAACACTATCTTTACCCTGTTTTTAATGATTTTTCTGTACATGGTTCTTGACAGATAAACCAATAAACTAAATTCATTCTCTATGAAGTCCAACGTTTACAGTGCTGAGCGCCCTCGGCGCTGAAACGCTTTGAGCGGTGGCCCCTTTTTGTCACAGCGCTCAGGGCTGAAAAAAGTTCAACTTGTCAGACTACTGTACAGCTGTGCTCATCAATGGCCATGGTTACATGGGCAAAATTTCTTCATTCTGATTACAATTCAGATCAAAATTTCACTGTTTCCTGAAAAAGCTGATCTGATTAGGACGTGCGTTTCCATGTGACACGTTTGAACGGAATAAATCATTTTGACATGCGCACGTCAACATTTTGACATTCCGAAAATAGTAGAAGAAGAAGCAACTTTCGGTGTTAGCAAGCCCCGCTTCGTGTTGAAATTGACCTGTATTGTGTTATTCAGACTGTACTTTTGCTTCTGCTGGTCTCCGTAATGAAGCTACAAGTACATACTTCTGCATATGGCGAACAGAGGGAGACAGCAGGATGATACAGACCAGTTTTGTTTTACTCCCGCTATGTTTTCTGCTAGCTGCTGCTAAGGCAGAAATACGTCACATCCATGTGCGGCTGGTGTACAGACATGCGCAGTAAACATAGTTTCTGCCCTACGTTCGTAATAAGTGTTTTTATGCGCACCATTCCGATTAACAATTGGCATAACCCACCCCTCTCAATCAGAATGAAATTTTGATCCAAATGAGCGTGATCGGGTTAGAATATTCAGATTGGCGTGTTTACATGAAGCATTTTTATTCTGATCAGGCTTTTAATCCGGTTACTTGTGTCCATGTAAACATAGCCAATGTCAGACCTTTCTAAGCAGCCGATTAGAATTAAGGAAGGGTGAAACATCGGACACTGGTACAGGAAGACGAGAATGGGAGGTGACGGTGGAGGAGGTGGAGGCTGAACTTTGCTGCATCAAACAACCCAGTACTCTTTAATCTGACACTAAAAGGATATCATGATCAAAATTTGAAAGCAAACACTTGGAGGAACATGTTAGCATCTGTCAGCATGCCAGGTGAGTGTTTGTGTTTTTGTCATGGTCATATTTCTTACAAGTTTGTTCAGGGATGGCAATTTTCCGCCGATCTATTTTCAAATTGATCATTTCTGTGAATCGTCTAAATCTGCTGAGAAAATTTTAGGGGGGTAAGGTACCTTATTGTTACCGATTTTAGCGAAAATCAACACGATTACATAAGCGCTCGGCGCTTCCCCAGAAGTCTCCCGCAATAACCCGGATGTACTCAAGCTACTGCTGTATTGTAAACAGCCCTGCGATTGGATAGTTGTAAACGATTGGACCAATCAAATGGCTCGTTGTGTGCTTTGTCAAAAATTCATGGCGGCGTTCTCAGGGATGTGATTTTCCTCTAATTCGCCAAATTCCGCTTTATTTTATCTTCCAGGAAGATAAAGTACGTTAACCACTTGCGCTCCGTTGTTCCGCGGGCGGGCAAGTCTCTGCGTCCTATGACGCAAGAAGGCGCTCGAGAGGGCGCTCGTGCGCCCTTGTGCGCATGACGCATGATAAGGATATTGATGGTGATGGTGTAGGTGGTGTGCCCTCCAAGCGCCACTGAAAAAAAAATCTGCAAACACAGCCGCGAACAGATTAGTTCATCTGATTGACCTCTCATTCGACTAATAAGAGCCTTGAATTGGGTTTCTGAAACCTTGAGGAGCCAATGAATGAAAATCTAGGAAGGAGGACCCGCCTACTGTGAACGCAGGAGCCAATTGAAGCACAGAAATTCAGGCTGGGTGAAGCGATATTTACTGCTGCAGAAGGACTCTGTACGAATCTACTACAGACCCAGGCTCACCCAGCAGCATGGAAAACACCCACAAGTGGGACCTGCACTCATTCCAGCAGAATAGACGGAGGCCGACGACAAAAGTCGTAAATCATTCGCCAAAACGGCAATAATGGAATTATGTTGATCGGGATCCACGAGCGGAGTAGCGTCGCGTTCGTCTGACAATGGGGAAAGAGCTGTTCGCCGCGACTCTGCTGCTTTGAAGAGGTAAGGTGTTATAAGCTAAATTATTATTTATCCCTGAAAACTGTAATCCAAAAATGACTTTTGACCGATCGGTAAATTACAACTGTACTGTGCACGAAGTACGTGCGCCGCGATAAACGGTTCATTTGCCGTGTTCGGACCGTGAACGCCCCCCCCCCCCCCGCTGCAGAAGAGGAGCGGGGGTGGGCACGGTCCGAACGCCCCCGGTCTGCGGGAGGAAACATATCAGTCTATTCCATCATGTAGCGATGGCCCTCTTCTGTAGCGGGGGGGGGGGGGGCGTTCACGGTCCGTTCACGGTTCCCCCCCCCACACACACACACACACAGTAGCGAGGGGGGGGGGCCGCTGTGAAAGCATGCAAGGAGTGTAATCCGTCATGTAGAGGGCCGAATTTGGTCCTTGGTAGCGGGGGGGGGGAACGACCCCCCGCCCCCACACACACACACACACAGACACAGCCCTGAGTGTGACCTTTCATTAGAGCCTAAAATGAAGATTCTACATTGAATTATTCAAAAGTTACAGACGTTTTTCCAAACTGTGCCATTTGGCACAATTTGGCACAGTTCCAAAATGCCTGGGAACAGCCTGAGAACAAAGCTGTGTAAAATATTCATTTTTTGTGGTATTGTTACCAAATTTGGATCTCAGCTGGATAACACTTGGTTCTACATTTCTGTTGCATTTTCCAGCCGGATCGGACAGCTGTGTGTTATTTACAAGCATTTGTATCCAAAAAAACACTGTGTCCAATTTTTTTTTCTTCAAGTTCAGTATGTTTAGATGACTGTAACTCAGTGGCCGGAGCACGTAGAGAGATTATGTTTTTTTTGCCAAAAAATTCAAAGTGTTTTCTTTTAAATGAGACCAACCCCATGAAGATGCTGCAAAGGGTTGAATAACAGCTTTCGATTTACTTTAGGCACGTTATTTTTTGGCATTTTTAGGAAAATTGCCCGGAGTGCAAGTGGTTAAGTACGTTAGCGGCTTGTGGTCCACGAACGCAGTGAAAGTGTGCCCTTTCAGCCAGAACTGGAAGTGGCGTATGGCCAGGTGGAGAGCCATTAACTCTCTGTCGAACGCGCTGTATTTACGCTCACTGTCGTGCAAAGATCTGCTAAAAAGGTGAGCAGCTGCCAAGAACCGGCAGCGCATTGCTCCACGACGGCTGCTATGCCCATGTCCGTGCCGCCAGTAGTGCAGCGTTTGCCAGAGCTGTTTTAACCGCAGAACGCCTGCTCCCGCTCAGGAGTCCAGTCGACTCTGTCCGCCGGTTTCCGTTTCTTGAGTGCGGCGTACAACAGCTGTATGAGCTGGGCTGCGCGGGGGAGGAAACGGTAATAAAAGTTGACCATCCCCAAAAACCCCTGCAGCGCCCTGACATTGATGTTGAGGAGGAAAAAATAGCAAAACAATTTAGTTACATTACTTTTATGATTCCAAACAGTTTGAAATTGACAGTGCACAGTGGACAATGACTCATAACTTTGGAATATTTCTAAGACTTGGCTACATCAGTGATTGTGCAAAATGAACTGCTCAAGACTCAATGGAGATTGAAACTGGTGATCTGAAATGAATGCTGAAATTATAAAAAGTAATGGTGTGTTGGAATTTTATTTCTATTATGGAATAGATAAAATTAACTGATTTTGATTTGATCAAGTGTTAAAGCATGTGATGGATAATGCTTGTTGGAATATTTTAGGAATGCTATCTTCTTGGAACATAAGTCAATATTATACAGTAATAAGTGGCATTCAGCTGTTTGTTTTATGTCATTTAAGCACAGTTCTGGTACTTAAAAATCATAAAAACCCAGGAGCTTTGGGGGGGCTTCGCCCCCCTTGCCCCCCCATCAGGGCTCTGCTCCGGACCCCGCTGGGGGACTGCGTCCCCCAGACCCCCTGCTAAATTTTCAGATAATTTCTCCAACCCCAAATCACATCCCTGGTTCGTGTTGGAATTCTGAGCTTTCGGTATTGTTTTCAGTGGAATTATGAGATTTTTATCGAAGGATCAGGAGTCATCAGTGCTAGAAATAGACAAAAGTGTCAAAAATAAGTTCCCATGGAATTGGCTTGAGAGAAAAGTGACGGTAAAGGTGAAAATTGGCTCAAAGTTCGACGAGGTAACAGAAACACTCGGACAGTTTCTGAAGAAACCAGAAAAGGAGATGAAGTTCAAAGTTCAGAGACTGGCACAGCTTGCTGCCAAAAGGAAGAAAGTTTCACATTAGAAGTGACTTGGTGACCAGTGTAAATAGTGTAATAAACTCTTATAGAACTGTTAAATATGTTGGACTAAAGACAGTGAGACAACATTGAAGAAAAAGTAAGTTAACTTTTCATTAAATTTAATGATTTATCAAAGTCTAGTATTTCATTTTTTTTTTATCATTTTTTTCAGTCTAAATTACTTCTGTTTTACTGAAAACCTCTCAGCTTCAGGGGGGCTGCGCTCCCCCGGCCCCCCCATAAGTCAATCGACCAAATTAGATTTCAGCTGAAATCAGAATTTCCTGTTGCCATCCCTGGTTTGTTGCGGTAGATAATCTGGGTACTATGTGAATTTGTAGTTGATAACTGCAAAAAAGTGGAATGATACCGCACTGTTTTGTAATATTGCTTAATAATTATGAACCTTGTCAGTAAACTGTTAGGGAAAAGAGAGGAGGACAAAAAAATGAAAACCAACCTGAAAGATTCAGTAAACCATGATGTTGATTTAAGGTGGAAGTGCCCAGCCCCAATGTATGGTCAGTACAATTATGACAGTCGTCTTCTTCTTCTTATTATTACCTCCGCCAAGGAGGTAATGTTTTTACCAGGGTTTGTCTGTCTGTTTGTCTGTTACCAACATAACTCAAAAACTTATGAACATATTTTGACGAAATTTTCAGGAAAGGTGTGTAACGGCACGGGGAAGAGATGATTAGATTTTGATGGTGATTCAGATCACAATGTGGATTCAGAAATTTTTTGAATATAATTTTATATATTAATCTGGCAATTTTCATGTACTGCCTCTTTAAGACGTGTCCACTCAGTTACATGCATGGTCACGTCATAGAACCACATGCCTTGGCAACCCAGAAGCCAAAACTTGCAGAAAAAGTATGAGGGGACATGTCCACCAAACTCATTTTTTCCTGCTGTGGATGACTATTTTCTATTCATTCTCTATGTAGTCCAGTGTTTACAGCACTGAGCACACTTGGCACTGAAGCGCTTTGAGTGGTGGCCGCTTTTTGTCGCGGTGTTCAGGGCCGAAAAAAGTTCAACGTATCAGACTACTGTACAGCTGCGCTTGTCAATGTCAGACCTTTCTAAGCAGCCAATCAGAATAAAGGAAGACCGGGACATAGGATGCCGGTACAGGAAGACGACAACGAGAGGTGATGGTGGAGGCTGAATTTTGCTGCTTCAAACAATGTGAATTTGTAGTTGATAACTGCAAAAAAATGGTATGATACCGCACTGTTGTGCAATATTGCGTAATAATTATGAACCTTGTCAGTAAACTGTAATGGAGAAGAGAGAAGGGAAAAAAAAAAACGAAAACCGACCTGAAAGATTTGATCCACCTGATTCCTGAGGGCGCTGCTGTAGAAACGATTATGGGTGCAACTTCTGATTTCGGCTGAAGTAGTGTTAAATCAGACAACAAGAGTGGAGTAGTGGGGCATTTAAAGTAGCATTTTTAAAAGTGTTTTAAATCTGTTTTAATGTATAGTCCACATACCTGTTTTGCAGTCAAGTGGCAGATAATTTCAGCACTTGTAGTTTTTGTATTTTTGAATGTTTTTGTGTAGTTCTGGTATTTGCTGCTGTTCGTGGTGTGAGACTCTTAAACCTCAGCTAAATCTGTGCTGGCTTCAACAGCATTGCATAGATAATACATTGAAAACTAAAAAGGACTGTTCGTGTGATCGGTGATACAGAGACAGGACAGACAACAGCACCAGGTACAGGTGCATCTCAATAAATTATAATGTCAACAAAAAGTTGATTTATTGAGGTAATTCAATTAAAAAAAAATAAACTTCCATATTATATAGTCATTACACAGAGAGTGATATATTTCAAGTGTTTATTTATTTTAATTTTGATGGTTATGGCTTACAGCCCATGAAAACCCCAAATTCAGTTTCTCCAAAAATTAGAATATTACATAAAATTAATTTTAAAAAATAGTTTTTTTCAGACCTGCCTGACAAAGAGCAGTAGACCAAAAGATCCTCAAAAGCTAGACATTATGCTGTGATCCAAAGAAATTCAGGAACAAATGAGAAACACAGTAATTGAGATCTATCAGTCTGGAAAAGGTTAAAAAGCCATTTCTAAAGCTTTGGAACTCCAGTGAACCACAGTGAGAGCCATTATCCACAAATGGCAAAAGCATGGAACAGCTGTGAACCTTCCCAGGAGTGGCTGGCCGATTAAAATTACCCCAAGAGCGTAGCGAAGACTCATCCAAGAGGTCACCAAAGACCCCACAACAACCAAAGATCTGCAGGCCTCACTTGCTTCAGTTAAGATCAGTGTTCATGACTCCACCATAAGGAAGAGACTGGGCAAAAATGGCCTGCATGGCAGAGTTCCAAGATGAAAACCACTGCTGAGCAAAAAGCCCATAAAGGTTTGTCTCAGGTTTGCCAGAAAGCATCTTGATGATCCCCAAGACTTTTGGGAAAATACAGTACTCTTTGGACTGACGAGACAAAAGTTGAACTTTTTGAAGGTCTGTGTCTCATTACATCCGGAATAAAAGTAACACAGCATTTCAGAAAAGGAACATCATACCAGCAGTAAAATATGGTGGTGATAGTGTGATGATCTGAGGCTGTTTTGCTGCTTCAGGACCTGGAAGACTTGCTGTGGTAAATGGAACCATGAATTGACACTAACCGGCCACAGTTTGAGATCCCGAGATTGTGTGTCTGACACGATCATCGGTAGCACGGGGGCCCCCCAGGGAACGGTTTTGGCTCCCTTCCTGTTCACCCTTTATACTGCGGACTTCTCACACAACACAACACACTGCCATCTACAGAAGTTCTCTGACGACTCTGCGATCGTCAGCCTCATCTCCAACGGAGATGAAGCTGAGTACAGAAGACTTATCCAGGACTTCGTGGACTGGTGCCATCGGAACTGCCTCCAGATCAACGCGAGGAAAACTAAGGAGCTGGTGGTGGGCTGCCGCAGGCAAGGACAACCCCTCACAGCACCAGTAAACATACAGGGAACAGACATTGAGATGGTGACATCCTACAAATACCTTGGTGTTCATCTGAACAATAAACTAGACTGGTCACACAAAACCGACGCACTCTACAAGAAGGGACAGCGCAGGCTGTTCCTACTGAGGAGGCTCAGGTCTTTTGGTGTACAAGGGGCGCTGCTGAAGACATTCTACGACACAGTGGTGGCATCAGCCATCACTTTTGGAGTGGTCTGCTGGGGCAACGGCATTACAGCGGCCGATAGGAAGAGACTCAACAAACTGATCAAGAAAGCTAGCTCTGTCCTGGGGCAATGCCTTGACCCAGTGGAGGAGATAGGAGAGAGAAGGATGGTGGCTAAACTGTCATCTCTGCTGGAGTCCGAGTTCCATCCTAGGTGCGCAACCGAGAGGTTTCGCAGGTCCTTCCTACCTACGACTGTCAGACTGTATAACCTAAGCAGGGCTGCTCGCAGAGATAGCAAAAAACGTGACAACCTAATAGTATTGAATGTAAAAGACGCAACAGACTTACACAAATGGTCCCCTCCAGTATACAACTAGGACAATATCAGTCGCTATGGAGGGTGACAATATGTATGGGTACATATTCATACTATGTAGGATAACTAAGTAGACGGTTATGCTGTTTATTCCATCTTGCTACAATGCTCTGCACTTTGTATATATATTTATATATTTATGTGTACGTATGTACGTATATCCACTGCTCTTATTTATATTTTTCGTATCTTCTTAATTATTGCTCTGAGTGTTGCTATCCCTGCGCTGTTGCAATCCTGGAATTTCCCCATTGTGGGACTAATAAAGGCTTATCTTATCTTAATTCTGCTGTCTACCAAAAAATCCTCAAGAGGAATGTCTGGCCAACTGTTCATGACCTCAAGCTGAAGCGCACTCGAGTTCTGCAGCAGGACGATGATCCAAAACACACCAGCAAGTCCACCTCTGAATGACTTAAGAAAAACTAAATGAAGACTTTGGAGTGGCCTAGTCAAATTCCTGACCTGAATCTGGTTTAGATACTGTGGCATGATCTTAAAAAGGCGGTTCATGCTCGAAAACCCTCCATTATGACTGAATTACCAAAATTGCCAAAATTCCTCCACAGTGCTGTAAAAGACCCATTGCCAGTTATCGCAAATGTCTGATTGCAGTTGTTGTTGCTAAGGGTGGCCAAACCAGTTATTAGGTTTAGGGGGCAATCACTTTTTCACACAGAACCATGTAAGGTTTGGATTTTTTTCCCCCTTAATAATAAACACCTTCATTTAAAAACTGCATTTTGTGTTTATTTATTATCTTTTTCTAATATTTAAATTTGTTTGATGATCTGAAACATTTAAGTGTGACAAACATACAAAAAATGAGAAATCAGTAAGGGGGCAAACACTTTTTCACACCACTGGAAGTTATGCGTTCATTTATACGTTACTTGTCAGCAACTCATAGTTACTCAAAAGTCGAAAAACGTTGAGATTAATGTCTAGCGTACCCCAAAATTATTTCTAACATGTGAGTAACGCTCTTTGAACCTATGTGTAACTTATTCGCACGCGCGCACGCACGCGCGCGCGCGCACACACACGCACACTCACACACACACACATACTTGTTCGTATAATGGGACCTGTCGGAGATGTGTGTGAGCTTTCACGTTATTGAAATTAACTTTTTTAAATTGCCATCAGTTAGCGTGCCTTTGAGCCAGGTCGTGTCGGGCTGCTGCTTCTCCCGGCATGTTCTGTGTTTGATACACCGTGTTCTTTAACAGACCCGGGTCCCCCCTGACGCTACGCCCAGTCTGCTTGCGTGCTTTCTGTTCTCCACATATGCCGAATTATCCTTTAGACCTACGCAATCATAACCACTTTATGGTATAATTTTTTTAAACATAAAATCTTCAGTATTATGTTTTTCTAGTCAAATTTGTTGTTTTTCACTTCCTTGTTTTGTACAGTGAACACTGTGGTGACTGATTGGTCGTGATGCTGCATATTATCCAGTCAGCATGGTTGTGATGCCGCATATTATCCAGTCAGCATGGTCGTGATGCCGCGTGTTATCCAGTCAGCATGGTCGTGATGCCGCGTATTATCCAGTCAGCATGGTCGTGATGCCGCGTATTATCCAGTCAGCATGGCCGTGATGCCGCATATTATCCAATCAGCACAGAGTCAATCTGAAACCCTGCCCACACTTCCTGAAGCCAGTGCATGAAGAACTGCAGGCCTCAGTTAAGGTCAGTGTTCATGACTCCACCATAAGAAAGACACTGGGCAAAAACGGCCTGCATGGCAAAGTTCCAAGATAAAAACCACTGCTGAGCAGTGACAGAGCGGTGGCAAAACCTTTATTGATAAAAATTACATATTTTGACTGAGCGACTCTATACTCAGGGATACACACCCTCGTAACCTCAGCAAAGCACATATGAAATCTTAGGCCAGTCTGACGAACGGTTCAAGAGATATGCGTGGGACAGACATACAGAAAGACACACACAGATAGAGATATGCTTAATTTATAGATAGATGTAGTCATATAATGTAGTCATGTTGTTTTTGCTGTCATTTCTGTCTGTTAACAATAATAATAATAACTAGAGGGCACTCAGAGCGCATACCTCTGCCAAGGCTCCATCCCTCCCGTCCTTTGTCCTCCTCTCCATCCCTTTGTCTGTCCATATCGCCATCCATCTGTACATTGCGAGATAGGGCCTTGGTGGAGGTATGCAGTCACAGATCACCTCCAACATCTAATGAGTTCATCTTTGGGCCAAGGGCCACCTCTGGTGAAAATTTCATCCAAATCCATCCAGTAGTTTTGGAGTATTGTTGCTAACACTCTGTGAGAAGATTAGGGCCTTGGCGGAGAGATCATCACCAAAATCTAATCCTGTGTTCAGAGTGCCATCACACACCTTTCTTGAAAATTTGAATGAAAGGCACTATATAAATGCAATAATAATAATAATAATAATAATGGGGACTTACAGTTATGGCGGCCACGTAGGAAGACGTGTTTCACTCTGCTCTGATCCTAAAAATAAAGAGTAGGCCAAAACTCTCTCAATTGGAACAAAAACCTATCCTAGCGTTTAGGTGCGGATATGGAAAAAAACAAGGCTGTGAAATCAGGTGGAGGAAAAACTGATTCGTCGAGACAATCCAAGTTAACAGACTTCCACGCTTGTGACGAAGCAGGAAAATCTCCAGGGACAATGGCGGAGGAGGGAGCTAGCGGCGGAGCGGTGACTGCCGAGGAGGGAACGAATGTGGTACTTGCTGCTGTCAGCTCTATGAGAGCAGACTTTTCGTCTAAATTTGATGGGATTATAGCAGCGATAGAAGGAATGAGTAAAGAAATAAGCGACTGTATGGAACGAGTATTGCAGGCGGAGCTCCGAATCTCCAACGCTGAAGATGATGTCACCAGCCTACAATTAAAGGTCCAAACATTGGAATTAAAAAATAAACGTCTGGAAGATAACGTCCTGGACTTAGAATCCCGGTCGCGACGGAATAATTTAAGGCTGGTGGGCCTCCCGGAGGGTACAGAGGGACGGGATACATGTTCCTTTTTGGAAAAGTGGATTCCAGAGGCGCTGAACAACGTGAATCTGCAGTCATCGGTCGTCTTGGAGAGCGCTCACCGAATCGGCCCACCGAGAGATAATAAGACACCACCGAGGACGCTGATTATGAAGTTCCTCAACTACAGAGACAAGATGACGGTCACCAACGCAGCGCTTGCTAAAGGAGAAATCAAATACCAGGATCAACAGGTGCAGTTCTACCCAGATTTGGCCACAGGAATTCAACAATTAAGGAAACAGTTTGATCCCGCCCGTAAAGAGCTGCGCAACCTCGGGATTCGTCACGGAGTGGTTCATCTGGCAAGACTGCTGGTCACATATAAAGGGAGAACCCATATCTTCAAGACCCCTCAGGAGGCGCAGGAGCTTATCAAGCAGATCCAAGGAGAGACTGGCGGGAGCTAAGCATGAAGCATGAACAAGATATAAAGGTAGAATATTTAAGCATGTGTACAAGTATCTGACTGATCTGAAACATATAGCATGTCTACAAAATATAGATTGTATTATATAAAAAAAAGCTATGATGTACAAAGTTGCTATAAAATTATGGAGTTGGAAAAACTACAGAAGAGAGTTATTGTCATGTCATTAAAAGTAGCAGAGTCAGGGTGATTGAGAGGAGAAAAGAGTGAGTGGTTTGACTGATCCTCGCGGGTGAGGAGCAGTCACTGGCTATAGCGGGAGACAGAATTTTTTTTTTTGGATTTTGGGGGGATTACCACGGATGTGGGGAGGAGGAATTTGTTTTTGTGTAGTTTGTGGGATGAATGTTCAACCATCCGTGTTTTTGCTTCTCTGTATGAGCATGTTTATTTTGCAAGGTAATCTCAAACTCTTTATTGATCATAGACCAAAGCGTTAATCTTAATTTAACTTCATGGAATTGCGGAGGTCTACAAAATTTAAAAAAAACTTAAACAAGTTATGAATAAAATAAAAGACATAGGTTCAAAAATTGTGTTTTTACAAGAAACTCATCTAATAGAGGAGGATGTAAAAAGAATAAGGAGAAGATGGCAGGGAAGTGTGTTCACCTCATCATTTTCATCCCGAGCCAGGAGAGTTATGACTCTCATACATAAAACAGTCCCATTTCAAGTGAAAAATGTAATTGGAGATAAATTGGGAAGATATCTAATCATCCAAGGATCTTTGTTATTAGAAAATATAAATCTGGTGAACTTATACGGTCCCAATATAGATGATCAAAACTTCTTCATTAATTTATTTCTTACTTTAGCATCACTCACAGGGCAACATATAATAGCAGGGGATTTTAATTGTACATTGAATCCCAGTATAGATAGATCAACAGGACTGGACTGTACGCACAATGGATGCAGGATGACCATTAATCATTTTATGAAAGAATTGAGATTGCTATATATATGGAGAGAAATGAAACCACAAGTCAAAGCCTATTCTTGTTATTCTAATACCTACAAGACATTCTCACGTATTGACTATTTTTTGATCTCCACAGAATTAAGGTCCAAGATTCTAAACTGTTTCTATGATAATATCGTGATATCTGATCACGCACCCTGCTGTCTAATATATATAGATAAGAAATTGACAAAGGTTCCAGGTAGGTGGCAATTTCAGCATAAATGGCTTCAAGATGAGGAATTTGTTAAGTACATAGAAAAACAGATAGATGAGTTCTTTGATATCAATACCACACAAGCATCAGCATGTATAAAGTGGGAAGCTTTCAAAGCTTTTATTAGGGGGCATATTATTAGTTATACAGGTTCAAAATCTAAGAAGACTCGAGAGGAGAGAGTCCAATTGGAACGTAAAATAAAAATTCTTCAAGAAAAAGTGTATGCAGGAAGTAATCCAAAATTAGAGAACGAATTACTGATTCTGAGAGCTGAATATGACAAAAATCAGCGAATAGAGCTGCTTCAAGTCTTCTAAGATTGAAGCAAACCTTTTATGAACAAGGTGAAAAATCAGGAAAATTATTAGCATGGCAGATTAAACAATTAGAATTTAAAACACCAATTACCAGTATTTTAAGTAACGGACAGGTAGTTGTAGATCCTTTAGCAATTAATAGTGCCTTTAGAGATTATTATGAAAAACTATATGATACAAAAAATGAAACTGACTTAACAAAACTAAATGGGTTTTTGGACGGATTATCTATACCGTGTATTCCAAATGAAAATAGGGAGATACTGGAGTCAAAAATTAGTCAAGAAAGAAGTTGGGCTAGCCATTGATAATATGAAATCAGGAAAAAGTGCGGGACCAGATGGTCTTCCAGTTGACCTCTATAAAAAATTTAAGAATAAATTAATAAAACCATTTTTGGAAAAGGTTTTAGAAGCATTTCAAAATAGTAATTTACCACCATACATAAATAATGCCTTAATTATACTGTTGCCAAAACCAGGTAAACCCTCTAATAAATGTGAAAACATGAGACCAATAAGCCTATTAAATGCTGACCTTAAGATAATCTGTAAAATTTTAGCAAGACGACTACAAGAAATATTACCAAATATTATTAATTCAATTCAGTTCAATTCAACTTTATTTATATAGCGCCATTTCACAACAACAGTCATCTCATAGCACTATCAACTGTAGGGGAGATCAGAATGGCTTTATAATGGGAAGAGAAGGCTTCCATAATGTAAGAAGACTATTTAATATTATTTATTCTAATAAAGAAGCACCGGATACAGCTCTCCTATCATTGGATGCTGAAAAGGCCTTTGATAGGGTCGAATGGCCCTTTCTTTTTGAAGTCCTACAAAGGTTTGGACTTGGAAATAATTTCATAAAATGGGTTCAGATAATATACAGTAATGCTACAGCAGAGATCCTAACAAATAGCAATATCTCAAAATCAATAAAAATCAATAGAGGATGTCGACAAGGCTGTCCACTTTCACCTTTACTGTTTACTATGGCAATTGAACCTTTAGCGATGGCAGTGCGTTTACATCCACAAATATATGGAATTAAAGTAGGACCAACAGAACATAAAATCTCCCTGTATGCTGATGACATAATTTTGTTTATGTCGAATCTTAAAAAATCAATTCCGACCTTGTTAAACTTAATAAAGAACTTTGGGGAAATATCAGGATATAAAATAAATAAAACTAAATCTTCAATATTAATGCTAAATGAGACCCAGAGAAATCACCCAGCTTCTGAGGTAAATCAATTCAATGTTGTAAATCAGTTTAAATATTTAGGAATTCAAATTGTGCCTAAGTTAGAATCAGTCGTCAGTGCCAACTATGAAGCCTTAATGACAGATATTAATGAGTTGCTTCAGAGATGGATGTCACTACCAATGTCGATGATCGGGAGAATTAATATACTTAAAAGTAATATCTTACCCAAAATACTTTATTTATTTCAATACATTCCTTTACCACCACCTTCAGATCTATTCTCAAGAATTAAAAAAAAGTTAGTGGAATTTATATGGAACAATAGGAAGGCTAGATTACGTCTGTCCTTACTATATTTACCATTTGATCGTGGAGGTCTGAAATGTCCAAACTTTACGTTGTATTACTGGTCAGCACAACTGAGGTCTATGACATATTATTTTTCATCAAATGATCCCCCTCACTGGACTGAAATGGAATCACACAATTTACCTTTACCTCTTCCCTTATTCATATACTCAGACTCGGCTAAAAAATTACAGAAACAAGTTAAAAATCCTATTGTAAAGCATATGATCAAAATATGGTGTGAAATCAAAAAATATTTAAAAGAACCACACTTATTGTCACAGTTTAGCCCAATATGGGGTAATCAATATTTTACACCTGGGAGAGCGGATGCTGTATTTAAAGTATGGAATTTAAAAGGGATTCAAAAGATTCAAGACTTATATTTGTCACGTTCAGATAACATAATGTCTTTTGAAGAACTGAGGATCAAATTTAATCTTAATAGAACACATTTTTTTAAATATCTTCAGCTTAGGAATTTTATTCGATCAAATCAAAATAATGCTCTCATCCGACCTACTTATTCATCCTTGGAAAAAATTTTGACGAAAGATAGTAAGAGAAAGGGTATTATTTCAGAGTTTTATAACTCATTGACACTATTCTCAAGTGAAAACTCACAGAAAAGAATGAATTATTGGAAAGAAGACCTGCAAACTGAAATTTCAGAGGAACAATGGGAATTGGCTTGCACAGAAGCTCAAACCAAATCAATAAATGTACGTCTTAAATTGATACATTTTAAATGGTTAATGCGGATGTATGTTACACCGGTGGAGTTAAATAGATATAACAAAAACATACCAGATACGTGCACAAAATGTATGGAAAGTAAAGGAACCCTATTTCATTGTTTATGGGAATGTAGAAAAATTAGAATGTTTTGGGAAGAGGTGAGGGTAACGATAGAAAAAATAATTTCAAAACAATTCATATTGAACTCTGAAGAAGAAGGTGAATGATGTGTGTGGCCCTTGT
The DNA here is from genome assembly GCA_020510985.1 of Pholidichthys leucotaenia. Classification (NCBI taxonomy): domain Eukaryota; kingdom Metazoa; phylum Chordata; class Actinopteri; order Cichliformes; family Pholidichthyidae; genus Pholidichthys; species Pholidichthys leucotaenia. Next base: position 42,409,817 of record CM035840.1, on the reverse strand, counting down.
AAATTCCAAATTGGTGCATGTATAATATGTATACTTATGTAATGGATTACCTAGGCTAAACAGAGGAGCATTGTTGGTGACTTGCTTTTGTTAATGGTCGTTGGTGTTTTTAGTACATTTTTTTAAATTTTATTTTTAAATTACTTTAGTGTTAGTGTTTGATTGTTTGTGTCATGTTTGTTAAAAAAGGTTCAATAAAAAATATTGTGGAAAATAATAATAATAATAATAATAATAATTATTATTATTATTATTATTACTATTATTAACAGAAACCACAGCAAAAACAGTATGACTACATTATATGACTACATAATAATAATAACAAGACTGTCATAATTGTATTGACCATACATTGGGGCTAGGCCATTCCACCTTAAATGAACATCATGGTTTATCCACCTTATTCGTAGCCCCCATGATGCCTTGTGTGAATTCTGGCCGCAACTTCAAGTGCTAGTTTAGAAAGTGGGATTGTCACATAAACGGGACACTTCCTTGTAAAAAAAACAATGATTTTGGCATCAAAAATGCGGGAACACGGCCTTTTGCACCTCAAAAACAATAATATAATCATACCACTTCCCACAACTGTCGAGGGATGAGAAGATGACCTTAAAAGTGGCCTGGCAGAAAGTAGCTCCATTAGTTAGCTCTGCTGCTAAAATGCTAACGCTGTAAACAAATAAAAGCTCTGAGGTATATCAATGTTTCCACCGCAATAAAGTCAGTTGCATGTTGTTAAAATATGTTGGCCATAATCAAATTTACCTTGGAGCAGATGTAGAATCTAGCCAGAGCCACAAAGAACCACAACACCGTTCTTGGATGTTCTAATGTCGGGGTAAAATGGACAGCTGCAGCTGTTCGTTTTACCCCAAAATTAAAATGCGCATGCTGCTGTCATGCCGTGAATGCTTGTTATTTAACTTCACACGTACAGACCTTTTCTGACAATTGTTCAAAATTTTATTGATCTATTTTTTGTAATAATTTAAAAATTAATGCATGCTGAAGCTGCTAATATCAAGTCCATATTGTTCCAGTGCAGTGCAATGAATGCACTTTGGTCTTGATAAAACACAGTGGACCAATACCAGCAGATGACATGGTTCGTCAAATCATCACTGACTGTGGAAACTTCACACTAAACCTCAAGCAACTTAGATTCTGTGCCTCTCCACTTTTTCTCCAGACTCTGAGACTTTGATTTCCAAATGAAATGCAAAATTTACTTTTATCTAAACAGAGGTCATCTGCTGGTGTTGGTCCACGTCACGCCACATTGATACAGTAATTAATCCAAAAGGAGCCCAAAGTATTGAGTGTGTACATGGACATACTTTTCAGTCGGCCAAAATTTCTATCAAAAAACTATTTTTAAAATTAATTTTATGTAATATTATAATTTTTTGAGAAACTGAATTTGGGGTTTTCATGGGCTGTAAGCCATAACCATCAAAATTAAAATAAATAAACACTTGAAATATATCACTCTCTGTGTAATGACTCTATATAATATGAAAGTTAAATTTTTTTGAATTGAATTACCTCAGTAAATCAACTTTTTGTTGACATTATAATTTATTGAGATGCACCTGTACCTGGTGCTGTTGTCTGTCCTGTCTCTGTACCACCGATCACACGAACAGTCCTTTTTAGTTTTCAATGTATGATCTATGCAATGCTGTTGAAGCCAGCACAGATTTAGCTGAGGTTTAAGAGTCTCACACCACGAACAGCAGCAAGTACCAGAACTACACAAAAACATTCAAAAATACAAAAACTACAAGTGCTGAAATGATCTGCCACTTGACTGCAAAACAGGTTTGTGGACTATACATTAAAACAGATTTAAAACACTTTTAAAAATGCTACTTTAAATGCCCGACTACTCCACTCTTGCTGTCTGATTTAACACTACTTCAGCCGAAACCAGAAGTTGCGCCCATAATTGTTTCTACAGCAGCGCCCTCAGGAATCAGGTGGATTGAATCTTTCAGGTCGGTTTTCGTTTTTTTTTCCTTCTCTCTTCTCCATTACAGTTTACTGACAAGGTTCATAATTATTAAGCAATATTGCACAACAGTGCGGTATCATACCATTTTTTTGCAGTTATCAACTACAAATTCACATTGTTTGATGCAGCAAAATTCAGCCTCCACCATCACCCCTCGTTGTCGTCTTCCTGTACCAGCGTCCTATGTCCCGGTCTTCCTTTATTCTGATTGGCTGCTTAGAAAGGTCTGACATTGACAAGCGCAGCTGTACAGTAGTCTGATAAGTTTAACTTTTTTCGGCCCTGAACACCGCGACAAAAAGCGGCCACCACTCAAAGCACTTCAGTGCCAAGTGTGCTCAGTGCTGTAAACACTGGACTACATAGAGAATGAATAGAAAATAGTCGTCCACAGCAGGAAAAAATGAGTTTGGTGGACATGCCTCCTCATACTTTTTCTGCAAGTTTTGGCTTCTGGGTTGCCAAGGCATGTGGTTCTATGGCGTGACCATGCATGTAACTGAGTGGACACGTCTGAAAGAAGTAGTACATGAAAATTGCCAGATTAATATATAAAATAATATTCAAAAAATTCCTGCATCCACATTGTGATCTGAATCACCACCAAAATCTAATCATCTATTCCTCGTGCAATTACACACCTTTCCTGAAAATTTCATCAAAATCTGTTCATCACTTTTTGATTTATGTTGCAAACAGACAGACCAACCAACCTACCAACAGACAAACAACCAACCAATGCCACTGAACACATTACCTCCATCCTCCCTTGGCAGAGGTAATAATGGATTGCATTTATATAGCGCCTTTCATTCAAATTTTCAGGAAAGGTGCATAATGGCACACTGAACAGATGATTAGATTTTGGTGATAATCTCAAAATGCATACCTCTGCCAAGGTTCTTATCTTCTCATAGTGTTTACAACAATACTTCAATACTCCACTATTGGATGGATTTGGATGAAATTTTCACCAGAGGTGGTTCTTGGGCTACAGAGGAATCCATTACATTTTGGTGATGATCTAAGAATGGATACCTCAGCTAAGGCTCTTATCTTTCACAGTGTGATGGCAACAATACTCCAAAACTAATGGACAGATTTTGATGCAATTTTCACCAGGAGTGGCTTTCTAGTTTCATATAAATTCATTCAATACTTCACTCAGATCACCAATGGCCAGATGAAATATGTGGTGAACTGCATCCATCCACTTTCTTACTTATTACCTGTGGAGCGACAAAATACACTCACTGCGGAGAACGTTTTTGCTCTGAGTAGATTATAGAGAATAGGCATTGACGTCATGCCGCGCTGCATTCTGGGCCATCGTCAACATTTTTGAGGTCTGGCTTCTTGGTTTACCTGTAGTCTACAGCAGCTGCTAACGTGAACAGACATACATTCGATGGAACGCAGCAAATTGAAAATTAAAATTCCTTATTCAGAGAAGCTGAACAGGGAAGAAAAGGAGTGCTACCTCTCAAAAATTAAAGAAATAAACAGGATCGATCCATCTGAGCACAAGAAATGGACCACTGATCGCGACCAACTGCCTGGAGTCACGTTGTCAGAGGTGTTTGCCTACCTGGTTTGTGGGGTGAGCGCATACACCCATGAGAAATTTAAGAACTATAAATCATTAGTCCAGTGTGGAATAGCTCTGGGGTCTAGTTGGGTCTACTCGTGACCTCCGATTTTTTTTTTTAACTTATCGGTCCATGAAGCAAAAAAAGCTTGGGGACCACTCCTCTAAGTGAATTTTTATGGCAGCCATCCTTTGGACGTGGGCTGAAAGAGAGTGGGTGGGGGAGGTGACTGTTTCTAGCTGTTGTGGAGCCGACGTCAGCCTGTCCTGTTGGGCAGTCTCCCTTTTCAACTCTGCTCTGTGCTCTTTCATGCCTCCCGGCCCTGTATTAACTTTTACCCTGTTTTGCTCTGCTCCTCTTTTCTGTGACAGCCTCCTCCAAAAAAAGAAAAAAAAATGTATCCTGCTTTTTCATCATCGTGGGAGTGTTTAAAAAACACTGATATTTTTGGATGCATTTGAGACGGTTAAGGCGACATATTTTGCGACGCGTGCTGTCTGGCCGCTGGTGGGAGTGTGCACACACGTCTGTCTGTATGTGTGTGTGTGTGTGTGTGTGCTGTGCACAATACAGGGAGTAATGGAGAATTGACATGCTGTGTGAATAAGATAAACAACATAAGGCTGTTTAGTTTGTTTATAAAATAACAAGGTATAGAACTGTTCTGTAGGAAAGGTAACTTTAAATTCTGTTGTGATCTGATGCTATATAGAAAATAAAATTAATTAAAATTAACTTGACCTTTCAAAGGACACCCCCCAATAAAATGGTAGGGGAAACACTGGGGGACCCATGACCTCAAGCCCATTTTACACAGTATGCACCCTTTAAATAGCCCATAACTTCATATCAACCAGTGGAAAAATATTATATTTAAATGTCTGAGCAATGCATCTTATTTAAATAACTGAGCAACTTCATTATTATGATGATTACTACAGCTGAATATACACATGTTGTTTTAATCTGCAGTAAAAGATTCATCATAATTTCTCTTACTTGCCTGTTTTTAGGTATAAGTCAGTATTTTTCAAGCAGGATTCCCTGGAATGTACAAGTTTTTGTGGTAAATTTTCTAATTTCACTTCTTAATTGGTCCAAAAAATTGGAAATAATTTCCCATTTTGGGGCATGAGTTCTGTAGGCACCCATGCACAACAACGGCAAGCTATTTTAAAAAAAATTTGGACCAATTAAGAAATGAAATTAGAAAATTTACCACAGAAACCTGAATCTGTCATGAATCCCTGGTTGAAAAACACTGGTATAAGTCATAATTTTTCATGCGTAATGTATATAAGAGCCAAAATAGAATGTCTAGAATGTGAAAATGTGTTTATTACGTGCTACCTACCTGCGGATGCTGTTCTTGGACTTCAGTTCAGCATTCAACACAATCATCCCCCAGCACCTAATAAAAACCTCAAGACACTTGGGACTCAGAACCTCTCTCTGTAACTGGGTGCTGGACTTTCTCACAGGGAGGCCACAGAATGTGCAGGTTGGCAGCAACACCTCCAAGACCATCACACTGAGTACAGGGACCCCACAAGGGTGCGTGCTCATCCCGCTGCTCTTCACCCTGCTGACCCATGACTGTGTACCAACCTACAGCACTAACGACATCAAGTTTGCGGATGACACGATGGTGGTGGACCTCATCACCAACAATGAGGAGGCCAACTACACTGCTTTCCAAATTATTATACAAATAGGATTTTAGTGTCATAAACATTCAATTTTTTTTCAATTAAACTCATGGATGGTATTGTGTCTCAGGTCTCTTTGGAGCACTGGTATCAGTTTCAGACACCTGTCATAATTACTTTGCCAGGTGAGCCCAATTAAAGGAAAACTACTTAAGAAGGATGTTCCACGATATTAAGCACGCCACAGGTTTCAAGCAATATGGGAAAGAAAAAGGCATCAAATAGTGCAATGCCTTGGACAAGGTATGAAAACATTAGCTATTTCACGAAAACTTAAGCGTGATCATTGTACATTACTGTGAAGAAATTTGTGGCTGATTCAGAGCACAGATGGGTTTGTGCAGATAAAGGCATAATGAGGAAGGCTCCTGCCAGACAAATTCATCTTATTAAGAGAGCAGCTGCTAAAATGCTACTACAAAGCAGCAAACAGGTATTTGAAGCTGCTGGTGCCTCTGGAGTCCCATGAACCTCAAGTTGTAAGATCCTCCAGAGGCTTGCTGTTGTGCATAAACCTACTATTTGGCCACCCCTAACCAATGCTCACAAGCAGAAATGGTTGCAGTGGGCCCAGAAATACATGAAGACTAATTTTCAAACAGTCTTGTTTACTAATGAGTTCTGTGCAACCCTAGATGGTCCAGATGGATGGAGTAGTGGATGGTTGGTGGATGGCCACCATGTCCCAACAAGGCTGGAAAGTCAGCAAGGAGGTGGTGTAGTCATGTTTTGGGCCGGAATCATGGGGAGAGAGCTGGTAGGCCCCTTTAGGTTTCCTGAAGGTGTGAAAATTGCCTCAGCAAAGTCTATAGAGTTTCTGACTGACTGCTTTCTTCCATGGTACAAAAAGAAGAACTGTGCCTTTCCTAGCAAAATTATCTTCTTGCATAACAATATACCATCTCATGCTGCAAAGAATACCTCTGTGTCATTGGTTGCTATTGGCATAAAAGGAGAGAAACTCATGGTGTAGCCTCCATCCTCCCCTGACCTCAACCCTACTGAGAACCTTTGGAGCCTCCTCAAACGAAAGATCTATGAGGGTGGGAGGCAGTTCACATCAAAACAGCAGTGGGAGGCTATTCTGACATCTTGCAGAGAAATTCAAGCAGAAACTCTCCAAAAACTCGCAAGTTCAATGGATCCAAGAATTGTGAAGATTATATCAAAGAATGGGTCCTATGTTAACATCTAACTGAGCCTGTTGAGATGTTTTTGATTGAAATAGCTTTTGATTTCAGTAAATATGACCTCCTACTGCTGCAAATTCAACAAATGACCATTTTCAGTTCTTTACAACTAATAAAATATTTTGAATCTCTGTTGTGCATAATAATTTGGAGCAGTGCATTTTGAGTTTTTTTATTTTTGCAAAAAAAAAATGTCATCATTGGGCGGTTTGTTCAATAAAATTTGAATTATGCTCTAACGGTTGATGACTTGAAAGTTATACTGACTGTCATTTGCATTGACTGTTTAGGAAACTCAGAGATAAATATCATTTGCATAATAATTTGGAATGCCGTGTGCAGAAATGAGGTGAGCCAACTGGTCCAGTGGTGTAAAGACAATCTCTTCCTGAACGTGGAAAAAACCAAGGAGATTGTGGTTGACTTCAGGAAAGGACACACACAGCATCCCCCTCTGATTATCGATAGAGCAGCTGTGGAAAGGGTGAGCAGCACCACGTTCCTGGGGGTGCACATCTCTGAGGACCTCTCCTGGTCCAACAACACCACATCACTAGCCAAGAAGGCTCAAACTACTGTGGCTTCAGTAATGTCTTTGTCACTGCCTTTCACTTGTGAATGTGAATATCCACGCCTATAATCAGTTTTTGAGTTGACAAAGGCAATAAATTTCTCTGAGTAAGAAATAGCTCAAAAATTACTGTTAATTCAGAGCAGTTTGTTTAAAAAAATATAATCCATCGTGCTGAAGGACTGCTATGATACAGTATTGTGGCCCCGACTAAAAAGTATAATCTCCCCTAATCTCCAGGCATCCATAACTTTTTGAATGACGCAAACACTGTTTGGATCCAAAAACAAACATCTGTGCATTCACATTATTCCTGGAAACATCCATCAGTAGCTGCAGCTTTGTGGACAAGAGGTCTCTCAGATCAGGACTGTCTCGACTGTGTAAACATGGACGGTTTTAATTATTTATTTTTAAATTTGAGTCAGAGTTGTTCCACACATGGTGGATTAGTGCATGAAATGTTCATGAATGTAATAAAGGACAAAGCAAACATTCTCTTTTGTTTTACAGTTTATAAAAAATCATTATACCTGTTTATCTATATTGGCTGCAGCTGTCTCTGTCACAAAATCATCTGTGTCAATGGATAATTAACCTAAACTCTTACAGTATATACAGACATTGACAAATTTGTCGGTAACCTTCCATTAAAGAAAGAAGATCCCACAGTGCTCACTGAAATTACTTGAAACTGACAAAAGCAATAATACATAACATTTTTTCTGAAAATTTACTAATGAAAAGCAAACATTGTTTTTGAATTTTGGTTCAGCAGAATCATTTTAAAAAACAAACTAATGAAACTGGCCTGGACAAAAATGATGATACCCTTAATATTTTGTTGCACAACCTTTTGATGCAACCACTGCAATCAAGCAATTTCTGTAACTCTCAATGAAACTTCTGTACCTGTTAACAGGTATTTTGGCCCACTCCTGAACAAACTGCTCCAGCTGTCTCAGGTTTGAAGCGTACCTTCTCCAGACTGCACGTTTCAGCTCCTACCATGGATGTTCAATAGGATTTCAATCAGGGCACATGGAAGGTCACTTCAAAACAGTCCAATGTTTTGCTCTCTGGATCATTATCCAAAATTATGTTGGCGGACCCATGACCTGTGACTGAAACCAAGCTTTCTGACACTGAGCAGCACATTTTACTCTAGAATGCCTTGATAGTCTTGAGATTCCATTGTATCCTGCACAGATTCAAGACACCATGTGCGAAAAGCAGCAAAGTAGCCCCAGAACATAACCATGTTTGACAGTAGCCACAGTGTTTGTTTTTTTTTTTTTAATTTGTATGCTTCATTTTTTTCTTTCTGTAAACATAGAGCTAATGTGACAGGGACTCAAATGCAGGCTGCTTCAGTTCCAACAATTTATTAATAAATGAAAACACCAAGGTGCTGACGCCTCGGTGTCTGTGGCATGGGGCGGCTGTAAAAAAACAAAAAAACAAAACTGTTACCTCTGCTGGCTTGGCATAGTTATTACAATACCCTTTTCCCCTAGCTGCAGTGACAGTAAAAGTGAGTTAAATTAGTGTATTTTGATAACACAGCCATATGTGTAAATTTTGCCAGACTGAGACAAACTGAAATGGTTTTTAAACTGTTTGCTCATGTTTACTCATGATTTGAGCCTCTTATTTACAAGCAGGCTGAGGATGAGTGTTGGGCTAGAAATAATTAATAAAACCTTACAGGAAGTCCTTTTTCCCAAGTATATTGCAGTCTATTATCTTTGAATTGATAATTGAAGCAAAACAAACTGGTCATTCAATTAGTAATGGACATATTTTTTTCTCCTGTAAGACAAATACAATACAATTTCCTGTCACTTTCTTCTTCAGTTTTTTTTTTTAAATTTGTTGTATATTTTACACAGACTTTCACCTTGAAATATTTTAAGCTTCTTTTATCATATTCAGTCCTGAAATTTTTATGTGCTAGTCTTTGAATTGTAGACATGAATAAAATAACTGATTTGTGTTCTTGGTAAACTGGATTTAGTTGAAGTATTTTTTTTTAATTAATTCATTTATCTGGATGGAAGAAAAATCCAAGTTCCTGTTAAAATGATCAGCTTTTTACCAGGGGGAGAAAAAGCTTTTTTTAAGGCTGCAGTGATATTAGGGCTCCCCATCAAAGATAAAGTTGTTTAACTGAGTTGTTGCACATACATGAGCTAATTATTACATTTAAAAAGAATAGAAAACCCCCGGAATTTCCCCATTGTGGGACTAATAAAGGCTTATCTTATCTTAAAACAGTGGTGATCTATTTTGCATAAATTGCCACTGAGGGGGTACTTTATGCTCAGCTTATAAAGAGTTTAGTTGAAGAGTTGAACTGACGTTAGCATTCATTACCTCTATGCTAACAGTCTGTGCAGTGATCTGTGGACACCAGTCTTTATCAGAGAAAAAAAAAAATCAGAGAACAGCAGGATCAGACTTGAGACCTTTTTATCTGATGAATCATCAGTCCCTCTGACTCACCCCCCCCCAAAAAAAATCTCATTGTTAATATAAAAGACCATTGCATACGTTAGCATCGCAGTCAGCTGTTGAAGATGTCATAAGATAAAGCAGGTGATCTCTTCTCGTTTTGACCACATAAAATATACCACTACAGTTGGGGTAATCTAATAATGACCGCCCTTACATCTGTTTTTAGTTTTGGTCTAATAATCCTCCATTAACCTGGTGTTTGTAAAAACTCTCCACAGCAGCTAATGCAAACCTCTGAGCACTAAGCTTACTAACCAACCTAGTGATGTCAGGGAAGCGGTCCATCATGTGCTGTAAGAAAAGTCGCACTGCCGTCTCTAGTGGCCCGGTATAGTTATTACAATTCCTTTTTTCAAGGCTGCATTGACAGAAATGGTGAGTTAAATTTGTGTTTATTTTAAAAACAAATACTTATTTCGCAATTCTGGCAAATTAAAAGTCGAGAAAATATGATGATGCAATGATATAAGCCTTTAGTTCCACTTAATTTTTACTGGGCAAGCTGAAACAGAGAGGCAGACGGACAGATACACACACACAGAGACGCACTAACTGATTACTGTATGCCTGTGAGTATCGCTAAGGCATAACAAATGCATCTCGTGGGCTGAAAATAACATGAGCCAAGGAAGGCTGAACACACAGTGGTGAAAGTAATCCAAACCATGACAGGGTAAAAATAGAATGAATCCTAAAAGCTGATGCAAAGAGCAGACAAACAGCGGAAACTAAAATATTGAAGTGATAATTAACAAACCCCGAACAGCTGGGCAAGATTACATAACAGGAAAGTAAATAGCAAATCATAACTCAAGATAGGAAAGGGAAACTATCACAACAAAACTAGACAGGAGCAAAACCAGAAGCATTTCAAAACTAGAAAAGCACTCAGGGAGCGCATACCTCCACCAAGGCTCCTTCTGTTCCTCATGGATCACCTCCAGAATGTAATGAGTTTGTGTGTAGGCCACGAGTCAGTTCCGGTAAAAAATTGCATCAAAGTATATCCATTTGTTTTGGTGGATTTTTGCAAACACACTGTGAAGAGATAAAGAGCCTTGGTGGAGGTATGCATTCTCAGATCATCAACAAAATGTAATGGGTTCGAGACTTCCGGTCTGGACGCCATGGTGATAGCAACTTAACGCTGAAGCTCCCAGACCCAATCCAGGAAAACATCTTCAAAATCAGACTTAATGGATTTTTGGAAGAATAAAAATCAAAAGACAAAAACACCATGCCTAACCAAAAACAGAAGAAACTGACATTCCCCAGGTCAGGACGCGCAGCGGCCGCAGAATCTGAACCGGAGGACCTCCGTTCAGAAGACGAGGAGCTGAACGTAGCTAACAAGAAGGTTAGCTTGAAATCGCTATTTGATGAATTATGACGATTTCGGGCCGAATTTCATGAATTCAGAGAGGAATTAAAAAGGACGAACAGCAGAGTGGAACAGGCCGAGAACCGAATCTTGGAAGCTGAAGAAAGAATTAAAGTGCTTGAAGATTCTATGCTGGATTTACACAAAAAACAGTCAAGGCTGGAGGCTAAGCTAACCGACCAAGAAGGAAGACAGAGACGAGACAACATTAGAATTCACGGTCTGAAAGAAGGAGCTGAAGATAGTTTCAACACAATGGCGGAATGCGTGGAATCCTTACTGAGAGAGAAGTTGGATATTCCACAAACCACTGATTTGAAGATAGAAAAGGCCCATCGTACATTAGCCGCAAAGCCAGCGGCAGAAGCGCCCCCACGTTCGGTGGTGGTAAGATTCTCCGATTTCAAAATAAAACAAGAGGTTGTAAGACGGGCTTGGCAGAAAAAAGGATTTATGCATCAAGAGAGAAAAGTCTTTGTGGAGCACGATTACGCCCCGGAGGTACTTAAAAAGCGACGGGAATGTAACGACGCCAAAAAGGTGCTACAGGAACAGAATCTACGCTTTCAGACGCCATTTCCTGCGAAGTTAAGGGTCTTTTACGGTGAAGAGTCATGTCTCTATAATTCGGCGGAAGAAGCAACAATTGACATGGCGAGAAGAGGGCTCCCGGTATCGGTGTTTAAACCCGCAGCAGACCTGAGCGAGAGGATCAGAGCTCAAACGTGGTCCACTCAGAGACCTTCAAAATCCACGGGCCAGCAGCGGGAATCCCAGCCCCAGAGCTACAAAGATAAGCTTTCCAGTTCCAGGAAGGAATAGCGACCTTTTTGTTTTTTTTCTTTTCAGACATTCTGCGCTTCCATCCCCCCTCCTACAAGGTAACAAACATTAAAGGAGATGCAGAATCAGCATGTGGTAAAACCTTTCATGGAGCAGTTATAGCATTAGAAACAAATGTCTTCTTAATTTAAAGGAAAAAAAAATCTTGTTAAAATAGAAATGTGACAATGACCCACATGTTCTCCCCACACTAACAAATACCGTATTAGAGTGAATGTTTGCTGTGATGGGGGTGGGAGGGTGCACACAATCTCATTAGGGTATAGGCATAAAAAAAAAAAATCATTACAAATTCGGATTGGGATCTGAAATTCACGTTAAAAACATGGGACAACTTACAGGGGTAAGAGAGGGCCCTCATCACGTAACAGAGTTTGAGGAATTTCCCTCAGCCTACACTCCATCAGGGCTCTTACAGGGTCTTTAAAGAGACCCCAGCTCAGGAAGTTTTTTTGACAGTTTTTTGTTTTAAAGTTTCGTACACTATGTTCTTAATGTTTTTATGTTCTTAATGTTCTTTCAGTTTCTGAGTAGCAAAAAAGAGGGCCACCACACTGTTATACTAAATAAGAAAATACAATGGAGAAACAGGGTGTAACCAAAATATAATGTAAAAGGGATCCTGAATCCAGTTAAAAGAGCCAAGATTCTACGCAAAATGAAAAAAGACAAAGCAGAAATAATATTTTTACAAGAAACCCACCTAACAGACATGGAACACACTAAACTCAATAGACAAGGGTTTAAAATGATCTCTTCATCTTCATATAAGTCAGGGAGGAGGAGGGGAGTAGCGACATTGATATCAACCAAAATTACATTTGAAAAAAAATCAGAACACAAAGATAAAGAAGGGAGGTACAGTTTGGTAATTGGGCGGCTAGAGGGAGAAGATGTCACCCTGCTGAATGTATATGCACCACCAGAACTCAGAAAGGATTTATTGCCAAGTACATTAACAGTAAACAACTGATAACATACGAGGGATTTGACTTGACACAGAAAACGATCTGCATTTCTGGTGACGCGGCAGCGTCTGAAAAATGCGCCTGTCATCAGATGGGTACAGGATGCATAGGGAAGAAAAGGATAACACAATAGGAAAGAGCAAAAAACCATTGATTGTCAGAATACCGGTCATATATGATCAATATTATGATTACAAGAAAAAAAGCCCTCAATGCACAATTGGCAGACAAGAATGTACACAAAGACACAAAGGGAGCAGTGAGTGAATGATCTTTTTCATCAGTTTTTTTGAGTCAGTGTGGGTGTAGTGTTGAGTGTAGGTGTTTGTATCAGTTAAGAACAACAAAGTCTCTTTGGCAGGAGATGTTTTGTTTTAGCGGCTGGCATTTGTCCTTGAGCCATGCAGCTGGCTGTCCGTAGAGTCAATGCAGCTCAAATGTTTTGGAAACAAAAAACTGCAGATAATCTGGAGGACTTGTGTGAGGGGGTCAGATTAGTCGAATAGTACTGATCCCAGAGAAAGAAACTTTATATTCTCTTACAGATTCAGTACTTTAATCCTTCAGTGCTGGACGTTGAATCCTTCATGGACGGCTCTCAGCGTGATCATGATGTAATCCATTTTCCTAGACAGTTCTCCATTTGCCGCTGTCAGAGTCCTCTCCATTTTTTCAATTTGATGGTTAAGCCTCGCCTGGCCAGCATTTTGATAGGCTATGTCCATCTTCATCAATTTACGGTACACCAGGACAATCCCAGATCCAATCAGAACGATCCCGATGACCATTGCTACGAAGACGTACAAATCTTCGACATCTTCGATAGAAAGATCAGACAGGCACAAGAGTTTCCAATTACTTGTGTCCCTCAAATAGCCCGCAGCCGCAGTTCCTGCCGGGCAAACTACCTCCCCCGGGGCACTTTTCCTCATTGAAAAAATAGTGTCAATTGCGTTCAAAGCCCAGCTTATTAAATCCATAATTTCGTTCGATAATCAGCAGTAGAGACACGCAGACAGACGATAGCAAGCTGGGATCCAGTCAGTTAGGGGAGGAAGGAGATAAAAAGTCAGAGCTGGAGAGAAGGAAAAAGCGTCTGCTCTCTTTGGGAGGCGGAAGTGAAGGAGGGGCTAAATGGGGGCTAAATGGAAATTTTATAAAAATATATTCGACCTAATGATAACTAAAGCCCAAGGTTTAGTGATATGTGGTGGAGACTTCAATCTAAGACTGAATCCATACTGGGATGCAACAGGTAATTCTTCACATCAAAATAACACTCAAAGTAGGAAAACTCGGATGCTATTAAAAGAAATGGGAATCTGTGACGTGTGGAGGGAACTCAACCCCAATGTAAAAGATTATACTTTTTATTCAACGCCACATTCATCTTACTCAAGGATTGATTACTTTTTTATGTTTAATAGAGACATTGGAAGAGTAAAAACATGTAAAATAGGACTGATGGATCTCTCTGACCACAGTCCGATCTATATGGACTTAAACATCCAAAAATACACAAATAATACATTTTCCTGGAGGTTGAATTCAAATGTCCTGAAAGGACCACTGAAAGATGAATTGGAATCAGATATTCTCAGATATTTGGAAGAAAACGATAATGGAGAAGTATCCCCTTCAATACTGTGGGATGCGTGCAAAGCTGTAATAAGGGGAAAAATTATTGCAAAACTGGCATCCCAAAAGAAACTGAGACAAGAAAAACTAATCACATTAGAGTCAGAACTCAAGAACCTAGAAAAAGCACACAAAGGCAACACTCATTCTAATGACTCGCTCAAGATTAAAGAAATTAAAAATCAAATAAATGAGATCTACACAATAGAAATCCAGAAGAAACTTACATTTCTGAAACAAAAACACTATGAAGCAGGCAGTAAATCGGCAAAATTACTAGCCTATAAATTGAGGAAACATCAAACAGAAAGAGCAATCTACAAAATCAGAGACCCAGTATCAAAGGAAATAAAATTCAGAATTCAGGATATTCTTAAAAGCTTCGAGAATTACTATAAGAACTTATACTCCCACAAAAAATATAAAAACGCATCTGAGACATTCCTAAACACATTAAACCTCCCCCAACTTACGGAGTCACAAAATAAAACACTACTGTCAGAAATACAACCTAAAGAATTGGAAAAAGCAATTATGAAACTTAAAGCTAACAAATCCCCAGGAGCAGATGGCTATACAGCAGAGTGGTACAAAACCTTTAAACAGCAACTATCTCCTCTCCTCCTGAAAACATTTAACTATGTCCTCCACACAGGGGAAATCCCCCCCTGCTGGAGAGAAGGGGTCATTGCAGTTATACCTAAACCTGAAAAGGATAAACTAGAATGCTCCAACTACAGACCAATCAGTGTATTAAATCAGGACTATAAGCTTTTTACCATTATCCTTGCCAAAAGGTTAGAAAACATACTGACAGACTTAATTCACTTAGACCAAACAGGTTTTATAAGACAAAGACAGACACAAGACAACATTAGACGCACTTTACACATAATTCATCATATAAAAAAATATAACTTAAATGCAGTCGTATTGGGATTAGATGCTGAAAAAGCATTCGATTCGGTTGACTGGTCTTTCCTATATAGAATCTTATCCAGTTTCAACTTTCATAACAACTTCATTAGAACTATACAGGCATTATATAAAAAACCAACAGCTAAAATAAGGATTAACGGTAATTTATCATCATCTTTTGAGCTGGAAAGAGGATGTCGTCAGGGCTGCCCCCTGTCTCCACTGCTCTTTGCAATCTTCATAGAACCTCTGAGCCAATGGATAAAACAAAATCAAGAAATTCAAGGTATTACACTTGGTCAGAAGGAACATAAAATAGCACTCTTTGCTGATGACATTTTAATATACCTAGGGCAGCCGGACACTTCTTTACCAGAACTAATCTCAGTTTTTTCAGACTATGGAGATTTATCGGGGTACAAATTAAACATGCATAAAACCCAAGTTTTAACATTCAACTACTAATAATACCAAATCATTATTCACTAAGTGAACTCAAAACTAACTGGGAGATGGAATCTATGAAATATCTGGGGGTCAATATCCCGAGACAACTCAACAAAATTATAACACTAAACTATGATCCACTGGTGACAAAAATAAAATCTGACCTAGCAAGATGGAATATGATACCATTCTTAGGTACTGCACAAAGAATTGAAGCAGTCAAAATGAATATACTTCCACGTCTTCTATACCTTTTCCAAACAATACCGGTAGAACCTCCCAAAAAAACATGGCAGGAGCTGGACAGAAGGATCTCAAGATTCATATGGCAGGACAAGAGACCTAGAATCAGATATAGAACCTTACAGCTAAACAAAGACAAAGGTGGGCTCGCGCTGCCAAATATGACTGGCGCCTAGCGGCTGCCCCGGCCTTGGATGCGCTCTGCAGAGCGTGCCCAAATGCCAAGTCACGTTTCGTTACCTTATGTGTAATGACAATAAAGTTGAATCTCATCTCTCATCTCATCAGGGACTATTTTAAAGCCGCACAAATTAAAAGTTTAATAGAGATATGTAACCCAGTCTACACTTAACAATGGAAGGAGATCGAATGCCAAATAACAAGTGACATCCCCCTACAGGCGATAATAGGGAACAATGCCTTACCTAAACTCTTGAATAACACTAACCCGTGGATAGAGACCCCGCTAAAAATTTGGTTTAAGATAGTCAGAGAGAATCAAGCTAAAGAGCCCTATCGACTTCTGCAATGGACTGCCTATGATCAAGACTTTACCCCCAATAAAACAGACACTAGATTTAAAGAGTGGAAAGAGAAGGGGCTGATAAAATATTACGATTTTTTTAAGGGGCAAACTTTAAGAAGTTTTGAAGATTTGAAAAAACAAGGTCTAATAAATCAAGATCTTTACAGGTTCTTTCAGCTTAGACACCACATAAACAATATACTTAAAAAGGAGGATTTGGAAAGGGCCCAGTCAGGTGTTCTGAAGGTCTTCTTAATGGCATATAAAGGGATCCCAGGGATCAGATACATTTCTAAAATATACCAAGGTCTTCAAGACTTAAAAGGAGACAACACATCATATATAAAAGAGAGATGGGAAAAAGAGGGGAATTTCACTTTACAACTGGAAATATGGGAAAAGCTAAATAAACAGCAATGGAAAAGTACCTCATCTCTGCAGTGGAGAGAATTTGGATGGAAAAATTTGGTAAGATTTTTCAGAACACCTGCACAAAACAAATTTACCCATAAGGGGTTGAACTGTTGGCGCTTGTGTGGTGAAAAGACTGCAAATCATTTTCATGTGTTTTAGTCATGCCCAGTTATCCACCAATATTGGACCAATGTACAGACAATATTGGGGAAAATATTCAAAATAACAGTTCCCTTTTCTTTTGTAACTTTGTATTTGAGTTTACTACCGGACCCACTGGAAAGACAAGGAGATAAATACTTATTCAATGTTTTAATACTGGCAAGTAAAAAAGCCCTAACTAAAAAATGGATGCTGAAGGACTGTCCTACACCTGAAGATTGGACTAACGGGATTCAAGACATTTACTCGATAGAAAAGTTGACATTCGCACTGAGACAGGACATGGATGGGTTCTTGAACTCTTGGCAACCCTGGATCGCATATGTGTCTTCCATTAGATCTAATCCTTGACAAATACCATTTCAATAATGGCACCGCTCTTTGTTCCAACGCTACTCAGATGCTCTTTTACTTTTAATTACTTAATTTTCTGTTTGTTTGTTTTTTGCTGTTCTGTTTGTTTGTTTGTTTGTTTTTTATTTTATTCTCTTTAATTTCACTTTTTCTTTCACTTTAAAAAAAAAAAGGGGGTGTTGTAATAATTATCCTACCAATGTTGTCAAATAGCAAAAAATAAGGGAACGTGATGAAAATGTAAACAATGCAATGCTGTAATGACCTGTATACCCTTTACAAAAACTTAAATAAAAAAAAAAAATGTAATGGGTTCATCCTTGGCCCAAGGGTGATCTCTGGTGAAAATTGCATCAAAATCCATCCAGTAATTTTTGCGTAATCCTACTAACATACAGACAAACAAACAAACTACCCTGATTACATAACCTCCTTGGCTAAGGTCATAAGACCAAAACTAAGACTGGGCATGAAACAATTCCAAAAATAACTAAAGTCTAGCAGGAACTAATAATAACAGTAAATATCAAACATGACTCAGAAGGTCGCTCATGATACAAATACTCCAGTTTTGTCTCATCAGTCCAAAGGACAACCTCCCAGAAACTTTGGGGCTTGTCAGCTTGTATTTGGGCTGGCTTTTTTATGTTTTTTTTTTTTTTTTCTGTCAACAGTGGAACTCTCCTGGTCTTCTTCCATGGAGTCCATTATTGTTCAAAATGCAACCTATGTTACAATTAGAAAGTGACATGCCTTGACCTTAGAGTTCAGCTTGAATGATTTAGGATGACTTCCTAGGCTGTTTTTCTACAATACGCACTTCCGTACAATACGCACATCCATGTCCTGGGAGGTTGGCTACAGTCCCCTGAACCTTATACTTTTTAATAATATTGGAAACTGTGGTCACAGGAACATCAAGCTGCTCGGAGATGGTCCTATAGTCTACCTTTAACATGCTTGTCTATAATTTTCTGTCACGAACCGAGCCGGTGGGGTCCTTTAGGCTCGGTTCTGACCGCTCTTTATGGCTCAGGTATCGGGTTATTTATGTATTGTGCTATCTTTTAAGTTCTTGTTGTTTTTATGTCTTTGTTCCTTTTTTTTCCGTCCCTTTAGCCACCGCTCTGGCCGGCGACTGTTAGGCAGCCTCTTTGACCTACATTCGCGAGGAAAGCCGGATGCAGCCACCCACTGCATCTAGTCTCGCCTTGCCGGGCTCCGCCGCTCCCGGCAACCCTGGCCCTTTGTCTTTCTGTCCTGTCTCTGAGCTCTCTCTCAGGGTCGCCGGAGAGCTGCCAACACCACCTGAGGCCACCGAG
The DNA here is from genome assembly GCA_020510985.1 of Pholidichthys leucotaenia. Taxonomy (NCBI): domain Eukaryota; kingdom Metazoa; phylum Chordata; class Actinopteri; order Cichliformes; family Pholidichthyidae; genus Pholidichthys; species Pholidichthys leucotaenia. Next base: position 42,391,005 of record CM035840.1, on the reverse strand, counting down.
GATCCAGGGTCATCGCCAGAGGTCTTGGAGAGTCCTTCTTCCCTCACTGGGGAGGTCACCGTGGGAACAATGGGGTCCCCGATGGGGACCACCGCAGGTGCAATGGTGCTCCAGCCGGAGCCCACTGTGGGTGTTGCAGAGCTCCAGCTGGAGTCCACCGCGGGTGCTGCGGAGCTCCAGTCAGGAGCCACCGTGGAAGTTGCTGAGCTTCAGCTGGAGTCCACCGCGGGTGCTGCAGAGCTCCAGCTGGGAGCCACCGTGGGTGCTGCAGCACTCCAATCTGGAGCCATCGCGGGTGTTGCAGAGCTCCAGCCGGAGTCCACCGCGGGTGCTGCAGAGCTCCAGTTGGGAGCCACCACGGATGTTGCTGAGCTTCAGCTGGAGTCCACAGCGGGTGCTGCAGAGCTCCAATGGGGAGCCACCGCGGGTTCCACTGAGCTCCAGCCGGGAGCCACAGTGGGTGCAGCATTGGCCCAGTCAGGGTCCACCGAGGGTGCAGCGTTGGCCCGGTCGGGGTCCACTGCGGGTGCAGCTGTGTCCCAAGCCGGGACCACCGAGGGTGCTGCGGGTCAGCCTTAAGACGCCGTGGCCCCCTTCTCCTATATGTCCGACGCCGTGGGGGTTCCCTTCCTATGGTCCGGTCCCCCACCAGTGAGCCTCCCGGTGGCCAGGCCACCTCCTGCTTCACCCCACCAGTCCTGGTGGCTTAATAGTGCTGGCCGACCGCCGGAGGGATTGAGTGTCTGGGCAAGTTGGCCCGTGTTTTCCGGCAGGCCACCGGACTCTGTTCGCCGGACTGCCTGCTGGGCCTGGGACTCTGGGTGGCCTTACGAGCCTCCACACCTTTGGACTTGGGGGGGTTAATTGTGGGTCTTGGACGGGGTGTATTGTGTTCCCTCCTTGCCTGTTCCCCCTACCTCCCACCCAGGTTTGTGGTTGTTGTTCCTGCTGGTGGGGCGGGGGGGTCCTTCCCTTATGATGTTGCCATGGGTGTCTGGAATCCACCCCTAGAAGGGGGAGCTCTGTCACGAACCGAGCCGGTGTTGTCCTTTAGGCTTGGTTCTGACCATTCTCTGTGGCTCAGGTATAGGGTTATTTATGTATTGTGCTATCTTTTGAGTTCTTGTTGTTTTTAGTATAATACGCACATCCATGTCCTGGGAGGTTGGCTACAGTTCCATGACCCTTATACTTTTTAATAATATTGGAAACTGTGGTCACAGGAACATCGAGCTGCTTGGAGATGGTCCTATAGTCTACTTTTTTTTTGTAACTTAAGATTTTTATTCATTTTTCATTATATATATTGCATTCAGATCACAGTCTACATTTAAAAAAAAACAAAGGGGCTAGAGTAAAAAAGAAAAAGAAAAAAAAAAAAGGCGGGGGGGGACAAATGTTGGAGCATCAAGTTTTTAGTTTCCATCTCTTAATTCTTCTGGTTTTTCCAGCGTCTTTGGTTCTTCTTTCAATATCTGTCTCGTTGTTGCACTTTGTAGTGTGTCCATTTCCGCCATTTTTTTCCCCACAGTCCTTCTTGCATTCTTTGTCGATATGTTAGTTTTTCCATCATACGTATGTCCTCAATAATGTCAGTCCATTGCTCTTGGTCAGGAAGAACTTCTGATCGCCATTTTTTTGTGATTGTTTTTTTACATGCAATCAACAAGATTTTAACTAGATATCAGTCCTCAGCCTGTATAACATTGTCTCTTTTAAGATCACATAGGTACATCAGGTTACAGTTCATTGGTATATTATATCCTAATATCCTCTGTATTGTCACATGTATAGATTTCCAGAATGATGAGATTTTGCAGCATTTCCAAAACATATGTGAGTGGTCTGCATTTTGAGCCCCACATCCCCTCCAGCATAAAGATCGGGTATTTGTATATTTTCCTTGAATCTGTGGTGTAATGAAAAAGCGAATCAGGCTTTTCCATCCAAATTCCCTCCATGTTCTTGAATTTGTTGATGTGTGTTGTGTTTTCCATATTTCCTGCCAGCTTTCTTCTGTTATGTTTAAATTGAGCTCTTTCTCCCATTTCTCCTTTATATAGTTACTTGAATGATTGTTTGCCATAAGTTTCTGATATAGCTTTGAAATAATTCTTGTTTTATTTCCTGTATATGAGCTTAAAATGAATTGTATAATCTCGCTCACATCTGTTTGGAGGTTATGCCTAATCTTCTTCATATAATAGTCTCTCATCTGCAGATATCTGAAGAATTCCGATCTTTCTAGTTTAAATTTTCTCCTGATGTTTACAAAGCTCCCAAGATCTTTTTTTCCGATATTGCCCCATGCTGTGATTCCCTTGTTCACCAGATTTTTGTATCCCCTATCTTGTTTTGCCGGTTCAAACTGACTGTCAAATGCTACCCATTTCAATAGTTTTATGTCTTCCTTTATATTATACTTTTGTACTATTTTATACCACACTTCTAAAGTAAATTTAGTGATTGGGTCTATTTGTTTGATTTGCTTATATGCATCTTTATCTCCTATTATGCTTTGTACTGGGAGTCCCTCAATTTCCTTTTCCATTTCTTTCCATTTTGCCTCATATCCCTCGTCGCACCAACATATGATATATCTTATTTGTGCCGAGTAGTAATATTCTTTTAGACTCGGTAGGCCCATGCCTCCTTTCTCTTTTGGTAATTGGAGAGTTTTATATTTCACTCTTGGTTTTTTACCTCCCCAAACAAATCTCGATATCATCCTGTCCCACTTTGAGAATTGGGCATCTGGAATCTCTGTTGGTAGAGCCTGGAAGAGGTAAAGTAATCTAGGTTGTATGCTGATTTTGACTGTCTCAATTTTTGAATTCAGATCCATATTTAAGATTGACCATCTATCAATATCTTTTTTTATTTCTTGTTCCAACCTATCATAGTTTGCTTTATAGATTTTGCTTAGATCTTTAGGTATGTTCACTCCAAGGTATTTTATTTCTTTTTGTTTCCAGTTTAGTTTGATCTTATCAGTTATCTGGTCTAGAGGGTTATAGTGGAATGTCAGTATTTGTGTTTTTGTTATGTTTATCTTGTATCCTGATAATTTTCCAAAATTTTCTATCAAGTTCATCATTTCCATTATTGATTCATCTGGTTGTTCAAGGTAAACTATAATATCGTCTGCAAATAGCCCAATCTTGTGTTCCGCCCCCTTTATTGTTACACCTTTTAATTTCTTATTTTGTCGTATCGCTTGAGCCAATGGCTCTATGAACAGAGCAAACAAGGTGGGCGATAAGCAGCATCCCTGCCTAGTTGATCTTTGTATATTTACTTTGTCTGTTAAGCTACCGTTTATCTTGATTCTTGCCACAGGTTCTTGATACAGCGTCCTTATGCATTGTACTGATTTTTCGTTAAATCCAAAGCGTTCCAGCACACTATATAGGAATTTCCAGGTAACCCTGTCAAATGCTTTTTCTGCGTCTAAACTCATTATTACTGCGCTTTTCTTTTCTTTATGTATTTGATTAATTATATGTATTGTTCTCCTGATATTGTCATGTGTTTGGCGTCCCTCTATGAAACCAGTTTGATCATCTTCTATCAATTCCGTCAAGAATGTCTTTATTCGTTTACATATAATTGTTGTATATATTTTATAATCCACATTTAATAAAGAGATTGGCCTATAGTTTCCGCATTGTTCTCTATCTTTCCCTGGCTTTAAAATGACTGAAATAATGGCTTCGTTCCATGATGGAGGTATTTTGTTGTTGTTCAACGTCCAATTAAATGACTTTAGGAGCTGTGGCATGAGTTCTTCTATAAACAGTTTATAAAACTCAGATGGGTATCCATCACTACCTGGTGATTTACCGTTTTTAAGTGACTTAATCACATCTCTAATCTCTTGTGTTGTTATTTCTGCTGTTAGCTTTTCATTTTGTTGATTTCCTATTGATGGCAAGTCCAATGTGCATAGAAATTTTTTAATATCTTTAGTATTTGTTTCTTCAGGTTGCGAGTATAGTTCTTGGTAGAAATTATGGAATATTTCTTCGATGTTTTCTGGGTTAACTGTGGTTTTATTTGTGGTGGGGTCTTTAATCTTGTATACATTATTCATTGTTTGTTGTTTTCTTAACCGTTTTGCCAGCAGTTTTGTGGCTTTTGGTCCCGTTTCATAATATTTTTGCTTTAGATATCTATTTTTCCTTTCAATTTCATCCATTTGTGTTTCTTTTATCTTTATTTTTTTCTTCTTTAATTTCTTGATATATTTTTGGGTCATTTGTGCTTTGATGTTTATGTTCTAATTCCCTCAGTCTCTCACATCTTTGTTCATATGCTTCCAGTTTAGTCTTATTTGCTTTTCCTGTTTCAACAATTAATTTACCTCTTAACACGGCTTTTAGTGCATCCCATAGTATTGTTGGGTCCACTTCTTCATTGTCATTCTCTTGGATATATTCATTTATGTTTACTTTTATTCTTTCTTTCATTTTATCATCATTTAACAGTCCTACATTAAGTTTCCATGTTGTTTGTCGTTTTCTATTGTTTAAATTTATTTCCATGTATATAGGATTATGATCTGATATTTCTGCCCCTCCGATCCAACAATTTCTCACCCTGTGTCTGTCACCTTCATTCATAAGGAAGTAATCTATTCTAGAGTGTACTTTATGGACTGCTGAATAATGTGTATAGTCTTTTTCGAGTGGGTGCAGGTCCCTCCAAATGTCTACCATACCCATTTCTGCCAGTGAGGTTCTTATGAACTTTGTTACATGTTTTTTTGTCTTCTTAACACTTGTTGTATCAATTTCATGATCCATGACAGCATTTAAGTCTCCTCCACAAATTAGGACTCCTTCACTGTGTGTTGCTATGAGATCAAACAGATGTTGAAAAAAACCCTTGTCACTTTCTGGTGGGGCATAGATGTTCACTAATGTGATCTGCATTCCATCTATTCTACCCTTTATTATTACATACCTGCCTTCTTTATCCTGGATTTCCTGTTCACATTCAAATTGTATTTTATTTGAGATTAGTATCATAACCCCCCTTTTAGTTCCTCCCTTAAATGAACTGTAGTAGGAGTTCTTATAGCCAAATCTCTTTAGTTTCACATGTTCTGTCTTGCTCAAATGTGTCTCTTGCATAAATATAATTTCGGCTTTTTCCTTCTTGAATTTTCTTATTATTCTTTCCCTTTTAACAGGTGAGTTCAGACCATTCACGTTTAGTGTTATTATCTTAAGATTTTTACCCATAATCATGTTTTTCCATTTTTTTAACTTGTGCTCCTAGCCCCTTTAACAACAAAAATAACACATATTTATATAAAAACACATTAAAAAATCTCGACCTCCGTACTTTGGGCCTTTCTTCTGCCCACTGGTCCCTGTTGGTGGGTGGAGGGAATGTCCTCACCGAGTGTAGGGCCCTCCCTAGACCTGTATTTACTATCCAAGAAATAGTCATTAGTCTAGAAATGTCCAACAAATATCACTTAAACCTCTCCTAGCCATCTGTTTCTCTTTTACCTTGTCTTCTTGGCCTTCATTTCTTCTGTGTCTTTCTTAATCTTTGTTATAATCTAGGCTTTCAGTTGAAAGCCTTGTAGTCTTTCCTGGGCCCGCTGCTCCACGTCTCCCCCCGTCTTTTGCCGCTCACTCGCCTCCACTCCGGCTGTCGTGATGCGTTCAGGGCCGCTGCTGCTCCTACCGTTTCCTCCGGCACGTACACCTCAAGGCCCCGCTCCATCATGTCCTGCGCTGCCTCTCTGGCTGTGTTGTATGTCCTCATGCCGTTCTCCCAATGAATCCTCATCTTCGTTAGCGGCGTTTGGAATCTAATTTTTTTTTCTTTCAGCGTTTTTTTAATGTTGGCATATTTCTTCCGCTGCTGCACAATTTCTGCCGGGTAGTCATGATCAAAGAATATCTGCTTGTCGCCGATTCGTATCTTTTTTTTCCACGCTCGTGTCAGGATTCTTTCCTTTACATCATATTTCAGAAAGTTTACCACAACTGACCTGGGTGTAGAGCATGGGTTCGGGTTCTGTGCCGAGGCTCTGTGCGCTCATTGAATCTGCAGATCCGCTTCGCTGGGCAGTTCCAGCTCTTTTTTTAAGAACTGATCCATGAATTTCGTCATCGAGTTGCCTTCAATGCCCTCCGGGATCCCGAAGATGCGTATATTGCCCCGTCTGGACCTGCTCTCCAAGTCGGTTACTTTCTCCTGCATCCTCTGCATTTGTGCCGTCAGGGTCTGCAGCTGTTTGCTTGCCTCGCTATTCCAATCTTCCAGCTCTGATATTCGGGCCTGCGCTTCTGTCATACACGCCCGCTGGGAGCGCAGCTCCTCCATGTTTTCTGCTAGCTTGCGCTCCATTTCTCTTCGGAGGCCCATAATTTCCTCCTTAATCTCTTTTTTCAGCTCCTCCTTAAGAGCCGCTAAATCCTGTTGTAGCTGCCGTTTGAAGTCTCTCAACTCTTTTCCCAAACTGGCGATGCCAGTGTTCATGGTATCGAGTGTGTCCTCCATTTTCTCTGCTGCAGTCACCTCGTTTTTTTGGGCCCCGTGTTCAGCGGTTTCTCCTGCGTTGTTGAAGAGGAATTCTTTAATTTTACTCTGCTTTTGTCCTTGTGCCCGGCTCCTTCGTGTTTTCATCCCTTAGTTTATTGATCCGCTTATGTCGAGTTGGCCATTTACCGATGATTTTTAATCCGGCTAGGGAGAGCTTTCTGTTTAAGCGTTATGTCTCTCCGCCATCTTCCCGGAAGTCCCCCTATAGTCTACTTTTAACATGCTTGTGTATAATTTTCTGTCACAACCCGAGCCGGTGTTGTCCTTTAGGCTCAGTTCTGACCATTCTCTGTGGCTCAGGTATCGGGTTATTTATGTATTGTGCTATCTTTTGAGTTCTTGTTGTTTTTATGTCTTTGTTCCTTTTTTTTCCCGTGCCTGTAGCCACCGCTCTGGCCGGCGGCTGTTAGGCAGCCTCTTTGACCTACATTCGTGCGAGCGTTGTCTAACACTCGCCGGTCCGACCACGCCCCCTCTCTCTTGACAGCCAGCTGATTCTACTCCGGTAATTGTCTTTCGCACGCCTCGCCCAGGTGCACCCAATTTGTATTGCCAGCAATGCTTGTACTTAAGCAGCCTTTGCCAGTCAAGCATTGCTGGACCGTTGTTTTGTCTCTTGGATGAACCGTCATGTGTATGTGTTTTTGCCAAGCCGTTTGGGACTAACTCGGACTGCTTCAGTTTTTGTGAGTATAGACTGTGTGTGTATTTTTCCCGGTGTTCTTACCCAATGACTGTTGAGCTTCCTTGAGGACTCCTTGAGTGCCCTGTGCTATTTTGTGATTTTGTACAGTTGGGTTTTGTTTTGCTTTTGTTCAGTAAATGTGCTTGTGGTGTAACCTGCTCTTAAATCCATTCTTCCTTCCCCTCCTCGGTACGCTGCGTAAAAGCGCACAAGGAGGCTCATGACAATTTTCTTTCTGATTTCCCGAGACTACTCTCTCCTTAGCTTTCTGTGATCCATGTTCAGTGTAGTACACACCATGATACCAAACTGCACAGTAACTACTGTTCACCCTTTAAATAGGCAGACTGACTGATTGAAAGTTTGAAGACACCTGTGATGCTAATTACAGGAAACACCGTAGTTTAATATGTCCCTATGGTCAAATTATTTTCTATCTTTTCTAGGGTTATCATTTTTGTCCAGGCCAGTTTCATTAGTTTGTGTTTTAATATGATTCTTTTGAACCAAAATTCAAAAGCAATGTCTGATTTTCATTAGTTAAATTTCAGAAAATTTTTAATCATTATTACTTTTATCAGTTTCAAGTTATTTCAGTGACCATTGTAGGATTTTCATTCTTTAACGGAAGGTTTCCAACAAATTTGTCCACGTCTGTACAGTATCTCGGTTTATATTGTTTGGTGCTGTATTATATACCAGGAAGATGTCTAGTTGATGTCTTCTGCCTCTCCTCATCTCTGCTCCTGCTGTGAAGTGGATGGAGAAATGTGGTGCTTCCAAAAACCAGGGTTTGAAACTCTCCTCCTCAAGGAGCTGCAGAGACAGCAAGAATGTAGCCAGTACTGTGACACACTGCTCAAAGCAGGAGGTAACAGCCCAAAAGTTTTGCCTTTAAATTTTGTTATTTATAGTCTGTCTTAATGCAGGATATTTTCCCTCATTTTTACATCTTAATGTGTAAAAGTCTCCCTTTTTTGCCTCTTTGCTATTCTGCAGGCATATCTGTGCCTGTACACAGTTGCGTTCTCTCAGCCATCAGCCCGTACGTCTCCTCCGCTCTGTCCTCCTCACCGGCCCCTTCTGCGGGGCAGAAACGTCTCTTGGAGTTTCAGACTCTGGGCGCCTGCACCCTCCTTCACATGGTCAAGCTTCTTTACTTTGGACAGATGGAGGGGGAGGGGGAGGAGGAGAAGCAAGAAGCTGTTTCTGCAGTGGCCAGGCTGGGCATCCCCGGGCTGGTGGAGATGATGGGAAATGAGAGCATGAGCCAGAGAGGACAGAGCCAGTATGCAGAGATGGGAGTTCAGACTGAGGGGGAGGGGAGACAGATCAGGTGGAGGAGAGAGGTGAGGGATGGGAGCATTTTTCTCTGGAAGGAGACACTTTCAGAGAGTGGAAATGATGTGTGGACTCAAACTGAAGATCTGCAGGTAAACACAGCTTCCCCTATTCATCCGACAACCTCTTTGGAGACTATTGATATGGGAGTTCTCCAAAATTTAGGAGAGACAGACCAGCATCTGATCTCCCCTCAAATCGTTCCCATATCTCTCATCTACCTTCCAAATGAAAACCAAACACCTACTGCTCACATGGTCTTGATGCAAGAATTCACAGAAGGTGGAAACTCATCTGTTGCACATCCCTACACAACTGTCCCACCATCCCTCCCTCAAATTTCCACGCCAAAACTTCTGTGTGCCACTGACCCCCAGAGCTCATGTTCTGGCATAGATGATCCCGAAGAGTGGGAGGAGGAGCAGTTGCAACAGTTTCAAGGTAACATTCCATTATTCATCAATGACTTCATGAACCCAGACAATAAGGAGAAGACATCCCACCGTGGGAGACCAAGGATGAGGCAACGAGCTGGTGCGGGACGTGCAAGACGGGCTGGAACAGATGAGAGAAGATCTAGAAGACCACAAGCAAGAACTAGAGGGAGGGGATGGGGAGGGTTTGGTCAGGTGGCGCAGGAAGTGGGTTTGGGAAGGCTGCAAAAGCTGTTCCTGCCCAGGTGGGGGGTGAAGATGCCCAGGACAGGTCAGGGAGGAGGAGCCGCTGGCAGGAGGTTGTTCCGAAAGACCAGAGACCTTCTGAAAGGGAGCGGCCAGAGGAGAAGAGGGCCCCAGAAAATGTGGGAGTTCAGCCAAAGTGCAGATTTTAAACTGTGCTTCAAGGAAGGAGCTACCAGCAAACGTGGACGCAAAAAAACGGCACAGCAACTTGACCAGGTGAGCAAACTGTATCATGTTTGTGGCATCAACAGTTATGAACACAAAGACTGGATGGTGGCAATGTTTATTTATTTAGTTATGTATGAAAACGGTGTCCAGAGGGGGTATATTATGATGTGAGATGAATGGTTACGGCAATTTTTCTTTCAAGGTGTCATTTAATATTCAAGAATTATGGGAATATTTTAGTCAATAAAAATATTTTCCGAATGGTGGAACTGGGAGATAAATATATAGCAAAATCATTATTTCTGTTTCACTTTACTGTAACTACATACATTCATTGAATAAATTACAGTATGTTCACAGCTGATAAATAACATACATTTTCATGAATTAACATCTTTATCTTGATGTTTTCATATGAAAATGCATCAGGATGATCAGATTGCACAAATCAGCTTCTTCAAATGATCTGTTAAGCAAATCCATGATTTTTTTTAACCATTCCATTGCTTTTCCTCTCTATTCACTCATAATAATGACATAAAATATCTATAAACCCAATTTCACACACATGAGTAGGCTATGCAATGAATAAGTCCCTTGCTGTGATACTGCATAGCAGATGTGATTAATATGACATGTGGAATCACACAAAATAGTTATTTCAAAAATACTGTATTCTCTGTAGCCCCCATTGTATATCTAAGAAATCAGCAGCTAGTTAAAGTTGAATGCCATTAATATGATTTATATGCAGCAGCTGTCATGATCCATAGTATTAGGAATATTACAATTCATTATGACGGGGTACAACCGCCCTCGAAACTAATGTATTCTCTATAGCCTTGTATTCACCATAGCCCCTATAATATACTGGTTCCAATAACGATTACTACACAGGTACCTTGATAAACCTGTTCACCACCCATTTCCCAAATTTATAGTTTAACTGTGGATTAAACTCAGTGTGATGCTTTAAAGGGTGGTTTTCATCACTCCTGTTTGCATTCAAAGCATGTTGTGATGTTGGTGTATAGTGTGTAGCTCTGTATTTTTATGTACTGGGGTACCTGCAGTTACTGTAATGCTGTAACTTGAGTACTATTTGAGGACACTTAATGAAATTTTCACATCAAATTGCCAAAACATTACATGTTTCAAAGCAGACTTGGTTTTGGTTCTGTCATTGCTTTGATTTTTTTTTTGTACCTTTTTGGAACACAAACTGAGACCTTGAAAGAAAAACTGCCGTTAATAAGATATGTTAGGCTTGAAGTGCAAGTTTTCAGTGTCATAAATATTGTTGGTTACTGTCCTGGCATGTGTCCGCAGGGACCTTTTTTTCACTGATAGGAAGAGCCACTTCTGAACAGGGCTGGAGTGGGACCAATTTTCAGCCTAGGAGTTTCATGCCCAAGACAAGCTTTTTTTTTTTTTGCTTTTTTTTTTGCCAGTTGGCGGAAGTTGGAGCAAACGTTCTATTTCTGTCCAATAGTATTTATTGCAGTCATGTTTTGACAAGAATATTGAACTTAAATAATAGTTCACCTCAGTAAAGCCTCTGTCAGATAGATAAGAAACTGAAAGATAAATGACAAACTAGAAAATCAATTCAGTTCAGTGGCATAGAAATTTTACAGAAACAAAACCATTTGCTATTCATTAGACAACTTTAACCGAGTATTAATTTAATAATTTTGTTTTCTTTAAGGGTTAGGCTCTTGTATTTAGCACCTTGAGTTTATGGATGTGAAATGTGCTGTACACAAAACTGATTCAGCTATATTCATTAACTGATTTTTGAGTTTCCTGACAGACCTTTGTTTTCATTTTAATCTACAATGTCTGAACATCTGGGTTTCCTATAGGCCAGTACAGCTGTCAATGGTGACCTGTAGACGTCATTAATCCACAGTGAACAATTAACAACATAGTACCTTTACTTGTAAATATTATCTTTGAGTACACAGACATACAGCGGGGAAAATAAGTATTGAACACGTCAACATTTTTCTCAAACATATTTCTGATAGAGCCATTGACCTGTGATTTTCACCAGATATTAGTAACAACCCAAGTAATCAAAACATACAAAGAAATCAAGGCAACTGTGTTCACAAAACAAGTTATTCTTTATAAAGTGGAATGACACAGGGAATAAGTATTGAACACACTTGGTGAAATTCATTTAATATTTAGTAGAAAAGCCTTTGTTGGTAATAACAGCTTCCAGATGCCTCCTGTATGTAGAAATGAAGTGCAGGCATTGCTCAGGAGTAATTTTAGCCCATTCTTCCACACAGTCTTCAAATCTTGGTTCTGTAGGTGTCTTCTATGAACTCTGATCTTCAGTTCATTACATAGATTTTCAATTGGATTCAGGTCAAGTGACTGACTGGGCCATTCTAGCAGCTTTATTTTCCTTCTCTGGAGCCAGTTGAGAGTTTCTTTGGCTGTGTGTTTGGGATCATTGTCTTGCTGAAATGTCCACCCTTGTTTCATCTTCAGCATCTTGGCAGATGGCAACAGGTTCTTATCAAGGATGTCTCTTTACATTTGTCCATTCATCTTTCCTTCAATTTTATGAAGTCTGCCTGTACCATGTGCTGAAAAACACCCCCACACTATGATGCTTCCACCTCCAAACTTCACTGTTGGTATAGTGTTTTTAAGCTGATGTGCAGTGCCATTTCTCCTCCAAACATGCTGTGTGTTGTAGCATCCAAAAAGTTCAATTTTGGTCTCATCTGACCAGACTGTATTCTTCCAGTATTTTACTGGCTTGCCCAAATGTTGTGCAGCAAACTTTAAACAAGCTTCAACATGCTTTTTCTTCAGCAACGGAGTCTTGCGAGGTGAGCGGGCATATTGCCCATGTCGGTTGAGTGCATTACTTATTGTTTTCTTTGAAACAGCAGTACCTACTAACTCCAGGGACCTCATGTATAAATGATGTGCATGCACAAAAATACGGCGTACGCTGATTTTCATGCACAAAATGGGTTGTATAAAAACAAACTTGACATGAGAGTCTGCGGGCTGAGCTGCAAAGTTTCCACCTGCCGTGAGAAGTTGCGGGCACTCCGCAAAATTCTGTTTGACTCTTATCAGGTGAGGCTGTTAAACTACAAAACAGCTGAAACTCACAGAATGTGTTAAAATAACATTTCTACTTCAGTTAAAATGATTTGTCTACAAATTAGTGGTTGAAAAAGTGGCTTAGTTGATAGAGCACCCGCCCCACAACCGAGAGGTAGGAGGTTCAAGTCCCGACTGGGTCATACCAAAGACCATGTAAAAATGGTACTTCCTGCCTTCTAGCTTGGTGCTCAGCGTAATAGAATGGGGGAAGGAGAAATTGTTTGTGGAGGCGCCTTGCATGGCAGCGACCCCTCTGATTCTACATGTGATTAACATTGTAGATAGGAGAATTGTAATTTCGTTCTACTGTACATGATTGGCTGTATGAACTGAATGACAATAGAGGTGGCTTCTTCTTATTATTATTGTTATTATTACTACAAGATTTATCTCCACAACTCGGCTTATTGAGCGCAGTGAAACCCCAATGAACCCCAATGTAACACACTACGCCGCCAGGGACTCAAATCCTGCAGTGCCAGACGTGTCCCCCTGCTTAAGCCAGTACAAGTCCAGGCCCATCTGAAGTTTGCTAGAGAGCATTTGGATGATCCAGAAGAGGATTGGGAGAATGTCATATGGTCAGATGAAACCAAAATAGAACTTTATTGTAAAAACTCAGCTTGTCGTGTTTGGAGGAGAAAGAACACCATATCTACTGTGAAGCATGGGGGTGGGAACATCATGCTTTGGGGCTGTTTTTCTGCAAAGGGACCAGGACGACTGATCAGTGTAAAGGAAAGAATGAATGGGGCCATGTATCGTGAGATTTTGAGTGAAAACCTCCTTTCATCAGCAAGGGCATTGAAGATGAAACGTGGCTGGGTCTTTCAGCATGACAATGATCCCAAACACACCGCCCGGGCAACGAAGGAGTGGCTTCGTAAGAAGCATTTCAAGGTCCTGGAGTGGCCTAGCCAGTCTCCAGATCTCAACCCCATAGAAAATCTTTGGAGGGAGTTGAAAGTCCATGTTGCCCAGCGACAGCCCCAAAACATCACTGCTCTAGAGGAGATCTGCATGGAGGAATGGGCCAAAATACCAGCAACAGTGTGTGAAAACCTTGTGAAGACTTACAGAAAACGTTTGACCTCTGTCATTGCCAACAAAGGGTATATAACAAAGTATTGAGATGAACTTTTGTTATTGACCAAATACTTATTTTACCGAGGAATTTACCAATTAATTCATTAAAAATCCTTCAATGTGATTTTCTGGATTTTTTTTTTCTTATTTTGTCTCTCATAGTTGAGGTATACCTGTGATGAAAATTGGAGACCTCTCTCATCTTTTAAGTGGGAGAACTTGCACAATTGGTGGCTGACTAAATACTTTCTTGCCCCACTGTACATTGTCCATCCATCCATCCATCCATCCATCTTCTTCCGCTTAATCCTTTTCGGGTTGTGGGGGGGGGGGGGCTGGAGCCTATCCCAGCATCTTTGGGCGAGAGGCAGGGTATACCCTGGACAGATCGCCAGTCCATCGCAGGGCCAACACAGAGAGACAGACAACCATTCACTCTCACATCCATACCTAAGGACAATTTAGAATCCCCAGGTTTTTTTTTATACCAATTAACCTAACATGCATGTTTTTGGCATGTGGGAAGAAACCGGAGAAATCCCAGAGTAAACCCACGCAGACACATTGTGTTTAGAACAAAGCCTGTGTGGTACATTAACATGACATAACGGCAGCGCCACTTTCACACCCTTCTTCCAGCGGCTCCGGCATTTACTCCTCTCCCCGGGGGGCGTATAGTCCTTACTGTCCTGTCTGATACCCCCCCCCCCCCCCCGGTGACACCTCTGCTTTCGGTCCATTGTTCCCACCTTCCCCAGTTGCCTTCTTCTCTGGGTGGAGAAGTCCCACACCATGCCCCCACACTATCAATAAATGCCATTTTATTTTATTTCAGTCTGAGCCGGCTCCATTAACTGAGGGGTACACAAGATAAGATAAGATAAGCCTTTATTAGTCCCACAACGGGGAAATTCCAGGATTGCAACAGCACAGGGATAGCAACACTCAGAGCAACAATCAGAAGGCAAGAAAAAAAACAAGCAAGCAAGAGCAGCTAATAAACATATGTACGCATTACTATAAAATATATATATATACACACACACACAGACACACAGTGCAGAGCATTGTAGCTGGATGGAATAAATATATGAATATGTGAACACACAGTGCAGAGCATTGTAGCTAGATGGAATAAATATGTAAATATATAAACACCCACAGTACGGAGCATTGCAGCTAGGTGGAATAAATATGCAAGTATATAAACACACACAGTGCGGAGCAATGTAGCTAGATGGAATAATATGTAGATATATAAATATATAAACACCCACAGTACGGAGCATTGTAGCTAGATGGAATAAATATGCAAATATATAAACACACACAGTGCAGAGCATTGTTGCTAGATGGAATGAAACAGCATAACCGTCTACTTAGTTATCCTACATGGTATGATTATGTGCCCATACATATTCTCACCCTCCATAGCGACCGGTATGTTCCTAGTTGTATGCCGGAGAGGACCATTGTGTAAGTCTATTGCATCTTTTGCATTCAAAAAACTATTAGTTTGTTACGTCTTTTTGCTATCTCTGCGAGCAGCCCTGCTTAGGTTGTACAGTCTGACAGCCGTTGGTAGGAAGGACCTACGAAACCTCTCGGTTGTGCACCTGGGATGATGTAGTCTGCTGCTAAATGAGCTCCTCAGTGCATTCAGTATGTCCTGCATAGGGTGGAACTCGGACTCCAGCAGAGATGACAGTTTAGCCACCGTCCTTCTCTCTCCTATCTCCTCCATCGGATCAAGGCGCTGCCCCAGGACAGAGCTAGCTTTCTTAATCAGTTTGTTCAGTCTCTTCCTATCTGCTGCAGTAATGCCACTGCCCCAGCAGACCACTCCAAAAGTGATGGCTGATGCCACCACCGTGTCATAGAATGACTTCAGCAGCGCCCCTTGTACACCAAAAGACCTGAGTCTCCTCAGCAGGAACAGCCTGCGCTGTCCCTTCTTGTAGAGTGCATCAGTATTGTGTGACCAGTCTAGTTTATTGTTCAGATGAATACCCAGGTACTTATAGGATGTCACCATCTCGATGTCTGTTCCCTGTATATTTACTGGTACTGTGAGGGGCTGCCCATGCCTGCGGCAGTCCACCACCAGCTCCTTAGTTTTCCTCGCGTTGATCTGGAGGCAGTTCCGATGGCACCAGTCCACGAAGTCCTGGATAAGCCCTCTGTACTCAGCTTCATCTCCATTGGAGATGAGGCCAACGATCGCAGAGTCATCAGAGAACTTCTGTAGATGGCAGTGTGTTGTGTTGTGTGAGAAGTCCGCAGTATAAAGAGTGAACAGGAAGGGAGCCAGCACCGTTCCCTGGGGGGCCCCCGTGCTACTGATGATCGTGTCGGACACACAGTCCCGGGTTCTCACAAACTGAGGCCGGTTCGTGAGGTAGTCCAGGATCCATGATGACAGGTGCTGGTCCACCCCTGCGCGCAGCAGCTTGTCCTTCAGGATCATCGGTTGGATGGTGTTGAAAGCACTGGAGAAGTCAAAGAACATGATCCTCACCATATTCCCGGGCTTCTCCAGGTGGGACAGAGAACGGTGAAGGAGGAAGATCACCGCATCCTCCACCCCAATGCCATGCTGGTAGGCGAACTGGAGTGGATCCATCGCTGGTTCCACCAGGGGGCGGAGGTGAGCAAGGAGCAGTCTCTCCAGGGTCTTCATCAAGTGGGACGTCAAGGCCACCGGTCTGTAGCTGTTCAGGTCTTTGGGGTGGGAAGTTTTTGGTACAGGTACCACACAAGATGTTTTCCACAGCTGTGGTACCCTCCCCAGTTTCAGGCTCATGTTGAAGATATACGTCACAATCCCACACAGCTGGTCTGCACAGGACTTGAGGAGCTTTGCGCTGATGCCGTCCGGTCCCGGCGCCTTCCTCGCCTTGATCTTCCTCAGCTCCGTCCTCACCTGGGTCCTGGTCAGGGTCAGGATGGGGGGCTGTGTGTTGGGAGTGGGGGGGTGTTGGTAGAGTGGGGAGTGGGCAGCAGGACTTGATTTCTTTAGAGGCAGCAGTGGTTGTTGTGCAGTCAGGGGGGAGGGCGGTTGGTCAAATCTATTGAAAAACAGATTCAGGTTGTTCGCCCACTCCCTGCCCCCTGTGGCCTGGGGGGAGGTATTCTGGAGCCCCGAGATGGTTTTGAGGTTTCTCCAGACCCCGCTGATGTCGCTCTGTTGCAGCTTGTCCTCCATCTTCTTCCTGAAGCTGTCCTTGCCTTCTCTGATCATTCTCCTCAGCTCCCTCTGTACGGACTTCAGCATCTCCCTGTTCCCCGACCTGAAGATCCTCTTCTTCTCTCTCAGAAGTGTTTTTATCTCAGGGTTGATCCAGGGTTTGTTGTTTGAGTGACGCCGTATGGTCTTGGTGGGAACGGATTTGTCCACACAGAAGCTGAGGTAGCCCGTGAAGGTGTGAATGAGGCCATCGATGTCCTCACCATGTGGATCGCAGAGCTGCTTCCAGGCGGTGGCTTCAAAACAGCCCTTTAGGGTGTCCATTGTCTCCTCAGACCATAACTCCACAGTGTGCATGGCCGGAGGTTGTCTGTGCACTAGGGGTTTGTACACCGGCCGGAGATGAACCAAGTTGTGATCCGATCTCCCGAGTGGGGGTAGTTGTGATGAGGTGTACGCCTCCTTAGTGTTTGCGTAGAATAAATCCAGTGTTTTATTGTCTCTAGTGTGGCATGTGACATACTGGGTGAACGTGGGTAGAATGGGAGACAGTGAAACATGGTTGAAATCGCCTGAGATGAGGAGAAGAGCATCTGGGTGTTCTGTCTGCAGCCTGCTGGTTACTGAATGGATGACGTCACGTGCTGTCCCAGCGTTCGCCGTCGGATTTGCATAAACAACAATGCAGATCACGTGTGAGTGTTCTCTCGGGAGATATGTAGGCCTCATGCTAACAGCTAGCAACTCAATGTCTTTGCTGCAGTGTCGTTGTTTAACAGTGATATGTCCCGGTCTGCACCAGTTGTTGTTAACATACATGATCACTCCACCGCCCCTAGCCTTGCCACTGTCTGGTGTTCGGTCAGCTCGTATCATGTGAAAACCCTCCAGCTCAATGTTAGCATCTGCTGCTAGTTCAGTTAGCCACGTCTCAGTAAACAAAAGGAGAGAGCACTCCCGGTATGTGCTATCATAACGGGAGATAGCCGCTAGCTCATCTAACTTTCCCAGTATCGACCGTACATTTCCCATGACAACAGATGGAAGGGAGGGTCTGTACCTTATATTTTTAGCTGTTGCTTCTGCCTACACCCTTTCTGTCCAAAATATGTTGTCTTTTTCTCTTTCCTTTTCTTTTTTGTCTTATTACGATCTGACAGAAATAAAAAAAGAATGAATGAACTATCATTGTAACACAGTCTACTCGGTAAACTTAGGTTTATTGTTGATTCTGGAGGGTCAGAACAAATTTTTAAAAAAATTTCTGATCTCCACCTATATTATCAGTACCTCAGCATCACACTCCATGAAGTTATTATTACCTCCGCCAAGGGAGGAGGTTGTGTGAATCATGAAATGATGAGACTGAATGATTTCTCAGTATTGGTTTATTCCATCTCACGACCCACAGCTCTCTCTCTCAGTCAGGAAATAAGAAGAGGAAGAGCTGCAGTAAACCACATACATTTATACCCCTACATCCATCCATCCATCCATCTTCTACCGCTTTTCCGGAGGTCCGGGTCGCGGAGGCAGCAGTTCAAGCAGAGAAGCCCAGACTTCCCTCTCCCCAGCCACCTGCTCCAGCTCTTCAGAGGGGATACCAAGGCGTTCCCAGACCAGCTGGGAGACATAGTCTCTCCACCGAGTCCTGGGTCTGCCCCGGGGTCTCCTCCCAGTGGGACATGCCTGAAACACCTCAAGTGGGAGGCGTCCAGGAGGCATCCTAATCAGATGCCCATACCACCTCAACTGACTCCTTTCAATGTGGAGGAGCAGGATCAGGAGCTATGTTGTCCGGGGCACAGGAGCTATGTTGTCCGGGGCAATTTGCCTCTGATAGGGTCTCCCAAGACAAACTGGTCCTGGGTGAAGGGCCAGACTAAGAACGATCCAACAGACTCTCATGAATTGTATATCAAGGATTCAGTGTATCCCGCCCGGTATGGGGTTACCGGGGCCCCACCCTGGAGCCAGGCCTGGGGGAAGGGCTCGAAGGCTAGCGTCTGGTGGCCGGGTTTCCACCCATGGGACCCGGCCGGGCTCAGCCTGAAGGAGTTACATGGGTCCGCCCTCCAGTGGGCTCACCACCTGCAGGAGGGATCATGGGGGTCTGGTGCTATGTGGATCAGGTGGCGGTCAAAGGCGGAGACCTTGGCGGACTGATCCCAAGCTTTCTAAACTGGCTTTCTATACCCCTACATCAAACACAGAATCACATTTACATTTAATCACTCCTATTTACATTTAATCACTCCAGAGTCCTCTTGGCTCTTCTGTCTGACCCCAGGAGGTCAGACAGTCCTTTCAGGCCCTCGCTCCAGATCCTCTGACTTCCTCCCAAGTCCTCAGGTGGTCCAGACTCATTGTCCATCTGAGGCGTGATGTCAATACACACCGCAAGCTTAAAGTCCTTCTATGCTTGGGTCTCTGCAGTGGAATATGTGAGCTACATAATGTTACAGTTATGAACGCCACATCACTCCCCCCGAAACGCCAAAGAATGGACACATACCAACAACATCCTAACGGCCATACAGCATATGTCACCCCCCCCCCCCCTTTGCAGAATCTACAGCACCATCTATACAGTTTGATCACAACACACATCACTCTGCCCGTAGTATAGGCTTCAACCTCCTCCCGAATCTGCTGTACGCAGGTTTCACAGTCTGTGTTGTGCCGTCCTGCGGCGAACCTGTGGAATGAGGGGGAGAAGGGTTAATTGCCCCCTGTGAGGGATCCGGGGACCGTTCCCTGGGAGGTCTGCCGCGTCGAGTTGCACCCGCCAGTCGTACAGGTTCGTCACGCAACACAAAAGCAGGCTTTAATCTGTCAATACTGATTGTTTCTTTCCTGCTCCCCAAATCTAGCACAAAATATTTCTCCCCGGTTTCCAGCACTCGAAATGGACCATCGTAAGGTGGGCGGAGGCTGTGACGCTGAGCGTCGTGCCTGACAAAAACAAATTCTGCGTTTTGTAAAGCCTTGGGAACAAAAACACGCGGAAAAGTGTGATGAGCAGGGCCTGGGAGCATTTCTGCCCCCGTGCCACTTAGAGGTCCCCGCACCGGGGGGGGGGGGGGCCCTGGTGCCGCATGGGCTGGCAGGAACTCACCGGGCAGCCTGAGAGGTTGTGTAAAAACTAATTCAGCGGGTGAGGCATCTAAATCCTCTTTGGGTGCCGAACGCAACCCCAATAAAACCCATGGTAGTTTGTTTACCCAATCTACATCCGTGAGCGACGCTCTGAGGGCTGCCTTCAGTGACCTGTGAAAACGCTCGCATAAACCGTTGGCCTGGGGGTGATAAGCGGTAGTGCGGTGGACTGCCGCTCCTAAGCTGCTGGCCATTGCTGACCACAGCTCTGACACGAATTGAGGACCCCTATCGGACGTAATATCTGACGGGACCCCAAATCGCGCTACCCAGGCTGTTAAAAAAGCGCGAGCCACCTCTGCCGCTGTGGTCGATTGCAATGGGACCACTTCCGGCCAACGTGTGGTCCGGTCCACCATTGTCAAGAGATGTGTGAACCCTTGTGACGGCGGTAGGGGGCCCACTAGGTCTACGTGCACATGATCGAATCTCTTAGCCGGAATATGGAACGGTTCTAAAGGGGCCTTCGTGTGCCTGTGAACTTTGGCCCACTGACAAGCCATGCAGGCTTTAGCCCACTCCTTCACGTGCTTGCGCAGGTTCGGCCAAACAAACTTCTCCGCTACCATTTTCACCGAAGCGCGTACTCCCGGGTGCGCTAGGGAGTGCACCGCGTCAAAAATGCGACCGGCCACGGTCGCCCGGTGGACACGTCGCAGATTAGAGGGGGCAAACCGGTTTGTAAACTTTTGCTCTCCAGCCTTAACCCTGTTGGTCCAGACAGGAGCACGTGCACGTCCGTGTCTTCGCTCTGCTCCGCTGCCATGGCTGCATAATCTATCCCCACGTGCACCGGAGCCGCGTGCGCGTCCGCGCTGTTACCCCGCCCCGCGTCTGTGGCATTACAGTCCGCTTCCGCACAGACAGGCGCTGTTACCGCTCGTGAGAGACAGTCCGCTACTACATTGAGTTTACCGGCTACATGCTGTATATCCGTGGTGAATTCTGAAATTGCGGCCAGCTGCCTCTGCTGTCGGCCTGACCATGGTTCTGAAATTTTGGACATTGCAAAAGTGAGCGGTTTGTGGTCGACAAACGCGGTGAAACGCTGCCCTTCCAACCAGAACTGAAAATGGCGAATGGCCAGGTGGAGCGCTAGCAGCTCCCTGTCAAACGCGCTGTATTTCCGCTCAGCATCGCGCAGGGACCTGCTGAAAAAAGCGAGTGGCTGCCAAACTCCGGCGACCTGCTGCTCCACAACAGCCCCTATGGCCACATCTGACGCGTCTGTGGTTAGCGCTATGCGGGCTGATGGGTCTGGGTGAGCCAGCAGTGCTGCGTCTGCCAGTGCTTTTTTAACCTCTGTGAATGCGCGCTCCCGCTCTGGGAACCACTCGATCACATTGGAGGGCTTCTGCTTTTTAAGCGCGGCGTATAACGGTTGCATGAGCTGCACTGCGTGGGGTATGAAACGGTTATAAAAATTTACCATTCCTAAAAATTCTTGCAACGCTTTTACTGTTTGTGGCTGGGGAAACTCCGCCACTGCGCGTACTTTGGCCGGCAGAGGGACTGCTCCTCTGGGGAGACGCGGTGCCCTAAAAAATCGATTTGCGCTGCGCCAAAATGGCACTTGGCCGGGTTGATTGTCAACCCATGCGCTCCCAACCTCTGAAAAACTGTCGTGAGGTGTTTTTCGTGTTCCTCCTCGGAGGCGCTGGCGACTAAAATGTCGTCCAAGTAGACAAAAGCGAAAGGGAGGTCGCGCAACACGGCATCCATCATTTGTTGGAAGGTTTGTGCGGCGCCTTTAAGGCCAAAAGGCATGCGTAAAAACTCAAAAAGCCCGAACGGGGTTATTACCGCTGTCTTGGGAATGTCCTCTGGTCGGACCGGGACCTGATGATAACCGCGGACCAGGTCTATTTTAGAAAAAATGCGCGCTTTCGCTAAGTGCACTGAAAAATCCTGGATATGCGGAATTGGGTAGCAGTCCTGCGCTGTGGCATTGTTTAACCTGCGGTAATCGCCACAAGGTCTCCACGAGCCGTCAGCCTTAGGCACCATATGCAGGAGGGAAGCCCAGGCGCTTTTCGAGTGGCGAATTATGCCCAACCTTTCCAGGTTGGCGAACTCTTCGCGCGCAATGGAGAGCTTAGCTGCATCCAAGCGCTGAGCCTTCGCAAAAACTGGTGGGCCACTTGTGGTGATAAAGTGTTCCACCCCGTGCTTCGCCACCTTAGCTGAAAACGTGGGAACTGTGAGTGCTGGGAACTGGTTTAGAAGAGTGTGGAACTTACCTCCTGCTGTGGCGACGTTGGTCTGTACTGGCGGCGGGGACACTCGAGCTGCACAAGGGATGGAACAAAAAGAAAGTGCATTAACCAGGCGTCTATTAACCAGATCTACTAACAAGCCATGTGAGCACAAAAAGTCAGCGCCTAACATGTTGAAACTCACCACCGCCACTATGAAAGTCCATTCATAGGTGCGGCCGTGCAATGACAGGCGCAGAGTCCTTTTACCGAAAGTTTTGATAGACGAGCCGTTTGCAGCCGTTGCCCCGGCTCCGCGGGGGCCAGCCACACGATCCGCATAGGTCGCGGTGATGAAACTCCTCTGGGCTCCGGTGTCTACGAGGAATTGCCGTCCGGAGCCGGCGTCTGTCAGGCTTGTGCGTTTCCCTGTTTCTTGAAGCTGCATGGCGGGATGCATCTGTGCGCCTTCTCAGCGAAGCGTCGATGGTAAAAACAGAGGCCGTCCCCTCCTCTGCTTCGGGACCGCTCCGCTGCCGTCATCGCTGGGGTTGCTTCTTCTGCCGCTGGCTCTCCACTGCCCTCGGCCGCCGCGCCGAGGTCTGCTGCTGCCACTGAAGTCTCCTGCTCGTCGCAGGCGTCGAGGAGCCGCTCTACTTCCTTGGCCAGCGCGCGGAAGTCTTGCTGGTTCACACACCTCATGCCGGACAGGAGACCCCTCATGTGTGCTGAGAAGGTCCTCAGGAAGATGTGTTTGAACAGAAACGCGTCGTTGTCTGTCCCGATCATCTGCAGCATGTCCTCCATGAGGACGGTCGGCCTGCATCCTCCTCTGTCGCGCAGGTCCAGAAGCCGCCTAGCCCTCACCTCGGCTGATGGCACAAAACTCCCAATGAGGGCGGCTTTCAGCGCGTCGTACTTGCCAGCAGCGGGCGGCTGCTGCACCAGGCTCCGCACACATCGAGCTGTGCGGCTGTCGAGTCTTGCGATGACATTATGGAACTTGATGTCATCTGCTGATATTCCCCCGAGCACGAACCACGATTCCATGTGTTGGAACCATGAGTGTGGGTCATCTTGCCAGAACTCGGGGAGCTTAACTGAGCTTGCGCCCGTGCGGGCGGTCCCCGGTGAATCCGGGTCGGAGAAACGGTCTCCAAGCCTTTCCATGTATCTCACGTGTCGGTCACCAATGTGGGAATCATGAAATGATGAGACTGAATGATTTCTCAGTATTGGTTTATTCCATCTCACGACCCACAGCTCTCTCTCTCAGTCAGGAAATAAGAAGAGGAAGAGCTGCAGTAAACCACATACATTTATACCCCTACATCAAACACAGAATCACATTTACATTTAATCACTCCTATTTACATTTAATCACTCCAGAGTCCTCTTGGCTCTTCTGTCTGACCCCAGGAGGTCAGACAGTCCTTTCAGGCCCTCGCTCCAGATCCTCCAGATCCAGAAGGTAATGTTTTTAGTGGCGTTGGTTGGTTTGTCTGTCTGTTAGCAACGGATTTTGATGAAATTTTCATGAAAGGTGTGTAATGGCACGGGGAACAGATGATTAGATTTTATTGATGATCTGAGAGTGCATACCTCCACCAAGGGCTTTGTTTGTATTTGTGCAGCAGGATTACACTAAAAGTACTGGATGGATTTGGATGAAATTTTCACCAGAGGTGGTTCTTGGGCTAGAGAGGAATCCATTATATTTTGGTGATGATCCGAGAATGCATACCTCCACCAAGGCTCTTCTCACAGAATGTTAGCAACAATACTCCAAAACTACTGGATGGATTTGGATGAAATTTTCACCAGATGTGGGTCTTGGGCTACAAACAAACTCATTACATTTTGGTGATGATCTGACAACACATACCTCAGCCAAGGCTCAGCCTTAAATTAATGAACAGACTTTGATGCAGTTTTCAACAGAAATGGCTCTAAGCCTGCACACAAACCCATTACATTTTGGAAGTGATCCATGAGGGACAGAAGGAGCCTTGGCGGAGGTATGTGCTCTCCGAATGCTTTTCTAGTTAACCACTTGCACTCCGGGCAATTTTCCTAAAAATGCCAAAAAATAACGTGCCCAAACTAAATTGAAAGCTGTTCTTCAACCCTTTGCAGCATCTTCATGGGGTTGGTCTCATTTAAAAGAAAACACTTTGAATTTTTTGGCAAAAAAAACATAATCTCTCTACGTGCTCCGGCCATTGAGTTACAGTCATCTAAACATACTGAACTTGAAGAAAAAAAATTTGGACACGGTGTTTTTTTGGATACAAATGCTTGCAAATAACACACAGCTGTCCGATTCCGCTGGAAAATGCAACAGAAATGTAGAACCAAGTGTTATCCAGCTGAGATCCAAATTTGGTAACAATACCACAAAAAATGAATATTTTACACAGCTTTGTTCTCAGGCTGTTCCCAGGCGTTTTGGAACTGTGCCAAATTGTGCCAAATGGCACAGTTTGGAAAAACGTCTGTAACTTTTGAATAATTCAATGTAGAAGCTTCATTTTAGGCTCAAAGGAAAGGTCACACTCAGGGCTGTGTCTGTGTGTGTGTGTGGGGGGGGTCGTCCCCCCCCCCCCGCTACCAAGGACAGAGTTCTGCCCTCGCTACATGACGGATTACACTCGTTGCATGTTTCCACAGCAATGCTGTCACAGCGGCTTCCCCCCCCTCGCTACTGTGTGTGTGTGTGTGGGGGGGGGGGTTGCCCCCCCCCCCGCTCGCTACAGAGGATGGACTTCGGCCATTGCTACACAACGGATTAGCCTCATGTGGTGATGTGGGACAGCAGTGCAATCATCGCGGCTCCCCCCCCCTCGCTGCACAAGAATAGTGGGGGTGGGGGGGGGCGTTCACAGCCTGTACACTGCGAGCAACCCCTTGTACCGCGGCGCACGAACTTCAGACTTCGTGAACCGCACAGCTGTAATTTACCGATCGGTCAAAAGTCATTTTTGATTACAATTTTCAGGGATAAATAATAATTTAGCTTATAACACCTTACCTCTTCACAGCAGAGTCTTAGCGAACTTGTCTTCCTCATTGTCAGACGAACGCGACGCTGGTCCGCTCTGGTTCTGGTCTCGCGACTCGATCAAAACATAATTCCATTATTGCGGTTTTGTGCTTCCATGATTGCGGTTTTTGGCGAACGATTTTTCAAAACAAATAACAGTAGTAATTAAAAAAAGACTGGCAAAGGCGTGTGTGCCACTCAGCCTTCGTGGTCAGCTTCCGTCGGTCTATAATGACCATGGAAGAAATCACAACGTCTACTCTGCTGGAACCAATACAAAATAAGCACCGCCTGTGGCCGAACATGCCGATCCACGAATGGCACTCCCTGTCACACAGGTTGCATTTGTGGATGGTCTCCATGCTGCTGGGTCTGTGGGGCTCTTCCTGTGTCCTTTTTTGATCCGCTCCAGCAGCCAGTCTTCACCCAGCCTTAAAAAAAAACAGCTCACGAACTTCTCTGCTTCAATTGGCTCACTGCATTCAAAGCGTTGGGAGGCGGGTCCTCCTTCCTAGGTTTTCTTTCATTGGCTCTTCATGGTTTCAGAAACCGAATTCAAAGCTCTTATTAGTCGAATGAGAGATCAATCAGATGAACTAATCTGTTCTGTGTCTGCAGCATTTTTTTCCCAGTGGCGCTTGGAGGCCAGCACCATCTCCATCTGCACCATCATCAGTATATCATGCGTTATGCGTCCGAGCGCGCACGAGTGCGCTCTTGTGCGCCCTCATGCGTCCTAGGACGCAGAGACTTGCCCGCCCGCGGAACAACGGAGTGCAAGTGGTTAACAAAATTATTTCCTATTGCACCCCCTCTTTAGTGTTAGTTGAACTCTAAGCATCATCCTTAATCATCAACTTTTGGCAAGAAAGTGTCAAAACTATCTAATCTGCTTTTTTCCTCTTTATTATTATTATTATTATTATTATTATTATTATTATTATTATTATTATTATTGTTGTTGTTGTTGTTGTTGTTGTTATTATTATGATTGTTATTATGATTATTACTGTTATTATTTTTACACCTTACATAACAAATAAGCAGTTGGATACACCCCGGCAATGTTGAAGAAAATGTGGGCAAGTCAATCCCAATCACTCGTGTTTTTAGCCATATACAAATTAAAGCCATTCTGGACTAGTGTTATTCTACACAACATTTTATGTTGAGAGATCCCAAGGACCTCAGTGATGTTTCAAGCTTTGATACCTTGTAGTATGATTCAGAATGAGAATCTCTTCAAACTTTAGACTATTAGATGTAAAAGGTTACTACAAGGATCAGGATGAAATATGATCGTCCACGGATAGAGCATTGGCTGGATTGGGTAGAAGAAATGCACTCCATGGAAAACAAACACCTCAGCATCACACTCCGTGAAGTTATTATTACCTCCGCCAAGGGAGGAGGTAATCTTTTTAGTGGCATTTGTTGGTTTGTCTTTTTGTTAGCAACATTACTTATGAACGGATTTTGTGTTTCATATTTCTTTATTAATTTTAACATACAAACAATGTAATTCAATAGAGCAGAATAAGACGGACATTATAAAAAATAAAATACAAAAAAAAAGAGAAAAAAAAACCAAACAACAGAACATACCCCCACCCCTTGCTGTCACCCATTACCACTGTATACCAGCATACACCCACCTTTATAAGATACGCATGAGCTAGGCTGGATAAAGAAAGCAGAGATAATATAGAGCATAATAAAAAACAGTTCTACATTAAACTGAAACAGCGTTAAAAATTTTATGACCTCAATGACAAAATGAGAGTGCAGAATAATATAAAAAGGTATTTTCTATATTAATGTATCTATTTCTTAAATTTTGTTGTAGATTCCTCAAAGAAAGTTAAAAAAGGACCCCAAACTCTATAAAACTTATTTTCAGATCCTCTGATTATACATCATCTGATTTTCTCCAGCCTCATATTATACATAACATCTCTTAGCCAATGAGAACATGATGGTGGGACAGCCTCCTTCCACTGTAGCAAAATTAGACAACATGCTGAAAGGTTACAAAAAGCTATAATTTTATGGTCCCCTGCAGGTAAACGTCGTTTCCCAGGAATCGTTCCAGACAAGGACATTAGGGGATCTGGATGGATTTTAGTGGACAAAACAGAGGAAAGTCTTTCAAAAATAGCTCCCAGTATCTCTCTAATTTAGCACACAGCCCGAGCACGAGTATCAGTGTTGCCTCCATAGATTGACATCTCTCACACATGGGGCTGATTCCCGAATACATTTTGGCTAATCTGGATTTTGAGAGGTGTACTCTGTGTACTTTGAATTAGATTAATGAATATTGAGCACATACAGATGAAGAATGTATTTCCCCTAAAATATTGAGCCAAGTTTCCTCATCCACTTGCATTTGGAGGTCTGTCTCCCATGCCAATTTGATTTTGGAATGAGATGATGTATCAAGATTAGATATTTGTTTAATTATTTAGGATATTATACCTCTTATCAGATTGTAAAACATAATATTGTCAGCAGTATTGTCCGGAGGTTTAGTTGGAAATTCTGGGATCAACTTCTGAAGATATCGAAAAAAAAATGTGAATTAGGTAGATTAAATTTCTCAGACAGCTCTTCAAAAGACGCAAAGGCACCACCAATAAAAAGGTCTTTCAAACTTTTCAACCCCTGCCTATGCCACATGTCAAATGTTTTATCTTGCAATGAAGGTGGGAAAAAGGGATTTGATGCAATTGGACAACAAAGACATGCATTGCCCAGGCAGAAGTATTTTCTAAACTGTAAATAAATTCTGAGTGAGTGGTTCACTACAGTATTAGTGTCAGGTAGGTTCAAAAGCAAAGGCATAGTTGCTCCGATTAAAGCAGGTAATTAGGCTGCAGCACAAGAATGTAAAGCCTGTTTTCCACTAGCCCAGCACACCTCGGTACGGCTCGATTCACTTCAGTACGGCTCGGAATGCTTCTGTCTCCATTAGCACGGTGTTGTGCTTGTGCTGTGATGGTTTGTGTTAGGAGGTTTTAGAAGCGGGGCGGCGGCAGATTCCCAGCGAGGCGGGGCCACACTCCCGTGATGTTACGCACCCGACTGAGTCCTTATTTACACGAGACAAAAAATGGAGGATCCAAGGATTATTGCCTTGCTCGCTCTGTGGTTTTATCTCACAATTAATTTTATCTCATAATTAAGCTGCAACAACACAAGTCACTTTTGTTTTGAATTAACTGCCAAATGACCTAGAAATAATGAGCTGAAACTTGTTTTTATTCGTATTAAATAATGAGACAGTGGCACACTGGCCAACACCAAATTGTATTATTTTTTACATCCTAGGGCATTTTGGATGTACTGAATAAAAAAAATTCATGTTTTTCACCTTCAGGTCAACGTTTGGAACAACAGTATTATTATTTTCCGTTTAGATGATGCTACACTCCTTTAAAGTATTGTAATTCTCTGAATTTGGAATGCCGATAGAACATTCAATTTACATATACTTGTACCTACTTTGACTTGGTGCTAATTTTTTATGATATTTCAATAAAAAGAACAGAAAGCTTACAAAAACATTTGTTTTTTGGTCTAGTTAAAAATTACATTACCTTTACAATGGTTGACCCCTGACAGGATGATCAGCATCATTTTCATCATACTAGGCAATGGAATTTCTATGTAATTATACTGTTTTATAATTCAGTGTTATAACAGACAAACCACACTTTCCAAAACAATTCCATTTTATTATATACAAAATATTAAAATAAAAAAAAAACTTTGCAACACAACATGAAGGTTAATCAACATTTTATACACGCCGACCACTGAGTGCCTCTACACCAGCTTCCCAAACTGGGTCAGCAAGGCTCGGTTGAATGAAGTCGTCTCTGCCAGCTCTGGTTCAGGAAGACTCGGTTGAATTAATCCGGACGGGCTGTCGCGGCGGACGCATGGGATGATTCTACAAGGAAAATGCACACAATAAAATACAGCACGAAAGTGCAAGATATACAGAAAAGACAATAGTTTTTAACAAGATTACATAAGCTTATTTCAGCGTATTGTTCACATGAATAATTAAAATAAAAAGCTTTAGTCCGCAGTGTGCTGCAGTAAAGCAGCGATCATCATCCACAAATGAACAGCTTTTTTATTGCATAAATAAACTGAGCGTCTTACCGAATATATTTGCGAAAAAACGCACAATAAAAAAAAATTAAAACTCACCGTTAAAGGACTCCGATGTCGAGACCTCCCGGTATATTTTTTCATTCCGGGCGGCTCCGTCTAACTCGCGCTGGATACGTTCGTCTGACAATGCAGTGAGCAGACACTGCAGCTCCTTATTGGTCCATGGAACACCCTTATTACGCGAAGCCATTTTTGATAGAGAATAAATGAAGATAGCACAGCAATACACTGAAAAGAAACCGCCAACAGTGGTTGCGTGTTGAGTAATGGCAGTCGTGAAGATTCTTTTTTTCTTTTTTTTTCAAAAACTTTATTGAGAAGGTCGTGAAGATTCGGTAGAAGAGGAGGAGGAGAGGGGCGGTTACGACCTGACCAATCAGCGGCGACCAGTCTGTTAACGTCACAACACGGCACAGCTCAGCACTGCTGTACCCTGCCCTGGAGCGGGGCTGAGAATCGCGGCTGTTAAACCGTGTTGGGGCTTGTGGAAAAGCGTACAAAGTGTGCTGAGCCGTCCCGTGTCGCGCTAAAGCGTGCTAGTGGAAAAGGCCCTTAACTTGAGCTGTACCTACGTTGGACAGCTACTTTCTAAATAATACTATCTCCAGTGTGCCATACAGTACAGATTGGCAGCCCAATAATAAAGTCAGAAATTGGAGAGGGCCAATCCTCCATCACATTTTGGTTTTTGTAGATAGTCTTTGCGCATACAGGGTTGTTTGCCATTCCAAAAAAAAAATTGAAATAGTTGAATCAAGTTTTTTAAAATGGGTACCTGGAATCAGAATAGGTAGACACTGAAAAATATACAAAAATTTGGGAAACACTGACATTTAAACAGCATTGACTCTGCCCATAAGCAAAATCGGAAGAGACGACCAGTTAGTTGTTGTTGTATTTTAGTTAATAATTTCCCAAAGTTTTGGCTAAAGAGTTCGGAAAAACTCTTTGTCACTGTAACTCCCAGGTAGGTAAAATGGTCCGTAACGGTTTTAAAAGGTACTTTCAATTTCTCCAAAGGGGCTGTATCCATGTTCAGTGGTAACAATATACTTTTATGAAAATTCACGTTATATCGTAATATTTCCCCAAACTGTTGTAAAAGATTTAAAATAGAAGGAATGGTAGACTCAGCTCTGGATATATATAATAGAAGGTCATCAGCATAAAGTGATAGTTTGTGGTCTATATCACATCTATTAGATTAGATTAGATTAGATTCAACTTTATTGTCATTACACATGTATGAATACAAAGTAACGAAACACAGTTTAGCATCCAATCAGAAGTGCAAAGGACAGCAGTGCAGTATATACGGTAATTAACAGTATGTGCAATTTAAGCAAATATATGCAGCAGTGCAGAAAGTTAAAAGTACTGCTATGTGCAAATAATGTGCAATAAGTTAGATGTAGTTTTGTAGTTATGCAGTTATGTACAGGTGAGGATGGTAAAAGATGATGGTAAGAGAGTCAGCGGGGAACTAAGTTCAATAACGTGACAGCTGTTGGAAAGAAACTGTTTCTAAACCTGCTGGTTCTAGTCCGAAGGCTTCTGAAACGTCTTCTGGAGGGGAGAAGCTGGAACAGTCCATGAGCAGGATGGTTGGAGTCCCTAAGAATGCTGCGTGCCCGGCGCAGACATCTTTTCCTGTAGACGTCCTCTATAGCTGGAAGTGGAGTCCCTGTGATGCGTTGGGCGGTTTTCACCACCCGCTGCAGCGCCTTGCGGTCAGCTACAGAGCAGCTCCCATACCAGAGTGTGATACAGTTGGTCAGGGTGCTCTCTATCACGCAGCGGTAGAAGTTGCCCAGGATGTCAGTTGACAGATGGTTCTTCTTCAATGTCCTCAAGAAGAAGAGGCGCTGATGGGCCTTCTTGATCAGGCTGGTGGTGTTAACTGACCAGGACAGGTCCTCTGAGATGTGGGTCCCCAGGAATTTGAAGCTGGGGACACGTTCAACAGCTATGCCATTGATATGGATGGGGTCATGTGTCTCTTCCCTCTCCTTCCTGTAGTCCACTATGAGCTCCTTGGTTTTGCTGGTGTTAAGGAGCAGGTTATTGTCAGCGCACCAAGTAGCCAAGTGCTCAACCTCTGCCCTGTAATCTGACTCGTCGTTGTCCCTGATGAGTCCAATCACCGTGGTGTCATCTGCAAACTTTATGATGGAATTGGATGCATACATAGGCCTGCAGTCATGGGTGTAGAGGGAGTAGAGGAATGGGCTGAGCACACAGCCCTGTGGTACACCAGTGTTGGGTGTGATGACGGAAGAACGGTTGGGGCCTGACCTAACATGCTGGGGTCTGTTGGTCAGAAAATCCATGATCCAGTTGCAGGTGGAGGTACTGATTCCCAGGTCCCCAAGTTTGGTGAGCAACTTGGAGGGGATAACTGTGTTGAATGCTGAGCTGAAGTCAATAAACAGCATTCTTGCGTAGGTGTTCTTGTCATCCAGGTGTGAGAGTACATAGTGCAGCGCTGTAGAAACCGCATCCTCTGTACTCCTGTTGCTCCGGTAGGCAAACTGATGAGGGTCCAGTGTAGGGGGCAGGCCTTTTTTGAGCTGTGCCAAGACCAGTCGCTCAAAGCACTTCATGACTATGGGCGTCAGTGCCACAGGGCGATAGTCATTGATGTGATTGAGTTTTTAGATCTATAGCTATGGCCAGCGGTTCAATATCTAGAACAAAAACAAGAGGGCTAAGAGGACATCCCTGACATATTCTACGGTACAGATTGAAAGGCTTAGAGTTCACATTATTTGTTCTGATTATAGCTGAGGGAGAGGAATATCGTAATTGAATCTAAGAAATGAATACAATCCAAATCTTTCTAGCATTTCAAATAGATAATTCCATTCAGCTCTGTCAAAGGCCTTCTCTGCATCCAAGGAGAGAATGCACTCTGAAGGACCCCAACAAGTGGAGTCCATAATGTTAAAGAGTCTGTGAGTATTGAAAAAAGAATGTCTGTTCTTTACAAAGCCTGTGTGATCTGGAGAAATGATACTGGGCAGAACACTTTCGGGCTAAGACTTTGGCTAGGATCTTATAATTTGTATTAAGTAAAGAGGTGGGTCTATATGAACCACAGTTTAATGGATCTTTATTTTTCTTTGCCAGTAATGTAACTGGCCAGAGACACTTCCTGCTGCAGTCTTACAACTGATGATGGTGTTCGGATGAACATTGAAAGGTCTTGAATTTTAATTAGTTTTTAGTCCAGTGTTTTCAAATAAAACTCATTTTTGAAAGTTTACCAGTTAATATTATAAACGCCTGGTTTAGAGTAGATGGGTTATGAATGGATTTTGATGAAATTTTCAGGAAAGGTGTGTAATGACACAAGGAACAGATGATTAGATTTTGGTGGTGATTCGGATCACGATCTGAAGGCAGGAATTTTTTGAATATTAAGATAAGATAAGAGTAGCCTTTATTAGTCCCACAATGGAGAAATTCCAGGATTGCAGCAGCAAAGGGGTAGCAGCACTCAGAGCAATAGTAAATAAGATAATAAGATAAGAACTGGTTAGCCAAAACAGTAAATAAATATGCATATGTACACAGTTATATACACAGTGCAGGAGCGTTGCAGCTAGATGGTATCAACAGCATTACGGTTAGTTAAATTACCTGGCAGAATATAAATATGGACCAGACAGTATATTTCACATTTGAATCAACAGTGTTGTTTCCACCCTCAGTAATAATTGTAATTGTTTTAGTTGTGTATTGGAGGGGATGATCTCTACTGTGCAAAGTTGTGACGTTTAGTACGGTTTATATGACCTCTACGAGCAGCACTGGTTAGATTTTAAAGTCTGACAGTAGCAGGTAGGAAGGACCTGCAGAACCTCTCCCTCAAGCACTTAGGATTAGGGATGAGCCGATCTGATCTGCTTTATCCGTATCGGGTTTGATCAATGCAAAATGGCTAGATCGCTATCGTTAAGGAATAAAAGTAATTTACCGAGCCAATACATTAATAATAATAAAATGAAGGTGCGATCACGTTCTCAGCCGCGCTGTGCATGGTTTCTGTAAACAAAGGCAACGAGTGTCACATCACTGGAGCCTGTCTGTGGGACTTGCTTCAGTATGTAGCCTTTACAATTTTACACCACCGACTTGATAAAACACTTGCAAAAGTATCACGGTAAAAGAGTATGCTGAATTCTGTCAAGAACCGAGTGGAAGCAAGTGTGCCATGCAGCAGCAGCCACTGTTTTACTGCTGAAATGTGCTAAAAGTAAAACTAAAAGAACAAAACTGAAAGTAAAAACCAGAGGAACAGGAATGAAGATATAACATGGGCTTACCATTAGAAGGACAGTTACAGCTGATGAGAGGTAGGTGACAGAAACATAAATAGCAAATTATGACTGGTGAATTGGAAGCAAGATTATACAAGGGGTGTTGGCTTGTTGGTTGGCTTGTGGGACTCCCGAAGCAGCTGAGGTGTACCGGCAGGCCAAGCGGAGTGCAGCTCGGGTGGTTGCTGAAACAAAAACACGGATATGGGAGGAGTTCGGTGAGGCCATGGAACAAGACTTTCGGTCGGCCTTGAAGAGATTCTGGCAAACTGTCCAGCGGCTCAGGAGGGGAAAGCAGCTCCCTGTCCACACTGTGTATGGTGCGGATGGGGCACTGTTGACTTCGACTGGGGATATCGTTGGGCGGTAGAAGGAATACTTCGAGGATCTCCTCAATCCCACTGATACGCCTTCCACAGAGGAAGCAGGGATTGTGGACGAGGGGGATGACTCGCCTATCACAGGGGCTGAGGTCGCCAAGGTGGTTAAAAATCTCCTTGGTGGCCGGGCCCCGGGGGTGGATGAGATTCGCCCTGAGTACCTCAAGGCCCTGGATGTTGTTGGGCTGTCATGGTTGACACACCTCTGCAACATTGCGTGGAGGTCGGGGGCAGTACCTTTGACATGGCAAATCGTGGTGGTGGTTACTCTCTTCAAAAAAGGACACGGAAGGGTGTGCTTCAACTTTAGAAGGATCACTCTCCTCAGCCTCCCTGGGAAGGTCTATGCCAAGTTACTGGAGAGGAGAGTCCGGCCGTTGGTCGAACCTCAGATTCAGGAGGAGCAATGTGGTTTTCGTCCTGGCCGTGGCACATCGGACCAGCTCTTTACCCTCTCGAGAATTCTCGAGGGTTCGTGGGAGTTTGCCCAACC
Organism: Pholidichthys leucotaenia; assembly: GCA_020510985.1. Classification (NCBI taxonomy): domain Eukaryota; kingdom Metazoa; phylum Chordata; class Actinopteri; order Cichliformes; family Pholidichthyidae; genus Pholidichthys; species Pholidichthys leucotaenia. The sequence continues at coordinate 42,356,379 of CM035840.1, read as the reverse complement.
AGTTTACATGTGTTTTGTGGACTTGGAGAAGGCATTTGACCGCGTCCCTCGAGGTTTTTTGTGGGGGGTGCTTCGGGAGTATGGGGTATCGGGCTTGTTGTTACAAGCTATTCGGTCTCTGTACGACCGTTGTGAGAGTTTGGTTCGTATTGCAAACACTTGGTCGGACTCATTCCCAGTGAGAGTTGGACTCCGCCAAGGCTGCCCTTTGTCACCGATCCTGTTCATAAGTTTTATGGACAGGATTTCTAGGCGCAGCCAGGGAATGGAGGGTGTCATGCTTGGTGACCACAGGATCTCATCTCTGTTGTTTGCAGATGATGTTGTCGAAGTCCTGGATAAGTCCTGTGTACTCTGCATCATCCCCATCAGAGATGAGGCCGACGATTGCAGAGTCATTAGAGAATTTTTGTAGATGGCAGTGTGGTGTATTGTGTAAAAAGTCAGCAGTGTAGAGGGTGAACAGGAAGGGAGACAAAACTGTTCCCTAGGGGGCTCCCATACTGCAGATGATGGTGTCAGACACACAGTCTTGGGTTCTCATAAACTGTGGTTGGTTTGTGAGGTAGTCCAGGATCCATGATGACAGGTGCTGGTCCACCTGTGCACACTTGTCCCTCAGGATCACTGGTTGTATGGTGTTGAAAGCACTGGAGAAATCAAAGAACATGATCCTCACGGTGCTCCCAGGCTTCTCCAGGTGGGACAGGGAATGATGTAGGAGGAAGATCACTGCATCCTCCACCCCAATGCCATGCTGGTAGGCAAGCTGAAGTGAGTCCATCCAGAGGGCGGACCCACTTCAATTTGCCTACAAGCATTATTTTATATATATTAATATGGCACTTTTCATGTACTGCCCCTTTAAGACGTGTCCACTGAGTTACGTGCGTGGCCACGCCATAGGGCCACACGCCTCGGCAACCCGGAAGCCAAACACTACAGAAAAAGTATTAGGGGTGTGTCCACCAAACTCGTTTTTTTTCCTTCCTCTTGTCTCGTCAAGCAGCTAGATGAGCAGAACAGAAATCTGCTTCCCATATTGTGTCAAACAGATTTACTTTGCCAAAAGGAGCTTTATACATATGTACTGTATATTATTTATAAACTCATCTTGTAATAGCTTTTAATACTTTATTGAAATTGTTTTACCTATGAAGGACCCAACGGGTTTGGTTGGAATGAGGAAAGGAGGGGTGGGGAGAGGAACAAACAGAGAAGACAAACAGACTAACACAACTGGAACAAACAGAAGACAAAGTGTTTCTTCTACTGAAAAGGTCTCATCACAAATCTGGTATCTGCACCTGTTAAAGGATAAGGGATAAGGACCTGTACTTATATAGCACTTTTTCTAGTCTCAAAGACCACTCAAAGTGCTTCACTAGTACTAACTCTCTATTCTAAGGGCCTATAGGAGACAGATATCTAGGGACAATTTAGAACAACCAGTTAACCTAACATGAATGTCTTTGGGTTGTGGGAGGAAACCGGAGCCCCCAGAGTAAACCCACACAGCACAGGGAGAACATGCAAACTCCACACAGAAAGGTTCCTACCCCTGCCAGCCTGGGGATTCAAACCTGGAATCTTCTAGCTGTTAGGCAACAGTGCTAACCACTGCACCACCATGCTACCCAAAGGAGAGATGTGTGTATGAGAGCGTGTGCAAAGTGTGTGCGTGTGAGTGGTTTGCCAGGGAACATACAAAGAAGGTACGAACCCCCACAGCGGGCCCGACCCACCCCAGTGCCGCCGACACACACACCCCGGCAACCCCCATGCACCCTCACCAAAGGAAGGTGGCAGCAAGGCACAGAAGCCAGTCCCCCCAGTTGGAGGGAGCTCATGCGGCCAGGAGGTACCAGGAGGCGTGACCCCCTCAGTCCACAACCCCCTGACCAGCACACACACTCATTCCCATGCACTCACACCCTCATGCTCTCATACACACCCACTTGCACCCATACACACTCATGCGCACTCTCTCACTCTCCCTCTCCCCCACACAATTCCACACTTGCACTCCCACATCCAGACCTACCCACTCTCTCCCACTCCCATACCCGCTCAATCTTGCGCCCACTCCCGCTCGCACTCACAGTTGCCAGCACCCACCCACACTCACCCATACACACACTCTCACTTGCTCTCTGACTCACTCACATCTACTCCTGCTCTCCCCCACACACTCACCTACACTCATTCACCCTTATCACTTGGGGTGGCCGCGGCGCAGATGCGGCAGGCATAAACGTGCACCATTGCCCGGCAGCAGTAGGGGAGATCACCGGTGCTGCCCAGCAGCCACACCCCTGCCAACCTGTCCCAGGGCGGCCACGGCCACAGAAGCAGTCCACCACCACCAACGCCCACCCGAGCGACTGATCAACGGCCCACTGTAAGCACTCTGAGATGCCACCCGACACACAAAACGCCACACAAACCTGACCCATCACTACCATCACCATCTCCTCATCACTCCCCATACTCACTTGCTCACTCACTCACTCTCTCACTCGCTCACTCCCTTGCTCGCACCCATTCATTCTGCAGCACCCAGGGATGATGACAACATGATGGGCCCAAGGTCACCAGCCAGGCCCCCAGGCTCCCAGCATAAGGAAGGCAGCAGGGGGTGGGGGAAGACCCCCATCTCCTATGCCCAAATCATGATGGGTGAGTGTTAGTTGTGTGGTGTGGTTGTGTGCAGATGTGTGAACTACCAAAATGCAGTTAAAATTGGGAGGATCGTGTAGTAGGGCACTGGTAGCCACTACTATGGGTAGCAGGGCTCCAATCCCCCCAAGCCCTCCCTATCTACAGTGCAATTAAAATTGAGGTGAGCGTGGTCCCACTGCGCAGTGGACAGAGGGATCCTCTTTACTGACATAGTCCGGCACGCCCCGTCCCCAAAACCCTAAGTGTATCCAAAAAGATGTATGTTTCACCCAGAATTGGGGGGGGGGGGGGGTAAGACTGGGAGGGAGGCGTTCTAGAAGAGAGCCTGTTCCCCCCAGAAGTCAGCTCTCAAACTGGCTCTGGAGGCCACCCACTGCCCCCAGATTCCATCCCACGGCAAGGGCCACCAGGCCGAGCAGCCCAGGACCCGCCAGCATCGTACCCCAGCGCTCCTCATAACCACAGGCATGATGGGGCAGCCAGACTCCCACTTACTCTCGCACATCTTGTACACACAAACATACATAATAATAATAATGAATAATGGGCCGGACCCATACGGCACCCCACATACGACGTGACACCCCAGAGTGGCCACCACAAGCCCCCCCCCCCCCCCCCCCGACAGATATTGACAGCGGCAGGCCACCCTGCAGCCACAGACGCCCTGGGGCAAACCGACAAAAACGTGGCCGCCAACCCATGCCAGCAACCCACCCGACCACCCCTGCATGCCCATACCTGGCGCCATGGACCCCAGGGACAAAGTGGCAAAGTGCCTCGCCCCAGGACACAATGGCAGGATGGCCTGGAAAAGCAGGACCCGAACCGCCACCCCACAGGCCACCAGACGGCTCGCCCTACCCCCGTCACCCAAAGAGGTCTTCCCGTCCACACACACACCCCACCCTCATGTGTACACACACATACTCACCGTCACATATGTCCACCTGCACCCACACACAGCCTTGCATGTTTACATCCAACGCACATATCCACACGTTCACACACATCCACACATATACATGTGAACCCACTCATACTCACGCACACCTGCACTTATGCATGCATTCAGACACGTGCACATGCACACACGCACACACATGTACATATGCATACCCACACCCTTAGGCCCCAGAGAATGGGGGCAGGGGGCGATTCCCCCGGGACACATACACCAGCGCCCAGAGTGCCGCCAGGGCCCCGGGAAGGGTATGATCCTGCCATGTTCGGATGCGCCGGGGCTGGCCCGCACACCAGTGCACACCCGACCCCAACCCAGAGGGGAGCACCCCCCCCCCCCACAGCACCAGGCCCAAGGCCAGACCCAGCCCTACTCGGAAGGTAAGGTCGGCCAGCTGCGGGCCGCAACCCCCCTTTCCCCCCCCGGCCCCCCCATGCCAGCCGCACAGCCACCCCGGGACAGGTGCCCCAGACACTGGCTCTAGTGGGTCACAGAAACCCCTCGCGGTCAGGGAGCAGCCAGCCGCCAGAGGCGCCAAGGAGAGCAAGCTACCGCCTTCCACCCCTCAGGTTATAGAATCAATAAATGGGGACCAGAGAGAATTGAATTCAGCCAGCTGGTTTTTAGAGGAGGCAGACATTCTCTCCAGACTATAATAATCTAATAGGAGGTTCTTATAGTGAGTTGTATATAAATTATTTCTTGATTTCCATTTCATGAGGATAGTTTTCTTTGCGATGCATAAGGCAGTGCGAACCATGTGTGACACTTTTACCTCTATATTTATTTCACTTAAATCATTTAGTATGCAAAGTGTGGGAGAGGTTGGGATACAATACCCAAGCCACACCGATAAGTCTTCATATGTGTTCTGCCAGAACTTTTGAACCGGTGCACAGGACCACATAGCATGCATATAACTATCTGGGACATTGCTGGTGCAGTGGGAACAAATATTTGTGTGACTCAGGCCCATTTTGAACATCCTTTGTCCTGTGTAATGAGTTCTATGTAGACCTTTGTACTGTATGAGTTGTAAATTAGAGTTTTTAATCATCTTAAAATATATTTGTGTCCAGAAGCTTTCATCTTTATTAATTGATAGGTCTGTCTCCCATTTTAATTTTGAAAGAGATCCTGACTCATCCAGTTTTGATAATAGTCCATGTATTTTTGATATCAACGTAGGAAAACAAAGATTTAGAAACTCTGTCACCTTACCTGATACCTCTAACTCTGTTTGGTTGAAATTGAATCTTGCTTTTATTATTGATTCAAGCTGTTGGTATTCAAGAAACTTTTTATCACTGATGTCATACCATGACACCAGTTCCTGGAATTGGATAAAGTTTCCACTTCAAATAAGATGTTCTAAGGTTTTTTACTCCTTTCTCACACCATAGTGGGAAATTTTGCATCCTCTTTTGTTGTAGGATATCAGGGTTATTCCAAATGGGCGTTAGTTTACAAGGGACAAGTGAAGACCCCATTATTTTTAAAAATTTCCACCAGGCTGTCAGAGAGGAGCTAATGTTAATGCTTTTAAAACAGTCATAGTGCTTGATACAGGGGCTCATGAAGGGTAAGTCAGAGATATTTAGCGACCCACAGAGAGCCTGTTCAGCATCTAACCATGGGTTTCCTAGTGGAGTTGATTTTGTCCAGTTACAAACAAACTGCAGTCTATTGGCTAAGAAGTAATTAAAAAATTTGGTAAATCTAAACCTCCATACTCTTTTGCTTTTTGAAAGTTTTTAAACTGATCCGTGATGGTTTATCCTTCCGTAAATATTTACTTATATTTGAGTCTAGACTTAAACCAGGCCATAGATGGTTGGGTAGGAATCATTGAGAATAGATAATTGATTTTAGGAAGGACCATCATTTTAACAGTTGTGACTCTTCCCTTTAGTGATATAGGTAATGTCCTCCAACGCGTAAGGTCATCTTGTATTGTTTTTAGAGGGGAAGTGTGATTTAGTTGCAGTAACTCGGAGAGCCTGGGGGAAGTACTTATTCCTAAATATTTACTATTACCTGATTGTATTGGAATAGTGGATATATTTAAAAAAAATAGTTTATTGGTAAAATTGTTGATTTACCCCAGTTAATAGAGTAATCTGATAGTGATGAAAATTTATCATTGAGCGCCACTGTCTGAAGAAGAGATCTTTGTGAGTTCTCAAGGAAAATTAATACATCATCAGCATAAAGACTTATTTTGTGTTCTTTTTCTCCAGTTTGGATACCTCTAATATCAACATTTTGTTGTGTGGCTGCTGCTAATGGTTCAGTAAAGATGGTAAAAAGTGAGGGAGAGAGTGGACAGCCCTGCCTGGTGCCTCTCTGAAGATTAAAGCTTTGAGAAGTTTGATCATTGGTTCTGACAGATGCAGTTGGACATCTATGTAGTGTCTTAATCCAGTTTATACCAGTTTATAAGAGATGAACCAAACTTAATTAACACCATAAAAAGGAATTTCCAGTTAACACGGTCAAAGGCTTTCTCTGCATCCAGAGATGATATTGTGGTCTCCAATTAATCTTACAGTAGTCTATTAAATTAAATAGCCTGCATGTATTATTAGCCGAGTGCCTGCCCTTGATGAAACCTGTTTGATCTGGGTGTATAATAAACAGAGTTATCCTTTCCAGTTTTCTGGCGAGAGCTTTGTAAATTATTTTAAGGTCAACATTCATAAGTCAATCAATCAAACTTTATTTCTAAAGCACTTTAAAAACAACTACAGCTGATACAAAGTGCTTTACATCAGGAATAGATAAAATGAAAAGGACATAAAAGACAGTAAAATGCAACTAAGAAGGTATAAAACAAAACAAGTAAAAATGACAATTACATAATAAAAGCAATAAAACAAGTACAATTGATGTTTCATGCTGGGTGGAAGGCTAAGGAGTAAAAATGAGTTTTAAGATAAGTTTTAAAAGTGGACAGTGAAGGAGCTTGTCTAACGGGCAAAGGAAGACTGTTCCATAGTTTAGGAGCAGCAACAGAAAAAGCTCTGTCACCTCTGAGCTTCCTCTTTGATTTTGGTATCTCCAGGAGCAGCTGATCAGCTGACCTGAGAGACCGAGCAGGAGTGTAAAAGTGAAGAAGCTCAGTGAGGTAAGGTGGGGCAAGGCCATTCAATGATTTAAAAACAAATAAAAGAATTTTAAAATGAAGTGAGATGGGATGGTAGCTGGATGGAAGCGTAGGTTCTTTTTCAGGTTTAAGGAGCAAGATAATGCTAGCTGAGTTGATATGTGGAGGGATTACATGATCTTCTTTAATTTGGTTCACCATTTTAAAGAAAGTAGGTGCCAGGACAGTCTAGAATTCTTTATAGAATTCTACTGGAAAACCATCTGATCCTGAAGCTTTGTTAATTGAGATGTGCTTAAGCACCTCCTGGAGTTCGGACATTAAAAGAGGTGAGTCCAGAGCTACAATCTGTTTATTATTTAATCATGATAAAGTAATATTGTCCAGAAATTTATTTATCTCTGAGTCAGACGAATTAATCTGAGATGAATAGAGGTCTTCATAAAACTTTCTGAAGGAGTTATTTATTTCTTCAGGGTCATGGGTGATATTTCCAGTCGTATCCTTAATAGAATGGATAGTTGTTTTTTCTTTATTCAATTTAAGCTTTTTATAAAGATATCTCCCCGATTTATTACTGTGTTCAAACTTCTCCATACGCAGTCTTTGTATTAAAAACTGTGTCCTTTTGATTGTAATTTCTTTTAGTTCCAGCTTTAATTTTCACAGATTGTTGAGTGCCTTTTCCTGTGGAGAAACAGCATAGGTTAATTCCAGTGTTTTAATTTTTTGTTCTAACTCCAGTACCAGTACCATCTTTTTAATTATATGAACAGTAAGAGATTATTTTACCTTGCATGACCACTTTTACTGCTTCCCAGAGAACACACAGTGATATTTCTGGTACATCATTGTATTCCAGATATGATTCCAACTCCTTATTAAAATAGTTAATAAACTCTTTGTCTTGGAGTAGTGATGTATTAAATTTCTTGTTCCTAGTTTTCCTTGTAGCTTTTTTATTCACCAGTGTAAGAGATACTGGATGGTGATCACTGATTGCTTGATTTGAACAAATTTAAGTGTCTGTGATATCCCTCACAGTGGAGTTACTGGCTAAAAAAAGTCTCGACGAGAATATGAGCTGTGCACTGGTGAGAAGGTGTATGCCCTAAGAGTTAGGTGAAGAGAATGCCATGCATCACAAAGACCAAAATCACTCATGTATTGTTCGAGTGTCAGTAGCCTGCCATTTTCCGATAATAAAGGTAAAGGTAAAGCCAACTTTATTGTCATTCAATCCATACAGCCAGTCATGTACAGTAGAACGAAATTACGTCTACAATGTTAATGTAGTGTTGGCCTTGAGTTCCAATCTATAAAATCATTCTTTGCTGAAGAAAAATTGTTTCAACTCAAAAGTCTGGTCATGAACTGCTTCGCTCACCCAAGTACCAGAGCTGTAACACTACCCATCGGCCATAAAGTGGAAGTTAATCCCTTCTCCAGGACTTAGTCATTCTCCCTTTTCTGCTCTTTGGCAAAGGAATGTTTCATATGACAGATTTATGGTTGATGTAATCCAGACTTGGGCGTTGTTAGTCTCATAGTGCCATCTGGTGGACAAATCAGAAATATTTAATTTTCTTTCTCTTTGCAGTGGAATTTCTGTATTATGGACAAATAAATTAATTCATATTCTTTCTCTCAAGACAGCATCTGCTACTGAAGACATGGTTGAACTCTGGGATGGACAGTGGTGGTGAAATGTTTTTATTGATTTGATTTAATATGTGTTGCTTTATTTTGAGGAAGAAATTAATTTTTGCTGCTTACAAATTAATTACAGTTACAATGTAGAGACATTGTATGTTCCCTTATTATTAAGTAGAATATCTTCATCACAAAAATTTAAGGAATTTATGCTTTATTCAGCAACATGTGTTTTAGGATGATTTCACTCTTCATATCAAATTTCTCTCTCTCTCTCTGTCTGTGGTAGACCCCCACCTCAGAAATTTGAACTGACCAATGGGCTCCCAAACCTATCTTCATTGCCTTTTTAGTCAGTTTTTGACTTCTGCCAAACAAAGAAGCTCAAATGTAATTGGTTCAACTCAGTTCCATGAAATTCAGTGAGATTCTGCCACACCCGAAAAAAAAACTTTCCTTTGTTTCAGTTTTGGGGCATCGGTCAAGCTGTAAGGAGCAGACTTCTCTGCTCTCCCATTTTTTTCTATCTTCCAAGTAAGGCCCAGAGTCTGTCATGCTCTGTGAAATTTTTTTCTTTTCTTTAAAATTCATTTTTCCTTATTTTAATCCTTTTCTTTAAATCATCGTGCAAGAAGATTTTGTTTGATTTTTTTTCTAAGCTTAAACCAACTCATTCCAGCCACAATACATCACAAGAAACGGCTCTGTGGCTTGTGTTTGTCTCAATTTGACTCTCTGATGGGATGTTGTACAATAAACAAATTCCTTTTCAGTGCATAAGAGGAGACTTTGCCCAGTTTGCTGAAGAACAGCCCGATTGCGATCTCAGGAGAACAGCCTTGTGGGAGAATCTGTCTATCAGCATCTCCATCAACAGAATCCACGGACATCCAGCTGAATCAAGGTTGGCACGTGGGGACCCTGACGCCACCAGGGACATGATCTGACTCTGTCACTGACGGTCTGTTGTTTAATTTAAACTTAATCCTTCAGAATATTCCTGGTATAAGTTCTTTAAACTTAATTTCATGCAAACCCCCATCAGAATTTCAAAATGCATTGTCCTATCATTAAATATTCTTTTTCAGAGTAACACAAATTTTCCATTTTTCTAGATAGTTTACTCATCATTTTCTTCATAAAATTGCATCCACTTTTCTTAACCCCTTGCACTCCGGTCAATTTCCCTAAAAACGCCAAAAAATAACGTGCCCAAAGTAAATCGAAAGCTGTTCTTCAACCCTTTGCAGCATCTTCATGGGGTTGGTCTCATTTAAAAGAAAACACTTTGAATTTTTTGGCAAAACAGTCATAATCTCTCTAAGTGCTCCTGCCACTGAGTTACAGTCATCTAAACATACTGAACTTGAAGAAAATAAATTTGGCCTGGGTGTTTTTTGGATACAAATGCTTGCAATTAACACACAGCTTCAGATCCGGGCTGGAAAATGCAACAGAAATGTAGAACCAAGTGTTATCCAGCTGAGGTCAAAATTTTGTAACAATACCACAAAAATTGAATATATTACACAGCTTTTTCCTCAGGTAGTTCCCAGGCGTTTTTGAACTGTGCCTAATTGTGCCAAATTGCAGAGTTTGGAAAAACGTCTGTAACTTTTGAATGATTCAATATAGAAGCTTGATCTTGGGCTCTAATGAAAGGTGACACTCAGGGTTGTGTGTGTGTGTGGGGGGGTTGTCCCCCCCCCTCGCTACAGAGGACGGACATCGGCCATCGCTACATGACGGAATAGACTCGTGGCGATGTGGCGACCATGGCGCAGTCACCGCGGGCTTCTCCCCCCCCTCGCTACAGAAGAGTAGCGGGGGGGGGGGCGTTCACAGTCCGGACGCGGCGCACAAACCGTGTACCGCGGCGCACGGACTTCGGACTTCGTGCACCGCACATTTGTAATTTACCGATCGGTCAAAAGTCATTTTTTGATTACAATTTTCAGGGATAGAATAATTTAGCTTATAACACTTACCTCTTCACAGCAGCAATGTCCTGGCGAACTTCTCTTCCTCATTGTCAGACGAACGCGACGCCGGTCCCTTGTTACGGACTCGTGGTTCTGGTCTCGCGACCTGGTCAAAACATAATTCCATTATTGCGGTTTTGCGCTTCCATGATTGCGGTTTTGGTGAATGATTTACGACCTTCGTCGGCGGCCTCCGTTGGTCTATGATGATCATGGAAGAGAATCCTAAACGTCTATTCTGCTGGAATAAAAAAAAAAAAAGCACCGCCTGTGGCTGAACAGGCCGATGCGCGAATGGCAGTCCCTGTCACACAGGTCGCACTTGTCGGTGGTCTCCGTGCTGCTGGGTCTGTGGCAGGTTCTTCCTGCGGGTCCTTTTTTTCAGCTGCTGCAGCAGTCTGTCTTCACCCAGCCTTACACAAAACAGCTTGCGAACTTCTGTGCTTCAATTGGCTCGCTGCATTCACAGCGTTGGTAGGCGGGTCCTTCTTGCTAGGTTTTCAGTCATTGGTTCTTCAAGGTTTTAGAAACCCAATTCAAGGCTCTTATTAGTCGAATGAGAGGTCAATCATATCTGATCTGTTTGCGGCTGTGTCTGTAGTGGAAGAACGGAAATGCAGCTTTTTTTTTTCAGTGCACGCTTGGACGCAGTGCCCTCATGCGTCCTAGAGCGCATGAGGGCGCTCTCGGACGCAGAGACCTGCCCGTCCGTGGTACACCGGAGTGCAAGAGGTTAACCAATGCTATTTTATGGTTTTCCAATTTCCAGTATACTGACAAGTTAAACTAAGGTTCATTGGTTCCACAAATGTTTGATTCACATGTGATACTCCATAACTCAGTCTATGATTCTGTTTACCAATATAGCTATCTCCCTTTGTTTAGAATTAAAGTAGGCTGAGTACATGTGGGGAAATTCAGGGGAGGTGAATGCATCTACATACGACTTAGAAACATGTGTTTCCTGTAATAAGACAAAGTCTTCCTGTGGATCCTTCAGTCGATTAAAAACTTTTAACCTCTTCTCCCTGGTACCAATTCCGTGTATGTTCCACATAACAAACTTTAACGTGGACATGTTTTCACTAACTGCTTTTGTGTTGGAGGCTAGCTAAGTGTGCCTATGTGTTTTGTATGTCCGTAGTGTGTGTGTGTACATGTATGTCCTGTGTGTATTGTATAGCTGCATGTGCACATGTGCGTAGGCATACAGTATGTGTGTTGTGCGTATAGTAAATACCTATATGTGTGTGCTTGAGTGCGTGCGCATGATGTCTCTGTTACATTTGCTTGCATTTGCAAGAGTGAGTGGGGTGCATGTACTTAAAGTTATTTCTGATAAACCAAATGTGCGTGAGAAACCAGACATGAAATTTAGTAAGTGGTGAGAAGGTACAGATAACATACAACAATAACCTAACATCAGCAAGATTAGCTACAGCAGACGAACAAACAACAACCTCAACAAAAAAGAAAAAAAACAGAAACGTTAAATTAAACAGGGGTCAATAAGAGACCTGTGCATGATCGCACTCTTTTTTCACATGTAGCTAAAGAAATAAACTAGAATCTAGAATAGCCAGGAGGTTATGGTTTCATCTGTCACAATCTGTCTACAGAGATAATTGCTCGTTTACCTTCTTGGATTTTTTTTCCACTTATATAGCGCTTTTATTCTCATCTCTAGATGACCAAAGAGCTTTACAGATCCTGCTATCCACCCATTCACACACACATTCACACACTGATGGTGGCATGGCACTGTTTGATCTGACACTAAAAGACGACGGAAGGCGGGGCCAGCCCAGTGGATCTGACAATTCTGCTGGGATGGCCCCACCTAGGAAAGCCAGCTGATAAATGAGACTTCGCAGCAATCAGCTGGCACTTCTCATGAAGACTACAGTGGACAGTTGAAACATGTAAAGGTAAAAACATCTCCTTTCTATCCTTGTCTTTAATAAGAAAAACAAAAGGCTAATAATTACAAAGAAGACAAAATGAACCTACTCGCACTACTAAAAGGATATCATAATCAAAATTTGGAAGCAAATGCTTGGAGGCACATGTCCGCATCTGTCGGCATGCCAGGTGAGCGTTTGTGCCTGTCATGGTCATATTTCTTACAAGTTTGTTGCGGAAAATAATATGGATACTATGTGAATTTGTAGTTGATAACTGCAAAAAAAATTGAATTATACCACACTGTTGTGTAATATTGCTTAATAATTATGAACCTTGTCAGTAGACTGTAAGGGAGAAGAGAGGAGGAAAAAAAAAAAGAAAACCGACCTGAAAGATTCAGTAAACCACGATGTTGATTTAAGGTGAAATCACCCAGCTCCAATGTATGGTCAATACAATTATGACAGTCTTGTTGTTGTTATTATTATTATTATTATGTAGTCATATAATGTAGTCATATTGGTTTTGCAGTCATTTCTGTAGCTGTTAATAATAATAATAATAATAATAATAATAATAATGATGATAATAATGGATTGCATTTATATAGCAGCTTTCATTCATATTTTTAGTAAAGGTGTGCAATGGCACACTGAACAGATGATTAGATTTTGGTGATGAGCTCAAAATGCATACCTCCGCCAAGGCTCTTATCTTCTCACAGAGTGTTAGCAGCAATACTCCAAAACTACTGGATGGATTTGGATGAAATTTTCACCAGAGGTGGTTCTTGGGCTACAGACAAATCCATTACATTTTGGTGATGATCTCAGAATGCATACCTGAGTTAAGGCTCTTATCTTTCACAGTGTGTTAAGATAAGATAAGATAAGATAAGCCTTTATTAGTCCCACAATGGGGAAATTCCAGGATTGCAACAGCACAGGGATAGCAACACTCAGAGCAACAATCAGAAGGCAAGAAAAAACAAGAGCAGCTAGTATACATATGTACATATTAATATAAATATACTGTATATATACGTATATAGAGACACAGTGCGGAGCATTGTGGTTGGTGGATGTGCAGCAGAAAGTCTAAGCTCTATCTCCGCGGATGCGGCGGGCCAGCTGGATGTCTTTGGGCATGATGGTGACCCTCTTGGCGTAGATGGCGCACAGGTTGGTGTCCTCGAAGAGACCCACCAGGTAGGCCTCGCTGGCCTCCTGCAGAACCATGACGGCAGAGCTCTGGAAGTGCAGGTCGGTCTTGAAGTCCTGAGCGATCTCCCTCACCAGGCGCTGGAAGGGCAGCTTATGGATGAGCAGCTCCGTGGATTTCTGGTAGCGACGGATCTCTCTCAGAGCCACGGTACCGGGCCTGTAACAGTGAGGCTTCTTCACTCCGCCGGTGGCCGGAGCGCTTTTTCGAGCAGCCTTGGTGGCCAGCTGCTTCCTGGGGGCTTTTTCTCCAGTAGATTAGCAACAATACTCCAAAACTAATGGACAGACTTTGATGCAATTTTCACCAGAAGTAGCTCTAGGCCTACACACAAACCCATTACATTTTGGAGGTGATCCATGAGGGATGGAAGGAGCCTTGGCAGAGGTCTGCACTCTCTGAGTGCTTTCTGGTTTTTTATGTTGTGCTTTCCCACAGGATTGATGACCACTGTTTGACAGAAGAGTGACAGAAGGGGCATTTCACTTCATTTACATAGTCATTAGTGGCAGGAACCAAGGCAGAGTAAAGAAATCGTGAACATGCGCTGACTTTTCATGTAAGGTGGGATGCATAAAGAAAAGGAGCAGAGAATTGGGCATGTGCACAGTTTTATAAATCTGAAAATTTTTGTGCGCATGTACTTTTCAAATTTTGTGAGTATGCCATCTTTCAGTATGAAAGCTGTGCAATCCTTTATACATGAGACCCCAGGTCTTTCTGGGACTCTCCACGAGTGGTCTTTGGCTCTTGGATAACTCTTCTGATAATTGTTTTGACTCCTTTGTCAGAAATCTTACGAGGAGCTCCTGGTCGTGGCCGGTTTATGGTAAAATGATGTTTTTTCCACTTCCAAATGCTGGCTTCAACAGTGCTCACTCGAACATTCAGCAGTTTAGAAATGTGCCTGTAACCAATACCATCGTTGTTTTGCAACAGTAAGGCTGTGAAGGTCTAGAGAGAGCTCTTTGCTTCTACCCAGCATGAGTTCTTTGTGGTGTGACAATCCGATATTCACAGACCTTTTTAAGGCTATCAGTCAGGACTTAACCAGCTGAAGCTAATTTGCACTGATGGGGGATGGGATGGCTTTCTAAATTCTGATGGATTTCAGCTGGTTTCTTGGCTCTCTATGCTTTTTTTGCACTGCTTTTTCTTAATGTATTCAATACTTATTCCCTGTGTCGTTCCACTTTATTAAATATAACTTGTTTTGTGAACACAGTTGCCTTGATTTCTTTGTGTGTCTGGATTACTTGGGTTGTTGCTGATATCTGGTGAAAATCTCAGGTCAATGGCTCCTTCAGAAATATGTCTGAGAAAAATGTTGATGTGTTCAATACTTATTTTCACCGCTGTATCAGTGAAAAGGCCCTTTAGCATTTGATAACTCTATATAATTATCTTCTTCTTAATTTCAGACATTGTTTTCTTTTTCTTCAGTCCATGACTTGTGTGTTTTTATCGATACTTAACACATCTGTGTCCTTGGTTACAGGGCAACCTTCCTGTTGCCAGGAGTCGGCGGTCAAGGGCCAAATCAACACCGCCTTCCTCTTTTTCTCCATCTTTCCAGTTATCTGGTGTTACTCCAACTAGTCACTCCAACTATGCTTCTCCAGCCTCGTCCCTTCTCCACACCACCCGCCTCCCTCCTCCTCCTGCTTCTCCTCCTGCTTCTGTGGACAAACCCAAGCAAATCGATTGTCTCTTGGAGGAAGTGATGGTGGGACTCAACATTCTACCACATGACAGTGGCAGCAGTGCTCCAGATGTTGCGCACCCTCTTCAAATGTGTGATCCCAGCTGTACCTTTGCTTCACCCAGTCCGCTGAAACCCACAACCAGCCTCCACCAACCTGCCAAGGTGGTTGTTCCAGGAGAAAAAAATGATGGTTGTTCCAGTGCTGCAATAGGTGGAGTATCAGTTCTGGAGCAGCAGTGTGAAGGAGAGGTGAACAAGATGCTGGACCACTTCCTTCAGTCGTTTGAGCAGTTTGTTGAAACCTGCAGTGTCGAGGAAGAGAAGGACAACTCCACACAGGACAGCCAGATTCACAGTGTCCTGAGCAAGTACACAAAAACTAAATCTCAAACTACAGTCCCCCAAACTCCTCCTCTTCAGAAGATTAATCATGGGGGACATGGAGCAATACATTCTCAAACAACTGATCTGCAGAGTGATGAGAAGCAAATCCTGCACAGCTGTTCACAGTCAGATCAGGCCTGTTTTCCAGCTGCTGAAGGAACATTTGCAATATCCAGTCTTCCCTCTAAACAAAAGAAAAGGAGGAAACCAAATCAATACTTGTTTTCACTAGAGAAAAAGAGGGTGAGGTTGAGGAAGCCAGCACCCTCCAGTGACATGAAGACCAAAACTGTTTGTGACCAAGAAGACAGGCAGGAACTGGTTGAACTGGAGAGAAGAGACCTGTTGCATGGATACAGCTGTCAGAGTCTACAAGACAAGGTAAAAACTCAAAACATCTTTATTATTCTGTCTCCTCTCATCAGGTCCCTCACTAAATGGAGGAAGGCCTTCAAACTAATTTGAGTAAGCTGCTACACTCTCATGATACACAACTCTTTAGTCTTGAAGATGCTTGCAAGCTAAAAATGCTGTGGTCATTCTATTATACCAGCTTCACCACCCACTTTTACACTTGGAAGTAGGTTAAAACAGTCAGATGTCGGCTCAAGAATTGGTAGCCCACAGCTTCAGGGACACGTGCTTCTCTCTCGCCCATAAAAAGTGTCTTCTTCTAGCTTTGCAAGAGAGAAGAGGCTCAAATTTATGAGAAAAATAGTCCAAATTTATGAAAAAAGTGTTACATTTAACAACTTTGTGAATGGTTTTATGACCCAGTGACCACACGCAGACTCAAAAATAGATTCAATTAGATTTATTAATGTAAATGTGTGTGTGAATGCGTGTGAGTGAGTGTGTACAGGAACAGCAGGGGACAGAGCAGGACACCGTTCGGCCTGGCAATCCTGGAAATGCACAGAAGCATGACAGTTAGCGGAGGAGACAATTGGTGATGGATAATTAGTCAGAGGCTTTCTGGGTGTGAAGATGGTGGGAGGCTCAGGTTCAGCTCGGCGGCTGCGGCCAGGGAGACAGTGTCTGCTGTCGGGTGTTGTAGCTCCTGCTGGTGTGTAGATGTGGAGGAGTGGTGTGCTGAGAGAGAGGATAGGAGTCCGCCGCCACAGAGGAGGAAAGGATCCGCCGCCAAGGCGCTCCACCGCCAAGGCGCTCCACCTGTGCACAGGGGACTGGAAGACAAGGTGAGTTGAGGAATGGTAGCTTACGTGAGCTGTGGATGATGTCCCTCAGGTGATGGGACAGCAGGCTTGGGTAGCAAGGGACTGTAGACTCTGGCAAGGACGAGAGGATTGATGGATGAATCTCCTCTGGAGCGCAGTGAGACATCTCCGCCCAGAAGCCTGAACAGAGCCGTCTAAATAGGCCCAGTCCTGATGGGAAGCAGGTGTTCGCCCAGCTGCTGGCTCTTGGCGGTTGTTCTAGCCTACCTGGATGCGTCCGGTGAAAGTCCCTGATGAGGTCCTTATCCAGGATGAATGAAGGACGCACCCAGGATCTCCATTCCGGTCCGTAACCCTCCCAGTCCACCAGGTACTGCAGGCCGCGACCCCAGCGACGGTCGTCCAGGATGGCGGTGACCTTCCACGCCGGGTCGCCGTTGATCACCATCGGTGGAAGTGGAGACCTGGGAGTAGGACACAGAGGGCTGGAACAAAAAGGTTTAATCTGAGAGACGTGGAAGGTGGGACAGATGTGGAGGGCGGGGGGGGGGGGGAGTCAGGCGTACAGATACTGGGTTGACAATACGGAAGATGGCAAAAGGTCCAATAAAGCGCTGAGCCATCTTCCTGGGTTCAGCCTTCAAATTGATATTCTTGGTAGATAACCAAACCTGCTGACCCACCTGGTAAGAAGGCGCCGGAGTCTTATGGCAGTTGGCAACTGAGGAGTTATGTTCCGCCGTGCGCCGTAGCGCGGCTCGGGTCGCCCTCCACAGCCGATGACAGCGCTTAAGGTGAGCCCTGACGGATGGTACGGCGATCTCAGCCTCCTCCTCAGGGAACAATGGAGGAGTATAACCCAGAGATGCCTGAAAAGGGGTCATACCAATGGCTGAAGATACTGTAGAATTGTGGGCATACTCGATCCAGGGCAGGTGCGAACTCCACAATGCAGGATTGGTGGTGGCCACACACCGCAGAGCCACCTCCATCTCCTGATTGGCTCTCTCACACTGACCGTTGGGCTGGGGGTGATAACCAGATGACAGGCTTACTGTAGCCCCAAGGGTGTTGCAAAATGTCTTCCACACCTGGGATGTAAACTGGGGCCCCTGGTCTGAAACAATGTCCAGGGGAATCCCGTGTAATCTCACCACGTGCTGTACAAGCAGGTCCACTGTCTCCTTAGCCGAAGGCAATCCCTGTAGAGGAACAAAATGAGCAGCTTTGGCGAACCTGTTGACTATGGTGAGCACTACGGTGTGACCGTCAGAGGAGGAAGGCCGGTCACGAAGTCCAACGCCACATGGGAGCAAGGCCTGCCGGGAGCAGGGAGAGGATGGAGAAGTTCAGCTGGGGAGGAAGAAGATGACTTGCCGACAGCACACTGAGGACAGGCTAGAATGTGCTCCCTGACGTCCTTCTGAAGAGCAGGCCACCAAAACGTACGTCTCAGGAGTTCCTCAGTGCACTTTCTCCCTGGATGACAGGCCAACCTGGAGGCATGAGCCTAATAAATGACTTCCCCCCGGACAGCCGAAGGAACAAACAGCTTACCCGCCGGTCCTCCGCCCGGGTCCGCTTCAGACTCCTGAGCCCTCAAGACCTTCTCCTTGATGCCCCAGGAGAGGGCACCCACGACACAGGAAGGAGGCAGGATAGGGTGGTCCTCAGGATCCGAGACATCAATGGCAAATTGCCTGGATAGGGCGTCCATCTTAGTGTTCTTGGACCTGGGACGGTACGTGATGGTGAAGTCAAATCGCCCAAAGAACAAGGACCAGAGGGCCTGACAGGCATTCAGGCGCTTAGCCATCCGGAGGTATTCCAGATTCCTGTGGTTCATCCAGACCACAAACGGCTGTGAGGCCCCTCCAGCCAATGGCGCCACTCCTCCAGCGCAAGTTTGACTGCCAGAAGCTCCCTGTCACCGATGCTGTAGTTACGTTCCGCCGGCGACAGCCACTTGGAGAAGAAGGCGCAAGGCTGGACCTTGCCATCCGCCGGGGAGCGCTGGGACAGGACAGCCCCTACCCCTGAGTCCGAGGCATCCACCTCCACCAAACATTGCAGGGCCGGATACACCTGAACCAGGATGGGGGAATCGGCGAATCTCTCCTTGAGAGCTGAAAGAGCCTTAGCCGCCGCCTCCGACCACAGGAAGGGCACCTTGGACGAGGTAAGGCGTGTCAAGGGGAGTGCCATTGTGCTATAACCCTTAATGAAGCGGTGGTAGAAATTTGCAAACCCAAGGAACTGCTGGAGTTGCTTCCGGGATGAGGGAGTCGGCCACTCCACTACCGCCTTAATCTTGCCAGGATCCGGGATTATCTCTTTGTGGGAGATAATGAACCCCAGAAAGGATGTCTTGGAGGTGTGGAACTCGCACTTCTCGGCTTTAACATACAGCTTGTTCTCCAACAACCGCTGCAGGACTCGCCGCACATGCACCCAGTGTTTTTCCAAGGACTGAGAGAAGATCAAAATGTCGTCAAGGTACACAAATACAAACACACCCAGAAAGTCCCTTAACACATCATTGATAAGGCGCTGGAACACCGCAGGGCCATTGGTCAGACCAAAAGGCACTACCAGATATTCAAAGTGGCCGCTGGGGGTCCGGAACCCCATCTTCCACTCATCGCCTTCTTTGATCCGCACCAGGTGGTAAGTGTTGCGGCGATCCAGCTTGGTAAACCAGGATGCCCCCCGGAGGGAGTCAAAGGCTGTGTTGAGCAAGGGAAGGGTGTATTTATCCTTAATAGTGATGTTATTTAACTCCCTGAAGTCAATGCATGGCCTCAGAGACCCATCCTTCTTGCCAACGAAGAAAAATTCCCCCCCCCACTGGTGAAGAAGATGGTCGAATTATGCCAGAACTCAAGAATTTCTTGATATAGGCCTCCATGGCCTCCCGCTCCGGAGGTGACAGGCTGTACAAACGGCTCGACGGTAGCGGGGCTCCAGGACGGAGATTTATGGCACAATCATACGGGCGGGGGGGGGCAGGGCCTGGGTCTTACTGAAAGTGGCTCCAAGGTCATGGTATTCTGGAGGAACTTTAGAGAGGTCGGGAGATGAGGTGATGGGAGCCTCCAAGGGCATGGACAGCGAGCAAGCGGCTGATTGGAGACAGGCGCCGAGACAAAACGAACTCCAGGACAAGATACTCCCAGTACGCCAATCGATTGACGGATTATGGAGGCGTAGCCAGGGGAAGCCAAGGATGACTGGGGACGTGGACACCGGTAGAACGAGGAATTGCATCTCCTCCCGATGATTACCAGAAATGATAACCGGGACAGGGGCTGTCTGCTGAGAGACCACGGCCATAGGAGCTTTGGATAAGGCCATAAGCCGCAAAGGGGACTTGAGTGGATGGCAGAGTAAATCCAACTGGGTTGCCAGGTCCTGAGAAATAAAACTCTGCTCTGCCCCTAAGTCAACCAAAGCCTGTGTGAAAATCTCCTTATGTTTGTGTATAAAACGGATGGGGAGTTGAAAGCTAAATAGGGGATTAGACTGGGGTGAGTCCTTGAGTCCACCTACCGTGACGCACGGACTCCCCCTATTGGGCCGAAGATGACAAAAAACTACCTCGTGCTCCTCACTCCCGCAATACAGACACAACCCCAACTCTCGGCGGTGCTGTTTCTCTGCCGGAGACAACCTAGATTGCCCTACCACCATTGGTTCCGGGGTCTCAGGAGAGTTGGAGGAAGGATGGGCCAATAGGAAAGACCGAGGGGCGTGACAAAACTGGGCTCCTGAACGACCGGAAGTTCGCCGCTCAGTGGCTCTCTCCCTCAGCCTATTATCTATGTTGATGGCTAGGGAGATTAGCTTGGATAACCTGCTGGGCTTTTCTAGCGGCGCTAGCTCATCCCGAAGCTCAGAGCTGAGGCTCCTTATAAAGATGCTGCATAAAGAAGTGTCCTCCCACCCAACTTCAGCGGCCAACACCCGGAAGTTGATAGCGTAATCGGCCACGGCTTGGGAACCCTGCCTCAGATTCAGCAACCAAGAGGTAAGCACACTGTTGCGATCTGAGTGATCGAACACTTCATAAAACTCAGCAATGAACTGACTGAGAGTCAAGCTGGCATAACTAGTCCTGGCCATATCCGCATAGGCCCAAGCTAGCGCTCGCCCTTCCAGTAAGTTAATCATATACCAGATCTTACTGTGGTCTAAATTAAAATCCTTGGGCACCCGCTAGAAAACCACCTCGCACTGCATAACAAAGGGCCTAGCCTCCCCTAACTTACCACTAAAACGATTGGGCGTTGGAACGGGGGTTAGACGAGCAGGCGGTCCTAATTTAAGCTGGTTAGCCGGGTGGCTAGCGGGAGTTGAGGAGCTAAAAGAAATAGCTGGAGCTGGGGGAAAGGACTGAGACCCGGTTAGCTGGTCCAACCGATCCGTAACACGGGCTAACTGGGCCAATGTGGATTGTTGCTGATAAACCAATTGATCTATTTGAGTCTCCGTTAGATGTAATCGGCGCACCAAAGCGCTGTCAGCTGGGTCGTTCTGGCGGAGATGTACTGACACGGTTTTATGACCCAGTGACCACACACAGACTCAAGAATAGATTCAATTAGATTTATTAATGTAAATGTGTGTGTGAATGCGTGCGTGTGAGTGTGTACAGGAACAGCAGGGGACAGAGCAGGACACCGTTCGGCCTGGCAACCCTGGAAACACACAGAAGCGTGACAGTTAGCGGAGGAGACAGTTGGTGATGGATAATTAGTCAGAGGCTTACTGGGCGTGAAGATGGTGGGAGGCTCAGGTTCAGCTTGGCAGCTGCGGCCAGGGAGACAGTGTCCGCTGTTGGGTGTTGTAGCTCCTGCTGGTGTGTAGATGTGGAGGAGTGGTGTGCTGAGAGAAAGGATAGGAGTCCGCTGCCACAGAGGAGGAAAGGATCCGCCGCCAAGGCGCTCCACCTGTGCACAGGGGACTGGAAGACAAGGTGAGTTGAGGAATGGTAGCTTACGTGAGCTGTGGACGATGTCCCTCAGGCGTTAAGACAGCAGGCTTGGGTAGCAAGGGACTGTAGACTCTGGCAAGGACGAGAGGATTGACGGATGAAGCTGGAGCGCAGTGAGACATCTCCGCCCAGAAGCCTGGGCAGAGCCGTCTAAATAGGCCCAGTCCTGATGGGAAGCAGGTGTGCACCCAGCTGCTGGCAATCAATCACAGAGCAGACCATGACACTTTGAATTATAAGAGAAAAAAGCTAATTTAAAAGAAAAATGTAAATTTACAAGAATGAGGTGGTTGATCTCAAAATGCCATAAACATTATATAAAATGAAACTTTTAATATTTTAATTTTAGATTAGACCCATACACAACTATTCATTTCATTTACAATAGTTTGGCCTATTTAGTAGCCTACTGTGATGAAGTGAAGACCAAAAGTTGTATATTTTCAAGATTTATACATAAATTTAGTCAGTGCAAAATTCACTTCTACTAAATTAATATCATGGTGAATTTTGGAGTGACTCAGTGTGCAGATATCCTTATTTGTGCTTAACTTTGTTATCCAGCACCTTACAAAGTTTTGATCTGAGTGGGTGGCGCCGTTCCTCTACAAAGATTTCTACATAGACATTTTATTACCTCCATCGGGGGATTATGTATGGCACTGTTGACTTGCTGCCATACATTCCATGGTCTTACGCATCTCCTCCAATTGCCTCTGCATGAGGTCCACTTGTGGGTCACGTAGCTGGCTTTTTTCAATCCGCTTCTGCTTCCTGCAGGACTTCCCGGTCCCAGCTGGAGCAGGCAAAGCTGGAGGAATAGGGCCCTGGGCTGGAGGCATGTCAATCCCGGGCTACTGCGTCCTTCTTCACTTCTCGATGAAGCCATTACACCTCCAAGAACAATAGGAGAGAGAAAAAAAAAACTGTCATTATTATTGTCATGAACAGGCCACGGGACTGTTCAAGAGGTACAGGCATGTTAGCTAGGAAAACATACCAACAATAGAAATCACTGCCAGCTGTATGCAGTACCCCACCACCACCACCACCACCAAAGGTGGCGAGAGTGTGCCAAACACCGAAGCGCCCTGCACCCAGAGAAAGAAGACGTCTTCCTTTTCCCTTCTTCCTCTCTCTCTCTCTCTCTCTCTCTCTCTCTCTCTCTCTCTCTCTCTCTCTCTCTCACACACACACACACACACACACACACACACACACACATATACACACATATATATATATATATAATGTGTGTGTGTGTGGGTTTTTTTGTTTTTTTTTTGACGACTGTTAGTCGAAAGAAAAAAGAATACAGAATTAACGGCAACCTACGCTGCTTGCTGTTAACTATCAACAAACCCTACTTGAAGGTAAAATGTAGCACATACCCAAGCAGACAAGTATATTGTGTGCTGTTAAGCTGTAAGCAGTTTTCTGCCTGAGAGAAGGTCTTCAAGGAAAAACATCACAAGTTTAACCAGGTAGGGGTAGCACATACCTCATGCTGCTAAACCGCTACCGTCCTGGCTGGAAAGAAGGTAAATGTATGACACATACTTTAAAGCAAACGCAGACGGTGCATACAACACTGCACAGCCGATACGACCTTCTCACTCTGAGCAGAAAAACACAATGTTAACAGACCAACATAAACTCTTACCGTACCAGGAGGAAAGAAAGAGGAAGAGGGAATGGATGCAGAGGGCAAATGTAGGGTATCCACAGTTGCGGTTAATTTGGCATAATGCTCCTACCCCAAGGATTGGTGTCACTTGGTCACAGGTTCACTGAAATGAAATAAAACTTATCTTCAACTCTGCCACCTCCAGCTCCATTTCCTGTCTTTTTGTCAGCGCCACCATCTCCAAACCATACATCGTCGCAGGTCTCACTACTGTCTTGTAAATCTTCCCTTTCACTCTTGCTGCTACGCTTCTGTCACAAATCACCCTGACACTCGTCTCCACCCACTCCACCTGCCTGCACTTTCTTCTTCACCTCTCTTGTGCATTTTCCATTGCTTTTGTAGCATCATCAGCTGGATTCCAGTTTATAAAATTATTCTTTGCTGAGGAGAAATTGTTTCACCCAAGACCAGAGCTGTGAAACCCTGTGCCATCGGCCATAAAGTGGATAAGTTACTCCCTGCTCAGGACCTGGAGTCATTTCCTCTCCAACCCATTTGCCAAAGGAATGCCAAAGTGAAAGTAAAGGAATTATTACATTTACAATGTAGACACATTGTTTGTTCTTTTATTTTTAAAGTAGAATATCTTAGTTACTCAAGTTTTAAAGAATTTATGCTTTCATAGGCAGCATAGTATGTTTTAGGATGATTTCACCTCTCATATCAAATCCTCTCTTCTTCTCTGTGGGAAGCGTACATCCCAAAACTGTGAACTGACCAATTAGCTTCCAGGTCTCCAATGCATTTCCTTTTTAGTCAATTTTACAACCTTTTTTCCTTTAAAATTCACCTTTTCCTATTTTACTCCTTTTTTCTTAAATTACCGTGCTAAGAAGATTTTGTATGATTTTTACCAAGCTTAAATCAACTTTGTTCTTACCACAGCACATCGGAAGAAACAGATTTGTGGTTTGTTTTTTAATTTACCAAGTTTGATTTTCTGATCGGACTTTGAACGATAAACAAATATTATCTGGAATTTGACAACCTGGCCAAACGTCAAATTCCGTTTTCTGTGCATAAACAGACATCGCCAGTGCGATGAGCATCAATCTTCTACGGTTGTGACCCAAAGGAGTAGAGCCCATGCCATGTTGTGGCAGAACCTACCTGCCCTTTTCTCTCAACAGCATCCACGCACATCCATCTAGACCAAGGTTGGTAGCAGAAGGCCTGCTACCGCTGGAGGACACAGTCTGACTCTGCTGTGCTTTAGGTCTGTTGTCCAAATTAAATTTAATTCTTCAGAATATTTGTGGTATAAGTTCTATAAACCTTATATCTTCAAACTCCTTTCAGAACTTCAAATACATTCACTTTTCTTAATCTCCATTCTTTTTCAGAGTAACCCAAATTTTCTTTTTTATGAACTAGTTTAATCATTTTCTTCATAAAATTGCATCCAATTTTCCCAGTCATTCTGCTTTAACCCCTTGCACTCTGGTCAATTTCCCTAAAAACGCCTAAAAATAACGTACCCAAAGTAAATCAAAAGCTGTTCTTCAACCCTTTGCAGCATCTTCATGGGGTTGTCTCATTTAAAAGAAAACACTTTGAATTTTTTGGCAAAACAGTCATAATCTCTCTAAGTGCTCCTGCCACTGAGTAACAGTCAACTAAACATACTGAACTTGAAGAAAATAAAGTTCACCTGGGTGTTTTTTTGGATACAAATGCTTGCAAATAACACACAGCTGTCAGATACGGGCTGGAAAATGCAACAGAAATGTAGAACCAAGTGTTATCCAGCTGAGGTCAAAATTTTGTAACAATACCACAAAAAAATGAATATATTACACAGCTTTTTTGTCAGGTTGTTCCCAGGCGTTTTTGAACTGTGCCAAATTGTGCCAAATGGCACAGTTGGGAAAAACGTCTAACTTTTGAATGATTCAATATAGAAGCTTGATCTTGGGCTCTAATGAAAGGTGACACTCAGGACTGTGTGTGTGTGTGGGAGGGGGGGTTGTTTATTCATTCATGAATGAATGAATGAACAAACAAGCCCCCACACACAAAGAAACATGCCATGTAAAAAATGTGTGGCTTTTTTTTACAAGAAAAAATAACCTACAGTGCAATAAAAATTATACTAAAATATCTGCAATGTAGAGGATAACAACTCCCCCCCCCCCCCCGCCGCTACAGAGGAGCGGCCATGCGCCGCGGTCTGTCATGTGGCGATGACGCACAGTTGTAATTTACCGATCGGTCAAAAGTCATTTTGATTACAGTTTTCAGGGATAAAGAATAATTTAGCTTATAACACTTACCTGTCCACAACAGCAGTGTCGCTGGCGAACATCTCTTCCTCATTGTCAGATGAACATGAAGCTGGTCTGCTTGTTACGACTCGTGGTTCTGGTCACGCGAGCCGGTCAAACCATGATTCCATTATTGCGGTTTTGCGCTTCCATGATTGCGGTTTTGGCGAACGATTTTTCAAAACAAATAAGAACAGTAGTAAGAAAAAAAGACTGGCGAACGCTACCGTTACACACAGCGGCTTACACAAAACAGATTTTACGCATGGGACGCACGCTTTCAATCGTCGAACTTCTCTGCTTCAATTGGCTCGCTGTATTCGCAGCCGTTGGTAGGCGGGTCCTTCTTGCTAGGTTTTCAGTCATTGGTTCTTCAAGGTTTCAGAAACCCAGTTCAAGGCTCGTATTAGTCGAATGAGAGGTCAATCAAATCTAAACCAATCAAAGCACTCCTTTGGCTTTCTGAACGGGGCTGTGTCTGTAGTGGAAGAACGGAAATGCAGCTTTTTTTTTTCAGTGCGCACTAGGACGCAGAGACGTGACCGCCTGCGGTATTCCGGAGTGCAAGAGGTTAACCTGTTGAACTCCGGGATTCCGCGGGCGGTCATGTCTCTGCGTCATAGTGCGTCTCAGTGCGCACTGAAAAAAAAAAAAAGCTGCATTTCCGTTCTTCCAGTACAGACACAACCGCGAACAGAAAGCCAAAGAAGTGTTTGATTGGTTTAGATTTGATTGACCTCTCATTTGACTAATAAGAGCCTTGAATTGGGTTTCTGAAACCTTGAAGAACCAATGACTGAAAACCTAGCAAGAAGGACCTGCCTACCAACGACCGTGAATATAACAAGCCAATTGAAGCAGAGAAGTTCGACGATTGAAACACGTGCATCCTGTGCGTAAAATCTTTTTTGTCTAAGCCGCTGGGTGACTCACATTGAGACCTATGTGTAACAGTAGCGTTAGCCACTCTCAGCCGTTAGCCAGTCTTTTTTTATTACTACTGTTCTTATTTGTTTTGAAAAATCGTTTGCAAAAACCGCAATCATGGAAGCGGAGATGGTTTGACCGGGTCGGGTGACCAGAACCACGAGTCTGTAACAAGCGGACCAGCTTCATGTTCGTCTGACAGTGAGGAACAGATGTTCGCCAACAACACTGCTGTTGTGGACAGGTAAGTGTTATAAGCTAAATTATTCTTTATCAATGAAAATAGTAATAAAAATGACTTTTGACCGATCGGTAATTACAACAGTCCGTCATGGCCACAAGTTTTTTTGTGCGCCGAGCTCCTCTGTAGCGGGGGGGGGGGTAGTTGTTATCCTCTACATTGCAGATATTTTAGTATAATTTTTATTGCACTGTAGGTTATTTTTTCTTGTAAAAAAAAAAAAAGGCCGCACATTTTTTACGTGGCATGTTTCTTTGTGTGTGGGGGGCTTGTTTGTTCATTCATTCATGAATGAACAAACAACCCCCCCACACACAAACACACACAGCCCTGAGTGTCACCTTTCATTAGAGCCCAAGATGAAGCTTCTATGTTGAAGCATTCAAAAGTTAAAGACATTTTGGCACAGTTCAAAAACGCCTGGAAACAACCTGAGAAAAAAGCTGTGTAATATATTCATTTTTTGTGGTATTGTTACAAAATATTGACTTCAGCTTGATAACACTTGGTTCTACATTTCTGTTGCATTTTCCAGCCAGTATCTGACAGCTGTGTGTTATTTGCAAGCATTTGTATCTAAAAAAAACACCCAGGCGAACTTTATTTTCTTCAAATTCAGTATGTTTAGATGACTGTTACTTAGTGGCAGGAGCACTTACAGAGATTATGACTGTTTTGCCAAAATATTCAAAGTGTTTTCTTTTAAATGAGTCCAACCCCATGAAGATGCTGCAAAGGGTTGAAGAACAGCTTTTGATTTACTTTGGGTATGTTATTTTTAGGCGTTTTTAAGGAAATTGACCAGAGTTCAACAGGTTAAAACTATTTTATGGTTTTTCATTTTCCATTACAGTGCCAATTTAAGCTGTGTCTTTCTTTGGTTCCACAAATGTTTGATAATACACTTTATGCTCAGTAATCCATTAACAGTCTAATGTGCTCATGATACATGTTGAATTCACCGTCTTAAAGTCATCTTAATTACTAACTAACTAACCTGCACTTATATAGCGCTTTTCTAGTCACAAAGACCACTCAAAGCGCTTTCATTAATACTAACCCTCTATTCTAAGGGCCTATAGGAAACAGATATCTAGGGACAATTTAGAACAGCCAATTAACCTAACATGCATGTTTTTGGCATGTGGGAGGAAACCGGAGAAATCCCGGAGTAAACCCACGCAACACGGGGAGAACATGCAAACTCCACACAGATCACTGTTGGTCGGGGGCTAGGATCGAACCCACGATCCCACGATCCCCACAATCCCCCGGCCAAGGGTAAACTGTGCTGCCGCAGTGCTAACCACTGCGCCACCGTGCAGCCCGAAGCGGAACACATCTGAAGATGAACACGAAGATGAACACATCTTAATGTGTTCATCTATTCTGAAATTTCTTTTTAAACTGTTAAAAAGACATGAGAGTTATTGTTTGATTTCGTGTCCAGCTTCTTGATTAAAAGCAGACAAGAACTCCCAGGTTTTTGAGACTGATTTATTATTGGTACAAATACAGAATTATTAATAAAATTGTCCATCCTTTTCGACTGGTGCCCCATGAGCTTATGTGTGTTGGTAATGAAGAGAAACCTCATTCCCACCCATACATAGCTATAAATTAAATAATGTTTGTACCTAATCATAACTAAACGCTACATATTATTACTACACTTTGGATGGTTGACCCCAGGTACCTAAACTCATCTATTTTCACTACCTCTGCTTCTTCCATTGTCTCCGTTACACCTGCCTCCCTCTCATTCACACTTATGTATTCTGTCTTGCTTCTACTAACTTTCATTCCTCTTCTCTCCAGAGCATAGCTCCACCTCTCCAGGTTCTCTTCCATCTGCTCCCTACTCTCACTACAGATCACAATGTTGTCTGCAAACATCATGGTCCACGGTGAATCCTGCCTGACCGCATCTGTCAGCCTATCCATCACCGTGGCAAACAAAAAGGGGCCCAGAGCCGATCCCTGATGTAACCCCACCCCCACCTTGAACCCATCTGTCACTCCTACAGCACTCCTCATCACCATCTTGCTGTCCTCATACATGTCCTACACCACCCTCACATACTTCTCTGCCACTCCTGACTTTCTCATACAGTCCCACACTTCCTCTCTTGGCACCCTATCATATGCTTTCTCTAGATCCACAAAGACACAGTACAACTCCTCCTGACCTTCTGTATACTTCTCCATCAACACTCTTAGAGGAAACTTTGCATCTGTAGTACTTTTTCTTGGCACAAAACAATACTGCTGCTCACTGATTGTCACCTCTCCTCTTAACCTGGCTCTTTCCTATATCTTCATAATGTGGCTGATCAACTTTATGCCTCTATAGTTACTACAGGTGTGAGCATCACCTTTGTTTTTGAAAATTGGTACCAAATCACTTCTTCTCCACTCCTCAGGCATCCTCTCACTCTCAAAGATTGTGTTAAACAATCTGGTTAAAAAGTCCACTGTCATCTCTCCTAAACATGTCCATACCCCCACAGGTATGTTATCTGGACCAACTGCCTTTCCATTCTTCATACTCTTCAAAGCTGCCCTCACTTCTGCCTTGCTAATCCTCGGGACTTCCTTGTTCACCATCTTTCCTTCATCCATCCTCTTCTCTCTTTCATTTTTTTTATTCATCAGCTCTTGAAAATACTCCTTCCACCTTCTTAACACACTCTCGTCATTTGTTAATACATTACCATTTCTGTCCTTAATTAGCCTAACCTGCTGCACATCTTTTCTATTGCAATCTCTCTGTCTAGCGGCTAGACAGAGAGATTGATTGATACAAGTCCTTTTCTCCTTCCTTAGTATTTAGCCTCTCATACAACTCACTATATGCCTTTTCCTTTGCCACCTCTCTCTTTTCCATGCACCTAGATTCCAAATACTCCTGTCTACTTTCTTCAGCTTCCTGACTATCCCACTTTTTCTTTGCTAGCCTCTTCCTTTGAATACTTTAATGTACCTCCTCATTCCACCACCAAGTCTCCTTGTCTTCCTTCCTCTGTCCACTGGATACACCACATACCTTTCTACCCATTTCCCTCAATTCTTTTTCTGCACTTTCCCAGTCATCTGGTAATTCTTCCCTACCACCCAGAGCCTGTATCAACTCCTTCCTGAACTCTGTGCGACCTTCCTTCTGTAACTTACCCCACATAATCTTTGGCTCTGCCTTCACTCTCTTCCTCTTCTTGCTTTCCAAACTCATCCTACAGACTACCATCCGATGCTGTCTCGCTACAGCCTCCTCTGCCACCACCTTGCAGTCTCCTATCTCTTTCAGATTTCTCCTTCTGCATAAGATGCAGCCCACATGTGTCCTCCTTCCTCCACTCTTGTAAGTCACCCTATGTTCCTCTCTCTTCTTAAAGTATGTGTTCACCACTGCCATTTCCATCCTTTTTGCAAAATCCACAACCATCTGTCCTTCCACATTTCTCTCCTTAAGACCATACCTACCCAGAACCTCCTCATCACCTCTGTTCCCTTCACCTACAGGTACATGCCCATTAAAGTCCGCTTCAATCACCAGTCTCTGCCCCTTGGGAACACTCTCTACCACTTCATCCAACTTACTCCAGAATTCCTCTTTCTCTTCTACCTGACATCCAACTTGTGATACATATGCATTGACAACATTCAACATCACACCTTTGACTTCTAGCTTCAAACTCATGATTCTGACTCCCTCTTTACCTCCTGAACACTCTTCACATACTCTTCCTCCAAGATTACTCCTACTCCAATTCTCTTCCTATCTACACCATGGTAGAACAGTTTAAATCCACCTCCAATGCTCCTAGCCTTGCTTCCCTTCCATCTGGTATTTTGAACACACAGCATATTTTAACCTGCATAATTAACCAAAAATTAAATTAAATTGTCTAAATGGTGTGTTATTCAGTATAAACTCGAAGACTTTATGCCATATATTTTTATTTTGGCAAAGATCTTAAATTCTTGTCAAGGCAGTATTTTTTTTTTTTTTTTTGTTAAAATGGGTGGAGGGGTGGTAAAAGATGAATAGGTGACGAATCAGGAGCTTTCTCCTGAAACACCCAGGCATGGTGCTCTAAACCATGGGTGTTTGCAGGGTGTCTGTGGCGCAGGTGTAGTGTGGCTGACTACTAATAGAAGAGTTGATGGTTCAATTCCCGCTCTCTGCAGTCTGTATGTCGAAGTGTCCTTGAGCAAGATACTGAACCCCCAGTTGCTCCTGGTGGGTCAGGCCAGTGCCTTGCATGGCAGCTCTGTCATCGTGAATGTGTGTGTGAATGGGTAGATAGCAGGATCTGCAAAGCTCTTTGATCATCCAGAGATTGTAAAAAAAAAAAACAAAAAAAAACCACTATATAAGTGAACACCATTTAATTTCCGGGGTCTTTAAAGGCTCAAAAGTCAGTCAATGAACCCTCAACACTTCAGACTGGGACAGCCCTAAGCCCTCAGTCACTTACCCTGACTGTACCTCCAAGTCAGCGAGTCTGCAAGGGTGGAGACTGAAAGGCTGTACCAAGTTTGGTGATGGTATCTTCAGCCATTTCTGTTTTATTGCACAAGAAAACCGATATGTGCGTAAACACACTCCCTACACACCGACTATTGTTAACGTTTCTTTTAATTATGTTGATTATATGGATTTAGTCATAAATACCAAATGTTTGGTTGACGATGCCTAGCACTGAGTCTACGTACAGATTTGCAGAATTTATTAGTGTGACTTTAGATAAGATAAGATAAGATAAGATGAGCCTTTATTAGTCCCACAACGGGGAAATTCCAGGATTGCAACAGCACAGGGATAGCAACACTCAGAGCAACAATCAGAAGGCAAGAAAAAAAAACAAGCAAGCAAGAGCAGCTAATATACATATGTACATATTACTATAAAATATATATACACACACACACAGACACACAGTGCAGAGCATTGTAGCTGGATGGAATAAATATATGAATATATAAACACACAGTGCAGAGCATTGTAGCTAGATGGAATAAATATGTAAATATATAAACACCCACAGTACGGAGCATTGTAGCTAGGTGGAATAAATATGTAAGTATATAAACACACACAGTGCGGAGCATTGTAGCTAGATGGAATAAATATATAGATATATAAAAACACAGTGCGGAGCATTGTAGCTAGATGGAATAAATATATAGATATATAAATATGAACACACCCAGTGCTGAGCATTGTAGCTAGATGGAATAAATATGTAAATATATAAACACACACAGTGCAGAGCATTGTTGCTAGATGGGATGAAACAGCATAACCGACTACTTAGTTATCCTACATGGTATGATTATGTGCCCATACATATTCTCACCCTCCATAGCGACCGGTATTTTCCTAGTTGTATGCCGGAGGGGACCATTGTGTAAGTCTATTGCATCTTTTGCATTTAAAAACTATTAGTTTGTTACGTCTTTTTGCTATCTCTGCGAGCAGCCCTGCTTAGGTTGTACAGTCTGACAGCCGTTGGTAGGAAGGACCTACGAAACCTCTCGGTTGTGCACCTGGGATGATGTAGTCTGCTGCTAAATGAGCTCCTCAGTGCATTCAGTACGTCCTGCATAGGGTGGAACTCGGACTCCAGCAGAGATGACAGGCTTACTGATACTCATTTATTCTTAATGTGTTTTTCAGGAGCATTCTTTGCCCTTTCTCAGCCAGTCACTTTTAGACAACTGGCCACCCTTGGCAGCAGAATCACAGTGCAGGCAAAGGAGCCAGCCAAGGAAAAAACACAAACTTTTCAGGATGTCTAACAATGCAAACTTAATGTCACCAATTCAGCCTCAGCTTATGGATGAACAGCCAGGGGAAAATCTAGAGACAAACATGGAGGAGTCAGCTCTCCATCCACATGAAGAGGGTGCTTCACAAAGGGGAAAAAAAAGGGAATTAAATGTGGACACAGGTGATGGTGCCACTGCGGCTACAAGGGCTTGCTGTGAGGGAATGGTAGAGCCAACCTATGTAGCACCCTCACCAATTTATGCATCTACGAAGATGGTCTCAGAATCAGCAGTTGCTCAACTACAGGAGATCATTGATGTAGAGACTGTTTCCCTGAGCAGTCCAAGAGATTGTTTACAAGAAATGGAAGAAAAACCTGCAAAGTGTGCACACAAACAAGAAGAAACTGGGAAAGGTTTAACAGATGAAGAGACGAAGAGCAGTGACGAGGAGATAATCGACATTGAAAGAGATCCTGAAGACACAAGAGAAAAAGATCACTGCCAAAGGGGAGCAGCACAACCTGTTAAGTTGAAGTCTTCTGGATCAGCTTCACAATTTGAATGTGATTCTGACAATGATGAGGACATAGATGTAACTGGAGACTGCAGTCCAGCTCCTGAGCCCATTGTTATCAGTTTTAGTGAGTCAGAAGAAGAAGAGGTGGATGTTGTTTTTGTTGCAGACCTTAATTCATCAGAGTGCTTCACTCCTGCGAAAAAAGAGGTTGTTACCCCAATTACCCAGACTGAGGTGCTTCTATATTAGCATGTTGTTTTTTTTAAAAACTTTGACTCTCTTCATTATCTGTTCTATTTTATATAGCTGTGAAGGACAGAGCAGAGTTGTAGAGGTCAAGACAAACATAGTCATTTGAGGAATATGTACACTCATCATGTGGGGGCTTTATCTTCTATTCAGTGAGCAAACAGTCATATGAAGGATTTTTTTCTGTTGGTTTTTAGGAAAATGGGATTTGTGAATCTCATTTTAGCAACTTGTTTTGGACTCAAAGGTAAAATCTTACATCATAATGTTAGAGTGAGTTTTATCAGCAACTAGTCAACACAATTTTGCACTGTAAATGCAAATATTTAATTTCATCTTGAGAGCTGATTAAGTCTGTCAAGACAACTGTGATTGTTCATATTTTGTACTTTGATATTTAGGCATTGATATACAGCATTACAAGGTTGGCATCCATCTGTTTTGTACTCATTTATCAGGTATGCTCTACAAAGTTTGTTTTAATAAAGTGTTGGAAGTGTTAGAACACAGGCCAACATTTGAGGGTTTCGATACAAAAATCAAGGTTTGTATGGTTTGAAAAATCAGAAATTGTACAGGCGACATTGACTGTATTTGTTTTTTTTTTATCATAAGGTTGTGTCTGGTAATGTTACCTGGAGCACTTTTAGTTTCAGGATCTTATTTCTGAATAAATAAAACCAATAAATGGCTCAGTAAAGCCATTTCAGTTTTCATTGTGCCTCATCTGTTCTCTGCATTCTCACAGTCCCAATCCAACTGTGATGTTTCTTATCTTAATGAAGAAACAAGTTATTTTTTAATATTCTTTATTAGCTAACTTGAGTAGAGGTAGCAAACGGTGTACAAGCCCAAATAAACACCTGTCTGTTCCATCAACCAAACTTTCTGTTTCCACTTAGTGTTGCCAGATGGGAAATGTTGAAGTATTGTACCAGCAGCTTAAAATTATTGTATTTTGAAGAAAATTATTGTACACACCCAGTTTTCATTCTGATGTGGCTAAGAACCATCAGCTTCAGTAACGCATTATCACAGATCGTGCATATTACAGCCTATAATGCAGTTTTACCTCTAAATAATCTAACAGATTGTTGTGTCCATAATTAGACAATAACGACAGAGCAAGAGTCCTGTCAACGGAGCTTTATTAACAGAACTTATTACAAGACCCTACGGGCTTTCGGCGCTCTCCTGCAGGCCAGGGCATCTACTAGGCGAAAGAGGATGAACCCCTTCCGCCCGTGCCCTTTATACTCTGGGTGGCGTCACTACCGGAATCGGCAGTTCGCCACCCCCATCTATTCCCCGGCCATCCCTGCCGCCATCTTACTACTACTAACTAATTTCATATGTAACATTTCACCCCCTTCAAAAAAATGCAAGCACATGGGTTGGCCCACCCAAATTTATCTCCTTAAAATTTATCACCCTCTCACTCTAATAATAAAATGTATGTACAGAAATAAACAACCTATCCATTCACACAACCAAGGCTGGTGACACTGGGTAGACTACCAGCAACCCCTACACGGCCAGGTGGATTATTCTGCCGCCTTATCCCTATCGGTCCAGTAAAATAAAAGAAGCCGTGTTTCTAAATGAAAATTAATCCCAGAACACACAATATATACAAAAGAACAGTAAACAATGAACAAAATAATTACAAACACATCTAACCCCCTATTGGCAGCCCCCATCCCAACACACCCTCCTCGCAATTGAGTATACCATAAAAAATGTTGGGCACTTCAAATACACATTCCAAATTCCACATACCATAATATACATAAACCAAACAACTCGTGTTTTTCTCTTCTATTTTTCATTAATATAGCCAACACTCCTGTTCCAAAATTACACCCCATCTGTGCAAAAGCCACCCAGTTCTGTGATTTTCAATATTCAGTTTACCCATAACCATACTTTAGTTCACCTTTTTTTTTCTTTTTTTTTTTTACATCACACAATCTTATTTAATTAACTCCTCACAAAATTTTACCCTTTCAAGTAAAGTCAATTACCACATATTTTACTTTACTGTTAAAGTTGGGGCCCACCCCAGTAAGGCTAGAAAACTATATACGAACATGACGCAGGGGTAAAACTTGAAACACAACAATAAATGCATTCCCCAGTCACTTAACACAGCCAGTGGAGTGCCCTCCCCCTGGACTGCCAACTCGTGGATCCCGTCCAGAGCTCCTTCTCTTCCTGGCCTCTGGGGATGAACTGCGCCGTCTCCTCTTCTCCACTACGTGGCACAGCTCATTGGGGTGCCTCCACATCTCATCAGATAGGCCCAGAACCCGTCAGTCCGGGCAGCCACCACCTTGAGCCGCCCCTGCTCTTCGCGCCGCTCGCACGTCCTGTGGGTCCCTCTCTGATGAGCCTCAGCCCATGGGCGAACTTTATCACCGCTTTTCAGGGAAGCTCTGTCATTCCTCTTTGGACCACCATGGTGTAAGCGGGCCTCCTCATCAGAACCGGTCATCGTGCAGGTCCGGTTCAAAGTCCTCTTAGCAGGTCTCTGCTTGGAGCGCTTTAAAACTGCGCTCTCTAGTCTCGCCCCATCCTTCTCGAGCGCAAGCGCCTCGTGCGTACTCGTCACCCCGGGGGTCCCGCCGTGCCATCCAGCACCCACATCAAGGGTACCATGGACTCTGGCATCGGGTCCGTCCCGGGGTGGCATCGTGTGGCGTCGGGCATGCTCTCCAGAAACACTGAACCAATCAGGATCCCACACCTTCTTAACTTGCACACCCGGAGTAGATCGGTTCCACAACCCACAGCCCGACCACTCTTCTCCGGTGTTGCTGGCGATGGAAAAGCCCAGTCCATAAAACAAGTTGCATCCCATAATATTGGATCCAGCAGCGGTGACAAACATACGAACATTCGGCAGTGTCACAGATCTATACCTCGCCTCCATCTCCAGAAAACCCAAGACAGCCAACCTGTTCATGCCGTAACCATAATAGGGAAGAGTCTGTTTAATGATCCGGTGGCGGTGAAATAGACTCCTCACAGTTGCAAGGTTCAATACGGAGATCACCACTCCAGTATCCACCAACAGTGGGACCTCAATGCCATCCAGCAACATGTTACAACTGATACGCCCACTTGTCTCCAGTGAAACAAACAGTGAAAACAAACCCACTTTTTCTTAAATTAAAAGCTCTCAAGTTGAAAGATCTGGTTGACTTTAAAACTGCAATAATAATGTTTAAAGTGAAGAATCTATCACTGCCCGCAAATATCCAAAAGTTGTTCCAAATAAGGGAGAAACAATATCATTTTAGAGGAACATGTATATTTCAAAAACCTTCAGTGAGAACTACCACCAAGCAACACTGTGTTTCAGTGCAAGGAGTCAGATTATGGAACGATTTTGGACCTGAATTAAAATCATGTACAACGCTTGGGCAATTTAAACTAAAACTAAAGGAAGAAATACTCCAAACATATATACAAGATGACATGTAAAATCACATAAGGATTGTCATATCCAGCCTGTGTTGTGTTGTAGCTTAGTTTTTTTTCTGTCACATTTTGTCTTAGCTTCGTTTTTGAATTGTAATCGCTCTTGTCTTGTTTTTTTGTTTTTTTTTTTCCTTTTGAATTCTTGGATGGAATATGGGTGGGCAATATAAGCTGCGGCTTCAGTCATCACCCATTTCGGATAACTTATGTTGAATTGTATAATCAGAGGAGTTATTGTCTAATTTGACCTTGTTGGATTTTCTTTCCCCCTTTGTTATATTATTCAGTTTCTTTTAACCTGTACTATCCGAAATAAAGATTCATTCATTCAAATTGTATGGACAATCGTTGGAGTCTTCTGTGGGGAACCCGCCTCACGCTGTCGGTCTCACCGCTCAAAATTCTTACAGGTCCTAGCGAAGTGATTCAGTAAGCCACACCTCCCACAACGCTTGCCTTTCGCCGGACATTCCCTGGACTTATAGCGGTGTTTAGGGGACCCACAGCCGTAACATCTAGGCGTTCCTGGGGCGGACCTTATCTTGACTATGGAGGCATATTTGTCATCCTCGCTGTCCTCATCCTCAGGGTCCAAATTCAGCGCCCTCAAGCGAGGCTCGTCCTGGGTCGGAGTGGCCCTCTCACTGAGGCCTCTTGCTGTTGTCTCAGCTGCCTCAACTTGTTGAGCTAGCTTGATAGCGGAGGTCAACGTCAGCTCACCTGGGTGGGTTAAGAGCCTCGACCGAGTAGCAGGGCATCGGACATGCTGCGCCAGCTGGTCCCGGATCATCTCCTCCTCCAGGCTCCTAAACTTGCATTCCCTCGGCAGCTCACGGAGGTCCGCTATGAATCTTCTTATGGACTCCCCTGTCCGCTGCCGGCACTGTCGGCACTGTCAGAAATGAATGCATCGGACAGTGACGCTCTCAGGAGTGCAAAAATAGCAAGCCATTAGCTCCATGACCTCGTCAAAGTTATCGGCTCCACCAAGGTTTTCTAAAATCCTCTGCCCCTCCATGCCTAAATTATGGACCAAGACTGCCGTCACGCGAAGCTTCTCGAGTTCACCAAGGTTCAAAGCTACCATATAGGTGGTAAATGAGGTGAACCACCTAGGCTACGGCACGGGCGGCTCGCCTGGTGCTTCCAAAATTGGCCGAAAATTGGCAACAGACCTCTCCATAACTGACTTTATCTCATCGCCAAATGTTGTGTCCATAATTAGACAATAACGACAGAGTGAGAGTCCTGTCAATGGAGCTTTATTAACAGAACTTATTACAAGACCCTATGGGCTTTCGGTGCTCTCCTGCAGGCCAGGGCCGTCTACTAGGTGAAAGAGGACGAATTCCTTCCACCCATGCCCTTTATACTCTGGGTGGCGTCACTACCGGAACCGGCAGTTTGCCACCCCCATCTATTCCCCAACCAACCCTGCCACCATCTTACTACTACTAACTGTTTTCATATGTAACACAGATTGGTTGAAAAAAAAAAGCACCTCTACCTGTGGGGAGTACAGGATAAGCCCAGAACAGCCCAGAATATTAGTCATACTTAACGATCTTCTATATGGCTTCTGTTGAATCATCATGTATCAAGGTCTTGCCTCATAAATATTTTGAGAAGTACTCTGTTTATACATGAGGGATAAACATCAATCAATCCGCTGAAACTACTACTAAAATGCCTCTGATAATTGAAGCAGAAACCTATTTCACAGTTTTATTGAGAACCATAATCCAGTGACGTTTTTACACAAACATCTGCACACTGAAGCAGCAACAGAAAGCTTTAGTGCTAATGCCAACAACAGGTTTGGAAACAGACCCCAGTAAAGCTGGGTGTGGCTCATACATTTTTGCCTACATATGTATAAGCACAAGGAGATGCTTAGAACTGCATGTGTTGATTGACCTCACGTCTTGGATGGGACAATACGTCTGGACCACCTGTGGATGATGGCAGGAGAACGGAGGTGCCGGGATAAGACTCTGAAAGGACTTCCTGACCTCCTGGGGCCAGACGGAGGACTAAGACACTTCGGGGGGAGAGTTATTGTCAAATGGGGGGTTTTGACAGCAATGTGTGATTCTGCCTTTTGATGTGTCATGTATAAATGTGGGGGTTTTGATGCAGCTCACTCTCTGACTTGTCTTGAGAGATAGCTGGGGATGTGAATCTGCAATAAACCTGAATTGAGAAATAATTCAGTCTCGTTATTTCACTCTCCCCACACTGGGGTCTGTTTTCCCCCCATTCATTTCTTAACCTGCAGGTAATGTTGCTTACTTGTTGAGTCTACCGTGCCTGCATTAGTGCTTTAACGTATGTGGACGATTCGATCGAGTGTACTAGTTTTTATTTGTGAATGGACTGTACTGAATCACTCACCAGAACTGTAGTGAAAGCCAGGGATCACCAGCTGAATCCCCCGCCTGAGCAGCAAATGAGCCCTGCCCGCTCCACTCAGATGACTCTCATGGTAGACAGTTGGAGCTCCTGTACAGCACTGAGTGATTTGGTATACCACTATTTCTCACGAATCTTTTTAGCTTAATTCAGTATGTTTCAGTATACTGTGGCTCCCATCAGTAGCCTCAGTCCGAGGCCGCCTCTCTGCTACCGCCACCAAATCTGTCACTTTCCACGCAGCTCGTGCATGTGAGACGATGCATAAAAACAAGCATAGCTTGTATGTGCACTTTGTGCAGAATCTGTAGCCTGGCTGTGTTTGCTAATGTATTAACAGCCACATAATGAAGGGGTCAAATTATTGTACTATGGGATTTTTGAAATTATTGATTGTACATCATACAGAAGGCAAAATTATCATACAAATACGATAATTATTGTACGTCTGGCAACACTGTTTCCACTACATAATAAGTGTATCACACAGGGGGTGACTGCCCTCTACTGGGTGGAAGTAATAATGACTCCTATCACTACATTCCCCTTTTTCTTAAGCTACAAGCTGGACACAACAAACTATTTTTAAAATAAATAACTGACAAACATACAGTGTTGGTATCTGCTCTTATGAACTTTTTACCATAAAGACTTGTGTTAACATGAACATATATAAAACTTTTTATTTTTACACATTTCTTTATCATAAACTAGTGTCTAGTTCTGTTGATTTTTTTTTAAGGATACAGCTCACTTTGGTGGCTTCAAAGGTTCAGTCTGTCAGGTGCTTTGATGTTGATTGTTAATCTCCTCAGCATGAGTGCAGAGTATAGCTGCTCAGCAGTTCCGCGGTCCTCGGTCACTGGTGGTGGTTCTACTGAAGCGGTGAAGGTTGAGCTTTCTTGCTGCGGCTGATCCTGGAGTGTCTTGTTTGTCTTCAGCAAACTCCTCCAGTTCCTCCTCAGGATTTGACCATCTTCTGTACTGACAGTAAAAGATCTTGGACTCACTTCCTCCATAACAGTGGCTCTTTTACACCACATATTAGAATCTTCAGGTCTCACTGTGTCGTGCCTTGCTAGTGGCATTGGGCTTCTTGTTGACTTGTTACAATTGATTTTTTGACTCTTTTGGAGAAGATTCTGTTTCTGTCACATCTCTGTGTTTATTTTTGGTTTACAGTGTGAGGAAAGGTGGTTCGTAGTCTTCTACCCATCAGAAACTCAGCAGGAGACATACCATATTCAAGCGGGGAAGCTCAATAGCTTAACAGAGCCAGATATGGGTCAGCGTTGCTGTCTTTTTCTTTCTTGGGTACAGTGGTGGGAAAAAATGTTTGCCCCCTTCCTGATTTCTCATTTTTTTGTATGTGTGTCACACTTAAATGTTTGAGATCATCAAACAAATTTAAATATTAGACAAAGATAACACAAGTAAACACAAAATGCAGTTTTTAAATGAAGGTGTTTATTAAGGGGAAAAAAATCCAAACCTAATGGCCCTGTGTGAAAAAGTGATTGCCCCCTAAATCTAATAACTGGTTGGGCCACCCTTGGCAGCAACAACTGCAATCAAGCATTTACGATAACTGGCAATGAGTCTTTTCCAGCACTGTGGAGGAATTTTGGCCCACTCATCTTTACAGAATTGTTGTAATTCAGCCACATTGGAGGGTTTTCGAGCATGAACCACCTTTTAAGGTCATGCCACGGCATCTTAATCAGATTCAGGTCAGGAATTTGACTAGGCCACTCCAAAGTCTTCGTTTAGTTTTTCATAAGTCATTTAGAGGTGGACTTGCTGGTGTGTTTTGGATCATTGTCCTGCTGCAGAACCCAAGTGCGCTTCAGCTTGAGGTCATGAACAGATGGCCGGACATTCTCCTTCAGGATTTTTTGGTAGACAGCAGAATTCATGGTTCCATTTACCACAGCAAATCTTCCAGGTCCTGAAGCAGCAAAACAGCCCCAGACCATCACATTACCACCACCATATTTTACTGCTGGTATGATGTTCCTTTTCTGAAATGCTGTGTTACTTTTACGCCGGATGTAATGGGACACACACCTTCCAAAAAGTTCAACTTTTGTCTTTTCGATCCACAGAGTATTTTCCCAAAAGTCTTGGGGATCATCAAGATGTTTTCTGGCAAAACTGAGATGAGCCTTTATGTTGTTTTTGCTCAGCAGTGGTTTTTGTCTTGGAACTCTGCCATGCATGCAATTTTTGTCCAGTCTCTTTCTTATAGTGGAGTCATGAACACTGACCTTAACTGAGGCAAGTGAGGACTGCAGTTCTTTGGATGTTGCTGTGGGGTCTTTTGTAATCTCTTGGATGAGTCGTCACTGCATTTTTGGGGTAACTTTGGTTGGCCGGCTACTCCTGAGAAGGTTCACCACTGTTCCATGTTTTTGCCATTTGTGGATAATGGCTCTCACTGTGGTTCGCTGGAGTCCCAAAGCTTTAGAAATGGCTTTATAACCTTTTCCAGACTGATAGATCTCAATTACTTTGTTTCTCATTTGTTCCTGAATTTCTTTGAATCAAAGCATGATGTCTAGGTTTTCTTCTTTTTAGATTTGATTGATGGTTGAGGATCTTTTGGTATACTTCACTTTGTCCGGCAGATCCTATTTAAGTGATTTCTTGATTGAGAACAGGTGTAGCAGTAATCAGGCCTGGGTGTGGCTAGAGAAATTGAACTCAGCTTTCCAAAGATGTGATAAACCACAGTTAATTTATGTTTTAAGTGTGTGTGTGTGTGGGGGGTGGATCACTTTTTCACACAGGGCCATGTAGGTTTTATTTACCCTTAATAATAAACACCTTCATTTAAAAACTGCATTTTGTGTTTACTTGTGTTGTTTTTGTCTAATATTTAAATTTGTTTGATGATCTGAAACATTTAAGTGTGACAAAAATACAAAAAAATGAGAAATCAGGAAGGGGGCAAACACTT
Organism: Pholidichthys leucotaenia; assembly: GCA_020510985.1. Classification (NCBI taxonomy): domain Eukaryota; kingdom Metazoa; phylum Chordata; class Actinopteri; order Cichliformes; family Pholidichthyidae; genus Pholidichthys; species Pholidichthys leucotaenia. Next base: position 42,314,089 of record CM035840.1, on the reverse strand, counting down.
TTCCACACCACTATAGCTGTTTAACAATTTGAACTCCTTTCTTTGCTTTAACATTTGACTGAGCGTAGTGAGGACTTGAAGTCACATGTTGAAAGTCATACTCATTAGCAAAGCTCTCAAACTCTTTACAGCTGTAACATGGTCCATTATCACTGTAGACAGTTTGGAGAATGCCATGGTCAGCGAAAACCGATTTCATGTGACTGATCACACAGGTTGCAGACATACTTGTAAGTAGTTTCTGGTTAGTTTGAAAAATAATCTATTACCAGCAGGTAGTTCTTCTCATCCAAGTGAAACAGGTTAGTCCCTACTTTCTGCCATGGTTTCTCAGATAGGTCAGTGATCACCATAAGCTCTTTTAACTGTTTTGCTTGAAACTTCAAACATGTGTCACATCCTGAGACCATCCTCTCAATATCAGCATTAATCCCTGGCTAATAAACGGCAGTCATGGTCCTCCTCTTACATTTCTCCATGCCGAGGTGCCCCTCATGCAGCCTTTTCAGCATCTCTGGTCTCAGTGACAGTGGAATGACTATCCTGTTCTCTCTAAGCAGAAGTCCATCAACGGCACTCAGATCTGCTCTGATGTTGTAATACTGCTGACAGTCACCTCTAGGCCAGCCTTCCTGTAGATTTGTGATGACTCTCTGTAGGACTGTGTCTTTTGCTGTTTCAGTTGCAATCTGCTTGGATTTCATGTCAAACAGAGGCAGTGACTCCTTTATCAGGTTCACATGGAGATTCACATCAGTCTCCGTGGAGTCCTCACTCTCTGCTTCACTCAGCATTGTTGCCTGGGATAGAGCATCAGCAAGCACAATATACTTACCTGGTGTATAGATCAGGTCAAAATTATAGCGTTGTAGCTTCATCATTAGTCTCTGGAGTCGTGGTGACATCTCACTGAGATTTTTCTTGATGATGGCTTTTCGTGTCATGTGTCTGAGTGTTGTTCTCAGCGTTCAGACTTCCTTTTGTAGTTTTGAGTATTTTCCTGCCTGTTATCATTATGTTTGCTGTGCTGTGTATATATTTTGGTTTGTTTACTTTCTGAGCCCTTTCCTCTTGCCAGTCACTCCCACCAACTATCCAGGCTGTCTCCCTGCCAGCTCAGCTGCATGTAATTGATTAATCAGGTCACTTGCTCACTCTGCTCCCTGCACCTGTACCTCATTTGTCTGTTTATTATTGAAGCACTGCCTGCTCTTTGTTTCTTTGTGGCAGTCATATATGGATGTTGTTGGACTATTCCTCTGTCTTTTCCTCCAATCTACACTTGCGGGGCGATTCTGGCTCCAGAGTGTTTGTATCTGTAAGTTTACCTTTTTTGTTATTCTTGTTCGCCATGCACCATTTGGATTTTGTTTGTCTTTTTGTTGAAATAAATTGTCACACTATAGTCTAGCACATGGTCCTGTCTTTTCTGCCCCAGAGGGGCGCATTCATGACAGATGACTGCCGCCATAATTAGGGTCCAGCGACTATAGTGTGCATTGTTCCCTTTTTGCCTTTTTCTTTTTTTTCTCTCACTCACCTGTCCGGCGGAGCAGTTATGTTTCCTGCAGGCGGAGCAGACCGGAGGAGGAAGTGGAGTCGGGAGGAGTTGGAGGTTGTAGCCATGATCTAGGACATGGCAGATGGCGCACGGAGCTGCTCCTCCCGGGAAGACGAGATGTATTGCTGGGGTGGAGTTGCCAATCTGGTGGAGGCTAGACCCAGCGTGTGCTCCCATCCTCGAGTTATAAGCCTCTCTCTTCCTCCATTCCTACTGATGCCGTCTGCCTCCTCTTCACCTTCTCCAACAGCTCCGCGGCAACAGTGTCGCCCTGCCCCAGGCCGCTGGAAGAATTCCGCCTCTTGAACAGCCTCTTCCCGAACACTGAGCCTGGCTGTTCCCGCAGCAGTTTCTTGTTCTTTTTTCTCGCCGGCTGTTTCGTCAGCCCAACCCCCCTCCATTAGTGTTGCGAGGCCCATTCCCTTGGTGTCTCTTCCTGCTGTCAAGAGGTGCTCCATTTCTCCACCGGCGACACCCGTTCCAGTGTCTACAGGGACGGCTCCTCGACAATCCACAGAGGGGCCCAGGATCACTGTAGCCACGGAGAGGGGCGACACATCACCAGCTGCAGCAGGCAATATCTCTCGCCAGGTGAACAGGCAAGTTTTCTTTAATTCTACTTCAAATTTTGATGAATTGTCTTGCCTGATCCCTGGTAGAGAGACTCTGGGTATGCAGTCCCCAGAGACCTCTCCTCTTGCTGCAGCCTCCCTTTTCTAACCAGCCCTCTCCGTGTCCCCTCCTATTTCTTCTGAGTGTCCGCCGGTCCCGGAACAAGACCGCCGGCTGATGGAGGAGGCTGTGGCCCTGGAAATTCCAGTTCCAGTGCCAATGGTGAGCCGAACCCCAGCTGCCACGCCGGAGGAGTCACCAGCGTGGTCCCCTGCTCCTGGGGCTATGAAGACTGCAATTTACTTCATCCCTGCTGCGGAGGCCACCGCAGCAGAGTGGGAACTGGAGCTGGACCTCCTAGAGACCGGGCCTGAGGCATCATCATTGCTAGAATCGATGGAGTCCTGGACAGCGGTGGAGCTCGAGCTCAGGCAAGTGATCTCCTTTGTTTTTCTCATGTCTGTGTTGGAAAAATCTTGCCTGGCTCTTGGTGAGGAGAGCCCCCAGCTGCACCTGAACTCACCTTGCCGGGCTCCACTGCCGCCGGTGACCCTAACCACGTTCTTCTCCCTGTCTCTCCTGAGCCTTCTCCTAGGGTCGCCGGAGAAGATCCACCACTGCCTGATGCCTCCGTGGATCCAGGTCCACCAGCTGATGATGTCGTGAGTCCAGCTCCCCCCACCCAGGTCATCATGGACCCTCCTCCTTTGCCCTCGCCCGGGGTTCCCTTGATTGACCGCATCCTTGGCCTGGTGCTCTCACGGGTTGGTCTGTTCACCATGGGACCAACTCTGGCCCGGTCCGGGTCCACCATGGGTGCAGCGTTGGCCCAGCCGGAGCCCACAGAGGGTGCAACATTGGCCCAGCCAGGGCTCACTGAGGGTGAAACATTGGCCCAGCCGGGGCCCACCGAGGGTGCTGCAGTGCCCCAGCTCGGTCCCACCGCAGGTGCCACAACGCTCCAACCCGCAGCCATTGCAGGTGCCACAAAGCTCCAGCCCGGAACTACCACAGGTGCCACAAAGCTCCAGCCCGGAGCCACCATGGGTGCAGCTGTGCTCCAGCCCAGAGCCACCGTGAGTGCTACAAAGCTCCAGCCCGTGGCCACCATGGGTGCTGCAGATTCTCAGCCAGATGCCATCGTGGTTCCCCCTCTCCGGCCCTGCTTTCCGTCATTGGGCCTTCTTGTGGGCAACCGCCGCTTGGGTCATCCCTGCGGTCCTGGTGGCTAAAAGACTCGGGCTGGCCGCCTGACAGACTGAGTCACTGGGTTGGGTGGCCTATATTCTCCGGCAGGCCACCCGACTCATATCACCTTGCCATCCGGCTGGCCTGGGACTTCAGCCGGCCACCTGAACTCTGGGGTTCTGGGACCGTGGGGGCCTTGGGGTCTGACTGGGCGCAAGTGCAGGTTATGTACTGTATTGTGTTTTCCCTCCTTACCCTTCTTAGCCTGTTCCCCCACCTCCCTCCCTGGGTTGTGTTTTGCTGTACTCCTTCTCTGGTGGGGGGGGGTCCTTTTGGTGTTACTTGTGGTGTTTAGTATCCACCCCTGGGGAGGGGGGGCTCTGTTATATGTCTGAGCATTGTTCTCAGCACTCAGATTCCTTTTGTAGTTTTGAGTATTTTCCTGTCTGTTATCATTATGTTTGCTGCTCTGTGTATATATTTTGGTTTGTTTACTTTCTGAACCCTTTCCTCTTGCTAGTCACTCCCACCAACTACCCAGGCTGTCTCCCTGCCAGCTCAGCTGCATGTAATTGATTAATCAGGCCACTTGCTCACTCTGCTCCCCACACCTGTGCCTCATTTGTCTGTTTATTATTGAAGCACTGCCTGCTCTTTGTTTCTTTGCGGCAGTCATATATGGATGTTATTGGACAATTCCTCTGTCTTTTCCTCCAACCTACACTCACAGGGCGATTCCTGCTCCGGAGTGTTTGTATCTGTAAGTTTACCTTATTTGTTATTCTTGTTCGTCATGCACCATTTGGATATTGTTTGTTTTTTTGTTGAAATAAATTGTCACACTATAGTCTAGCATGTGGAGTTGTCTTTTCTGCCCCGGAGGGGTGCATTCATGACAATTCGGGACTTATGGTCTGTTTCTGCCACGAATTTTGGTAGGCCACAGACATAGCTGTGGAATTTCTCAAACCCATATACTAGTCCCAAGCACTCTTTTTCTATTTGTGCATTGTGACATTCAGCCATGGTCATTGTCCTTGAGGCATATGCAACCAGCCTGCAATTTTCTCCATCAGATTGAAGAAACGCAGCTCCAATCCCATTTTTGGATGAGTCAGTGGATATCTTTGTCTTTCTGGATGGATCAAAGAACATTAAGACTGGTTCTGTTGTGAGAGTGGTTTTTAGTCATGCCCGTTCCTCTTCATGGTTATCATTCCACTTAAACTCACATTTCTGATGTAATAGCACTGTTTTTGTGCACTGTTTTTGACGATAGGCTTGGTATGAATTTTCAACCCATGACAGTATGTTCCAGCCAAAAGAAGACTCTGTGGCCACGGTTACCTTCGTTCTGAAGGAGGATGAGAGTTGGACGGTGTGATGTATGGGAGTTGTATGAGTTGTATGAGTTGCATTTGCATATGCCACCCCATTGGTGGGCGCTGTACCCTGTGGCATCGCCAATAGTATAAGAGTGTGCTCATTGAACTGAACTGATACGTGTATGTGTGCGTATGCCTGAGTAAACGAGCAAGCTAATGACCTGCAGCCGTGTGTGTCTTTGTGTTTGTTCCTCCGAGTGGTAATCTAAAGTAGAAACCCACGGACATAACAGACAGTCTGAGCCATGGAGGAGTTTGTCTCCAATGCTCGGGCTTTTACATCTCTGGAGGCACTTCTCAATTTTCCGGCCAGTGCAGCTGAGTGTTTTGGAGGCTAATCTCAGTCTGCGGAGCCACTCTGGACTGTTTGGTCTGTTAGACAGACAGATAGATTGATAGATGTACTTTATTGATCCCAAACTGGAAAATTACAGTGTAACAGCAGCATGACAGTAGACAACCAAACAACAGAAACACACACATGACGGACAAAGGGATTACCCACGGAAAGTAAAACTAACACGACTATAAAACCTATATACATCATAGCTTAATATATTATGACCCGTATAAGCACATGAATCATCCCATTGCACAAAGAAGGACTATCAGGAGCAGAGTGAAAATGTGAGGTACCAGTTAGTCTGTAATATGCAGTGTGGCAGCATAGTTATGACCAGGATACAACATCATAGTGAGTTATTGTACAGTGAAATTGCATGTGGCAGGAAAGATTTCCTGTACCTGGCCGTTTGACAGCGAAGCTGTAGTAGTCTACTGGAGAAAGTGCTTCGCTGTCTATCTAGTGTGTGGTGGAGGGGGTGATCAGGATTGTCCATGATGGATCGCAGTTTATTTAGTGTTCTCCTCTCCACCACTGTCTCAAAGGTCTCTGGTATGAGACCAATTACAGACCCAGCCCTCTTGATAATCTTGTCAAGTCTGTTGATATCTCTGGCCCTGCTACTGCTACCCCAACAGACAGCAGCAAAGAAGATGGCGCTGGCGACAATGGTCTGGTAGAAAAGCTCCAGCATCCTGCTGCACATGTTGAAGGATCTGAGCTTTCTCAGGAAGTAGAGTCTGCTCATTCCCTTCTTGTGCGCAGCATCAGTGTTCCTCTCCATCTTAATCCCACAAAGAACATTTTCCGGACTGGTGAGAGACTTTTTTCCCATTTGTGAGCCTGTGCCAACAGTGACATGTCCCCGGGTTCCCTCCTCTTCCTCATGGAAGCCTGTGCCGATGATTGAGTGTCCTCTGGTTTCTACAACCTCCGTTCCTCGACGCTTGCCAGTTCTGGCACCACGAAAGCTTGTGCCAATGGTCAAACTTCCCCAGGCTTCCACAACTGAGCCTGTGCTGACGATTAAGGGTCCCCTGGCTCCCTTAACCTCTGTCCATAGTTACGCTCCAGTTCCAACTCCTCACTGCTGCTCAGCAGCTCTTCACCAGGCAGTCACTGCAGCCACCTGCAGTGACTCGTCTGGCTCCACAGTGGCAATTTCTACAGCAGCGGCAGCAGAGTTGGAGTCAAGGCAAGTACAGACGTGGACAAAATTGTTGGTACCCCTCTGTTAATGAAAGAAAAACCCACAATAGTAACAGAAATAACTTGAATCTGACAAAAGTGGTAATAAATAAAAATTCTATGAAAATTAACCATTGAAAATCAGACAATGCTTTTGAATTGTGGTTCAACAGAATTATTTTAAAAAACAAACTCATGAAACAGGCCTGGACAAAAATGATGGTATCCTTAACCTCTTGTACTCCGGTGTACCGCGGACGGTCACGTCTCTGCATCCTAGGGCGCATGAGGGTGTCCTAGGACGCACACTGTGCGTCCTAGTGCGCACTGAAAAAAAAAAAAGCTGCATTTCCGTTCTTCCACTACAGACACAGCCGCGAACAGAAAGCCAAAGGAGTGCTTTGATTGGTTTAGATGTGATTGACCTCTCATTCGACTAAGAGCTTTGAATTGGGTTTCTGAAACCTTGAAGAACCAATGACTGAAAACCTAGCAAGAAGGACCCGCCTACCAACGGCTGCGAATACAGCGAGCCAATTGAAGCACAGAAGTTCGAAAGTGTGCGTCCCTTGCAAAATCTGTTTTGTGTAAGGCTGGGTGACACACATGCGTTCGCCAGTCTTTTTTTCTTACTACCGTTCTTATTTGTTTTGAAAACTCGTTCGCCAAAACCGCAATCATGGAAGCGCAAAACCGCAATAATGGAATTATGGTTTGACCGGGTCGCGTGACCAGAACCACAAGTCCATAACAAGCGGACCAGCGTCATATTCGTCTGACAATGAGGAAGAGAAGTTCGCCAGCGACACTGCTGTTGTGGACAGGTAAGTGTTATAAGCTAAATTATTCTTTAGCCCTGAAAATTGTAATCAAAATGACTTTTGACCAATCGGTAAATTACAACTGTACGTCATCGCAACATGAAGACTGCGGTGCACGGGTCCAGTCCGTGCGCCGCGTCCGGACTGTGAACGCCCCCCCCCGCTACTCTTCTGTAGCGGATTGCAGATATCCATCCATCCATCCATCTTCTACCGCTTTTCCGGAGGTCCGGGTCGCGGAGGCAGCAGTTCAAGCAGAGAAGCCCAGACTTCCCTCTCCCCAGCCACCTGCTCCAGCTCTTCAGAGGGGATACCAAGGCGTTCCCAGACCAGCTGGGAGACATAGTCTCTCCACCGAGTCCTGGGTCTGCCCCGGGGTCTCCTCCCAGTGGGACGTGCCTGAAACACCTCAAGTGGGAGGCGTCCAGGAGGCATCCTAATCAGATGCCCATACCACCTCAACTGACTCCTTTCAATGTGGAGGAGCAGCGGTTCTACTCTGAGCCTCTCCCGGATGACTGAGCTCCTCACCCTATCTCTGAGGGTGAGTCCAGCAATCCTACGGAGAAAGCTCATTTCAGCTGCTTGTATCCGCGATCTCGTTCTTTCGGTCATTACCCAAAGCTCGTGACCATAGGTGAGAGTAGGAACGTAGATTGACTGATAAATCGACAGCTTTGCCTTAGAACTAAGCTCCCTCTTCACCACAACAGACCGGTACAACGTCCGCATCACTGCAGATGCTGCTCCAATCCATCTGTCGATCTCTCGCTCCATTCTCCCCTCACTCGTGAATAAGACCCCAAGATACTTAAACTCCTTCACTTGGGGCAGGAGTCTGTCCCCAACCCGGAGAGGACAATCCACCTTTTTCCGCCTGAGGACCATGGACTCGGACTTGGAAGTGCTGATTCTCATTCCAGCCACTTCACACTCAGCGGCAAACCGTCCCAGCAAGAGCTGTAGGTCATTGCTGGATGAAGCGAACAGGACAACATCATCTGCAAACAACAGAGATGAGATCCTGTGGTCACCAAGTATGACACCCTCCATTCCCTGGCTGCGCCTAGAAATTCTGTCCATAAAAATTATGAACAGGATCGGTGACAAAGGGCAGCCCTGGCGGAGTCCAACTCTCACTGGGAATGACTCCGACCGAGTGTTGGCAATACGAACCAAACTCTCACAACGGTCGTACAGAGACCGAATAGCTCGTAACAACAAGCCCGATACCCCATACTCCCGAAGCACCCCCCACAAAAATCCACGAGGGACGCGGTCAAATGCCTTCTCCAAGTCTACAAAACACATGTAAACTGGTTGGGCAAACTCCCACGAACCCTCGAGAATTCTCGAGAGGGTAAAGAGCTGGTCCGATGTGCCACGGCCAGGACGAAAACCACATTGCTCCTCCTGAATCCGAGGTTCGACCAACGGCCGGACTCTCCTCTCCAGTACCTTGGCATAGACCTTCCCAGGGAGGCTGAGGAGTGTGATCCCTCTAAAGTTGGAGCACACCCTCCGGTCTCCTTTTTTAAAGAGAGGAACCACCACCCCGGTTTGCCATGCCAAAAGCACTGCCCCCGACCTCCATGCAATGTTGCAGAGGCGTGTCAACCATGACAACCCAACAACATCCAGGGCCTTGAGGTACTCGGGGCGAATCTCGTCCACCCCTGGGGCCCGGCCACCAAGGAGATTTTTAACCACCTTGGCGACCTCAGCCCCTGTGATAGGCGAGTCATCCCCCTCGTCCCCAAACCCCGCTTCCTCTGTGGAAGGCGTATCAGTGGGATTGAGGATTGCAGATATTATTGCAGATATTTTAGTACAACTGTGCATAGTAGACCGCGGCGTGTGCCGCGGTCCGTCATGTGGCGATGGACGATGTCTGTCCTCTGTAGCGGGGTGGGGGGGTGGGGAGTTGTTATCCTCTACATTACAGATATTTTAGTATAATTTTTAGTGCACTGTAGGTTATTTTTTCTTGTAAAAAAAAAGGCACACATTTTTTATGTGGCATGCTTCTTTGTGTGGGGGGGCTTGTTTGTTCATTCATTCATGAATGAATGAATAAACAACCCCCCCCCCACACACACACACACACACAGCCCTGAGTGTTACCTTTCATTAGAGCCCAAGATGAAGCTTCTATTTTGAATCATTCAAAAGTTACAGACGTTTTTCCAAACTGTGCCATTTGGCACAATTTGGCACAGTTCAAAAACGCCTGGGAACAACCTAAGAAAAAAGCTGAGTAATATATTCATTTTTTGTGGTATTGTTACAAAATTTTGACCTCAGCTGGATAACACTTGGTTCTACATTTCTGTTGCATTTTCCAGCCCGGATCTGACAGCTGTGTGTTATTTGCAAGCATTTGTATCCAAAAAACACCCAGGCGAAATTTATTTTCTTCAAATTCACTATGTTTAGATGACTGTTACTCAGTGGCAGGAGCACTTAGAGAGATTATGACTGTTTTGCCAAAAAATTCAAAGTGTTTTCTTTTAAATGAGACAACCCCATGAAGATGCTGCAAAGGGTTGAAGAACAGCTTTTGATTTACTTTGGGTACGTTATTTTTAGGCGTTTTTAGGGAAATTGACCAGAGTGCAAGGGGTTAACTTAATATTTTGTTGCACAACCTTTTGAGGCAATCACTGCAATCAAACAATTTCTGTAACTGTCAATGAGACTTCTGCACCTCTCAGCAGGTATTTTGGCCCACTCCTCATGAGCAAACTGCTCCAGTTGTCTCAGGTTTGAAGGGTGCCTTCTTCAGACGGCATGTTTCAGCTCCTTCCACAGATGTTCAATAGGATTTAGATCAGGGCTCATAGAAGGCCACTTTAGAATAATCCAATGTTTCCCTCTTAGCCATTCTTGGCTGTTTTTAGCTGTGTGTTTTGGGTCATTATCCTGTTGCAAGACCCATGACCTGCGACTGAGACCAAGCTGTCTGACACTGGGCAGCACATTTCTCTCGACAATACCTTGATAGTCTTGAGATTTCATTGTACCCTGCACAGATTCAAGACACCCTGTGCCAGATGCCACAAAGCAGCCCCAGAACATAACAGAACCTCCTCCATGTTTCAAAGTAGGGACAATGTTCTTTTCTTGGTATGCTTCATTTTTGCGTCTGTGAACACAGAGCTGATGTGCCTTGCCAAAAAGTTCCAGTTTTGTCTCGTCTGTCCATAGGACATTCTCCCAGAAGCTGTGTGGCTTGTCAACATGCAGTTTGGCAAATTCCAGTCTGGCTTTTTTATGATTTGTTTTCAACAGTGGTGTCCTCCTTGGTCGTCTGCCATGAAGTACACTTTGGCTCAAACAACGACGGATGGTGCGATCTGACACTGATGTACCTTGACCTTGGAGTTCACCATGAATGTGTTTAGAGCAGGGGTCGGGAACCTTTTTGGCTGAGAGAGCCATGAACACCACATATTTTTAAATGTAATTCCGTGAGAGCCATACAATATGTTTAAAACTAAAAATACAAGTAAATGTGTGCATTTTATGTAATTTCAACACTTTTAAAGTACAATAAGTCTCTGAATTCTTTTTAATAACATTGTTATGCTGTTGCTAATCAATGATGAGTATTTCTTACCATTAATGCAACTTCTGGTGCTCAATATTGGCGGAGCCTGGAGTACCCGGATGTGCAGCGGCTTCTGGGATATTCAAATTTAAATTCAAACGTTTATTTCAAACTCAGGGTTCATATTAAATGCAGAACTGAAACGAGTAGAAAATAAATAAATAAATGCTTAAATTCAGCGAAACGTCTCGTGTGATCTGAGCTCGTAATGGCCGATGATTCTAAAACTATGTGATCTGGATCAATATTGGCTGAGCCTGGAGTACCCGGATGTGCAGCGGCTTCCGAGATATTCAAATTTAAATTCAAACGTTTATTTCAAACTCAGGGTTTATATTAAATGCAGAACTGAAACGAGTAGAAAATAAATAAATAAATGCTTAAATTCAGCGAAACGTCTCGTGTGATCTGAGCTCGTAATGGCCGATGTTTCTAAAACTATGCGATCTGGATCAATATTGGCTGAGCCTGGAGTACCCGGATGTGCAGCGGCTTCCGGGATATTCAAATTTAAATTCAAACGTTTATTTCAAACTCAGGGTTCATATTAAATGCAGAACTGAAACGAGTAGAAAATAAATAAATAAATGCTTAAATTCAGCGGGCCGTCTCGTGTGATCTGAGCTCGTAATGGCCGATGATTCTAAAACTATGCGATCTGGATCAATATTGGAGTACCCGGATGTGCCGCGGCTTCCGGGATATTCAAATTTAAATTCAAACGTTTATTTCAAACTCAGGGTTCATATTAAATGCAGAACTGAAACGAGTAGAAAATAAATAAATAAATGCTTAAATTCAGCGAAACGTCTCGTGTGATCTGAGCTCGTAATGGCTGCAACACGGAAGATGATTCTAAAACTATATACAGAGCAGCAGACACTCGGCGCTCTTGTAAAAACAAACTCTTTGAAGTTTAAAGATTTGTCTGCGAGCCAGATGCAGCCATCAAAAGAGCCACATCTGGCTCGCGAGCCATAGGTTCCCGACCCCTGGTTTAGAGGTTGTTCTGGGCTCTTTTGTTACCATTCGTATTATCCGTCTCCTCCTGCGGCCACGTCCAGGGAGGTTGGCTACAGTCCCATGGATCTTAAATTTCTGAATAATATGTGCAACTGTAGTCACAGGAACATCAAGCTGCTTGGAAATGGTCTTATAGCCTTTACCTTTAACATGCTTGTCTATAATTTTCTTTCTAATCTCCTGAGACAACTCTCTCCTTTGCTTCCTCTGGTCCATGTTTAGTGTGGTACACACAGCACAGTGACTACTTGTCACCCTTTAAATAGGCTGACTGACTGATTACAAGTTTGTAGACACCTGTGATGTTAATTAGAGGACACATCTTGGTTGAACAGGTCCCTATAGTCACATTATTTCCAATGTTTTCTAGGGGTACCATCATTTTTGTCCAGGCCTGTCTCATGAGTTTGTTTTTTTAAAATAATTCTGTTGAACCACAATTTAAAAGCACTGTGTGATTTTCATTGGTTAATTTTCATTGAATTTTTATTTATTACCACTTTTGTCAGATTCAAGTTATTTCTGTGACCATTGTGGGTTTTTCTTTCATTAACAGAGGGGTAGCAACAATTTTGTCCACATCTGTACTATTTTCTCTTTTTTTTTTAACATCTAATAGTGAGAAGTCTTGCCTTGTTCCCAGTGAGGAGCCTCAGCAGCTGCTATCCACTGCTGCTGAGCCCTCACTTTTTGTATTTGCTGCCACCCCCATTTGCCTGCCATCATCTGTTTCTGCCCTCTCCTCTTTCCTGAGCTTGTCATCTGATGATCCGTCAGCTGCCTCCATATCATCTGCTGCTCTATCAGCTTCTCAGCTCCAGAGCTCCTCATCTGCTGCTCCATCAGCTTCTCCTCTCCAGAGCTCCTCCACTGCTGTCATGTCTCCTGCTGCTCAGCCTCAGATTGCCTCACCCGGAGATGAGCATCATACTGCCTCATCCACTGCTCCTACAGTGTCTCCTGAGGTCATCACGTCACCAGCAGCTTTGCCAAAGACTGTCATCCCAGCAGCGGTGGACCAGGAGTTAAGACAAATGCCTTTTTTCTTAATTTTTTTAACATCCATTTTTGAAAAGATTTGCCTTGCTTCTGGTGGGGGGAGCCAAGTGCAGTTCCCATCTGCCTCTGGGTCCTCTCCACCGGTTTCTGCTGTGGACAATTAGGCTCGCCAGCCTTCATCATCCTCATCTGGGCTCCCCGTTTGCCAGCCTTCATCATCCTCGTCTGGGCTTGCTGTTTGCCAGTCTTCATCATCCTTGTGTAACACCACTGTAACACCCACTTGTGTGTAATATTACTTTAGGTGCAGTCTTGTACCCTTTTGGTAGTACTGGGTATGGCAGTGTAGTTACCTTTAACCTACTACCTGGACAGAAGGGACAATTGGGCCAGGTCAGATAGACTACAGGGTTCGTAGGAGCCTGGGAGTTGCAGCAACAGATGACTCACACACCCGGTGTATGGAACTTGCAACAATATATATTTCTTTTTACAAATGTGTATTATTTACAGATATGTACATTTAATCAAAAAAACACACACTTGTCACAATAATATATAAAAAAATAAAAATAAAATAGAGTACCCAAAATATACTCCAAATATATTTAAAATATATACAGTCCTTCTAGTATCTGTCCCAGGTGACCAATTTGATCACCTTTACCAGTCAATCGGGTTCAGGCTTCGGCTCGCCATCCAGATCTGGAGAATCTACGCTTGTAATCCAGTCCAAACAAAAAACCTGACCTACAAAATAGGCCAGAACACAGAAACTCAAGCTATTATCCACAGCTCTGAAAAAACAGCCTCTTCCTGTGCAAAACCTAGCCAGAATTAGCACTGGAGGGTTAGCACGTTAAGCTAGCACAACAATTGATTTCAAATTTACACTTTAAACACATATAAACCACAGGTTCAAAATTCACTATTAAATAACAATCAAGGGCCAGGGAACTGGGACCTTTGCTAACCATTAAAGCTTTGAAAAATAGCTTTTTCTGATAAAAAAAAACTAGCCGAATTTAGCATCTCATCGGCGGTTAGCATTTCCAGCTATCCATTAGCATTTCCCATACACACTAAATGGCACTAACCAAGCTCAGTGACACGTGCGTCATGGGGTTCCCGCGCTCAACGGCATTAACAGCTTTTGGATCCCAATCTTAAAATTTAATAAACGGGGCATTAGAATTTGCTAATACAGCAATGTCTCATTGCAGGTGTTTGTTCAGGCTTACCAATCTCAAGTTTTATCCGAGACAAATATGGCTGTGTTGTTAGACATGTATATGTTGGACACTGCATATGTGATTTAACCTGACGATGAAGGAGAACCACAGAGCTGCAGCCCCCTGCGGTGCGGAGCCGCAGAGCCTGGACCCCCTGCGGAGGACAGGGGACAGAAGACTTCCTGACCGCTGAGGCTCGAGAGGAGAGAAGGGGGAGTTATGTAAATAAAAGGTTAATGAATGTGAATAAAGGGATTTTGATATAGATGTGTGATTTCCCCTGCGAGGGAAATGGTTTGATGTGAGAATGTTTAAAAGGGAGAACTTTGGTGTGTTCACCCTCTTTGTTCGCTGCTCAGAAATGAGAGCAGACAGTGGGATGGTTACTTGAAATAAACTGGAATTAAAGGCAATTCGGTTTCGTTATTCAAGTCTCCCCACATGGGTGACTGACGACGTTGAGAATGAACGAAGAAGGTCTCAGGGTCCCGGACTCACAGCGCTCAGAGCTGGCGAGCGCAGTGGCCGTTAAGCTGCCTGATTTCTGGCAGGATAACCCACGGTCGTGGTTTCTGCAAGCAGAGTCGCAGTTCGCGCTCGCAGGAGTAACGGTGGATGACACTAAGTTCCACCATGTCATCGTTAAACTGGACAACAGCACAGCTCGGTGCGTGCAGAGCTTGGTGAAGCAGCCACCCGCGACCGACAGGTACGGCAAGCTGAAATCCACCCTCATCAAGTTTTTCACCCCCTCGGCCGAAGTGAGGGTGAGGAGGATCCTGTCTTTGCTAGACCAAGGTGGACACAGACCGAGCGCCCTGATGGAGGAGATGATACAGCTGAGAGGGTTGGACAATGATGATTTCATTTTTCAGTTCATCTTCCTCTCCAACCTCCCGGCGCATGCGAGAAGCACGCTGGCCGGCAAAAAGTGTCACACCCTGGAGGAGTTCCGGGAGCTGGCCCAGGAAGCAGATGGGATCCTGGACACCTGCGGCGGGCAAGCAACCACAGCGGCGACCCGAGACAGCGGGGAGCCAGAGGCGGCAGACCCAGACTGGCCGACGACGGCGGCAGCACGGCCGCGACGAGGTGGAGCCAATGGTCCGGCGGCAGAGGCGCGGACACGACACAGCGGAGGAGAAGATCTCTGCTTTTACCATTGGAGGTTCGCAGAGAAGGCACGCAGGTGTGTGCCGCCCTGCAACTTCAGGAGTTCGGGAAACGGCAAGACCGGGGGTCGCTAGCAGCTTCGACCCTCGGAGAACGCAGCAAGCTGCTCTACATCACGGATGCGCACTCCGGACGAGAGTTCCTCATCGACACCGGAGCACAAGTGAGCTTCATCACCCCAACATACGCGGACCGGGTGGCTGGACCCCACGGTAGCGGAGCTACAGCGGCAAATGGCTCGAACATCAACACCTACGGGAGAAGGACCTTGCCTTTGTGCTTACATGGCCGCACATATGAATGGACTTTTGTAATAGCGGCGGTGAGTTTCAACATGTTGGGCGCGGATTTTTTGTGTTCACACAATCTGTTAGTTGATCTTGCTAATAGACGGCTGGTAAATGCACTCTCTTTTTACTCTCTCCCCTGTTCAGCTCGAGTGTCCCCGCCACCAGTACAGACCCACGTCGCTACAGCAGGTGGTAAGTTTCACACACTCCTCACCCAATTTCCAGCGCTCACTGTGCCCACTTTTTCAGCGACGGTCGCGAAGCACGGGGTGAAACACTTTATCCCCACGTCTGGTCCTCCCGTGTTTGCAAAAGCTCGGCGCTTAGATGCAGTTAAGCTTGCCATTGCGCGCGAGGAGTTCGCCAGCCTGGAGAGGCTAGGCATCGTTCGTAGGTCGAAGAGCCCGTGGGCTTCGCCGCTGCACATGGTACCGAAAGCCGATGGCTCCTGGAGACCATGCGGGGATTACCGCAGGCTAAACAACGCTACAGCGCACGATCGTTATCCCATCCCGCACATTCAGGATTTTTCGCTGCACCTGGCGGGGGCGCGCATTTTTTCAAAGATTGATCTAGTTCGCGGCTATCACCAAGTCCCAGTCCAACCGGAGGACATTCCTAAAACAGCGGTAATAACCCCGTTCGGACTTTTCGAATTTTTACGCATGCCGTTTGGTCTTAAAGGGGCGGCGCAAACATTTCAGCGGATGATGGATGCCGTGTTACGCGATCTCCCTTTCGTGTTTGTGTACCTCGACGACATTTTGGTCGCGAGTACTTCAGAGGACGAACACGAAACGCACCTCACAGCAGTTTTTAGGAGGCTGGGAGAGCATGGCTTAATAGTTAACCCAGCCAAGTGCCAGTTCGGCGTCGAGCGGATCGATTTTTTGGGTCACCGCGTCTCCCCGGAGGGAGCGGTTCCGTTACCAGATAAAGTACGCGCGGTAGCGGATTTTCCCCGTCCACAAACGGTCAAATCACTACAGGAATTCTTGGGGATGGTGAATTTTTATAACCGATTCCTGCCCCACGCAGCTCAAATCATGCAACCGTTATATGCCGCGCTCAAAAAACAAAAACCGACCCAGGCGGTCGAATGGTCCCCGGAGCGGGAGCGCGCGTTCACAGAGGTTAAAAAAGCCTTGGCTGACGCTGCGCTCCTGGCCCACCCAGACCCTGCAGCACGTATCGCTCTGACGACAGACGCTTCAGATTTAGCCATAGGGGCCGTTATTGAGCAACAGGTAGCCGGAGTTTGGCAGCCTTTGGCTTTCTTTAGCAAATCTTTAAGCGCGGCTGAACGAAAATACAGCGCGTTCGACAGAGAACTGTTGGCGCTGCATTTGGCTATTCGTCATTTCCAGTTCTGGCTGGAAGGACGGTGCTTCACCGCTTATGTGGACCACAAGCCGCTCACATACGCCATGGCCAAAATTTCAGACCCGTGGTCCGGCAGGCAGCAGAGGCAGCTGGCCGCAATCTCGGAATTTACCACTGACATTAGGCACGTTGCGGGCAAATTCAATGTAGTAGCAGATTGTCTCTCACGCGCGTTCACGACTCCAACACGCGCAGAGGCAGAACGGGCCACCGTGACCGCGCCGCAGGAGAGCGGCACGGTGGCGCGCGCAGCCCCGGTGCACGTGGGTATAGATTACGCAGCCATGGCAGCGGACCAGGGGGCGGACGCAGACGTGCGCGCGCTCCAGTCTGGACCAACAGGGTTAAGGCTGGAGAGCAAGTGTTTACAAACCGGTATGCCCCCCCTGATCTGCGACATGTCGACGGGGCGCCCGCGTCCGGTGGTTCCGGCCACGTGGCGCCGCCGTGTTTTTGACTTGGTCCACTCACTGGCGCACCTGGGGGTGCGCGCGTCGGTGAAACTAGTGGCGGAAAAGTTTGTTTGGCCATGCCTGCGCAAGCACGTGAGGGAATGGGCAAAAACCTGCATTTCCTGTCAACGGGCCAAAATTCACAAGCACACAAGAGCCCCGTTAGAACCGTTCCGCATTCCGGCCAGAAGGTTCGACCATGTGCACGTCGACCTGGTGGGCCCCCTACCAGCATCACAGGGGTTCACGCACCTTTTGACAATGGTGGACCGCACCACACGTTGGCTGGAAGTGGTCCCACTTGCGACGACCACGACCGCGGAGGTGGCTCGCGTTTTTTTAACGGCTTGGGTGGCGCGCTTCGGGGTTCCTTCGGACATTACGTCCGATAGAGGACCGCAATTCATCTCTGAGCTGTGGTCAGCGATGGCCAACGGCTTAGGAGCCAAAATTCACCGCACTACGGCTTACCACCCTCAGGCTAATGGTTTATGCGAGCGTTTTCATAGGTCTTTGAAGGCAGCACTCAGAGCGTCGCTCACGGATGCAGATTGGGTAAATAAACTGCCATGGGTTTTATTAGGGTTGCGTTCTGCGCCTAAAGAGGACTTAGACGCCTCCCCAGCGGAGCTGGTATTCGCACAAACTCTGAGGCTGCCGGGCGAGTTTTTACCAGAGCCCCCGGAGCCCCCACCTCTCTCTGCTCTGGGACCGTTAGTTGGCACGGGAGCAGACACGCTCCCGGGTCCGGTTTATCACGCTTTTCCACGAGTTTTCGTCCCCAAGGCTTTGAAAAATGCCGACTTCGTTTTTGTCAGGCGCGAAGCCCTAAAAGCAACGCTCAAACCACCTTACGAAGGGCCATTTCGAGTGCTGGAGGCAGGTGATAAGCAATTTGTGCTAGATTTTGGAGACAGAAAAGAGACAGTCAGTATTGACAGACTAAAACCTGCTTTTGTCATGAAGGACGTGTCTGTACCGGTCGCAGTGGCGCCTCGACGAGGCAGGCCCCCGCAAAGGGCAAATAATCACTCTCTTCCTCAGTCAACAGAGCCGAAGCAGAAAGGCGCCGCAGGCAAGGCGGGGCCAACTCACAGCAGATTGGGCAGACGGCTGAAGCCCAAGCGGCGCACAGACTGAATGTTGGTGTTGATTTTTCAGTAGTGAGTAAGGTGCTATTAAATTTTAGGAATTAGTCTGTTCTTCATCGTTTGGGGGGGGGGGGGTTATATGGCTGTGTTGTTAGACATGTATATGTTGGACACTGCATATGTGATTTAACCTCACGATGAAGGAGAACCACAGAGCTGCAGCCCCCTGCGGTGCGGAGCCGCAGAGCCTGGACCCCCTGCGGAGGACAGGGGACAGAAGACTTCCTGACCGCTGAGGCTCGAGAGGAGAGAAGGGGGAGTTATGTAAATAAAAGGTTAATGAATGTGAATAAAGGGATTTTGATATAGATGTGTGATTTCCCCTGCGAGGGAAATGGTTTGATGTGAGAATGTTTAAAAGGGAGAACTTTGGTGTGTTCACCCTCTTTGTTCGCTGCTCAGAAATGAGAGCAGACAGTGGGATGGTTACTTGAAATAAACTGGAATTAAAGGCAATTCGGTTTCGTTATTCAAGTTTCCCCACAACAAAGACTGTTATTAGCACGCTAGCTCACCGTCTCCGTAAGGGAACGTGCTCTCTCGGTCGATGTTTGCTGCGACTGACAGCGTTCTGCGGATTACACCAAGACCGAGCGAGAAAGCGCGTGACCCCCATTGGCTGGCGTGACCCCATTGGCTGTTGTGACCCCATTGGCTGTTGCTGCCAAACAAAAGACGCAGCTGCTGGCCGCTCAAAACACCAAACAAAAACATTCAGAACCCCATCAAAACTCCCCAGAAAATGTTCCCTTGTGGCGCCTGGGGAGAGCCTAATTGTGTACCATCTCAGACAGGAACAAAAGAGCAGGGGTTCCCTAGTGAGATAACAGGGAGGTGTTAAGGATGAGTGGGGTGAATGCAATGTGACGAGGAGGTCATCTTTTGTGTGTGAGAAGATTCTAGGAGAATGCCATGATATTTAAGAGAGGAGCTTCTGCTGGAATGTATTCTGTCTATGCTTGAAGATGTGAGAGTGTGTAATAAAACGTCTGAAACAAATCTGCCTCTTCATTTACACGCTCCACACCCTACTGTTTTATGAATATATATTTATTTAAATATTCATCTTTAAATTATTTACTCCCATTGTGAAATGGGTGTTTTTCTCTTCAAAAGCGGTATCAATATTCATACTTCCATTCGCGTTTCTAACACTGGGTTACACCTGTCTGGGCTCGCCATTCACCAGCCTTCATCATCAGAGCAGTCCGCTCCACTCTGGCCATCGGAGAAGTCCACTCCATCCTGGCCGTCATCAGAGCAGGTCGCTCCATCATCATTGTTTGAGGTCAGCACTCTCCAGCTGCTGGATCCTGAACTTAAAGCTCCTGCAGCACCATGTTTTTCTGTCTGGTGGTTTATGGACTTGGGGAGGCCGCTAGACCCACCATGTTCTTTGATGTGGGGCCTAGTGGCCATTGGACTCTGGTAGGCCACCCGGCATGTCGTAGTCAACCGTCTGGCGGTCCTTGGATTTTGGTAGGCTACCTGTCGCACCGTGTTCATCCATCCAGTAGTCTTTGGACTTTTGTAGGCCACCTGACGCACCATGTTTCTCCGTCTGGTGGTCCATGGACTTTGGTAGACCACCAGAAGTACCATAATCCCTCTTGCTGGTAGTCTTGGGACTCTGGCCAACCACCCGATGAACTATCTTTGTTTTGTTTTCATGTTGTCTCTTTCCCTCCAGTCATTGTCCCCCTCCACCCACCTGTTTTGGTATTTCTTGCCTTTCTTTTTGGGGCATCTGGAATCCACCCTTGGGAAGGGGGGGGGGGCACTGTTATGATTTGGACATCTTGTCCACACTTTCTGTTGTTTTTTGAACCATTTACACCATTATTATCTTCACGTTATCATTCACATTATTTAAGTTCTTTATGTCCAGCACCACCTGTTACTTTTGTATGTTTTCCCTGTTTCCCTGGGTTGATCATTGTGTTTATGTTTCATTATCATGTCTGTAATCATGTTCTGTAGTTTTGTTCCTGCGTGTATGTTTATTATCATTCTCTAGCTCCTTGGTGTCCATTATTTGCACAGCCCCGCCCATCCTGTCTCCCTCACCTGTAGCTGATCCCCTGTTATCTATTGGCCTCTGATTAAGTGTCACCTGTTTTGTGTTGAGTAATCACGTTTTCTTTATTAGCAGTCCTCTTCTGTTGCCTGGTGCTGGAACATTGTGTGTCATTGTGCAGATTGTTGCACGGGTTGCTTCTCCTGTGCCTGTTTCTTCTTCTTTATTTAGTTAAAACCAAGTTATGTGTTTGTTTGACAGCTCAGTCTGTCTTCTGTCCTTCTTGTCCTGGTTTTGGAATAAATCCTTTGTGCTCTACATCATGCTCACCTTAAGGAGTCATTTATTGTCTGCCAGAGGCAGCCCATGACAGTTGATAGATAGATTTACATAGACAGATGTACTTTATTGATCCCAAACTGGGAAATTACAGTGTAACAGCAGCATGACAGTAGACAACCAAAACGGCAGAAACACACACAACATAAAAGAAAAGAGATTGCCCATGGAAAGTAAAACTGCCTAAATAACTTAAATACATTGCAGATGAATAGATGATGACCCGTGTGGATACATGAATCATACTCGCTGTACAATACAGGACTATCAGTTGCAGGGTGCAATGTGAGGTACCAGTTAGACTGTAAGGTGCAGTATGGCAGCATAGTTGTGACCAGAATTCAACATTAGAGTGAGTTATTGTACAGTGAAATGGCATGTGGCAGGAAAGATTTCCTGTACCTAACCGTTCGGCAGCAAAGCTGTAGCAGTCTGCTGGAGAAAGTGCTCCACTGTCTGTCCAGTGTGTGGTGGAGTGGGTGATCAGGATTGTCCATGATGGATTGCACTTTGTTCAGTGTCCTCTTCTCCACCACAGTCTCAAAGGTTTCCAGCCCAAGACCAATTACAGAGCCAGCCTTCTTGATAATTTTGTCAAGTTTGTTGGTGTCGCTGGCTCTGATACTGCTACCCCAACAGACAGTAGCAAAGAAGATGGCGCTGGCAACAATGGCCTGGTAGAAAAGCTCAAACAGCTTGTTGCACTCATTGAAGGATCTCAGCTTCCTCAACAAGTAAAGTCTGCTCATCCCCTTCTTGTACACAGCATCGGTGTTAGATTTCCAGTCCAGTCGGTTGCTTGTCATAACACCCAGAAGTCAATCACCATCTCTCTGGTCTTGCTGATGTTCAGCCTCAGGTGATTCTGCTTCCACTCCACAAATCTGTCTACCAGTGCCCTGTAGTCCTACACAGCCAATTAACCTGTTAGGTTAATTGGCTGTTCTAAATTGTCCCTAGATATCTGTTTCCTATAGGCCCTTAGAATAGAGGGGTTAGTATTAGTGAAAGCGCTTTGAGTGGTCTTTGTGACTAGAAAAGCGCTATATAAGTGCAGGTTAGTTAGTTAGTTAGTTAGTTAGTCCCCCTCCTGTCCCCCTCTTATACACCCAACAATGCAATAGACCAGGGGTCCCCAAACTTTTTCCTGTGAGGGCCACATAACTTTTGCCTTCTCTGATGGGGGCCGGGGTCAGTTTGTAACAGAAAAAGTGTGACGATCGCAGGGGTGCCTAAACGTAAACATTTATTGTTTTCCAGAAAGCCACAAATGACCAAATATTAATAACCCTTTCTGGGATCTTCACAGGAAAAAAAGTCAGAAAATAAATAATAAGATAAGATAAGATAAGACAAGATAAGCCTTTATTAGTCCCACAATGGGGAAATTCCAGGATTGCAACAGCACAGGGATAGCAACACTCAGAGCAACAATCAGAAGGCAAGAAAAAACAACATCTAGTAAACATATGTCCATATTACTATAAATGTATATATATACGTAGACACACAGTGCAGAGCATTATGGTTGGTTGGTGAATGTGCAGCAGAAAGTCTAAGCTCTCTCTCCGCGGATGCGGCGGGCCAGCTGGAAGTCTTTGGGCATGATGGTGACCCCCTTAGCGAAGAAGAGACCACCAGGTGGGCCTCGCTGGTCTCCTGCAGAGCCATGACGGCGAAGCTCAGGAAACGCAGGACGGTCTTGAAGTCCTGAGCGATCTCCCTCACCAGGCGCTGGACGGGCAGCTTACGAATGAGCAGCTCCGTGGATTTCTGGCAGCGACGGATCTCTCTCAGAGCCACGGGCCTGTGATGGCGAGGCCTCTTCACTCTGCCGGTGGCCGGAGCGCCTCTCCGAGCAGCCCTGGTGGCTAGCTGTCTCCTGGGGGGCTTCTTCCTCCAGTAGATTTTACGGGCGGTCTGCTTGGTTCTTGCCATCGCTCTTTATTATTCTGTCTTATATTTCTTGCACGCCGCCTAAACTCCAGCCCGGCACCCGCGTCGTTTTCGCTATAGCTCCCGGTATGTCGAGTTTCCCATTAGCACCGGGCGGCGGCCAAGTGCTAGCTAGCACTAGCTCCTCCCTGCTGTAGCGTCTCCCGCTGCAAACCGTGGCTCCGTCCGCCGACCCGGGAGACCCCCGGGGCGATCCGTGCGTCCGTGATATATATACAGAGTGAAAGGTGTAGAAAGAAGAAGGAAGATAAAAAAAAAAAAAGGCTGTTGCAACGGGCAGCCTACTCGTGTGGCGCCACCGGTCCGGCCGAACCGGAACCGGAAAGTGGAAACTTTGTGTTGTGCCGTGCACAATCTGAACAGGTAAAAGCTCAGCTTAGTTGTCAGAGCAGAATCTCTTCCTTAAATGACTCATATGAGCAGTCTCTCAAAGTTCTTGTGTTTCTTCCTTATAATCCTTTGTAGGTTCCAGCAGGCTTGTAGACACCGCTGCTGAACAGCCTTTTCTTTGCATTGAACAAAAAAATAATCGTTTGTCCACTGCAGGTTAAATACCCTGCATTCTGAATCAATTTTTCTCTTAGCTAACCTTTTCACCATTATTCCATTTTATTTGACAGGGGTGAGTCTAGGATTTTTTTTTTTTCTGAGGGGGGGGGGGATTCAGATAGGGGCACAGACAGAATGTCACGTTCTATGCGTGTATTAGTCTCGATCGCGTGGCCAGACTGAAAAAAAAAAAAAAAATCATCACGCTTACCAGTGAGGAGGAAAAATCAGTGCAGGCGGACACAGCAAGCCGAAGTTTAGAGGTGTTTTATTCCTCCATCACGAGGCTCACCCAGCACGCTGTGAGAGAGCTCTGAGCAGATGTCTAAGAACGAATTCTAAGTGCGATAGTGAGGCATGAACAGTCAGCTCTTTATACAGTGATACAGAGAATCCATGGCACAGAATGCATGGCTGAGCACACGCTCAGCAGGGGAACGAGACGGCGCTCGGCTGACTTGGAAGCGAGGTGCGGGAGGGGGTGGAGGGGGTAAGCGTCTGATATTGTTCAGGGGGCCGGGACAAATGTGGAGGAGGGCCGTATCCAGCCCACGGGCCGTAGTTTGGGGACCACTGCAATAGACCCTCTTGACCAAACCCAGTTTTTCCACATGCTTCATCACCTAACAGTGAGTCATGGCCATCTGGAACAACTACAAACGTAAGATTGTGTTTGTTTTCTTTAACACTCACTTTCAGTGTGTACTTGCCCTTGCTGACATTGGGTTGTCTATTGTCAGCTTTGAGTGAACCGGTCTCTGGATAAATGTGTAGCTTTACCTTCATGGCACTGATGTCCCGCTTACTTATTTAATTGGCATTTGCTCCTGTGTCAAGCTTTAGAGGAATGACAGTTCCATTTACATGCAGTGGCACTGTCCACTTGTCCTGCTCAACTTTATTTACACTTAACTGTTCCACCTTGGATTTAACTGGACTTCCGGTTATGGCAGCTTGGTGAGAAGACATGTGAAACTGGCTCACTGAGAGATTTCTGAAAGATTACTTCCAAAGACGACCATAACAATTATTATACCGACTTGGATACCTTGGGAAAAGTTGAAAAGAGACTATGCCACCTAAAAATCAGAAACTTGTACGGCTATCATTTAAAGCAGCTGCACAAACCAACACGGCTAATACTGCAGCTAGCAACTCGGCTAACACTGCTGCTAATGATGCTAATACCTTGGATGGGGAAACGTCGAGCAAAGCCACAGCAGCCTCTACCAACAACAAAATACTCTTGGCAATTCAGTCGCTTAAAGAAGACTTCCTGAAAAGACTCACCAATATTATAGAAGCTGTTAACGGCTTTAAGGGAGAATTAATGTCACATTCACAGAGAATTGGAGAAACTGAAGAAAGAATCTTCCAGACTGAGGAAGATGTTGCTGCTCTTCAAGGAAAAATAATGCAACTAGAGTGCACCGTGGAGGCACTGAGCGATAAAGTCCAGGACCAAGAGGACAGAGGTAGATGATCTAATTTGAGACTAGTTGGTCTCCCCGAGAAGACAGAAGGCTCCAATCTCTGCACTTTTCTGGAGAACTGGCTTCCAAAGGCGCTGAGTGGCACATTCACTGCTGTCCCAATCATCGAGCAGGCACACAGAATTGGCCCGGTTAACCCAAACCAGTCTACCCAGCCCAGGACGGTTATTATGAAATTCTTAAACTACAAAGTCTGAGAGAAGACACTGAGGGCGGCTGGCAAAATGAAGGAGGTGAAGTATAGAAACCAATGTGCCAGCTTCTTCCCAAACTTGTCAGCTGAGACCCGACAGCGCCAGTGACGCTCTGATGGAGTGAAAGCCCTGCTCCGATCCATGAATATCCACTACGGCATGCTCTATCTGGCACACCTGATCGTCACACATGAGGATAAATGCCTTGTCTTCAAGACCGTGACGGAGGCTGAGGATTATATCCAAAAATTGCAACCAACTTCATGTTCACCTTCTCCTCATATGCAGACCTGAACTCCGGACTTGTTCAATTCAATTCAAATCAACTTTATTTATAGAGGGCCATTTCACAACAACAGTCATCTCATAGCACTTTCAACTGTAGGGGGGACCCCCACAGTTGCAGAAAGACCCCAGCAATCAGGCGATCCCTTGTGAGCAAGCACTTGGCGACGGTGGAGTGGAGAAACTCCCTTTTAACAGGAAGAAACCTCCAGCAGAACCAGGCTCAGGGAGGGGCAGTCATCTGCTGCGACTGGCTGGGGGGTGAGGGGACAGAGAAGATGAAAAGAACAGACATGTAGAGAGCAAACAGCACGATGGGGACTCAATCTATGGGAGAAAACAAACAGATGTTAATGACCAGCAAAAAAAAATATTTCATTGAGAGTGAAGAAAGGAGTGAGGCCCAGTGCATTATTGGAGGTCCCCCAGCTGACTAAACCTATTAGCAGCGTAACTAAGGGAGGGTTCAGAAACACATGATCCCTCCCTAATTGTAGGCTATATCAAAAAGGTAGGTTTTAGCCCTATTCTTAAAAACAGAGATCGAGTCTGACTCCTGAATCCAGATTGGCAGCTGGTTCCACAGGAGAGGAGCTTGATAACTGAAGGCTCTGCCTCCCATTGTACTTTTGGAGATTCTAGGTATTACAAGTAATCCTGCATTTTGGGAGCGTAGTGCTCTGTTAGGATAATACGGTAGTATCAGATCTTTTAAATAAAAAGGAGCCTGATTGTTTAGAGCTTTGTAAGTAAGAAGAAGGATTTTAAACTCTAAACTCTATGGGAAGCCAATGAAGGGAGGCCAGAACCGGAGAGATATGATCTCTCTTTCTAGTACCTGTTAAAACTCTTGCTGCAGCATTTTGGATCAGCTGAAGACTTTTTAAAGATGTTTTAGGACAGCCTGATAATAAAGAATTACAATAATCTAATCTCGAGCTAACAAAAGCATGGATCAATTTCTCAGCATCACTCTGAGACAAGATGCTCCTAATCTTGGCAATATTACACAAATGATAGAAGGCAGTCTTAGAAACAAATTTAATATGTGAATTGAAGGACAGATCTTGATCAAAAATAATTCCAAGGTTCCTCACAGAGCTATTAAGAGAAAGAGTAACCGCATCCAAACTGAAAGTTTGATTTGGAAAGGTATTTCTAAGGTTTTTTGGACCAACAAGAATAACTTCAGTCTTATCTGAATTTAATAGCAGGAAATTACAAGTCATCCAAGCTTTGATTTCCTTAAGACAGGCTTCCAACTTGGCTAATTGATTACTATCATCTGGCTTCATTGACAGGTATAATTGTGTATCATCTGCATAACAATGAAAATGTATAAAGTGCTTTCTAATAATGTTGCCTAACGGAAGCATATATAAACTAAAAAAGAGTAGGGCCTAGCACAGATCCCTGTGGAACTCCATGACTAAGCTTTGAGTTGAAAGAAAACTCATTTTTGACATGAACAAACTGGAACCTATCAGATAAATAAGCTCTAAACCACTGCAACGAAGTTCCATTAAGTCCAACATAGTGTTCTAATCTGTCAAGTAGAATATTATGATCGATAGTATCAAAAGCTGCACTAAGATCTAAAAGGACAAGTACAGAAACCAGTCCATTATCAGATGCGATGAGGAGGTCATTAGTGACCTTCGCTAAGGCTGTTTCAGTACTATGATGGATTCTAAACCCAGATTGACACTCTTCAAGTAAACCATTTCCCTGCAGGTGGACAAATAATTGCGTAGCAACAACTCTTTCTAAGATTTTTGAAATGAAAGGGAGATTAGAGATTGGTCTATAGTTAGCTAAAGCTCCTGGATCTAGCGTTGGCTTTTTGAGTAAGGGTTTAATTACAGCCGTTTTAAAAGCCTGGGCAGCACGGTGGTGCAGTGGTTAGCACTGTTGCCTTACAGCTAGAAGGTTCCTGGTTCAAATCCCCAGGTTGGCAGGGGTAGGAACCTTTCTGTGTGGAGTTTGCATATTCTCCCTGTGCTGCGTGGGTTTACTCTGGGGGCTCCGGTTTCCTCCCACAATCCAAAGACATGCATGTTAGGTTAATTGGCTGTTCTAAATTGTCCCTAGATATCCGTTTCCTATAGGCCCTTAGAATAGAGGGTTAGTATTAGTGAAAGCGCTTTGAGTGGTCTTTGTGACTAGAAAAGCGCTATATAAGTGCAGGTTAGTAAAGCTCCTGGATCTAGCATTGGCTTTTTGAGTAAGGGTTTAATTACAGCCGTTTTAAAAGCCTGCGGTACATGGCCTAAAGTTAATGAAGAATTGATTATATGAAGAATCAAGCTACCAATAAGTGGGAAGACATCTTTAAATAACCTGGTAGGAACAGGGTCTGAAAGACAAGTTGAAGATTTGGATGAGGAAACTATTTTGTCTAACTCACAAAGGTGGATTGGAGTAAACTCATCAAGACAGACATCAATTGAAGGAGTTGTAGTAGTTACTGTATTTAAGTTAACTGTGGGAAGAATCTGATTGATTTTATCTCTGATGGATGAAATTTTATTATTGAAAAAGTTCATAAAGTCCTGACTAGTAAGCTCTAAGGGAATGCTAGGATTGACAGAGTCCTGACTCTTTGTCAACCTGGCTACAGTGCTGAAAAGAAACCTGGGATTATTCTTGTTCTCTTCTATTAATGCAGAATAATAACTCGTTCTAGCTTTTCTAAGAGATTTTTTTATAAATTAAAAGATGATTTCTCCAAGCTAAATAGATTTCATCTAAATTAGTGGAGCGCCATTTTCTTTCTAATTGACGAGTCTTCTGTTTTAAGCTACGAGTTTCTGTGTTGAACCAAGGAGTTAGAAATCTCTGATTAGACTTTTTCTTTTTTAAGGGGGCCACCAAGTCTAGAGTCTGATGCAGAGAAGCTGTAACACTATCCACCATGTTATCAATTACAGAAGGAGCAAGCTGTCTATAGCTTATTTCCGTTGTGTTGACACATGGCATAGAGGAAACAATCTGCATAAATTTGGTAACAGCATCATCTGAGAGGCATCTACTGTAATAATATTTTTCTTTAGGAGTCAAATAGTCAGAAATAGTAAAATCAAAGGTTAACAGACAATGGTCTGACAGTACAGGGTTATGAGGAGACACTACAAGATTTTCTATTTCTATGCCATATGTCAGAACAAGGTCCAATGTATGTGGAGATAATGAGTAGAATTTCCTACTTTCTGAGAAAACCCAATCGAGTCTAATATTGAATTAAATGCCACGTTAAGGCAGTCACTATCTACATCTACATGTATAATAAAGTCTCCTACTATAATTATTCTATCTGATTTCAGCACTAAATCAGCTAAGAAATCAGCAAATTTGGATAAAAATTCTGAGTAGGTTGATGGAGGACAATAAACTTGTAAGAATTTTTTTTTTTAACCCGGTTCTTAATCGCCTTGAGTTGACAGAAGGTACACTCATATTGTTCATTATATACAGGTGAATTCAAAATTTTAACTTGGGGCGCAACTTCTGGTTTTGGCTGAAGTACTGTTAAATCAGTCAGCAAGGGTGAAGTAGTGGGGCATTTAAAGTAGCGTTTTTAAAAGTTTTTCAAATTCATTTTAATATATAGTCCACATATGTGTTTTGCGCTCAAGTGGCAGCTAATTTCAGCACTTGTAGTTTTTGTATTTTTTGAACGTTTTGGCATAGTTCTTTTACTTGTTGCTGGTGTTTGTGGTTGTGCCATAGACTGGATAAATGGAGGCTTCTCACCGGCAATGAGTAGATCATGCACTGGAAACTAAAGAGGACTGTTGGTGTGATCGGTGGTACAGACACAAGAGCACCAGGTATATCTTCACTTATATGAATATCACAGATCTGACGTTTATGCATCATATATATCACCAGATGCAAGGCTGCATGGAGTAAAATAAATAAAAAGTAGTAACAGTTTGTTTCCTAAGGCTTAACGATTTAAGAAAGATATCAAATAGTTTTTGTTTTGTTTTTTTGCATTCGTTGCACTGCCCTGGAACGATATGGACTTGATATTAGCAGCTTCAGCATGCATTAACTTTTAAATTATTACAAAATGTAGATCAATAAAATTTTGAACAATTGTCAGAAAAGGTCTGTACGTGTTAAATTAAATAACAAGCATTCACAGCATGACAGCAGCATGAGCATTTTAATTTCGGGGTAAAACAAACAGCTGCTGCTGTTTGTTTTACCCCGACATTTAAACACCCAAGCACAACGTTGTGGTTCTTTGTGGCTCTGACTAGATTCTACGTCTGCTCTAAGGTGAATTTGATTATGTCCAACATCTTTTAACAAAATGCAACTGACTTTATTGCGGTGGAAGCATTGATATATCTCAGAGCTTTTATTTGTTTACAGCGTTAGCATCTTAGCAGTGGAGCTAACTAATGGAGCTACTGTCTGCGAGGCCACTTTTTATGGTCATCTTCTCATCTCTCGATAGTCGTGGGAAATGGTATGATTATATTACTGTTTTTGTGGTGCAAATGGCCATGTCCCCGCATTTTTGATGCCAAAGTCATTGTTTTTTAACAAGGAAAAGTGTCCGATTTCAGTGACAACCACATGTTCGAAACTAGTACCGGAAGTTGCGCCCATAATTCACGCAAGGCATCATGGGGGCTAGGAATAAGGTGGATAGAGATCAGTGGGGCAGGTGCGGTAACCAGGAAACGGGGCTGTGGATGGATCCTGTAAAAAAAAACTAGTTATCGTGCTCGTGTCTTGTAGGGAGCTGGAAGAGCTGTCACGAAAGCAAGCCCAAATAAGCAACTACACATTTAAAAACAAGCCCAAAAACCCACAACCCCCGACTGACGAGATTTGCAAGTGACTTTAGAAAAAAACAAACCCAAAGTCACTTATAATAAGCGGACTTGGTAACTTTGAATTAGGAGTGCCAGGTGTAGGCACTCAACAATCAGTAAAGCTCAGGTGCCACAAGGAGGGGAAGTAAACAAAAACATTCCACAATAAAAGCATAAACACACTCCCCAAAAATACATGCAAAAACAAGCAACTGCACAAAACCATGCAAATAAACAAAATAAATTATACAATAAAATGATTACTTCCCCCTTATGACATATATACACTTGCATAGATATATACAGTACTTCATGCTAATCAGTCTTGCTTTTGGAAAATTCATGTGTTGCCAATCAGGTAGATATATCAGGCATGCCATGTATTGGGCAGGCATGGAAAAGTTAGACCCAAATGCAGGCTGTTCCAGTTCACAAGGGTTTATTAAACAAAGAAACAAAAGTGCAGCACAGCGGCCGGAAAAGCACTAAACTAAAACTCAGAAGGAAATAAACTTAGAGAGCGAGACCAAAGATTACAAACCAGGACCTTGGAGACACAGAGGATGATACCATAACAGGAACAATGTTGCGGCATTAGCACAAGAGAGGAGAGCTCAGCTTATACTAAAACTGAAGATTAAACATACCAATAGCTGGGACACACAGAGGTAAATAATCGGGTATTGAGGTAGCATAACAAAGCATAAATTATGAATTATAACAACTAACAGGAAGGGACACCACAACAGTAAAACTAGACAAGGACAAGAGAGGAAGTACTTCAAAATAAAACAAGATAACTAAACAGACTCGGAAGGCAGACTAGACATGAGAGATGTAAGAACTAAGAATCAGAATCAGAATACTTTATTATCATTATACCACAGTACAATGAAATTATATGTAGCCCCCTTCAGTGCAAGGAAGACTAAAATAAAATATATACAAAGTTAAAAATTTGCAATAGGCAAGTATAAATAAGTACAAGTATAAAAAGTATATGCAACTTTATGTACAGTATATGTCTCTGTATATATAAATAAGCTGCATATTCACATGCTGTTTAATAATGCAAAGGCCCTAGGGTATGTCCTACTTTTCAGTCTATTTGTCTTTGCTTTTATTGCCCTGTACCGCCTGCCTGAGGGTAGCAGTTGGAACAGGTGATGTGCTGGATGGGATGTGTCCTTCAGGATACTCTTGAGTTTTTCTGTGGCAGCAGGACATGTACAGCTCCTCTAAAGAGAGAAGAGCACATCCAATGATCTTTTGTGCTGTGTTAATGAAACTAGACCAGACTAAATCATAAAACAATCTCATGCCTAAACAGAATAAACCATAATGACAATAAACTCAAACACAACAAATTCGAAGGGTGGAGCATGAGCCAAAAATCATGCTTCCCCTGACAAGGCATGAAGTTTTTGGTACACA
Source organism: Pholidichthys leucotaenia (assembly GCA_020510985.1). Taxonomy (NCBI): domain Eukaryota; kingdom Metazoa; phylum Chordata; class Actinopteri; order Cichliformes; family Pholidichthyidae; genus Pholidichthys; species Pholidichthys leucotaenia. Next base: position 42,282,579 of record CM035840.1, on the reverse strand, counting down.
TCGCCATGCCATGGTTTGAATATGTAATCAGAAATCAAACAATCCCTAACACAGTGCAAGTTACCCTCTAACTTTTTCTTCATCCCCATTGGTAATTGCTTAAAGGTACTGTGTGTGTTGGAAACTTTAATTTCTGGTGTTTGTGGGTCAGATTTCCCACAAGTGCTGATCCTGTAATGTGAATGGAATAATTGGGACTGCAGCTGACTAGTGACCACACAGTGCCACAAAAAATCATTTTCCAAAAATTCCATTCAGTACCTTTGATATTTTTGTTGTTTTGTGCCTGCATGCTCTTTTTTCATTTTCATTTTATTCCATGAAATATGTTTGTAAAAACTCCGTAATGCACTGTACCGCCGTGCTCTTGTGGGTGGCAGTGGCTCAGGAGGTAGAACGGGTCGTCCAATAACCGCAGGGTTGGTGGTTCTCCCCAGTGGCTATCCCCAGTCATCCTGCCGTTGTGTCCCTGGGCAAGACACTTTACCCACTTTGCCTCCAGTGTCCATGACACAGGGTATGAATGTGTAAAAATGTTTGGTAGTGGTCGGGGAGGCCGTTGGCACGGATTGGCAGCCACATTTCCGGTAGTCTGCAGCTGTGGCTACAGTAGTAGCTTACCACTATCAGTGTCTGTCTGGAGCGAATGTATAATGGACTCACTGTAAGCACTTTGAGATGTCACTTGACATGTAAAGTGCCATATAAATCTAATCCATTATTATTATTACTCACAATCCTCACAGTTTAATGCACTTTCAGATTTTTTGGGGGGAGGTGCATTAAAACTGCTCTCCGAGGCACATTTCAAGCATGCAGCCAATGTTTCAAATGACAAAAATAAGAAGGGAGGGAAGTGGACATTCCACTTTATTCATGTATATTTTTTTAGGTTGTAATGAAATTACATACAAATGTAGAAATAATGAAAAGCAGTACATGAAGTTAAATTAGTTTATTAGTTAACAACCCGTGAATCATCCTACACACAACAGCAAAACACATCTGAGCTGCATCATTGTTTTCTGCCCCGAGGAGAGTGAGTGCGGCTGGGGAGTTTCTCCTGGACCTGCTGCCATGTTGGAGCTTCATCTCCTCCTCTGCGTGACCTCCTCTACTCATCAGTGAGTTCAGGTGAGAGCACAGCGCAGGTGTGTGTTTGTGTGCGAGTGTGTAGGGAACTCTAAACCAAATAAAAAGACACAATGTGAGTGTCACTTATGTCGGCATGTGTGTGTATGGAGTGTGTGCTTCCCTGTGCTTCAATAGTGCGATATTGTCTCTTATCACACTCTGGCTGTAAATCAGTGGTGACGTTGTCAGGTTGGGGCGGCTTGAATCAAGAGTAAGGAAAAGATTTGAGAGAAAGAAAGAAAGGAAGTGAAACAAGGGGGTTGTGTGTAAAGGGGGTGGAGGATGAGGGGAGGTGCTGCTGGCGGGCCGTGGCCTCAGTCTCAGCTGGTCCTCCTCTCAGTGCTGGATACGCCTGATGGACTGGATCTGAGGGGTCTGACAGTGGGAACCCCAGTTTTTCCAGTGCTGGTAGTCCCCACTGTGTCGCTCACACTCCATGATGTACTGCTGGCCCCTGTAGCCGGGGTACTGGTAGCACACAAAGCTGTGGCACAAATCAAAAATGACTTCTATGGTATGTGCAACAATTTCATAACAACAGAGAACACAATGTTGTGCATTGCTTCAACTATGGCATTAAATGGAGTGTTTGCTAAAATATGTTTCTAGGTGTCTGGGTAAGTTCAGCAGATACCTATTGTGAAATAGAAAACATTGAGAAATCAAGCATCTACCAAAACAGATATTTTTCTCCCTCATATTTTAAGTTTCAGTCTTAGCAACCTGTTAGCTGTCAGCAGACAGCACCACCTGCTGGTGACCATCAAAATGTCTGGCAAGACATTGCATGCATTCATTTTCCCTTTGGAATACGTAAAATATCTCTGGAGGCTATTATTATGATATTATTTGGTCCTTGGTCCAATTCTAACCTTTTCTGACAGTTTTATCAAAATCTGTAAATAACTTTAAGTTATGCTGTTAACATAAACACAAACAAATGAATGTGAGGAAAAACAGCCTCCTTTATAGAGGTAACTATAGAGTAAATGGAGGATGCATGAGTGGCTATGCTATACAGTCACTGGGTAGTTTCTGCTAACATAAAGAATTGCAGCCAATAAATTACATACTTAAGTGTACACAAGTGTTGCGCTGATTTGTCTAGATACTGAAAAACTGTTTGGTTCTGCAGTCGAATTAAGTAGTCATGGTTATTGAAAACCAGAGAAGTCGACCCAGGAGAACTCCTAGCAGAAGTCGTGCACATTTCTGCTTACTCCCCCCCCCCAAAAAAAAAAAAAATTAAAAAAAATTCATTAGTAGTAGATTTGGAACTGGCATCAACTGGGAAACCAGGTAAGCTGGTGGTTATTTTTGAAAATTTAAAACAGGAATAAAAAAACAGTCAAATTTGAGATTCAGTACAGATATCAAACATACATCCTGTCACTGGCATAAGTGCAGATTGATGTGTTTAGTGAAGAAATTCAATTAGAAATCTTTAAGATAACATTTCTTCATCCAGCACCACTCAGATCTGCTTGGCATGCAGCTACTGTTGTTATATACTCAGACATTCTGACTTCAAGAGTGATTTTTCCAATTTAAATTAGATCACACGGTTGATTCCTTAAAAAAATTTGAGTCACAGTAATGTAACAGTAATTGTACATTATGCACGTAAATATTAGGATATATTTCTCTTATAGGCCAACTTCTCTTTGGGGCTGACTTCTCCAGCTACCATCTCCATAACGCATCCAAAACAACTTTCACACTTTAGATTGCAGTATGTTGTGGAATATAAGTTTATAAGGCTACGTGTCTTTATGAGTCTCTGTGTTATTAGTAAAAGGTGAAAAATATGGCCTAAGATGATGCAAATACAGTTGCTAGGCTTAGTCAACAAAGCTAATGACTATACTAAGACAGGATGAACACATGGGTGGTCTCTAGTTTTTAATTCATAAAACATCCTGTCTTTCTTTTGCTTTCTGTCTTTGCTATAAAACTCCTCAGTAGGTCACCTTTTTGCATATTAAAGCTTTCCAACCAAGATACACTGTAGTAGTGAAGCATCAATTTTCCCCAGGATGAAGTCATGTCCAATGATCTAAAAGCATCCATCCATCCATCCATCCATCCATCCATCTTCTACCACTTTTCTGGTCTGAAACATTCATACTTAATTTCAGTAACAAATACAACTTACGCTCCACACTGCACATGCATGGCTCCAACCTCGGGCATCATCCAGCCCATGGCCTGCAGAGAGGGGTAGTCATCACAGATCTCCACGCTGCGGCCTAAGAAGTTCTCCTTCTCAAAAATGATCATACGGCTACTCTGGTGGGACTGAACAGGGCGGAGAGCCATATTTATTTAGAGCCAATGTAATGAGAACGTTATAATGTCAAGGTGCACTCACAGCACAATAGATGGGGCGCAGAGACATGAGGCGCTCCACGTGGTAGGAGAGGGAGCCACTGTAAGCGTCCCAGTGGGGGTACTCTCCTCTCTCAAGGATGAACTGCTGACCCTGGAAGTCGTGGTGCTCAAAACCCACCCAGCTACACAGAGAGACACAGAGGCGTGTACACTAGCTAAATTTCACTGACATTGTACCAGTCCTTAAGTGTGCAACACTTACGCGCCGCTCTCCACCCTGATGGAGCGGATGTTGTCCAGTCCGCACTCCTGGATGTTGCAGCACTCAGAGGTGAACTCCAAGCACTTTCCCTGGAAATGCTCCTGTTCAAAGACAGTCACCTGAGGAGGAGGGAAGAGAGGAGGGCAGAACAAAAAAAATCATCAAAAAAGATTTAGAATTGGAATTTTTGATAGATTTAGAGTTCACAGGAGAGAGAGAGAGAAGCACAAACAATACATAATGTCTCACATTGACTCCATGCAGTCTTGAGTCAAATTATCTGTTGTAGCAGGTGTGCATAATAGAACAAAATTGTGTTTCATCAAGCGGCACCATGCATTTACAAGATTAAACAGACATGGATACGCTGTAGTGTAGATATCAACAATTACTGCACCATAAAAAACTTGAAAATATTACACTAAGGAATAAATATTGAGGTAATAAGTATGTGATTACCTTGAAAAAGGGAGCCATGCCCATTCCTGAGTTGACCAGTGGCTGCATCATTGGGGACTTTGTAGTTCTGTACATTTTTAATCCTGACGTTGGCAAAGAGGACAAGGAAAATGGCAAGATACAGTGTCAGAAAGAAAATTTTTTATTAAAAACTCACTTCATAGCATCAGTGACTGCATTCATTAACCCAATGATAAATTCTAAACTATTTGGGAAGTTTGTACAATATTTAATTTCCACTTACAAGTACACTACTAATTCTTTTGAGGCATGAAAATCCAAAATATGTGCAGGGGGTCTGTTTAAAAACAGTGCATTAACTTAAAAAAAACCCTATTTGATAGCATTTGTAGGTGTCAGAAAGTGCTTTGGGTGTCAAATCCTGCACCATGAGCCCACCTGTCTGACTGATGCTGAGCTGAGTTCAAAGCAGAGATGAAGCCTTACCTAGATTGGCACTTTAAGCAGAGGAGCTCAGGAGATGTACGCACCTACCGCCTGCCTCGCGTAGAACTTTGAGAGAATCTGGCTCTCCAGTTTTATATTGGAGGTCGGAGGGCGCGCCTGCTCGCTCTGGGACCCTGAGGCACACGGATACCGTTGACGCCCCTGCAGCGGGCTGGCTCAGCAGATCCCATAGAGCTGCTGAGGCTCACGAACAAAAGACTGTCCGGTATGTTCTGACCCCGGTCAGCAGTCCGACGCAGAGCTCAGGCACAAAGGGCCGAGGGAGAATGTGGGGATTAAAGTTGGAGTAGAGAGGTGCACAGAAGGGTATAACTGGTGGATGTGATTGAACCAACATATAGGAAGAGAACCTGAGGCCCTTTAATGATCAGAAACACAGTAGTTGTAGTAGTATAGTTTATGATTTAGTTCATCAGATATGGAGACTGTTTGTCATTTGATAACTTTAATAAACTGATATCACACCCTAAATTCAGCTTTGGTTTTGTTCTGCAACCTGTTGCCCCTACATATTGGCTACATTTTAAAAATCATCAAATTTATGCGAAAAAAGTTGCAAATTTTACTAGAAAACATTGCAGAATTAGGAGAAATACATCACAAATGTATGAGACAAGTCTCAAGTTTTATGAAAAAAATGTGAATTTAAAAGAAAGAAGTCACAATTTTAAAACAATTTTTTTTTGTATTTTATGCATAAGAAAAAAGTAACAAATTAACAAGAAAAATTAAAAGAAAAAATACAACTTTATAAGTCACAGGTGTTACAGGGGAGGAAAAAAGGCAACTTATTGGGTCAAAAGCTGGAAATTCATGAGAAAAAAAGTACTAATTTTCAAGATAAAAGTCATTAATTTACAATAAGAACATAAGATCAGAAGAAAAATGGCACAATTTTTTGTGAGAAAAAAAATGCAAATGTATGAAATTACAAAAATATAAAATTGATGAGAGAAAAGTTTTATTTATAGGCATAACCAGATCAGCTTGTAGAAGTGGGAATCACTAGAGGCCCTGCAATATGATACTATCACAATACTTGGGCCGTGATGCAGTATTATCACAAGCTTGTGATACGCTCACTGTGACATCATATATTGTGATTTTCAGTGTTGGGCAAGTTACTAAAAAGTAGTAACTAGTTACAGTTACTAGCTACTTCTTTTCCAAGTAACTAGTTACTTTAATCATGCAGTAACTGGTAAGTAACTCAGTTACCTTTGAAAAGAAGTAACTGAGTTACTGCATGATTAAAGTAACTAGTTACTTGAAAAAGTAACTTTCACGTTACTTTTAAATGCATACTTAAATCCTCTTGCACACACAGCAAGATCAAGGCCCCCTTATTCTTTTCAGAAAAAACAAGAAAAAGAAAACTGATGAGGAAAAAAAAGCCTCATCTTACAGAGGAAAAAAGTCTCAGATTTACACAAACTATTCTAATTAGTAGAAAGTCAGAAATTTACTAGAAATAAAGCCATAAATTCACAGAGAAAATTTTGGACCCCCTGGTGGGCCATTTTTGGCCCATGCACCATATGTTTGACACCCCTGGACAAGCCCATTAAAAACACATATTTAGAGGATTTACTTCCATGAAATAGTTGCAGATCACAACAGCATGTAAATGAACGAGATAAAATAAAACAGAAAGCACAGATAAATGAAAGTTCACCGCTTAGAAAAAGCTTACTGCAACAAATCACAGTCACTTTTTCTCTGTGCGTAAGACAACTTGCACAATTATTTACACAGCTTACACATTTACACAACTGTGGACATTAAATGCAAGCTTCTTACTCAAAAAATACTCATGTTTAACCACAGAGGTAGGCGCTGTTTGGGGGGGGGGGGTTACGCACAGCTGGGACAACAGGTGATCAGGGCTCCATATGAGAAGTCGCCTACACCGCCACGGTGTTTCTTCCCACTGGGCTGTGTGTGAGCAGGACAGGAAACTGACAATTCTTGGCATAACACCGGCGGAGGAGACTGACGGCTGCACTACAGTGGGATCAGTTTATATTTATTTATCTATCCATAGTAATAAAACGAGTAACGCGAGTAACGCATCTGATCAAATTTCAGTAACTGTAATGCATTACTGGATTTTTAAACAGTAATTTCATTATGCAGCACGTTACTGCAAAAGTAGTGGTGTTACAGTGACGCGTTACTCCCAACACTGGTGATTTCCCATCCCGATCTTTGTTTTGTTCAACTCCTGGCTTGATCTCAGGAATCATTCCTTTGTTGTGTTGACCTAACTAGACAGTGAGCATTTCACAATGTCTAGTGGACTGAAAGGTCAGATGGTTTTTATTACTCTGGTATCTAACAAGATAAGTATGTGTTTGCAGCATTTATTAATAATTGTTCCTTGGTGAAATGAGGCATACTGTAGTCTGTCAGTATGTTAGTGTGTTAGTGTGTGTGAGTGTTATGGCGTCTGTCCGCAGACATGAAGACATCAGCACCCCCAGTACTTTATTTGCTTTATTTCTTAATAAAGAATCACAATACTAGTGTCTCTGAATTGATACAGTATCACTACCACAAAGTAGCGCAGTAGTACAATGAATCAATTTTTTTCCCCACCCCTATCAGTTTGTACTTATAATTCAGCTGTTTTATCTCAGTTTTTATGCCCAAAAACATGTTTTTGGCTTCATGCTGATTTTTGGGAGGAAATGCTATGCTATCCTATACAAACTCTTGAAACTGATAGAGGCACCTGGATTAAAAAAATAGTATTTTTTGCACCATATAAGATTGAAAGCCATACCTGATGGTGTTAGTGTAGAAGCTGCACATTCATATTGTAGGATTTTTTTTCTTTTTATTCACAGTGTCACACTTATTTCAATGATTGATATTTTAAATCAAGGATTAATAATGACACAAGAAGAAAAAAAATATAGAAATATAAAAAAATTACATCAGTTTAAGTTTTATTTGGCCAGTCTCTTCCCCAGCTTCTGCCTTCTGTCCACTTGGTCTGTCTCCCCCTGATGATGAGGGCTTTCTTTTGTTTCTCCCCTCTGACCTCAGCAGGTTTGCTTCTCTCCCCATAATCCCTCTCCTGTGAGCGCCAGCGTATAAAAGGGAGGGGCGCACTCCAAGCCGCACACACTCTGAGTGAGGCTCGGCGCAGACATTGTTCACACAGGCAGGTAAGAAACGCATAAAAATAAAGCGTACACCTGCAGGAGATACAGAGGAACGGATCCATTTCAGTCTACTCCCTCTCTCTGTTTCCCCTTTCTCTTTTCCCTCAGTAATCATGTCCAGTGGAGATAAGTCCAAGACTTCTTCCCAGACTGACGGGAAGGCTGCTCAGAGCAAGAAGTCTGAGTTTGGAATGATGTCCTACAAGGTGAGAGGTTTCACATCCAGTAAACAGTGGTCACATTGAGGCTGATCCTGATTGCTGACTCCTCTGTTCCCTCCAGATGTACGTGTTCGACCAGGAGAACTTCCAGGGTCGTATGATCGAGATCACCAACGAGTGCATGAATGTGTGTGAGATGGGCATGGACCGTGTGCGCTCCCTGCGTGTGGAGTGTGGACCGTAAGTGTATGGGGGATTTATGTGTGTGATGAGCTCCATCCTTGTGCCTTGAACACTTCATGACCTCATCTCATGCACAGCTTCGTGGGCTTCGAGCAGATGAACTTCTGTGGAGAGATGTACATCCTGGAGAAGGGAGAATATCCTCGCTGGGACTCATGGAGCAACTGCCAGAAGAACGACTACCTGTTGTCCTTCAGACCCGTCAGAATGGTAAAGACATCTAAAAACAAATTTCCCTGTCTCAAGTTTCTGATTTTCTTCACACACTTTCACAATAATGTGCTTCCAGGACCCTGAGAAACACAAGATCTGCCTATATGAGATGGGCGAGTTCAAGGGGCGCAAGATGGAGATCATGGACGATGACGTCCCCAGCCTGTTCTCCTACGGCTTCACCGACAGAGTGGGCAGCATCATTGTCAGCTGTGGAACGTGAGTTGGAAAACTTCATGTGTTTCTCAAATAAGAAATTTTAAAAAATAATAACAAGAAAAAAAAATAATCACATTTCCTTTCTGTTCCCAGCTTTGTGGGGTACCAGTTCCCCGGATACCGTGGCAGCCAGTACCTGCTGGAGAAGGGCGACTTCAGGCACTTTAACGAGTTTGGTGCCCGCCATCCTCAGTTCCAGTCTGTGAGGCGTATCCGTGACATGCAGTGGCACCAACAGGGTTGCTACACAATGGCCAGTAAGTGAGGCTTGGGGAAGGAGAGAAAGAGAAAGAGCGGATGTGAGGGAGAGGGGCGGAGGAAGAGGGAAAGGGGGAGAGATGTCTGAGGCCTTCAGTGAGAGGAAAGCTGAGGATCGTTTTCTGCCCCGGAAGGACCGTAGGACCTTGAAACCACCGGACCACCCTCCTTTCCTGTCTGTCTCTACTTTTCTCTTTCTCCCCTTTGGGCTGATCTCTGCCTTTCAAACACCCTTTTCTTCCTTTTTTTAGTCCCTCGCTTCTATACTGTCCTCTCAGACACCACAGAGGTCTCATGATGCCTCTTGCTGTTTAACTCACACGATTCTTGGCTCGGAGTATGATGCACCATGGGAAACTGAGTCCCTAGAGCCCCCCTTGCCCCCCGTCTTCTTGCCCCTGTGCATTAAACACCCTCTCTGCTGTACAGAATCCTGGCCAAATTTTCAATAAAAACGAAAATCTTGATTTCAAAGATGATGTTGCTGTTGGTTATTACTGAAATAAAAAAATCACTTGAATAAGTTATTGTGTTTATGCTACTGTTATAATGGAAGTGAATAAACATATTGTGGTCATGAGCTATATGGGGTTGTGTAAATTTTTGCAAACTAATTAACAAAAACATCCCAGTCACAATGTGCTTTAGAGCATCACCTGGTTTCACACATGTTGCCAGATAACTTGTTTCTAAAGTGAAAGGTATTTATATATGGAAAAATGATTATTTACTCAAAAATATCCATATTATGTTAAAAGACAGTCAACATGAACTAAAAAAATGAAGACGGGGGGAAAAATAGATGTGTATCAGTAAAGGGAGTAAATATATGGAACAATGTGAAAAAAATAACACGTAACTGTGGTTTTTAAAGGATTTAAGTCACTTTTTTGCGTCTTTGCCAATATATTTATTGATGAAAATGGTTATTTATTGTTGTGTAAATATAGCTTATAATCATTTTTAAACAGTTTTCCATCTGTATTTTCATTTTCATCACAAACTTACAGGAGTATTGCCTATAGATTAGGCATTCCTTTTTTTAGGGGAATGAATTAACAGGGAGTGTGCGTGTGTGTGTGTGTCATATATATATATATATATATATATATATATACTGTATATATATATATATATATATACTGTATATATACAGTATATATATATGGAGGAAAGGGGTACCTCTCATCAAACTTTGTTTTGACAGGTGACCTTTGACCTGACCCTGACCTGACCAATGTAATTAAAAGGGGATAATTTCTAATGACATGGGGATTAGTGTGGGGATCGAATGTCAATTATAACTGACCTATTGGATTAGTGTGGGAATGGAATGTTAATTATGGGGGAAACAGTTTTCAAGGATAACACAGGGTTACAAAAATAATTTTTTTGTAAGTTGTCTGTGTTTTTTCAACTGATTTAAGACAATTTTGCACTGCTGAATCTGAATATGACATCTGTTTCTCTCGATCAGGTGCTAAGTAAAAACCTGTACTTACTTAGTACTTAGTACTGTGCATGTACTTACCTTTATATAAAGGTAAGTATATGTAAATTGAACGTTACATCATCATTGTTCAAAATTCAGAGAATTTCAAGACATAAAAAAGAATTTTGCATCATATAAAGCGAAAATACCTGTACATGTAAACAAAAACGTATAAAACAACATGTGGCCATAAGTCAAAAAGTTGACCTGATTAAGCAAAACCAATGGGATTTTTGGATTCAGCACATCAAAATTGTCCTAAATCAGCTAAAAAAAAACTTAGACAATAAATTTGGTGTTGACCAGTGTAATCGATGACATGTTTTTAGTTTGTCCATTTTACAAAATACACATCAGTCAGAGTGGCCAAATAAGCACTAGAATTCACACACACACACACACGAAGGAAGGGATCTTACAACAGAGATTCTACCAAGACCAGGGCATTCACATTCCAAAGCCTTTTTCCAATTCCCCTATCGGGGTCTGCCCTGTGTATAAGTATGAGTGAACCAATTCTGAAATCTTCACACCCACAGGAATGTGACTCAGGCAAGATGAGAGGTGATATTATCTGACTTTCAAAACTTTATAAAAAAAACTTTTTTCTCTATTGATAAATAAAACTTTGCTAATTTTTAGAAATTATAACACTTGAAGAAATCCACTCACCGTCAAGGTACCCCAGTAAGTGTTATTCAATTTATTTTTCTAATTACTCTATCAACTTTTTATCTGTTTTTGTGACTTGTCTGTGAAAAGTGTTATACAGATAAAGCTATTATTATTGTTTATTTTATAAAGCATTTATTTCATATCTTGTCTCAGAGTCAAGTCAGAACTGGTTTTAAATCATGTTTTTTCCTTTCTTTTTAAAGTTATTCTTGCTCAGTTGGAAGGGGTTAACATCACACTTTCGGATGTATGTATGCACATTTTACCCCTCTACCTATGGCTGTGTTGTGAGACATGTATATGTTGGACAACACAGAGAGCCAGCCCCCTGCGGTGCGGAGCCACAGAGCCTGGACCCCCTGCGGAGGACAGGGGACAGAAGACTTCCTGACCACTGAGGCTCGAGAGGAGAGAAGGGGGAGTTATGTAAATAAAAGGCTAATGAATGTGAATAAAGAGACTTTGATATAGATGTGTGATTTCCCCCGCGAGGGAAATGGTTTGATGTGAGAATGTTTAAATGAGAGAACTTTGGTGTGTTCACTCTCTTTGTTCGCTGCTCAAGAATAAGAGCAGACAGTGGAATGATTTCTTGAATAAACTGGAATGGAAGACAATTCGGTTTCGTTATTCAAGTCTCCCCACATTGGTGACTGACGACGTTGAGAATGAACGAAGAAATTCTCAGGGTCCCGGACTCACAGCGCTCAGAGCTGGCGAGCGCAGTGGCCGTTAAGCTGCCTGATTTCTGGCAGGATAACCCACGGTCGTGGTTTCTGCAAGCAGAGTCGCAGTTCGCGCTCGCAGGAGTAACGGTGGATGACACTAAGTTCCACCAAGTCATCGCTAAACTGGACAACAGCACAGCTCGGTGCGTGCAAAGCTTGGTGGAGCAGCCACCCGCGACCGACAGGTACGGCAAGCTGAAATCCACCCTCATCAAGTTTTTCACCCCCTCGGCTGAAGTGAGGGCGAGGAGGATCCTGTCTTTGCTAGACCAAGGTGGACACAGGCCGAGCGCCCTGATGGAGGAGATGATACAGCTGAGAGGTTTGGACAACGATGATTTCATTTTTCAGTTCATCTTCCTCTCCAATCTCCCGGCGCATGCGAGAAGCACGCTGGCCGGCAAAAAGTGTCACACCCTGGAGGAGTTCCGGGAGCTGGCCCAGGAGGCAGATGGGATCCTGGACGCCTGCGGCGGGCAAGCAACCACAGCAGCGACCCGAGACAGCGGGGAGCCAGAGGCGGCAGAACCAGACTGGCCGACGACGGCAGCAACACGACCGCGACGAGGGGGAGCCAATAGCCCGGCGGCAGAAGCGCGGGCACGACACAGCGGAGGAGAAGATCTCTGCTTTTACCATCGGAGGTTCGCAGAGAAGGCACGCAGGTGTGTGCCGCCCTGCATCTTCAGGAGTTCGGGAAACGGCAAGACCGGGGGTCGCTAGCAGCTTCGACCCTCGGAGAACGCAACAAGCTGCTCTACATCACGGATGCGCGCTCCGGACGAGTGTTCCTCATTGACACCGGAGCACAAGTGAGCTTCATCACCCCAACATACGCGGACCGGGTGGCTGGACCCCACGGTAACGGAGCTACAGCGGCAAATGGCTCGAACATCAACACCTACGGGAGAAGGACCTTGCCTTTATGCTTACATGGCCGCACATATGAATGGACTTTTGTAATAGCGGCGGTGAGTTTCAACATGTTGAGCGCGGATTTTTTGTGTTCACACAATCTGTTAGTTGATCTTGCTAATAGACGGCTGGTAAATGCACTCTCTTTTTACTCTCTCCCCTGTTCAGCTCGAGTGTCCCCGCCACCAGTACAGACCCACGTCGCTACAGCAGGTGGTAAGTTTCACACACTCCTCACCCAATTTCCAGCGCTCACTGTGCCCACTTTTTTCAGCGACGGTCGCGAAGCACGGGGTGAAACACTTTATCCCCACTTCTGGTCCTCCCGTGTTTGCAAAAGCTCGGCGCTTGGATGCAGTTAAGCTCGCCATTGCGCGCGAGGAGTTCGCCAGCCTGGAGAGGCTGGGCATCGTTCGTAGGTCGAAGAGCCCGTGGGCTTCGCCGCTGCACATGGTACCGAAAGCCGATGGCTCCTGGAGACCGTGCGGGGATTACCGCAGGCTAAACAACGCTACGGCGCACGATCGTTATCCCATCCCGCACATTCAGGATTTTTCGGTGCACCTGGCGGAGGCGCGCATTTTTTCAAAGATTGATCTAGTTCGCGGCTATCACCAAGTCCCGGTCCAACCGGAGGACATTCCTAAAACAGCGGTAATAACCCCGTTCGGACTTTTCGAATTTTTACGCATGCCATTTGGTCTCAAAGGGGCGGCGCAAACATTTCAGCGGATGATGGATGCCGTGTTACGCGATCTCCCTTTTGTGTTTGTGTACCTCGACGACATTTTGGTCGCGAGTACTTCAGAGGACGAACACGAAACGCACCTCACAGCAGTTTTTAGGAGGCTGGGAGAGCACGGCTTAATAGTTAACCCAGCCAAGTGCCAGTTCGGCGTCGAGCGTATCGATTATTTGGGTCACCGCATCTCCCCGGAGGGAGCGGTTCTGTTACCAGAGAAAGTACGCGCGGTAGCGGATTTTCCCCGTCCACAAACGGTCAAATCACTACAGGAATTCTTGGGGATGGTGAATTTTTATAACCGATTCCTGCCCCACGCAGCTCAAATCATGCAACCGTTATATGCCGCGCTCAAAAAACAAAAGCCGACCCAGGCGGTCGAATGGTCCCCGGAGCGGGAGCGCGCGTTCACAGAGGTTAAAAAAGCCTTGGCTGACGCTGCGCTCCTGGCCCACCCAGACCCTGCAGCACGTATCGCGCTGACGACAGACGCTTCAGATTTAGCCATAGGGGCCGTTATTGAGCAACAGGTAGCCGGAGTTTGGCAGCCTTTGGCTTTCTTTAGCAAATCTTTAAGCGCGGCTGAACGAAAATACAGCGCGTTTGACAGAGAACTGTTGGCGCTGCATTTGGCTATTCGTCATTTCCAGTTCTGGCTGGAAGGACGGTGCTTCACCGCTTATGTGGACCACAAGCCGCTCACATACGCCATGGCCAAAATTTCAGATCCGTGGTCCGGCAGGCAGCAGAGGCAGCTGGCCGCAATCTCGGAATTTACCACTGACATTAGGCACGTCGCGGGCAAATTCAATGTAGTAGCGGATTGTCTCTCACGCACGTTCACGACCCCAACACGCGCAGAGGCAGAACGGGCCACCGTGACCGCGCCGCAGGAGAGCGGCACGGTGGCGCGCGCAGCCCCGGTGCACGTGGGTATAGATTACGCAGCCATGGCAGCGGACCAGGGGGCGGACGCAGACGTGCGCGCGCTCCAGTCTGGACCAACAGGGTTGAGGCTGGAGAGCAAGTGTTTACAAACCGGTATGCCCCCCCTGATCTGCGACATGTCGACGGGGCGCCCGCGTCCGGTGGTTCCGGCCACGTGGCGCCGCCGTGTTTTTGACTCGGTCCACTCACTGGCGCACCCGGGGGTGCGCGCGTCGGTGAAACTAGTGGCGGAAAAGTTTGTTTGGCCGTGCCTGCGCAAGCACGTGAAGGAATGGGCAAAAACCTGCATTTCCTGTCAACGGGCCAAAATTCACAGGCACACAAGAGCCCCGTTAGAACCGTTCCGCATTCCGGCCAGAAGGTTCGACCATGTGCACGTCGACCTTGTGGGCCCCCTACCGGCATCACAGGGGTTCACGTATCTTTTGACAATGGTGGACCGCACCACACGTTGGCCGGAAGTGGTCCCACTTGCGACGACCACGACCGCGGAGGTGGCTCGCGTTTTTTTAACGGCTTGGGTGGCGCGCTTCGGGGTTCCGTCGGACATTACGTCCGATAGAGGACCGCAATTCATCTCTGAGCTGTGGTCAGCGATGGCCAACGGCTTAGGAGCCAAAATTCACCGCACTACGGCTTACCACCCTCAGGCTAATGGTTTATGCGAGCGTTTTCATAGGTCTTTGAAGGCAGCACTCAGAGCGTCGCTCACGGATGCAGATTGGGTAAATAAACTTCCATGGGTTTTATTAGGGTTGTGTTCTGCGCCTAAAGAGGACTTAGACGCCTCCCCAGCGGAGCTGGTATTCGCACAAACTCTGAGGCTGCCGGGCGAGTTTTTACCAGAGCACCCAGAGCCCCCACCTCTCTCTGCTCTGGGACCGTTAGTCGGCACGGGGGCAGACACGCTCCCGGGTCCGGTTCATCACGCTTTTCCACGAGTTTTCGTCCCCAAGGCTTTGAAAAATGCCGATTTCGTTTTTGTCAGGTGCGAAGCCCTTAAAGCAACGCTCAAACCACCTTACGAAGGGCCATTTCGAGTGCTGGAGGCAGGTGATAAGCAATTTGTGCTAGATTTTGGAGACAGAAAAGAGACAGTCAGTATTGACAGACTAAAACCTGCTTTTGTCATGAAGGACGTTTCTGTACCGGTCGCGGTGGCGCCTCGACGAGGCAGGCCCCCGCAGAGGGCAATTAACCACTCTCTTCCTCAGTCAACAGACCCGAAGCAGAACAGCACCGCAGGCAAGGCGGGGCCAACGCACAGCAGATTCGGCAGACGGCTGAAGCCCAAGCGGCGCACAGACTGAATGTTGGTGTTGATTATTCAGTAGTGAGTAAGGTGCTATTAAATTTTAGGAATTAGTCTGTTCTTCATCGTTTGGGGGGGGGTTATATGGCTGTGTTGTGAGACATGTATATGTTGGACACTGCATATGTGATTTAACCTCACGATGAAGGAGAGCCAGCCCCCTGCGGTGCGGAGCCACAGAGCCTGGACCCCCTGCGGAGGACAGGGGACAGAAGACTTCCTGACCACTGAGGCTCGAGAGGAGAGAAGGGGGAGTTATGTAAATAAAAGGCTAATGAATGTGAATAAAGAGACTTTGATATAGATGTGTGATTTCCCCCGCGAGGGAAATGGTTTGATGTGAGAATGTTTAAATGAGAGAACTTTGGTGTGTTCACTCTCTTTGTTCGCTGCTCAAGAATAAGAGCAGACAGTGGAATGATTTCTTGAATAAACTGGAATGGAAGACAATTCGGTTTCGTTATTCAAGTCTCCCCACACTACCAACCATTATTGCATCTATAAACATTATGAATGGTCGTTGAAAAGAAATGTACTTACAGATTTCGGGGGGGGGGGGGGTGAGAATCAGCATCGGTCTGATGATTAAGACAGTCTGGTGGGGCTTTTGCACGAGATTCGACATGCTGAAGATGATTCAGTGGTTTTAACGGGGCCTGAACAGCCTGGGACCAACATGGAGTGTCCTGCAACCCTTCGTCAAACGGCAGCTCCGCCGCTGAATAACGCCAGATGGCCAGCACCACGGAATCAGGCCGTGTTTACTGATCCAATAGCCGGTATTCAAATGGTGAATGGATCACTTGGGAGCATTTCGCTGACCAGGGGTAAACAACCAGCGCAGCGGAAAGAAAGACCGACCCCGGTATCGACTGACGTTACGGCGCGTGGTTCCAGTAAGCTCCCCCTATTTTTAAAAAAAAAAAAACTTTTCATTGATCCAGTGTGATTGTTGTCTTCCCAAAATCACATTGTTACAATGTTCACGGGTGAAAGCGTCACCCTTTGATGATGTGGCAGATCACCACTGGTCCTCTCACAACGTCCCAAGGTGATGACGTAAACGTTCCCCGCAGGGTCATGTATTGGTGGCGGGTGGCATCTTGTGGTGATGTGTTTTTTCAATTCAATTCAATTCAATTCAACTTTATTTATATAGCGCCATTTCACAACAACAGTCATCTCATAGCACTATCAACTGTAGGGAGGACCCCCACAGTTGCAGAAAGACCCCAGCAATCAGGCGATCCCCTGTGAGCAAGCACTTGGCGACGGTGGAGAGGAAAAACTCCCTTTTAACAGGAAGAAACCTCCAGCAGAACCAGGCTCAGGGAGGGGCAGTCATCTGCTGCGACTGGCTGGGGGGTGAGGGGACAGAGAAGAAGAAAAGAACAGACATGTAGAGAGCAAACAGCACGATGGGGACTCAATCTATGGGAGAGAACAAACAAATGTTAATGACCAGCAAAAAAAAAAAATATATATATATTTCATAGAGAGTGAGGAAAGGAGTGAGGCCCAGTGCATTACTGGAGGTCCCCCGGCTGACTAAACCTATTAGCAGGTGTAAACCGCATTGTGGTTTTTTGAATGTGAAATAAAGTTATTATTATTATTATCTTACAGAATACCAGCCAAGGCCTTCGACATCGACCCGAGAGGGTGGGACTCCCGATATCATTCATCCACCTTAGGGTTCGGGTGTTCAGAGCAGACCGACGCGCCCTCGTAAAAAGACCACGTCGGTGAAACGCTGGCCTAATGGTATGTACTTACAGACCCGCATCCTGTGTCATTATTAAGCCCCGAACCGTCATCATTTGTTCCTGCATCATTCACCCGTAGACGCCGGTGCACCGGAGTGTGTGACGTTGAGGAGAAGAAGGAGGGGGACCACGCTGACTGCCGATATGAGACGAATGATTAAAGGTGTATAATTAAAAAGACAATTTAAAATGACCTTCTTGGTTGGAAGATAATTCACCGTCTCTAAATAAGAATAAAAACTGAATTCTGTATTTTATTATTTTTAACATATTTTCATGATTAATTGTACGACCGAGGTTGTTTTAAAAAAAAAAAAAATATATATATATATATATATATATATACAAATATATAATAAACCTTGGTCACCCACCAACATGACTACTTACAGAACCACGATGAGTAACGTTGCTTTTTTTACCCATTTGTCCTGGTTTGCAGAATTAAACCAAACACCGAGTCTGGCCTTTCCTCGTACTCCAGAGGTCCAGTCTGACAACCGCCCTGAGGATGCTCTTCAACGCTATGTGTGTGGGACGAGAACAGGGGTGCAACAGCTTCTGACCACCATCCTATCACTCTGTCAGGTTATGCAGTGCTTCATCTCCTCCATCCTGACTATCTGTGAAAAAGTGTAATGTTGTGGAGAAAGGAGGCAGGCGAGACAACAAGCTGGACGGCACAGTTACTTTATTCCTCCTCCAACATATTTTACAGCAAAAGAGATTGTCGGGTCTCTGTGCATTCCTCTTTTATACTTTTATTCCCATGCATCGAGACCCTATCTTTTGACCATAACCATTATTGTCTGAACAAAGAATTGTGTGGCATGTTGAGTCTAAAATACCTTAACCTGTTGAACTCTGTTCAACTTCCCTAAAAATGCCTAAAAATAACATGTCCAAAGTAAATCAAAAGCTGTTCTTCAACCCTTTGCAGCATCTTCATCGGGTTATTCTCATTTAAAAGAAAACACTCTGAATTTTTTGGCAAAACAGTCATAATCTATCTAAGTGCTCCTGCCACTGAGTAACAAGAAAGTTCGCCTGGGTGTTTTTTTAGATACAGATGCTTGCAAATAACAAACAACTGTCAGATACTGGCTGGAAAACACAACAGAAATGTAGAACCAAGTGTTTTCAAGCTCAGGTCAAAATTTTGTAAAAATACCACAAAAAATGAATATATTACACTGTGGAGTGTGTAAATGACGAGGCAGATTTGTCTCAGGCAGTTTATTACACATCTCACACATGAGCATAGTAGAAAGAAGACATCTCAGACAAAACGAGTCCCTTAAATACGCAGGTAATCCTACAGTTCACAAGTCACATTGCATTCACATCAAAGGTCACAATGCATTCACTTCCTTAATCCTTTAACATCCCCCTCGCAGTCTCTGACACACAAAGGATCCTCCTAGCAGTCTCTGACACACAAAAGATCACACTTTCACAACTTCCTGTTCTCTCCAAGGAAACTCTGCTCTTTGTTCTTATCTAAGATGATAGACATTATGTTTTCCCCATGTGTGGCTAAACCACCCCCCCGAGCATATTGGATCGAACAAAAGAATAACAGTCCGTATGCTGTGACAGAACATTAAACATCAATCCACATGCTGCTTGGGCTTCCGTCTTCTTCTGTATCTGCTGTAACCAGGATTCACCGCCTCCGCGGCACCGTCATGCTGGGGAGCTGCTGCTTGGGGGTGAAAACGTTTTGTCTGTCCCTGCGGGTGTTCTGGGGGAATTTTACTCTGGGAAGCTCCCCGTGGGGGTCTTCCACGCCGAGGGGCCCTCGCCAACAGCACTTGCTCGTCCGCCACCACAAAAGCGGGTTTGAGTCTGTTTATGCCAACCTTTTCCCTCCTACCCCCCAAATCTAGCAAAAAATGCTTGTCCCCTGTTTCCAGCGCTCTGAACGGTCCATCATAAGGTGGGCGCAGCGGGGGGCGATGTGCATCGTGTCTGACAAAAACAAACTCCGCGTTTTTCAAAGTTTTAGGCACAAAAACGTGCGGAAAACTGTGGTGAACAGGACCCGGCAGCGTGCCTGTGTCAATGCTACGCTGCAACAGCTGAGATGGGGAGCTGCCCGGCGCAGGATTATCTGGGAGAAACTCCCCGGGCAGCCGAAGTGGCTGCGCAAAAACAAGTTCAGCCGGGGAAGCTTCCAAGTCCTCTTTAGGCGCAGAACGTAACCCCAATAAAACCCACGGTAGCTTGTCTACCCAATTTGCATCCGTCAGTGACGCTCTGAGAGCCGCTTTCAATGACCTATGAAAACGTTTGCATAACCCATTAGCCTGTGGATTGTACGTGGTTGTGCGGTGAATTGTGACACCCAGGCTACGGGCCATTGTTGACCAAAGTTCGGAAACAAATTGAGGGCCTCTGTCGGACGTTATGTCCGACGGGACTCCAAAACGCGCCACCCATGCTGTTAAAAACGCTCGCGCCACCTCCTCGGCTGTGGTTGATGCCAGTGGAACCACCTCAGGCCAGCGCGTGGTGCGGTCCACCATTGTCAGAAGGTGTGTGCACCCCTGTGATGGCGGGAGGGGGCCCACGAGGTCCACGTGAACATGGTCGAACCTCTTAGCCGGGATGTGAAACGGCTCCAAGGGAGCTCTCGTGTGTCTGTGTACTTTGGCTCGTTGGCACGCCATGCAGGCTGCTGCCCACTCTTTCACCTGTTTGCGAAGGCTCGGCCACACAAATTTCTCTCCTACCATTTTGACCGACGCGCGTACTCCTGGGTGCGCCAAAGAATGAATCGAGTCAAAAACGCGGCGGCGCCACGCGGCCGGTACCACCGGACGTGGTCGCCCCGTGGAGACATCACAAATTAGGGGGGAGCATACCGTCTTGCAGCACCCTGCTCTCCAGCCTTAACCCTGTTGGTCCAGACTGGAGCGCGCGCACGTCCGCGTCCCTAACCTGTTCCGCGGCCATGGCTGAGTAATCTATCCCCACGCGGACCGGGGCAGGCACGGCGCGTGAGAGGCAGTCTGCCACTACATTCAGTTTACCCGACACATGCTGAATATCGGTAGTAAACTCTGAGATCGCGGTCAGCTGCCTCTGCTGCCGGCCCGACCATGGTTCTAAAACCTTGGCCATCGCGAATGTTAGTGGCTTGTGGTCCATGAACGCAGTGAAACAGCGCCCTTCTAGCCAGAACTGGAAGTGGCGAATGGCCAAGTGGAGAGCCAGCAACTCCCTGTCAAACGCGCTGTATTTACGTTCACTATCACGCAAAGTCCTGCTGAAAAAGGCGAGCGGCTGCCAAGCCCCAGCTACATGCTGCTCCACGACCGCCCCTATGGCCACATCTGACGCGTCAGTGGTGAGCGCTATGCGGGCCGCTGGGTCTGGATGTGCCAACAACGCAGTGTTTGCCAGGGCTGCCTTGACTTCCGAGAACGCCCGCTCCCGCTCCGGGGACCATTCGATCTTATTTGCGGGTTTCTGTTTTTTGAGCGCGGCGTACAGTGGTTGCATGAGCTGCGCTGCGGGGGGGAGGAAACGATTATAAAAATTCACCATTCCCAAAAACTCCTGTAACACCCTGACCGTTTGCGGTCGGGGAAAATCTGCTACGGCGCGCACTTTGTCGGGCAGCGGAACCGCTCCTTCGGGAGAGACGCGGTGCCCCAAAAAATCAATCTGCGTCACTCCGAACTGGCACTTCGCTGGGTTGATTATTAAACCGTGCTCTCCCAACCTCCGGAAAACCGCCGTGAGGTGGGTTTCGTGTTCGTCTTCGGACGCGCTGGCTACCAAGATATCGTCAAGGTAGACGAATACGAAAGGGAGATTGCGCAGCACCGCATCCATCATGCGTTGGAACGTCTGTGCAGCCCCTTTAAGCCCGAATGGCATGCGCAAAAACTCAAATAGACCAAACGGAGTTATTACCGCTGTTTTGGGTATGTCCTCAGTGCACACTGGGACTTGGTGGTAACCGCGGACCAAGTCTATTTTAGAAAAAACGCGCGCTCCTGCCAAGTGAACGGAAAAATCCTGGATGTGAGGAATTGGGTAGCGGTCGTGCGCTGTGGCGTTGTTCAACCTGCGGAAATCCCCGCAAGGTCGCCACGAACCGTCAGCTTTAGGGACCATGTGTAGCGGGGAAGCCCATGGGCTGTTTGAACGCCTGATGATGCCCAACCTCTCCAGGTTGGTGAACTCCTCACGCGCTATGGCCAGTTTAGCTGTGTCCAAGTGCCGAGGTTTTGCAAAAACGGGCGGCCCGGTGATGGTAATAAAATGTTCCACCCCGTGTTTAGCGACGCCTGCCGAAAATGTCGGGACCGTGAGTGCTGGGAACTGAGTGAGCAGTGTGTGGAACTTACCGCCTGCAGCTGTGACGTTGGCTTGTGCTGTTGGCCGGGACGCTAGAGCTGTACAAGGGATAGAATCAAAAGACAGTGCATTAACCAGGCGCCTGTTAGTGACATCAACCAACAAACCATGTGAGCACAAAAAATCAGCCCCCAATATATTGAAATTCAATGCTGCTATGACAAAAGTCCACTCAAATGCACGGCCGTGTAGTGACAGAAGTAGAGTCCTCTCACCAAAGGTCTTAATCTCTGAGCCGTTTGCTGCTGCCATCTGGGGGCCGCTGGAACCTGCCAGCCGGTTGGCGTAGGACGGCATGATGAAACTCAGCTGGGCGCCGGTGTCCATGAGGAAATGCCTCCCGGAGCGTGCGTCCGTCAAGTAGAGCAGCTTGTTCTCCTCCCCGAGGGTTGCAGCTGCTACCGACCCCCGGTCTTGGCGTTTCCCGAGCGCTTGAACTGGCACGGTGGTATACATTTGAGTGCCTTCTCTGCAAAGCGGCGGTGGTAGAAACAAAGGATGTCTCCTCCGCGTTCCTTGGCCCCCGCCGCCGCTGTCGTCGGTGGTTCTGCTACCGCCGTCAATGGCTCCTCGCCCTCTCCGGCCGTCGCGCCGAGCTCCGTCGCTGCCGCCGTGGTCGTGAGCTCTCTGCTGGCCATGATGATCTGGTGTGCTTCCCGGGCCAGCGCGTGGTAGTCCCGCTTGTCCAGCAACGGCGAATTGGCCAGGGCCGCTCTCGTCGCTAACGGAAGGTTCCGGAGGAAGAGGTGGGTAAAAATGAAGTGGTCGTCGTCCGAGCCCTTCAATCTCAGCATCCTCTCCATCAGGTCAATAGCCTTGCAATCTCCTAACCCGGTCTGCGTCAGGAGTCTCTCTGCTCTGTCCTCAACCGAGAGTGTGTAGTGCTGGATGAGTGCGGCCTTCAACGCACCGTATTTGTCGCTGGTTGGTGGCTGATCCAGCAGGCTCTCCACATGGTGAGCTGTGTGGGTGTCGAGCTTTGCGACCACATGGTAGAATTTCGTGTAATCCACCGAAATCCCCCAGAGGACGAACTGCACCTCAACCAGGTGGAACCAGGAGCGCGGATTGTGCTGCCAAAAATCCGGTAGCTGGATGGCAACGGCATACGCTTGGCTGGGGGCTCCCAACGAGGCTGGCTCCAGGGAACTCACTTCGTGTTGCATGCTTCGTCTTGGGTCACCAGTGTGGAGTGTGTAAATGACGAGGCAGATTTGTCTCAGGCAGTTTATTACATATCTCACACATGAGCATAGTAGAAAGAAGACATCTCAGACAAAACTCGTCCCTTAAATACTCAGGTCTTCCTACAGCTCAAAAGTCACATTGCATTCACACCAAAGGTCACAATGCATTCACTTCCTTAATCCTTTAACATCCCCCTTGCAGTCTCTGACACACAAAGGATCCTCCTAGCAGTCTGACACACAAAAGATCACACTTTCACAACTTCCTGTTATCTCCGAGGAAACTCTGCTCTTTGTTCTTATCTAAGATGCTAGACATTATGTTTTCCCCATGTGTGGCTAAAACACAGCTTTTTTCTCAGGTTGTAACAAGGCTGTGTCTGTACTGGAAGAATGGAAATACAGCTTTTTTTTCAGTGCGCACTGAGACGCACTAAGATGCAGAGACGTGACCGCCCTTGGAATTCACAGAGTTCAAGGGGTTAAACCCCAGTTCTTTGATACGACGGCCAAATAACCAGGCTGAGAGATGAAGTACATTTTCATTGGATTTACTGAAAGTGAGATGTGGAATTACAACAGCGCTGGGACACACCACTTAGGCAATTCCTGGAGTGAGTGTGCCACCCCAAAATGGAGCCCTATGGTTTTTATAGCCTAACCACCCCCTCATGCAAGAGGGAGGGGTTTTACCTCATTGTGTCTGTAACACATTTTAGACTTATGTGGCAGCTCAGCTGTGTACAGAGCTGATTCTAACTGATTTCAACGAATGAATTATGGGTTGTAAACTAAACTCTGCAGTGTAGCGTGTAAAGCAAGCAGATAATAGTAATGTGAGAGAGAGAGACAGAGAAATCAAGTCACTTTATTAACAGGCACATTAACATAACGCCGGCTCTGCTCCAACACACTTCTTCTCTCCGGCATTTACTCCTCTCCCCGGGGGGCGCATAGTCTTTACTGCCCTATCTGATACCCCCCAGTGACACCTCCTCCTTTGGTCCATTGTCCCCCAGGTGAAGAAGTCCAACACCATGCCCCCACAATGTAAACTTTCCTCTCCTCTATATCTTGGGTATGTGACAAACTGTAATAGGGTATCATGGATAAAAAATCAGAATCACACCATGTTGAATTGGGGGATGAGGCAGAAGAAAGGCAGGGGGTACTAGACTGCGTAGCTGGCTAAGATAACACAACAGAAGATTTAACCCTTTTACAACAGTCTCTAATTCAAATTGAGTTAGAAAGAGCCGTACAAAAATTAAATCATATCCCACCACCCTTTCGGGTTGATTTACAGGACAGAGTGAATGAAATAGGTGAAACAGTAGAAATACCCCCGAACAACAACAACAACAACAATGCTCTTCATCATCTAGAAAATATATTTGAGAATCAGAACTAACCACCCCTCCAACCCGCAAATCATCAATCACTCACAAAACCTTCAACCTCCTCCAAACAGCTAGAGATCTCCTCTAACGTGCAATAGGGTGCAGGGTTGCGCCCTCCCGCTCATGACCGAGATGCGGCATCCTCTAGGGATGGAGAAGTCAAAATATTCTCACCTTTTAACACGGTGAGAATGAAGCATCGCCTACCCATCCCTAGACAATGCAACATGCCCAATTTCACGGACTTTTACAACGATGTGATTGGTATCCTCAGAGAATTGGCGGAGGACGTCCAATCACACGTGGAACACAATGATGTAATCCAGCTGGAAGTTGTCAGTGAAAGCATGAGGGGCAACATCAGTGTTACAGCCACCGCTGCTGGGAGTAATATTTTACCGACTTTTGAGGGTTTGCTCTATTAGGTAGTACAGTCCAACAATAGTATCGCCGCGGACGACGGTTTAGAATTAATTCTACAAGTGATGGATAACCCCAGAGGCGGCAGTAAGCACAGGCTGGAGAAAATGTTAGACTGTGATATTATCGATAAAAAAAGGCGTTACTTGTACGTTACACATAGCGAGAAGGATCAACTCTGTTTTGCCACTAGCTTAGCATACCTGATGACCCCCCATTTGGATGATGGCAGTTGTAAGGCTTTGGGTAGGGCATTGAAAAATCAGGCGGGTCTGGGTGATCAGATGCCCGTCACTTTTAGCGATATAGCTAAATTTGAACGGATTGTAGGACGTAAAATCGTGGCGCTTCACAGAACATCTCACAATCAACCCTTCTTGCATTTTGAGACTGACTATAATGATTGTTCTAGACCGTTGTTTCCATTCTTATTGCAAAACCATTACTATGGTATAAAAAAATCTCAAAGCTTTCATAGGTACATTTGTTTGCAACTACTGTGACAAGAGTTTTAATAAATCACATACACACTATTGTAAAGGATACTGTCAGGTTTACAATGATCCCGTCTGCCCTATGGAAGAGCTCAGACCCGTAGAATGTTTAGACTGTCATAGAAAGTGTCGCTCGCTGGCCTGTTATGCTAGACACAAAGAGGCCAAACAAAGTGGTGTAACCCCACCCCACAGGAGTATCTGTAATATGATAAAAAAAAAAAATGTCCACCTGAAACCTTTGCTATTCTGTTAGTAAAACCACAGGTACATCCACACATCATTGTAGCCGGTTAAAATGTAAAATTTGTGGGGTGCAATTACAACCAGATTCTGAAGCTGATTCAATTCAATTCAATTCAACTTTATTTATATAGTGCCATATCACAACAAAAGTCATCTCATAGCACTTTGAAATGTAGGGGAAACCCCACAATTGCAGAAAGATCCCAGCAATCAGGCGATCCCCTGTGAGGAAGCGCTTGGTGAAGGTGGAGAGGAAGAACTCCCTTATAACAGGAAGAAACCTCTAGCAGAACCAGGCTCAGGGAGGGGCAGTCATCTTCTGCGACTGGCTGGGGGGTGAGGGGATAGAGAAGATGAAAAGAACAGACATAAGAGAGCAAACATTAACAGAGAGAAGCCAAGTACATTATTGGAAGTCACCTGGCAGCAATAACAACCTGCAGCTGAACGCTCTGAAGACAGTGGAGATGATTGTAGACTTCAGGAAAGTCACTACTCCTCTGCCCCCCCTCACCCTCTCAGGCTCTCCCATCACCACTGCTGATTCCTTCCGCTTCCTAGGCACTACCATCACCAGGGACCTCAAATGGGAGCTGACCATCAGCTCACTCATCAAAAAAGCCCAGCAGAGGATGTTCTTCCTGCGGCAGCTGAGGAAGCTCAAGCTACCCACCAAGATGTTAGTGCAGTTCTACACAGCCATCATCGAGTCCATCCTCACCACCTCCATAACCGTGTGGTACGCAGGAGCCACTGCCAGGGACAGACTAAGGCTGCAGCGCGTCGTGCGCACTGCTGAGAAGGTGATCGGCTGCAAGCTCCCATCTCTCCAGGATCTGTACATCTCCAGGACCCGGAGGCGTGCTGGCCGGATCATAGCCGATCCCTCACACCCCTGGTCATGTACTGTTTGCCCCCCTCCCCTCTGGTAGAAGACTTCGGTCCATCCAGACTAAAACCTCCCGTCACATGAACAGCTTCTTCCCCCTCTGCCATTAGACTGCTGAACACTAAGTGACTCTCGTGCACCATGTACAGCAGCTCAACCAGACTCATGTCAATCATCACTGTTTTCTTCCTGCATTACCGACTGCACTATATAGTTCTCCACAGTATCTGCTGCTGGCTAATATATATTTTAACTGTTGACCAGTATCACTTAATCTTATCCTACACTTTATTACATGTATAGTTTATTTCTCTTATCTTATCATGTTTAATGTTGCAGCATTGTACCGAGACAAATTCCTAGTTTGTGTACTACATGAACAATGGCAATAAACCTGATTCTAAATCTAATAACAGCAAAACAAAGGGAGGGTTAAAAGACACAAGATCATTCCCTAATCGTAGGCTATATTGAAGAGGAAGGTTTTTACCCTATTCTTAAAAACAGAGATTGAGTCTGACTCCCAACCCCAAATTGGTAACTGGTTCCACAGGAAAGGAGCTTGATAGCTGAAGGCTCTGCCTCCCATTGTACTTTTGGAGATTCTAGGTATTACAAGTAATCCAGTATTTTGGGAGCGTAGTGCTCTGTTAGGATGATAGGGTAATATCAGATCTTTAATATAAGAGGGGGCCTGATTATCGAGAGCTTTGCAAGTGAGAAGAAGGATTTTAAACTTAATTCTAAACTCTATGGGAAGCCAATGAAGGGAGGCCAGAACCGGAGAGATATGATCTCTCTTTCTAGTACCTGTTAAAACTCTTGCTGCAGCATTTTGGATCAACAGAAGACTTTTTAAAGATATTTTAGGACAACTTGATAATAATGAGTTACAATAATCTAATCTAGAGCTAACAAAAGCGTGGATCAATTTCTCAGCATCACTCAGAGACAAGATGCTTCTAATCTTGGCAATATTACACAAATGATAGAAGGCAGTCTTAGAAACAAATTTAATATGTGAATTGAAAAACAGATCTTGATCAAAAATAACTCCAAGATTCCTCACAGCACTATTCAAAGTAAGAGTAGCCGCATCCAAATTAAGAGTTTGATTTGGAAAGGTATTTCTAAGGTTTATGGGACCAACAAGAATGACTTCAGTCTTATCTGGGTTTAATAGCAGAAAATTACAAGTCATCCAAGCTTTGATTTCCTTAAGACATGCATCTAACTTGGCTAATTGATTACAATCATTGGGCTTCATTGACAGGTATAATTGTGTGTCATCTGCGTAACAATAAAAATGTATACAGTGCTTTCTAATGATGTTACCTAACGGAAGCATATATAAACTAAAAAGAGTATGATCATCGATGTTACATCTGATGATCATCGTTGCTACATTCAGCCACTCCCCCCGCAGGTGAAACAGCTCGAGTTGTTTTTTTATGATACTGAAACATTTGTTGACAACAAAGGGGAGCACGCACCGTTTCTTGTGTACACTAAAACATCGAAAGGTAAAGAAAAGTGGTTTTACAGTCACAGACTGTGTTAAACAGTTTCTTCTGCATTTCAGGCGTGAAAAGTACAGGCGTAATGTATTCATAGCGCATAATGCCAGAGGATTTGATGGTTACATGATCTTGAACAGTATGATAAAAGAGAATATAATGCTGTGACAAATTTTCATGATGGAGTATAAGATTCTAAGTTTTGAGGAACCCCATTATAACCTTAAATTCATCGACTCGCTATCCTTTCTACCTATGTGTCTTAGCGCAATGCCTAAAGCTTTAGGTTTTAGCGAGGTGAGAAAGGGAATGTTCCCCCACGGCCTTCTTCCGAGAGAGTTTTGAAGACGCCACCAGAGATCCCCATGGCTATTTAATAGTAGACCTCACACCCTCCTGTCCAGAACAATACAGGCTGAGGATGGGTATACTTCCTTATGAGAGGTTAACCATTTATGTGCCCAAAACATCCGCCTAGTTTATCATGTCTGCACATATGAAGAGGAACACAGTCTTACTTACGGCATTGTACCACGCCTCGCCCAAAAAGCGCAGGGATATTCTCATTCACAGCTCTCCGAACTTTATTCAGATATTGTGTGAGATCTCTCTGAATCTTTTAAAAGGGAACATACTGTTGTCCGATTGTCAGTTCAAGAAACTAAAAAGGTGGGAAAAAATTATCAGACTGACAGGCTGATAAGAAAACTAGTTTAAAACACAAACACCAGGTTCTGAAAAAAACAGTTGGGCAGTTTTTTATTGCCTCTGCTGTCCACTGTGGTGCCCATGATCGGAGATCTTATCGGTGGCCTGGTGAGAAGAAATTTTAAAAAAAGATGACTTGGAAGAAGACGCAGAAGATGTTTCTGCTCACACCCCAACAGTTAAATCGTCTGACCAAGCCGACAACTGTCAGAGAAAATGCAGAGGATGATTTGGATTCCAGAATGAGAGCCATATTAAACAAACCGGGATTGAATACTTATGAAAAAATTAAAAAGTACAACACTTTACTGCAGAGATACCTCACACTTGTGAAACAGGATCGTAACGAGCGACGGCGAGCAACGCTGACTCTGCAGCGGGAGCCTGACCATCTATCCCTATCAGGTGTCGGCAGGGCTGGTAAGAGCAAGCATGCTTGTGCCTCATCTCCCCATGGTACCCGCCCATTATCCTCTGCAGGTGCTCCCGCATCATCCTGCATCATGCGTGACGGTTTAGATTTTAACGTTATGGTTGAAGAGGTTCTGCAAAACCTCCCCACGCGTGATCACAAGAACGCTGAATACATCCTCAAGAAATTGCCCCAGAGTTATGGGGGGGTGGAATTCAAAGAGTGAGTTTATTTACAAGGGAGATGCGTTGGAAAGGGTCTCATATGACTGATTTATTCAAACACCTCCCACTCCCTTATATAAAACATCAACCCCTGGTGCCTGCGGGGTGGTCGAAATTTTTAAACACATCAGAACTCAATATACCTTTATCGGCTGTGAGCAACCCATAACCACATGACCAATATCGACTTCTTAAGACGAATGCGAGCGGCATCGCCGATGTGGGTTTTGAAGAACTTCAAGACGTACACCGTACCAGAGAGAAAAAGAAGAAACTTCTGCTATCACCAACCTGGATCCCACCCCGTGAGAAAGAAGAGTCTGAATTTGAGACTAGAACGTGGAGGAATAGGAGACAAAAGAAACTCTCCCCTCAGTGGATCACACCTTAAGAAAAGAAATTTGAGATTAGACATAATTGTAAACTACACATCATTTCTGTTTTTTTAACAATAAAATGTTTATTAATCATACTTTTCAAGCATACAGTCTTTTTTTCTTTCATATAAAAACACAAAAAGGGTAATTATTCACGGTATTAGTAACATAGTTGTCAAACATACACTCTATATCATCAAAGAGTGTACAGTATATCATACACTCTTTATCCTAAGTTGCTACACAAGACAGTTTTTAAACAGTTGTAAAGGACAACACCCCTGTTTATGGGGTGCACTGATTTTATTTTCGGTACAATCTTGATGTTTTCTCACAAAATTGTACACCATCAGGTCATTTTTCATCACATCTTCGTCGTACAATGTCAGTACATGTTCAAAAGATAATCCGCAGGTTCAGTGTGTGAGGTAATACACACAGTGTTGACCGCAAGTAAGTAACTGGGCATTGTAGTACTAGATGTTTTGTGAATGCTTCTCCAGGAACTTTAAGACGCTGTTGGGATAGTAAAAAAAATTGGGCGGAAGCCGGTAAAAATCAAAAAAGGTGGCTTCACCGTCCTTTTCCAGGGTGATAGCTAACCAGTGCTCTCCGGGCATTATGTGCGGGATGTGTGTTGATGACGAAGTAGGCAGGGGGTCTAAAGACAGGGGTCAACAATGGCAGCTGGTCAGAGGGCCACATCCCACAAAACACATCTCCCAGCAAACGATGCAGAAGACTCTCCAGTTGAATATTATTCATGGTCCTAGTAATAGTCCACCAGCACTTCTCTTTTAGAGTTAATTTCCAGAATAGAATCGTAACAAGCATAGATTATCAGCGTCGTGTGTGGGTGGCAGTGCTGTTCTAAATCTCATCTCCAGTCTTAAATTACTGTTCAAGACGGTAGATAGGGCATCGTTGTCATCCCCCGGGCGAGATTAAACACAAAACAGGTGTACCCATTGTTAAATTCCTCTCTGTTTGATACTGAGAGGTAAATCTTTAAGATGTCTCCCCCGTTGCCAGGAACATGTTGTAAAATCCCTAACAGACAGTTGATTAATTAAACTGAGGTTGAAAGCCTTGGCAGGGATCTGGTGACAAATTGAGAACTGGAGAAGACCCTGATAGCGACTACTGAGAACTGTCTCGTAAGGTGGATTACATCATGGGTTCGCTCAGGTCTTTCCACGACGAGTTCAAAGCTGCGCAATGAAGGATTAATGTACTGAATCTACAGAAGAAATACAAGTCTTCTCTGTGATCAGTCCTATTTGGCAGTATTATTCCCCATGATATTCCTCCTGGCTGTCTGCAGACTGTGTTTTTTTTCAAAATCATGAGCACAAGGCCTTGGACAGCCAGCTGCAGCGCCAGATAAGACTGGGCGCCAGACAGACAAAACATCTCTGCCAAGGGTCCTTGGGTCTCTCTTATTATCATCAACACTGCTCAACACCGCACACACATTGATTCATGAACTGATAAAAAGATATACTGTACACTGCTCTCTTGTGTCTCGTGAATTCTGAGTTGTTGCTTCTGTTCTATTGAGAGATTTTTTTTCAATGTAATCACAATCTGCTTAAAAATAAGCTGTATTTTGATAACGAAGTTTTTTTTTCTCCTCCCCCCTTGTGTCGTTCCCTCCCTTCCCCTCCCTTTCTTATCTATCTCTGTTTGATGAGGCGCCTTTATGGCTGCCGTGTCGTTGTGTCGCGCGCATGCGCACCAATGTCAAGTCAAGTTCCTCGTGTGTTTTTTTACATGCTTGGCAATAAAGTTTATTCTGATTCTGATTCTGATTCTGACCATCCTGACAGAGAGCCAGATATTCCACATCGTAAATAAAATTGAAAGGTGATAGGTCTCTTCTCCCCGTGAAAGCCTCGTGATGCGCCATACCCAGAATCACGTATTTGGGAATGGCCCCCAGAAACAGATTCTCTTGGTTGCACATCCTAGAATTTTGTGGGATGGAGTATGTTTTTACATTGATGCATGAGAGGGGGTAGAGTGCATTGCCTTTCATTAGGGCTGCGGCGTGGCCTAATCTGACCGCGGGGGACACTTTTTTAACAAATAGAGAGGCCCCCAATATTTTCAAACGGAAAGTGGAATCAAGTGCTCCCATGGGACAGAAAGTGTCATTGACGCGGGTTAGTTTGATTCTCAAATTAAACACGTCCGATGCGATGCCGCTGGCCGCTGTTTTAAGATGAGGTTTTGCAATGGTAAAACCTTTCTTCACCAGAGGGGCTACAAAACGGAACAGTCTTGAAAACAGCAAGCCCATACCGCGTCCGTACATGACAGGTGCTCCATAAAACCCCGGTAAAGCACCCCCTATTTGATTCTCATAATAATGTAAAAATGAACGGTGGGGATGCTCCCTCAGACCTGCAACACTCTTTTTTTTTTGTTTCAGATATTTTTATTGAGAGGCAAATGAGTCACACGGCCATCACAGTTGTATAGATATACCTCAAGTTTTACAAAACACACCTTAGACATATTTAAATATAGCACATAACACATCACCCTCCCCCCACCTCTCCCACCCAAGCAGTGCTTCCTACAAGAAAAACAAACAGGCTGTGGGACACATGTGTATCACTTTAAGCTTCACATCTCAGAGAGAACAAAGAACTGGGTCTCCTTGGAGATAACAGGAGGATGTGAAAATTTAGTCTTTGGTATGCAAGAGACGGCCTTGGGGGATTTCCTGGTCTGCCAGAGACTATGAGGAGGATGTCATAGGATTTAAGAGAAGATGCATTGTTACTTGTGATTAAATGCAATGTGACTGTGAGCTTTGAAGGTCCTGGATATATAAAGGACGAATGTCTGTGTTTTTCCTCTTTCTGCTTTGCTGATGTTGGAAGATGTGAATAAACCTGACTCGTGAGATAAACTCTGCCTCGTCATTTTCACATTTCCGCACTGGTGACCCTAAGACGTATCATGGATGAAAGAAATTCCCCCGGGCCAGCCGAGTCAGGAGCTCCCAGCCAAGCGTATGCCGCTACCGTCCAGCTACCGGACTTTTGGCAAGACAACCCGTGCTCCTGGTTCCACTTGGTCGAAGCACAGTTCGGTAGATTAACGGTAGATGACACGAAGTTCTACCATGTGATTGCAAAGCTCGACAACCGCACGGCTCGGCATGTGCAGAGCCTATTGGGAGCGGCCGCCGGCCAACGACAAATACGGCGGGTTGAAGGCTGCGCTTATCCAGCGTTTCACTCTCTCAGTCGAGGAGAGAGCGGAGAGGCTCCTGGCTCTGAATGACTTGGGAGATGGCACGCCCATTGACCTGATGGAGAACATGCTGAGGTTGAGGGGCTCAGACAACGACGACTTCATCTTCACCCACATTTTCCTCCGGACCCTACCGTCACCACGAGAGCGACCCTGGCCAGTTCGCCGTTGTTGGCCCAGCGGGACTTCCGTGCGCTGGCCCAGGAGGCGCACCCGGATTCTCAACGCCAGCAAACAGCGCGCGGCCACCGCAGCAGCGACGAGTTCGGTGCGACGGCCGTAGATGGCGGGGGACCAGAGACGGCGGTAGCAGAACCACCGACGACAGCGGTGTGGGGGCCAAGGATCGCGGAGGAGACATCCTCTGTTTCTACTCCATCGCCGCTTTGCAGAGAAGGCATGGCAAATGTATACCACCGTGCCAGTTCAAAGCGCTCGGGAAACGCCAAGACCGGGGTCGGTAGCAGCTGCGGCCCTCGGGGAGGAGAACAAGCTGCTCTACTTGAAGGATGCGCGCTCGGGGAGGCATTTCCTCGTGGACACAGGCTCCCAGTTGAGTTTCATCACACCTTCCTCCGCTGACTCGGCTGGCGGTTTCCAGAGGTCCCCGGGGTGACAGCAGTGAACGGTTTCGGAGATTAAGACCTTTGGTGAGAGAACTCTGCTTCTGTCCCTACACGGCCGTACATTTGAGTGGACTTTTGTCATAGCTGCAGTGAATTCAATATGTTGGTGGGGCTGATTTTCAGTGCTCGACATGGTTTGTTGGTTGATCTTGCTAACAGGCGCCTGGTTAATGCACTTTCTTTTTTTCTATTCCCTGTAACAGCCCGATGGCCCCGCCAACAGCACAAGCCAACGTCACAGCTGCAAGCGGTAAGTTCCACACACCTGCTCACTTCAGTTCCCAGCACTCACGTTCCCACATTTCAGCAGACGTTGCTAAACACGGGGTGGAACGATTTTATTACTACCACCGGACCGCCCGTTTTTGCAAAAGCTCGGCGCTTGGATTCAGCTAAACTGACCATAGCGCGCGAGGAGTTCGCCAACCTGGAAAGGTTGGGCATCATCAGGCGTTCGAACAGCCCATGGACTTCCCCGCTTCACATGGTCCCGAAAGCTGAGGGCTCGTGGCGACCTTGCGGAGATTTCCACAGGTTGAACAACGCCACAGCGCACGACCGCTACCCAATCCCGCATATCCAAGATTTTTCCGTTCATTTGGCGGGGGCGCGCGTTTTTTCTAAGATAGACTTGGTCCACGGTTACCACCAAGTCCCAGTGCGCGTTGAGGACATACCCAAAACAGCTGTAATAACTCTGTTTGGTCTATTCGAGTTTTTGCGCATGCCATTTGGGCTTAAAGGCGCTGCGCAGACGTTCCAACGCATGATGGACGCGGTGTTGCCCGATCTCCCCTTCGTATTCGTCTACCTGGACGACATCTTAGTAGCCAGCGCGTCCGAAGACGAACACGAAAACCGCCTCACGGCAGTTTTCCGGAGGTTAGGAGAGCACGGTTTAATAATCAACCCAGCGAAGTGTCAGTTCGGGGTGACGCAGATTGATTTTTTGGGACATCGCGTTTCTCCAGAAGGGGCGGTTCCGCTGCCTGACAAAGTGCGCGCGGTAGCAAATTTTCCCCAGCCACAAACGGTCAAGGCGTTACAGGAGTTTTTGGGAATGGTGAATTTTTATAACCGTTTCCTCCCCCACGCAGCGCAGCTCATGCAACCATTGTATGCCGCACTCAAAAAACAAAAACCCACAAATAAGATCGAATGGTCTCCGGAGCGAGAGCGAGCATTCTCGGAGGTCAAAACAGCCCTGGCAAATGCTGCGTTGTTAGCACATCCAGACCCAATGGCCCGCATAGCGCTCACTACTGACGCGTCAGATGTGGCCATAGGGGCGGTCGTGGAGCAGCATGCAGCCGGGGCTTGGCAGCAGCTCGCCTTTTTCAGCAGGACTTTGCGCGATAGTGAACGAAAATACAGCGCATTCGACAGGGAGTTGTTAGCTCTCCACTTTGCCATTCGCCACTTCCAGTTCTGGCTGGAGGGACGCCGTTTCACCGCGTTCGTTGACCACAAGCCGCTGACATTCGCGATGGCCAAGGTTTCAGAACCGTGGTCAGGCCGGCAGCAAAGACAGTTGGCCGCTATCTCAGAGTTTACTACCGATATTCAGCATGTGGCGGGTAAACTGAATGTAGTGGCAGACTGTCTCTCGCGCGCCGTGGCGGCCCCAGTCTGCGTAGGGATAGATTATGCAGCCATGGCCGCGGATCAGGTTAGCGACGCGGACGTGCACGCGCTCCAGTCTGGACCAACAGGGTTAAGGCTGGAGAACAGGGTGCTGCAAGACGGTATGTCCCCCCTAATCTGCGGTGTCTCCACTGGGCGACCGCATCCTGTGGTACCGGCCGCGTGGCGCCGCCGCGTTTTTGACTCAATTCATTCTCTGGCGCACCCGGGAGTGCACGCGTCGGTCAAAATGGTAGGAGAGAAATTTGTATGGCCGAGCCTGCACAAACAAGTTAAGGAGTGGGCAGCAGCCTGCATGGCTTGTCAACGAGCCAAGGTACACAAACACACGAGAGCCCCCTTGGAGCTGTTTCACATCCCGGCTAAGAGGTTCGATCATGTTCACGTGGACCTCGTAGGCCCCCTTCCGCCATCACAGGGGTGCACACACCTTCTGACAATGGTGGACCGCACCACGCGCTGGCCGGAAGTGGTCCTACTGGCGTCAACCACAGCCGAGGAGGTGGCGCGCGCGTTTTTAACAGCATGGGTAGCGTGCTTTGGAGTCCCGTCGGACATTACGTCCAACAGAGGCCCTCAATTTGTTTCCGAACTTTGGTCAGCAATGGCCTGCAGCCTGGGGGTAACGATCCACCGCACAACCGCGTACAATCCGCAGGCTAATGGGTTATGCGAACGTTTTCATAGGTCATTGAAAGCGGCTCTCAGAGTGTCGCTGACGGATGCAAATTGGGTGGACAGGCTACCGTGGGTTTTATTGGGGTTGCGTTCTGCACCTAAAGAGGACTTAGAAGCCTCCCCGGCTGAGCTAGTTTTTGCGCAACCACTTTGGCTGCCCGGGGAGTTTCTCCCAGATAATCCTGCGCCAGATAGCTCCCAGTCTCAGCGGTTGCAGCATGGCACGGAATCGGACACGCTGCCCGGCCCCGTTCACCACAGTTTTCCGCGCGTTTTTGTGCCTAAGGCTTTGAAAAACGCGGAATTTGTTTTTGTCAGACACGATGCCCATCGCCCACCGCTGCGACCACCTTATGATGGACCATTTAGAGTGCTGGAAACAGGGGACAAACATTTTTTGCTAAATTTGGGGGGCAGGAAGGAAAAGATTGGCATAAACAGGCTCAAACCCGCCTTTGCGGTGGCGGACGAGGATGTGCTGTTGGCCAGGGCTCCTCGGCGCGGCAGACCCCCCCGGGGACATTCTCCAGAACACCCACAGGGAGTGACAAACAGTTCTCACCCCAAGACAGCAGCGCCCCAGCGGGATGGCGCCGCAGAAGTGGCGAAGCCCGCTTACAGCAGATACGGGAGGAGACTGAGGCCCAAGCAGCACGTGGGTTAATGTGTAATGATTTTATCATGACATGCAGACTGTTATTCTGTTGTTCCATCTTAGATGTTTGGGGGGGGGGTCATGTGGGACACATGTGTATCACTTTAATCTTCACATCTCAGAGAGAACAAAGAACCGGGTCTCCTTGGAGATAACAGGAGGATGTGAAAATTTAGTCTTTGGTATGCAAGAGACGGCCTTGGGGGATTTCCTGGTCTGCCAGAGACTATGAGGAGGATGTCATAGGATTTAAGAGAAGATGCATTGTTACTTGTGATTAAATGCAATGTGACTGTGAGCTTTGAAGGTCCTGGATATATAAAGGACGAATGTCTGTGTTTTTCCTCTTTCTGCTTTGCTGATGTTGGAAGATGTGAATAAACCTGACTCGTGAGATAAACTCTGCCTCGTCATTTTCACATTTCCACAAGGCTAAAAATATATAATGCCTTACAAAGCATCTCTATGATCTATCCCTTCCAAAAAGCAGAGCAATGGTTTCCAAATAAGTTCAAATTCCGCCAGTCTATCACAAAGGATTGTGACGGATCCTCTCTAAGTGTAGGGTCTCAGTCAGTGCTGCAATCCAATGGTTAAGAGTTGGCGCTGTGGTCTATATTAATCCTATATCCCATAACCTACATATGTATAAGCATGTGAGAATGTTTGGTGATTACATATGTAAAGCGACTTCACACCTCAGAACAGGACAAAGGGTCTCAACCGCCAGTGAAGATCAAAGAGCATCCGAGGCACTGCGGTGG
The DNA here is from genome assembly GCA_020510985.1 of Pholidichthys leucotaenia. Taxonomy (NCBI): domain Eukaryota; kingdom Metazoa; phylum Chordata; class Actinopteri; order Cichliformes; family Pholidichthyidae; genus Pholidichthys; species Pholidichthys leucotaenia. Next base: position 42,245,204 of record CM035840.1, on the reverse strand, counting down.
AGACCAGATAGGTCGCCCTGACCTCCCAGGGCCAGGTGGAGGGGTACGGAGACAAAGGAGGATAATTAAGTTAATGGGGGATGTCAGCTTTGTATGCATGTCTTTTGTTGTGTGTGAGTATAAGTACACAGAGCCGAATGTGTTCGCTCTTACTTCAGTCACATCGCCTCGTCATTCCGAGCTCTTCTACACTGGTGACCCTGACGCGAGGATGGACCAGAGGCATTCCCCAGCGATCGACTCATCTGTGGCGACCCAGGCAGATGCCGGCGCCCATGCAGACAGGGGAACAGATGGACGACGTTCCCCCACGCCAGAAGTGATAGAGAGGGCTCAACCGAGCACCAGCACCGCTGTGAGAGCCGAAGGAAGACACTCTCACCCTACGGACACATCAGTGACGGTCCACACAAATGCCGTCACCGTCAAGCTGCCGGACTTCTGGCAGGAAGACCCCGCCTCGTGGTTTCAGCAAGCTGAAGCCCAGTTTGCACTTGCGGGCATCACGGCTGACGATACAAAGTTCTATCACATCGTCGCCAAACTCGACACCGCCACTTCGAGATGTGCGCGGAGCATAATCCAGCGGCCACCGGCCCAGGACAAATACAGAGAACTGAAAGCGACCATCGTGGCGAATTTGGTCCCCTCTGCCGAGAAGAGAGCCAAGAGGATCCTGGCGGTCTACGGCCACAGAGGATGCAGACCCAAGGCCCTCATGGAGGACTTGCTGCAACTTAAAGAAGAGGACGACGACAATTTCCTTTTCCAATTTATATTCCTCAGTACGCTGCCGCCACACATGAGAGGGATGCTTGTCAGCATGCGATGCAGCACCCAGCAAGACTTCCGCACGCTGGCTCACGAAGCGCAGCGACTTGTCAACGCCTGCAAGGAACAGACACCCACAGCAGCATCCGCAGACCTCAACGCAGATGTCCGGAGCCACGGGGAGCCACAAACCACGGAGCAGAATCCGCCCGCCGTGACAGCGACACGGCCAAGACGTAACAGATGGAGCGACGTCTGTTATTACCACCACCGCTTCGCCGAAAAGGCCTACAAGTGCGTTCCCCCCTGCAAATTCACGAATTCGGGAAACGCCAAAGCCGAGAGCCGTTAACAGCGGTGGTTCTTGGTGAAAAAAGCAAGCTTCTATATGTGACGGACGGACACACCGGCAAGCAGTTCCTCATCGACACGGGAGCTCAACTGAGTTTTATCATGCCCTCCCAAGCAGACCGGGCCATGGGCCCCCGGGGCAATGGAGCGGTGGCAGCCAACGGCTCCATCATCGACATGTTTGGCGAAAGGAACCTGCCCCTCCGCATCCATGGCCGCAACTACAGATGGACATTTGTTGTAGCAGCGGTGAGTTTTAACTTGTTGGGCGCAGACTTTTTGTGTGCACATGGGTTATTAGTCGATCTAGTGAACAGACGCTTGGTTAATGCATTGTCCTTTGCTTCTATTCCCTGCTCAGCTCGACTTTCTCCACCACCCGTGCAGGCCAGCGTCACTACAGCAGGAGGTAAGTTTGATCAACTCCTCACCCAATTTCCAGCACTCACAATTCCCAAATTCTCAGCTACAGTGGCTAAGCACGGGGTCGAACACTTTATTCCCACAACGGGCCCACCCGTATTTGCCAAACCTCGGCGCTTAGACGCGACCAAGCTTGCCATAGCTCGGGACGAGTTTGCCACCCTTGAAAAACTAGGCATTATCAGGCGATCAAAAAGCCCCTGGGCGTCACCGCTTCACATGGTCCCGAAATCCGACGGTTCTTGGAGACCGTGCGGCGATTACTGCAGATTAAACAATGCGACAGCGCATGACCGCTACCCTATTCCTCACATCCAAGATTTTTCACTACATCTGGCGGGTGCGCGCATTTTTTCAAAAATAGACCTGGTCCGCGGCTATCATCAAGTCCCCGTTAGAGCGGAAGACATTCCTAAAACAGCTGTAATAACCCCCTTCGGTCTTTTTGAATTTTTGCGGATGCCTTTTGGCCTCAAAGGCGCCGCTCAAACCTTTCAGCGGATGATGGATGCAGTATTATGCGACCTCCCTTTCATGTTCGTCTACCTCGACGATATGCTGGTAGCCAGCTCATCTGAGGAGGAACACGAACAGCATCTCACTATGGTTTTTCAGAGACTAGAAGAGCACGGGTTAATAATCAATCCAGCCAAATGCAAATTCGGCGTGTCACAAATTGATTTTTTGGGACACAGAGTTTCACCGAAGGGGGCAGTCCCACTGCCAGACAAAGTTCACGCAGTAAAAAGTTTCCCACGGCCACAAACGGTCAAATCGCTGCAAGAATTTTTGGGAATGGTTAATTTTTACAACCGTTTCCTCCCCCGCACAGCTTGGCTCATGCAGCCCCTATATGACGCGCTTAGAAAACAATAACCTTCCAACGCGGTCGAATGGACCCCGGAGCGCGAACGCGCCTTCGCGGAAGTAAAAAGTGCCCTAGCTAATGCCACATTGTTGGTTCACCCGGATCCCTCGGCCCGCATTGCGCTAACCACAGACGCTTCAGACCTGGCCATAGGGGCAGTTGTAGAACAACACGTCGGCGGAACCTGGCAACCTTTGGCATTTTTCAGCAAATCGCTAAACCAAACTGAGCGTGAATACAGCACCTTTGACAGGGAGCTGCTAGCGCTTCATTTATCCATCCGCCACTTCCAGTTCTGGTTGGAGGGGCGGCGTTTCACGGCTTTTGTAGACCACAAACCGCTCACCTTTGCGATGGCTAAAATTTCTGAACCGTGGTCAGGCAGGCAACAAAGACAGCTAGCTGCGATTTCAGAGTTCACCACAGACATTCGACATGTGGCAGGCAAACTTAACGTGGTAGCAGACTGCCTCTCTCACGCTGTGACATCGCCAGAGCGCGAGGAGACAAATTATACTACCTCAGCCGCAGAACTCTTCGCCAATGCGGACACATACGCAGCCCCAATCCACGTAGGGATAGATTATGCAGCCATGGCGGAGGAGCAAAGTAGTGACGCGGACGTGCGCGCACTCCTGTCTGGACCAACAGGGTTAAGGCTGGAGGAAAGGGGTTTACGCGACAGTGTGCCCCCCCTAATATGCGACATCTCAACCGGCCGACCTCGCCCGGTAGTCCCAGCTGCATGGCGCCGCCGTATTTTCGACTCAATTCACTCCCTCGCGCACCCAGGTGTGCGCGCTTCGGTTAAAATGGTCGCCGAAAAGTTTGTGTGGCCTGGCCTGCGCAAAAACGTAAAAGAATGGGCAAAGACTTGCATTTCTTGTCAGCGCGCCAAAATACACAAACACACAAAAGCCCCTCTAGAGCCTTTTCGAATCCCTGCTAGAAGGTTCGACCACGTTCATGTTGACCTCGTGGGACCACTACCTTCCTCCCAAGGTTTCACACATCTGTTAACAATGATAGACCGTACTATGCGCTGGCCGGAGGCGGTCCCTCTGGCGTCAACCACAGCGGAGGAAGTCGCTCGCGTTTTTTTGACAAACTGGGTGGCACGTTTCGGCGTCCCATCGGACATCACGTCTGATAGGGGGCCTCAATTTGTCTCAGAGCTTTGGTCAGCCATGGCCAGCAGCTTAGGAGCGACAATTCACCGCACCACCGCTTATCACCCTCAGGCTAATGGGTTATGCGAGCGTTTTCACAGGTCTCTTAAGGCCGCCCTCAGAGCCTCACTAACGGATACAAATTGGGTAAATAAACTTCCTTGGGTTTTATTGGGGTTGCGTGCTGCACCTAAAGAGGATCTAGACGCCTCCCCAGCAGAATTAGTTTTTGCACAACCTCTCAGGCTCCCAGGTGAATTTTTACCAGAGAAACCAGAGCCAGGGCATCTTCCAGCCCCGAGGTTTTTAGGCAGCAACGGACCGGACTCTCTCCCCGGGCCGGCACATCACTCTTTTCCACGGGTTTTTGTCCCCCAAGCTTTAAAAAACGCTGAATTCGTTTTTGTTAGGCATGAAGCTTTAAAACCAACCTTCCGCCCACCATACGATGGACCATTCAGAGTGCTGGAACCTGGTGATAAGCATTTTGTGCTCGATTTTGGGGACAGAAAAGAAACAGTCAGCATTGACAGACTTAAACCTGCCTTCTTGTTGAGAGATGAGCCTGCACGGTTGGCGAGAGCACCTCGGCGGGGTAGACCCCCCCAAGAGAAAAGACTCAGCCCCCCTGCAGGGAACAAATAATCACTCTCCTTCCCAAGCTGCAGATTCCTTACAGGAGGGTCCCACCAGGACGCCCGAACGGACCCACAGCAGATTCGGAAGAAGATTAAAGCCCAGACGGCACAAGGACTGATGCAAACTACTCAAAAGTTGTTCACTAATTGTGCTGTAACAGTTTAGGACTGACTTGTGATATTACTATGCTGTTATGATTACCTCTGAATTCTCTACAGGAGCATAGCTGCTGGAAAGTTTCTTCTTTGTCAAGAGGTATAGCAGTTAGTATGTCATAATAATTATCTTAAACTGTGAATTTTCCTATTGTCCTTTTCTTAGTCGTTTGGGGGGGGGGCTGTGGTCTATATTAATCCTATATCCCATAACCTACATATGTATAAGCATGTGAGAATGTTTGGTGATTACATATGTAAAGCGACTTCACACATCAGAACAGGACAAAGGGTCTCAACCGCCAGTGAAGATCAAAGAGCATCCGAGGCACTGCGGTGGAGACCAGATAGGTCGCCCTGACCTCCCAGGGCCAGGTGGAGGGGTACGGAGACAAAGGAGGATAATTAAGTTAATGGGGGATGTCAGCTTTGTATGCATGTCTTTTGTTGTGTGTGAGTATAAGTACACAGAGCCGAATGTGTTCGCTCTTACTTCTTCTGCTGCTGCACTAGATGAGACTTGTTAGAGGAGCAAAGCTGATAATAAACTTTGGTTTATAAGTCACATCGCCTCGTCATTCCGAGCTCTTCTACAGGCGCATCCTTTTTCTTCCAAAAAAGGAGAACGAGTTTTTTTGCACACAGGCGGTCATAGGACAGAAGATGGCGCTGTGGGGTCTGTAACAATCTTGAGTTCACAGAAACTCCCAGAATAACCAGAAGTGGATCCGGTTCTAGCTGAGTTTAAAAAAGTTTTGAAAAAAAAAACAAAACGTAAAGATTGCAACCCAGAAGTCTTGGAGCTTCGGACATGTAGCATAACAATGGAGTAAATTTGCTTCTGTTTGGTTACATTTATCACAGATTGGCGATATCTCTGGAAAAATTTTTATTGACCTTCACCTTTGAGTAGTGCAGCCTGTGTATGATTTTGAACTGTATTAGACAGCGTCTAGCATTAATGGGACATGTGTTTACATATTTCAAACTTTCATTCCAGATATCTTCCACAATCTCTACTCCCAACTCCCCCTCCCAGTCCTTCTGAATACAATTCATATTTACTTGCCCTAGTCCCTGTAATATGTCATATATAAATGATACACTATGCTTTTCTGATAGGCAGTCTCTCAAACATTGATCTAGCTTATCAGGTGGTGCTGTTTCAAAGTTATTAAGATGAGTTTTCACAAAGTGTCTAATCTGCAGGTATCTAAAGAAATCTGTCTTCGGCAATCCATGGCTCTCCTGTAGCTGCTGAAATGACGCAAACACTCCCCCCGATATATAGATTCCCAACATTGTATATCCTAACTCTTTTCCATTGTCAAAGGCTCTGTCCGTGGTTGAAGGCTTAAAAAATGGATTAGCAGAAATCGGTAGTGTAAAAGATAGCAATCTGAGCTTAAACTGTTTTGCTACTTGTCTCTAGATTTGAATGATACTATTGATAACAGGGTTGTAGTTGTAGTATATTTTCTTAGGATGAGTGGGAGACATTATAATAGCACCCAGAGAGTATGGTCAGCAGTCCTCCCTTTCCATATCCAGCCAATTGGCGAGCACAATAGTGCCATCCAACCAGTAGGAAACGCATCGGATATTTGCGGCTAAATAATAGCCCATGAAATCTGGCAGGGCTAGCCCACCATTTGCTTTACATTTATACAGATGACCCTTCCTGACCCTGTGAGCTTTATAATTCCAAATGAATGGGAGTTTTATCGAGTCCAATTTTTTGAAAAAAGTTTTAGTAAGATATATTGGTATACATTGAAAGAAGTATAACAGTTGGGGGAGACAAATCATCTTAACTGCATTAACTCTACTAATTAAAGAAATGGGAAGTGATCTCCAAAATTCAAATTTAGTTTTTAACTTATCCAACATTCCTGCAGAATTTGCTTGATATAATGAATTATACCTCCTTGTAATCTCAACTCCCAGGTATGTAAATTTTTCCAGTGTCAATTTGAATGGACTCTGTTTAAGTATGTCCAAATCACTACATCGAATTGGCATCAGTTCACTTTTGCTCCAATTTATCTTATACCCTGAAAATGAGCTAAATAGTTCAATTGTCTGCAACAGGGCAGGGAGCGAGACCAGTGTCTTTGTTATAAACAACAAAATATCATCCGCATAAAGCAAAATTTTATTCGAAGTTTATTCAGTGTTATAGCCATGAATCTGTATGTGTGACTGTACTGTTTCTGCAAGAGGTTCCAATGCCAGCGCAAACAGTAAAGGGCTAAGTGGGCAGCCGTGCCTCGTGGCTCTGTACAGATTAAATGGTTCCGAGATAGTCTGGTTTGTGAGGATTCTAGCATTAGGGTTACTGTATAGTAACTTAACCCATGAGATGAATCCAGTTCCAAATTTAAATTTTTCTCGTACCGTGTATAGATCAGACCATTCCACACAGTCAAAAGCCTTTTCTGCGTCAAGACTCAGTACGGACAAATCTTCGTTAGGATGTCTAGGGGAATATATAATGTTAAAAAGACGTCTGAAGTTAAAATATGCATGTCTAGTTGGGATAAGCCCTATTTGATCAGGATGTATCAGTTTTGTCATGCAGGGACCAAATCTTCTAGCTAGAAGTTTGGCCAAGATTTTCTGATCCGAGTTTAATAATGACCCCTGTCTGTATGAACCCACCTGCTCCAGATCTTTTCCTTTTTTTGGTATAAGAGTGATAGTGGCCTCGTTTAGAGTTAGTGGTAGTCTGCCCATTTGGAAAGCTTCTTTATACATCTTTTTGCAAGTGTGGTGTTACTGTATCAATAAACTTTTTATAAAACTTATTGCATATTCCATCTGGCCCTGGGCTCTTACCATTTCTTAAAGAGCCAATCAATTTCTTTATCTCATCACATGTAATTTCTGTCTCTAAGGATTTTTGGTCTCTCTGATCAAGTGTGGGCAAATTACATGACTGTAAAAACTGCTTCATAGTCTCTGGTGGGGCTTGGACTTGAGATGTATATAATTTTTCATAGAATTGTCAAAATGTCTCATTAATAGTTTTGTGTGAGGTGACTGAAGCACCAGAATCGGATCTCACTGTGTGGATGGTCCTATCATTTTCTCTTTTTCGCAGCTGTCTTGCCAATAATTTGTGTGGTTTATCCCCAAACTTGAAATAAGTCTGTTTTGTAAATATGAAAGCTCTCGAGATTTTGTCTGAGAGTATTTAGTTTAATTTATATTTGAGAGCTGAAACTTTATGCATCTCAGTGGATGGGTGAGCTGCATTTTCAGCATCTAATTTTCTTATTTGCTCTTCCAGCTCCAATTGCTCTAAGTTGTTGCATTTTGTGAGGATTGGAAGAGGATGACACACCCTCTCAAGTATGCTTTAAAGGTCTCCCATAGTAAAATAGGTGAAACGTTGTCTTTATCATTTGTCTCAAAAAATAATCTGAGTTTGTAAGTAGTCACAGAACTGTTTCCTAGTGAGAAGTTGGGGATCAAACCTCCAGGATCTACGTGTCCCTGCCACTTCAAGCAGCCTAAGTGAGAACGACACAGGACAATGGTCTGAAATAATAATATCATGATATTTAGCATCATGAGCACCAGGTAAAATTTTGCCATCCAATAGAAAGTAGTCTATTCTGGAATATACATTATGGACTCGAGAGTGGAATGAATACTCCCTGCCTGTGGCATTCAATATTCTCCAAACATCAAATAAATTTGTGTTGGTAATACATATATGATCTCAGAAAGTCGGAGGCATTAGAAGGAGTTATTCTCTGAGCAGATGATCTATTTAAATAGGTGTCCAAAACAACATTAAAGTCACCTCCGATTATCAAATTTGTGGTAGAAATATTCGGTATCAGGCTCAATGTTTTCCTAAAAAATTCTGTATCATCCCAATATGGGCCATAAATATTCAGTAACGTAACCAGCATGGACTGTATTTTGCCTGAAACCAGAATATACCTCCCTTCTTTGTCTGTGATAGTTGACTGGTGGCGGAATGGGACTCCTCTCCGAATTATAATTGCAACGCCCCTGGCTTGTGCTGAAAATCTAGAGTGATATACCTGACTAATCCACTTAACCCTGATTTTACCATGTGCTTCATTTTTTAGGTGGGTCTCTTGCAAAAACATCACATCTGCCTTTAGTCCCCTGAGATGAGATAAAACTTTACCCCGTTTCACTGGTTCATTCAATCCATTCACATTCCGTGAGCAAAAAGTTATGCTTCCACCTACTCCTGCGTCCCCTCCTACATTACTTGTCACCATACTCATATAAGTGAATCATTCCACTGCTATCTCTCTTAAAGCTTTGACATCAAACAGAATAAAGTAGGTTGCACTCCATCCCAACCCACCCTTAACCCCTACTTAACCCCCCCCCCCCCCCACAGAAGAACAATAATCTTCAGAACTCTTAAACAATAACCAAAGCTGAACCTCTGATGGGGGGGATCATACCCTTCTTCCAAAAAGTCCAGGCTCTCCTCCCTTCACCTATTAACCAGCTCTCAATACTTATACTATCCCTAAGCTGTAACTCCACTATAAACAATTAGCCAAAACCAAAATCCCAATAGGGTAACATAGTTAATTCTTTAAGGGGACACATAATCCTTAAGTGCCGAATAGCTTAAAAAAACCCCTGAAAAGAAAAAAGAATGTATAAAATAAATCGTTACATTTGACTCAAATTGACCTCACCATTAATTTTGCATGAAAGAGTGTTTACACAAGTGCTAGAACTTAATAGAGGCAGAAATGTTGGTAAACTTGAAATCAAGCCTATTTAACATCCCCCTCCAGCACTTTCTTAATACAATAGTATGGGGAGAACATGGCGTGTACTTACAGTGGGGCAAAACAGTATTTAGTCAGCCACCAATTGTGCAAGTTCTCCCACTTAAAAGATAAGAGAGGTCTCCAATTTTCATCATAGGTTTACCTCAACTATCAGAGACAAAATGAGAAAAAAAAAAATCCAGAAAATCACATTGTCTGTTTTTAAAGAATTTATTTGCAAACTATGGTGGAAAATAAGTATTTGGTCACCTACAAACAAGCAAGATTTCTGGCTCTCACAGACCTGTAACTTCTTCTTTAAGAGGCTCCTCTGTCCTCCAATCGTTACCTGTATTAATGGCACCTGTTTGAACTAGTTATCAGTATAAGAGACACCTGTCCACAACCTCAAACAGTCAGACTCCAAACTCCACTATGGCCAAGACCAAAGAGCTGTCAAAGGACACCAGAAACAAAATTGTAGACCTGCACCAGGCTGGGAAGACTGAATCTGCAATAGGTAAGCAGCTTGGTGTGAAGAAATCAACTGTGGGAGCAATTATTAGAAAATGGAAGACATACAAGACCACTGATAATCTCCCTCGATCTGGGTCTCAATGCAAGATCTCACCCCGTGGGTTCAAAATGATCACGAGAATGGTGAGCAAAAATGCCAGAACCACACGGGGGGACCTAGTGAATGACCTGCAGACAGCTGGGACCAAAGTAACAAAGGCTACCATCAGTAACACACTATGCCGCCAGGGACTCAAATCCTGCAGTGCCAGACGTGTCCCCCTGCTTAAGCCAGTACATGTCCAGGCCCGTCTGAAGTTTGCTAGAGAGCATTTGGATGATCCAGAAGAGGATTGGGAGAATGTCATATGGTCAGATGAAACCAAAATGGAACTTTATTGTAAAAACTCAACTTGTCGTGTTTGGAGGAGAAAGAATGCTGAGTTGCATCCAAAGAACACCCTACCTACTGTGAAGCATGGGGGTGGAAACATCATGCTTTGGGGCTGTTTTTCTGCAAAGGGACCAGGACAACTGATCCGTGTAAAGGAAAGAATGAATGGGGCCATGTATCATGAGATTTTGAGTGAAAACCTCCTTCCATCAGCAAGGGCATTGAAGATGAAATGTGGCTGGGTCTTTCAGAATGACTATGATCCCAAACATACCGCCCGGGCAACAAAGGAGTGGCTTCATAAGAAGCATTTCAAGGTCCTGGAGTGGCCTAGCCAGTCTCCAGTTCTCAACCCCATAGAAAATCTTTGGAGGGAGTTGAAAGTCCGTGATGCCCAGCGACAGCCCCAAAACATCACTGCTCTAGAGGAGATCTGCATGGAGGAATGGGCCAAAATACCAGCAACAGTGTGTGAAAACCTTGTGAAGACTTACAGAAAACGGTTGACCTCTGTCATTGCCAACAAAGGGTATACATGTATAACAAAGTATTGAGATGAACCTTTGTTATTGACCAAATACTTATTTTCCACCATAATTTGCAAATAAATTCTTTAAAAATCAGACAATGTGATTTTCTGGATTTTTTTTTTTCTCATTTTGTCTCTCATAGTTGAGATATACCTATGATGAAAATTGGAGACCTCTCTCATCTTTTAAGTGGGAGAACTTGCACAGTTGGTGGCTGACTAAATACTTTTTTGCCCCACTACATACAGTATATACATACATACATACATACATACAGTCATGTGAAAAAATTAGGACACCCCATATCAGCCTGTGTTTTTTAACATATTTGGGCATATGGATACTTCATATCAATGTTAAAAATACTGGGAGATTCGTATAATACAACTAAACAATTAAAAATGAATTCAAGACTTTTTTTCAAATTTTCTGTAAATGTAATTCTAAACATATGGTGAGGAATAAATTAGGACATCCCCATCTTTTTTAGGACACCTCCAAATTCATTCCCACTTATAATGGCTAAAATAAATGTAAAAAATGCAAATAAAAACAAAAACAAGGTTAGACATAGATATGTGAACATTTCTTAATAAAGAACTGAATATTTAAAGCTTAGAGCTGTGAGGTACGTATTTGGCACCTTTATTGTGAAGTGCAGTGTGATGATGTGCACTTTCTGTCACGTCATCGCACTGCCCATATATAAGGCAGGAGCACTATCTTACGGCCTCTTTTGCCGGATGCCTATGCCAGGTGCATATTGTGTCACTGCTGTACA